>OY720635.1:89441045-90041045 GCA_963169105.1 Ceriagrion tenellum | reverse complement strand
ATTTATCAATTGCATACATATAAAAAGTTCAAATAAAAAAACAGTAACACCGATGCTTTTGTAAGATTCATTTCTGGTTAGTTGGAGATACAGGAATCATTTGTGAGTAAAATATATGTTAATTGCATTTTCATCTAACATCTAAACTACTAATTTCCATCATTTTTTAACAAACAGCCAAGTGGTGACTTTTTATTTGGAAATTGGCATCTGGATCCGAGTATGAGTGGCAGCTCTCCCTCTCCCAGCTTGAGTCTTGTCTTTCCTACGCGCCTTCATTTTCGCCTTTGGCCTCTCCACCTGCCTTTCTCCTCCGGGAGCCCCGGAAGGTGTTTGCCCTCTGCTGGGAGGAAGCACTTCCCTTGCATACATAAAGGCGGTCACGCCCCTTCTTTGGGCGCACATTGGGCCTTTCATTCTCTCCGCATTGGATCGGATTTTGTCTTGTTTTTCTTTGTGAGAGGGAGAGTGGGCGCGATGAGATAATGGAGGCAGATAGGGTTCTACCTCCACAATTGGATCTACGCACTACCCTGCGAGCCACCGCAGTGGTGTGTGGCAGAGGGTGTTAGGATGCCAGGATACTAGGCATTAAATGGGAATGAATGGGGAAATGGAAGGGGGAAAGGACAGAGGTAATTGTTTTGTAACGATACGCCGATTGTTATAGCTATGCTGTTTATGTTTTAATCCCTCATGGTCTCCAAAAAGAATGAATTTTTAAAGGTACCGGTTTGGCAGGGTACCTTTCTTCAAGTTTTACATCTACAAGGGTGTTTGGCAGGGGGTGACTTATCACCAACATGAACCACAGTGAAGAAATTGACTTTCACCGACGTACATCACATAATGGATATCCTACAAATGCTACAGAAATTACTAAATATTCTATAATATAACGATGTAAACTAGATACAAGAGTCATGCTGAGAACATGCAAATCATGGTGTTAGCACTACTCGGCAGGTTTAAAAACATGCATGGGGGGCATATGAATAAATCAGCTACACTACTATCAACACAATCAGTTATCACTACACATCACTACAATCACTACTATCACAATCACTGCAATCAGCTATCAACTAACCTACTTCAAAGTTTCAACGCAGTCATTATGGTCTCTTATCCATAGCGGGAAAAACGACTATTTTAATCTGTCTGTTCTACAATAAACTTCCTTCATTTTATTCTCATGATCTGATCTACTGTAGTATGTTGGATTTCGTTCGATTTCGGGATATTGAAAACTTCGTCTGGAAATAAGTCGGCTTGCAATTTTCGTAAAAGATTGAGTCTACTTTTCAATCGACGGTCTGCAAGCGATTCACATCCAAGTTGTTGCAAGAGGTCAGTTACACTAACGAGACTGTCATAATGGCCTTTCACGTATCTTGCTGATCATCTCTGCACGCGTTCTTGACATCCCTTATATTATGTCTAAGAGATACAGCGCGGAGTCATAATAGCACCGTTCGTATCGTAATTAAACTTGTCCGATCTAAAATTTTCAATTTATTCAAGCCTATCGTGTACCCTTCTTGTTATTGTATTGGTTCGTGAGCTTTCACTTCTTATGCTTGTTGGTATCACATCGTATTTGTTAGTATAACTAACGGTGCGTAGAAAAAAAGGATCCTATTATTGTTAAATTTACCCTTGGACATATGATTTCGACAGAGCAACTCTCATTCGTTCATAATGAGCCAGACATTGGGTTGAAATATTTCCTTACTCTAGATGATAACGGGTTGACTAGAGCTGCATGGTTATCAGTTTTGTTTGACTCTCCATCTTAATGGAAGGAAATTTGACTAGAGGAGAGTAAAAGGGATAGTTTGATGTTAGGGTATGGCCTGATTAATTACCAAAGAAGAGCGTTTCCTCTTCCAATTACTTATAAGGAACTACCCAGTACAGGCCCCTTTACACTGTGCATTATGTTGTACAAACGAATGCATGGACTGTTTCATGGGAAATACATTACACTGTAAAGCGGCAAATTGTATGAGTGCCTGTGCGATTGTCTGAAACACTGAATAGGGAATAGAATCTGCTCTGATTTCATTCATTTTTTTAAAACATTCTATGATGCAGTCGTTTGTGCAATAAATATACTTCGTAAAGCGGCCCTCAGAAAAATGGTGTTATCATTCCTTCTCTCAACTGTTGAATTAAATCCAATCGTGATTTTTTCAAGAAATAAAATTCCTCACTGTATTTATCATTTGCAAGTGGCTCTTTTCTATCTTCTCATATCTGAAACTTCAGGCCTAGCGTGAAGGAAACATGTGAAACATTTTTTACGCCGGATTGATGAAACTAGCATTTATCAAGCGGGTAGTCAAAAGGTTATTCAGTGATAATTGGAATAGAGATGACACTGCTGCAAATTGTCCTTTGCTCGAATACACTGCGAATATTTGTGACCCAGCGCAGGAAGGTTAAAGCGCGAAGTAAATAATAGAAAATAGTAAGCCAATCACTTCGTTACAACTGCTATAATCGAGCAAAAAGGGTTACGCAGCTGACTGAAAGTCCAGGTTTTGAGCCGGTATGGAGGCAACATGCTCGATTATTTGAAATTTCACGTAAACATTTTAGACGAGCTATCTCATCCGAAGCGTGTTCTTACACTCTCCGGATGAGAAAGGCATCTCTCCACATGTCCTAACCATCTTAACCTATTACTCATCATTTTTGATACTATGTTAGGATGATTGAATAGTTCCCCTCGTTCTCTGTTCTTCCGCATTTCCCACTGTCTACTTTTCTTTGTTGCTCCAAAAATTATTATTAGTGCTTTTCTCACCAGTCTTCCTTCTTCACCGCTAATGTCCAGTTATAATACTACTTCCATTCACTTTGCCTTCCTTACCAGTTTCACCGAGTGTCACCCACCCTTCAATATATCTCTCTGTCCTCCCCTTCGCACACATTTTCTTCGCACATTCCTCTTTTTAGTACCCATGGCTCACGTGTCACTTCCGAGTGTCTCCCAAGTCCCTGATTGATCCCTGGTTACACCTGCGCTCCGCTTTTTCCTTCGAGGCGTTGGAACTTATGGAACGGTTTTGTGGATGAACTTCCGTTGTGAGTATGGAGAAGATAACGCGCGGGTCGTCGTTCGCGATTGTGGTGCATCGCGGCCGCTGAGAAATATTTACGAGTCCGTGAAGTCTTTCATGTCAGTTGCTGAGAGCTTTGGGAAAGCGTCGATGCCTTACCATTTATGTCAGACTGTCATGAGCATGGTCTCAAAGCGGCACGCCTGCTGAATGCTATACTGAACACGTGATTGATTTTGTCGACGTGTCAGTCAGCATGAATACACGAGACCACAAAAGCATTTAAAACTTAACAAAAGAAGAACTGTTTTCCGATTTTTCCCCTCTAATTCGTAACCATTAAGTTTCACATTTTTGAGTGTTAAGACAAGGAGAACGTGTACGTACAGCCAGGAGGGCTATTCGTCAACATAATGAACAAATCAGATGCACCGGGTGGGCTTGCGCTCATAATCTTCCATCTTAAGACGAGGGAAGCACTGCTTCAATCAATCCATTTTGTATAAGATTGTCAGAGCAATTGAGCAGAGAATAGAAAACTAGCTAGAAAGAAGGCAACCAGCGCAGTCGTCTTAATACCATCTTTCGCATATTGTTATTGTCTCTTCTATGACAACAATTAGCAGAGCGTTTTGCTGTTTTACATGCACTTTGATCTGATAAAAGCGAGACTGATTGCTTTTCTTTAATGAGAAATGTTAAACAGTTTCCACTGTAAGGAAAAATATGCATATGTAGATGATTCAAGGAAGCCTTAAATCCGTGCCTTAAATTTCCGCATCGCGCTTCTGATGACCTCGCCCGACCTTGCGGAATATGTGCCTTCCTTTTTTTTATTTTTTCCCAACTTCTTGTGCAGGTTTACTGCACCAAGACGCCCCTCCGTCCGTAGCGACCTTTCGATATCCATGTATATGTATGTATATTTCTGCTTGATTGATGACTTTATTGATTATTTATCGAATTTCTTGGAACGCTTTTAGGCCATCTTCCTTCCCGTTCACTCGCTGCGGCGACATAGCCTTGGCTAGCTTGTGTGTGCGGCCGGAGGTAATTTGTTTGCCCGTGGCAGGCCATTTAAAAGGCCGGAAGAAACAACATCAGCATTTGTCAACCGTGTCATCGAAGGGTAAATGAGTAAGGGGCGAAAATTTCCCTCACTCACCTTTAGCTTGCTATCTAAATGCTCTGCTTTAGTAAATCCTCCGCTAAAAGTCACCTTTTTTGGGAAAATTGCTGTTCTTCGTGGTATTCATGACTCATTCCCAGTTTAGAAAAAAAATACTCAGTTCGTTTTAATTCTCTCATTCTACAAAATGTATTAATTTGAGGACAAAATTGAGTTATCTTAGTTCGCCTAAAGTTGGTGCCTTATGAGAGTGTAATAAAAGTTCAGAACCGTCAGTCAAAGAAGCAAAATTCCCCTGGTTACACTCTTAATAGGATGGTATCACGAATGCTTATATCTGCTGTAAATTTTCTATCAATTGCTATTTATTGCATTATACATATAAATTAGGGTCAAAAAATCACTTAGTAAATCACTTGGTAAATCACTTGGTAAAATCATAGCTGGCACAGGTTTGCTTGCTCCTGATGACGTCATTTTAAACTATATTCTTTCAAATACGCCTTTCCATTTCATTTCCATGCCTGTGGACATGATGTTGCTTACAAAAATAGTCCATTATTCATATATGTTCTCTCATTAAATATCTGATCAAAATTTTTGTGAAATATTTTTCCTTTAGTGAGCCGGGAAAATTTCTGCGTTGTTCTGACGCAGGGAGAAGAATGTCCGAGTTACGTATCACCGAATTGAGAAAATTATGTTACTGACTGTTCATGGTTCCTTAGACAAGTTTCAGCTTAAAACGTGTTCTGAAATGATTCAAAAGGCATCCGGTTTTGATACAGAGTATATAACGGTAATTTTCATGAAAAAATAGAGGCAGATGTCTTTGGTAGTTGTCTAGGGCTGACGGCTCTTAGTTCCGATGCTATGCAAACGCTCCATCGATTTTTCCTTCCTATATGTATGCCCCAACCTTTTTATTCCTCCCTATTGGTTTTTAATGATACTTCTATTAGTTGGTTTTCTCCAACTCTTATCTTATTTAGACGTGAAAGACGATTGAATGAATCTTTGCTGAGATTCTTTGAATGTGCATTTTATTGTCATTTAATCACAGAGGTGTTGAAAATAAATGCCAAAAGAGTTCATTCTTTTCCGGATAGACTTAAGAGCAAAGCAAATGAAAAAAAATAGCCGCGCGTACTTATTTGTGCTGCCTTACATGAGAGATTTGGCAGAGGAGATAGGCCATAATTCAGCATACCTACATGTTTCAACTTCTGGAAGTTAATATGCGTCTTAGTATCAAGATTCTTCACTGTTTTTCGTTCCCGCTTGGGTATAGATAAATCGTATGTTAGATATAACATAGATAACGAAATAAATCCGTTTAAATGGCGAGATAATTTGCTCTTAATCTCTGTCCCTATTTTAAAAACATTTGGCCGCTTACCAACGACATATATCGCTGTAACCCTAACCAGTCCTATCACTGAGGATATTCTGTAATAAGTATGTCAGTGCAATGACTTTGTTGCTTTTTTTTCTGGGCTGTGAAACTTATTTCTATTGCACGGCCAATGACAAGGTCTCCGGTGTGTTTGTCATGTGGAGGAGTAAGAAAGGATGTAGTTGGCGAGAAAGACGGGACGAAGGGGGGTAAGACTCTTCATGACGGAAGGCTCAGCCGGTATTCACGGTTTTAATGACGGTTTGGAGGGGGAGGAGAGTGAGTTGGGGAAAAGAAAAGAAGTCGAGATAAAGAAAAATGAAGCGGAGGAACGTAATTGGAGTGAGGAAAAGAACGAAAGTGGACGGGAGAATAAACTGGGAGAGAGAATGAAGCTCACGGGGGGATGAAGGAGGGCGATCAGTGTTGAAAAAAGCCTGGCGTACCGCGTTTGGTGCGGTGGGTTTCACGTGGATAGGTATACCTCCCCTGCTGTGGCGTTATTATCTGCTGACTCCATATTTGAGTAGAAATAACATGTCTCTTTAACTACTGATTTAATTGAAAAGGTCATTCTATAATAACAACGTAAATGAAGTTTTTCAACCCAAGAGAAATCCATTCCTTATGAAATATCGCATAATGGTATGAACTTACGTCATCTTAAAAAATTATTCAAGTCGTCCGAAGCATGAGCTGACAAGCTTGCTACTTTTTCTGGCGCCTGTTAAACTCACACTGAATATGGACAACTTAACAAGAACGCTTCCAGAGGTAGAAATACTTACATTCTCCGTTACTAGCCATTTTAAAGGAGCTGCCGTCAACAAAATATTTCCTTGACAACTCAAATTTCTTGTGGCGTTATTACCTTCAGTTACCCTTTTATATACGCTGAAGGGTAATGTTTAAAGGCCAACGTATTGCTTTTACCGTCATTTGATGCATTTTTCTATCTTCCCTGTGTTTTTTTAGATGAGCTAAGGACCTTCCCTTGACTTGAGCCTAAAACTTCCCAATTTATTTCTGATTTTTTCTTTTCTCCAAGATTTGTCTTTAGTGACCCTTGGAGTGCTTACGCCGTCATTTGATGCGGTCTGGTATTTCCTCTGCAAGCTATGTCTCACACCGTTAATTTAACTTGAAACTTCATACTTTATTTTTATTTGGTGTAAATAAAATATTGTAGAGTCATTTTGTTGGCTCTTGAGGTGAAAACATGATATTTTGTTTGTCCTTAATCAGGGCGCTACCACATGGCAGTCACGAGTTATAATGCGTGAAGTTTTTCACCCATACCCAGTGGTTGCTGGCATCTAATCGCGTTTTTTTTATCTCATAATCTTGCTCGCATCGTAATCTCACTTCAGATCGAATTAGGCTTCCTTTTTCATTCTTGAAATGTCACCATTAAGTGCATCGGGATATATAACCCTGCAACCCTCCCATCACTAATTCCGTCCTGGTACCCCGTTGACAATTTTTAAACATACTCATTTTATTTTTTATTTTTATATTTTTTTATATTTTATTATTATTTTTATATTTATTATATTTTATTATTGTTTTTATATTTATTATATTTTGTTAATATTTTTATATTTATTATATTTTATTATTATTTTTATATTTATTATATTTTATTATTATTTTTATATGAATTATATTTTTTATTATTTTTATATTTATTATATATTTATATTATAATAATTTTTATAGTTACGTCCGGTTTAAAGTTACTCATTCCTTTCGAAAGAGAGTTTTCACACACCCATAAGAGGGTCATGCGGACGTGGAAATAGAACGGCTTACATCCAGAATTAAAGTAGGCCTTGGGGTCTACTACTGACATCCAACCGGGCCTTCCCCCGTAATATCTCCGATTTCCCCAAATTGGAAAACGAGAATGAAGGGATTATATTTGAAAAGTAATTGTTTTATTTTTTATGAAATATATTTTACGATAGTAGAGGATACGGAGAGCACTAGAGAGAATTTACCACGTTAAATGAGATCGAATCATGGTGTGGAAGTGCTTAATGATCACGGTTTGGTGAGAGCATTTGAACATAGAAGCATGCATTCATGCTGCTCCATTGTTTGTCTGCTCCTTGCCAGTAAATTTGTCTGATAATTGCTTTATTTCTTAATTAAGTTGTGATTGGAAAAAAATTTATTTCACAATAATTAACATCGATTCTAAATTATTGTATTTCACTTATATTCGTTTTTTTTACTGCTACACGGGACGAATTAAGTTTATGGTTATTCTTACCGGCTACTTTATAAAGCAATGAATCCATTGATTTATTTCTACAAATTATGGCACAAAAAGTATGTTAAAAATTCTGTTTGTATGGTTTGATTTAAGATTTCAGTTTTAAGATCATCTCTCTCTCTCTCTCAGTTATAAAATTTGTAATTCCGGAATGGAATATTTCTTAAGAGACATCTTCCCAATGCTACTTCTTCTGTTAGTTTATTTTTTGCTGAATTACGTTCATTTGTTTCATTTGAGTTTTAGTAAAATGCTATTGTCTCTTTTTAATTCAAAAGAGAACGTGTGTGATAGGATCTTTGGAGGAAAAGGGTGCATTTGGGAACGACACAAAGCCAATCGTACCCTGCGAGAGATTTTTACGTGCGTGGTTGGTGAAGAACGGGTCAAAAAAGGGTTAAAAGCTGGCGGAGGAAGCCGATGAGATTGGGGGGGAGCGGCATTTCCAGGGCCGTCGGCGGAGTGAATGGGTTCTGGGAAAAGGGAATGAGATCGCGCCCGCGAGAAATTAAATTCGAGGGATGGAAAAATCCGCGCTGGACGACGCCCGCCGCGGGAACAAAAAATAAGTGCGGCAGGTTGGGGTGAAAAAAAATGGCCATTAAACAGCGACGCAAAGGCGGTCGGATTGCGCGAATTAAGGGGATGAAAAATTGAGGCGGCGAAAGCGGAAGTGAAATGGAAAACGCAGAGGTGGGAAGTCCGCGGATGAGATGAGAAACAAGGTTCGGCCCAATGCACGCATTTGTTTGTGTGCGCGCGAGGGCGCAAGTGAGGAGGAACGAGGCCGTGCAAATGGAAGGAATTGACGATGCGTATTCATTATTCCGGCGCGAGATGCGCGGTAGTGCCATTACGAATTTATCCGCCCTTGCAATCATGTGTGCCCCTACCCATCTCGCCCAACTGCCGAAAAGGGAACCATTGAAAAAATAACAGGAGAGCGTTGTTCTGAATAATACATCGCATACCATTAATTAATTAACATTATGAAAAAGTTAATTACCCTGTGACATGTTCTTAATTGCACACTTCACTCAATTAGTGCTGTTATGCATGGAATATCACAGCTCTTTCCTTGAAATCTTAAGCAGCGTTAAATATTTTTATTAACGAGTTTTTCCTGTGCCCTTTGGATGAATGTGTACGCGAAAAGCTGAGTGATGGGAAATGTTGGTGGTAATAGTTTTTCTGCTGACCCTGAGAAGCTGAAGGAACACTGCGTTCTTTGCTGCCTAACACGCTCTTTGTTTGATGAAGCATTTTTAAATAAATCGGGCGCCTTTCAATTGTATTTTGATTATTTTGCGTATTGAGTATTTCTTTGCTGTCTCCCAACGTCCCTTTGCTTGGGACTTACTCAAAATGTGGCCTACTATGAGATACCTCTAGTATTAAGACATTTGATCAAGGGTGAATAGAATTTAAGAGGATGTTGTAACCGCAAGTATAGCAAGCAAGCACAGTTTATTTATCTTCTAAAACCTCTCTATTTTCTCTGATCTAGGCCATGATTTTCGGAAAGATTGGTTACATGTGTATGTCCGGCAAAAGGGGATACGGTCTGCTAATTGACACTTTCTTTCTATTTACCCTCCAGTAACTCAGTTTTTCATAGTTTCCCATGCGTATAAAATTTCTTTCGCCAGTAAAAGGGGAAATTTTATACAGCACTGAGTCTAAAAATATGATTGCTGGCTACAATTGACATTTCTTAGTCATCAGAACTATGTGTATGCTCCACACGTATTATTATGTAGACAGTTGAATATATTAAAAGAGCCGTAACTTAAAAATGTATTGGTCTTAGGCGTTAGGTATACTTGGTGGAACCACTGATTAATTGAAGAAAATACAAAGTAGACTTTGCTGAGTTGCTCAAAAAAAATGACAAATAGTACAAAGATGTTTCGGCACCGGCATCATCGTGCATTTGCGTCACACATACTCTATGCGCCTTTTGATGCAAGTTTAACTGATGATACGTTACTCGACTGCACCGTTTTTCAGCTTCAATAAATTGCGTCATGTAGAACTCATCAAAGTCCACTGCGTTATTTCTCGTTACGTTACTGCGTCGTTCTTACTCTTGAGAGCCTTACTAAAAGCCAACTAGAGTCAACAAGAGTGAAAAAATTACCAATGATTGGATAAAATTTGGAGTGAAGGCTAATATTCTGAACTCGTGGACTATATCGCTACTTTAATGGCTCTTCGAGGTACATTGGAGCTCATTAAACTCGGGGAAAACTCCAAGCGGCGCTTTCTTTTGAATAAGTCCCCACTTAAGTGGTTCTATTTCTCTTTCCAGCGGCCTCTCAATGCCCTTCCTCACCTTATGGCCGTCAACTTACTCGCCCTGGAGTCGTTTGGCTTTTTCTTTGCCCAGGGCTGAAAATGAGTGAAAAATGGCTTATTCGGTTGAAGGCTTTAATTTCCTCGTCAACGCGTCAGCTAAAGTTTTCCCCTAAGTGCCTCTCTCGAAATAACCAGGAAAGGGAAGTAGAGCGATGTACGGTAGCGCAAGGAGAAGGTAATCTGTGACAGCTGACGCATGGTCTGTGGCCTGCGGAAGTAACAATTCTGTAGCGATTCTGCCAGCGGTACTTTGAATGATAGTGGCAACTAGAACTTCATATTTATTTTGAAAAAAAAACACATTTATATTGTCTACATTTTCTAAGTAAGAAAGGAAAAAGAATAAAATACTGAACCAGGAATATAAAGCTAGATCTTCAAGTACTTATCAAAAAGTTGGGATTGTGTTCAGTTTTGTATTGACATTTTTGTTGCAGGGCGTTACAGTCATAAATGTTTCAGTTATAGACGTCTGTCAAATAAATCGGAAATTTTTATGTGCCATTGTGAAGGAGCATGATTGAATTCAATCGTAATTCTGCTATTGAGGATGTATTGTTTTAGCGATAGCTTTTTTCCTACGCTTAGGGATCTGAAGGAAAAGTGTGGCAGAATAATTCCGAAACACAGGGGAGAAAAAGAGCGTTCATCCCATTTGAAAACGTGAATCAAATTTTCATGTCCTGAAATCTTTCATATTTCCACGAAAGTCGTTTTAATGTTTGACTTTACGCCTAGAAAAACTTTCATCCATGTCTTATTGATCAGTATAATTAGCCTCCTGTGCAAACGACGCCGGTTGTACAAAGCTTAGTCCGCTGTCGCCCATATGAATAAGCTCTGAGGGTAAGGAAAGAGGACAAGTTCATTACATCTATCATTTTATGTTCAATGCCAAAAACAACATTTTTTTCTATCGAGCAATATAGCCTTGCGACGTTTTACTGTGGTTAAATATTAAACTGAGCGAAAATTAAAGGCGTTGTTTTATTTTTCTAGATATTTAAAAAATATAACAATTTAATTTACCTTTGAGAACCTACTGAGCTTGCGATTTGGATTTTGTTTATTGATAACATATTTTTCCAAAGTATTTTTTTCAGTGACTCAGTAAGCTACTAGTTTGTGAATAACCAGCCTTTTGATCAGATGTATTATGAATATTTACAGACTTATACGAATGGAGCATTAAAAATATGAGCGGAGATTTATCGTTCGTGATTCAATATCGAACGCCATCAACCTTAAGAGGTTGGAGGGTTGTGGGGCTCGCTGATATTTTTTGCCGCTACTGTCCAAATATGTGAGACAATCTGTATGCTTCTGAAAGTTTTAACGAAAGAAAGGATATGAACAATGTGTCGTCTTTTTATTAGCTTGTCGTACACTTTGAGAGTTAAATACTCAGCTGCCGAAAATGTAAGTTCCTCCTTACTCTTTTAATTTCACTTTTGTGCTCTGGTTAATTTTAAACAAAAACACTAGCGATAATCAAGAGTACATCAAACCGACTTTGCTCGATGAAATTTTTTTGAAATTGTTCATTGTCATTGAGAAGTACGAGATGGAATGGTTTATATGAACCAGGGTCACTGGGTGTCGCGAACGGAAGGGGTACAAGTGTTACTGTCCAAGTGTTTCGAGTTGAGCGCTCAGGGAGAGAGAGGGAGAGGCGTGGTGGAAGATGGGTTCACTAATTACAACCCGAAGAGAAGGGAGAGAATTGCTTGTTTTTTTTATATTTCCTGCCTTTCATCAAAAATCTGTTACAGTTTGCCTTCACTTACGCATTCTCTCTTCGACTCCCTCTCACTTCCTATGGTTCACCTCGTATTCTCTACTGTGTGTCTCCTCAGCGTAAACCTCTAACTCAGTGCCCAGTCAACTAATCTTCCAGTACCTTTCTTGACCTCTACTCGCTATATTGGTTGTGTCACAGGGTTGCAGTCAAGCAAGAGTTGCGTTTTCTGTGCAAGGATCCGTTTCGAATAACCTAGCACTACACGTGGTCTCCACCGCTTTCCCGCTTTCTTTACCTCCACCCGGTATAGTGGTTGTGTCACAGGATGGCAGTTGCGCAAAAGTTAAGTTTTCAGTGAAAGGATCCATGTAGAAATACTAAGATTTACACGAAGATAAACGTACTCGTACGTCCCCATCTCCCGCTTTCCATTTCCTTGTCCTTCACCGGCATAGTGGTCGTGCCACGGGGTGGCAGTTGCGCAAAAGTTGCGTCTTCAGTGAAATGGTCCATTTCGAATGACCTGGATCTGCACACAGTCACCACCTCCCGCTTTCCTTTTTCTTAACCTCCACCCGGTATAGTGGTTGTGTTACACGTTGGCTGTTGTACGAAAGTTACCTTTGTAGTGAAAGGGTCCATTTCGAATGACTAGGCTTTACACGAGGATATACGTAGTCTCCGCCTCCCGCTTTCAACTTTCTTGTCCTTCAGCTGGTGTCGTGGTTGTGGTACGGTGTGGCAGTCGTGCTAAAGTTCCGTTTTCAGTGAAAGGTCCATTTTGGACCCTTTCAGGGCACGCAGTCTCCCTCTCTCGATTTACACTTTCTTGTTCTTCATCCGGTATAATGGTTGTGTCACATGGTGTCATTAGCGCAAAAGTTGCGTTTTCAGTGAAAGAGTCCATTTCGAATGGCTTGAAAATGCACGGGGGAGTGGAAAATATCCACCTTCCACTTTCTTAACCTTCAGTCTCTATAACAGTAATAACACGTGATGGAAGATACCAAGAGTTTTCAGAAGTCTACCCTTTTCCGTGAAAGAACCCCTACAACTTGGCTCCGCACGAGGGAGTATGATGCTCGTCGCGATTTACTACCAGTGTTCCCACCGTCGCGAAACGTATTCTTAAGCTTCAAATCACTCTATTTAGTATTTACATCGACTTAGGAAATTTTATTGCATCTGTATTGGCCTGAAATCCTGCGCCCGGCCATGTTAAAAGTTGTCGCGGCAAGCAATGGCGAACGTTGTTTCAGCAATATGTACATACGAAGCCGGACAAAATGGTCCAGACGTAGAAACGATTTAGCGCGAGTCAATGCTTTGCATATGGATTGGATGTCTTTTTGATTTTACGTTCTGACGCGCCAGCGCAGGCGCCAGACATGTTGCCTTGAGTACCGGGGACTTAAGCCCATTTTACATGCGGCAAGAAATTGCTCAATTTAAAACCGCATGTTTTTTCTGAATGTGGCGTGTCATAACAATTAAATTAGATTAGAGGCTATTTTGCCATCTTGCGTTCATGTATTCACGCATGCGTTCTTGAAATTCACTGCCTTAAACAACGCTATTTTAAATGCACGTTTGTACGTGCATCAGATTGTGCAATTACGTGCCCCTTATAAAACGAGCTTGAGCACTTATTTCTTGGCATTCCCACGAACGTTGAATATTCTACTTTCTCTCTTTTCTCTTTCAACCCTCCCATTACAAACATTTCTCTTTCTCCCCTTTCCTTACCTCGCGGGCAGCTCAATCTTCTTATTCTTTTCTCAAAAAATTCTCATATTCTTTTTTTAAAAACCCCTTTTTATTGTCTTCCTTCTTGGTTTGCTCTTATTTCATCTCCCGCCGTCTCTGAATCCCTAAAGCATCGCCAGTGGCATCAGATGATGGGAGAGACATGGAGGGTTAGAGAGGGGAGAAGGAGCGGTTCGGAAGGAGTTTTTTACGGGCCATAACCGTCCGCCGGCTTCGAAAAGTCCGGACGGCCCCGATGTACCACTGCTGGCGCGCGTGTGCACGGATTTCTCTCGGAATTAGAGAACTTGCGATGGTTTTTTTTTCTCTTGTATCCTCGAGGCTGCCCGGCATCGTGAGCCCTCGTAAAAAACTTGCGAGCGAGCGCGGGTAACACCTTCGGCGGGTAAGATTTTCTGTCTTTCTCCGCTTCAGGCGAAGGCGTTCAACCCCCCCCTTTCCTCCCTCAACACTCGTCACCCTTTCATCCCTTTCTGTACTTCGCGAACCTTCTTCTCTCTTTTGTGTATAATTTCAGACATACTTACTTATGTATACATACAGACTCATTTCTTCAGTATGTAACTTTCTCAAGATCATTGAGGTGGCCATTGCTCATGTGCGGTGAAATTATTTATGAACTTTTAATTTCTAATATTTGTGTTTATTGTCTTCTCCTGCTTGGTACTTCATAGGTATCTGAACGACAATGTCATTACTTCCTTGAGCTATTCATAGCTCTTTACTCTCTCTCTTGCCTGTCTTTAACGTCTCGTTGCCTCTAACTTTCTCTAAAACAGTGGTTTCCAAATTGGGCGCTACCACTCCTGGGGGGTGTTGCATTAATATAGGTTGGCGGAAAGAAACAAGTTGACAGAATTGGGGCGCTGGAGGCAGTTTCATGACCAAATGGTACAATGTATACATCCTGGGATGAATAAAATTTCTATATACTTGATTTAAAGTAAACTTTGATGCAAATATCATCGTTTTACTTTTTTATAAACTTTTTATTGAAACAAACTTATTTGACTATGTAGAGTATGATTTTAAAGCTTACGGTTTGGGAACGTTGGTGTGGGCTTTTGGACCCAGGATGGCGATGGCTTGAAAAATTTTGGGAAACACTGATCTTAAAGATCGACAATAAACAGGGGTATTGATCAATGTATTGACATTTTAAGGATTCATTGCTAGTACTTTAATCGTGAATAATTCGTAGTAAATGAGAATTCTTGAATGTATCCGTTCAACAGTCTGCCTTTAATACTTTTGTCACGTAGACCAGATAAGTAGATTTTTAGTTCAATTCATTCAAAATACCAAGTGTAATCAGCGTTATATTACCTACTGAAATGATGATCACTCTTGTAATTTGTGTACTTTTAGAACTGCGGCTTGGTTATTCATTTATTTCTCACCTCGCTATATTTTCTCTCTCCTTTCCTTTAAGCACACACACGAAGAGTTAAATTTCCACGAATTTACGTATTGTTCCTAAAAAAAATTGTCCGTCAATGGGCGTGCGTATCATTTTTACTCACTTTCGTTAATAAGGTTTTACCTACAAGAGTTCGTATGCTCTCTTCTTTCATTGTCTTCACTTCATAGGCATTCTCTTTGTGGCATGCAACTTATTTTGTTAACGTCTTCTTGTACGTCTATGAACGTCTGGGAAAATACCGTGGAATTCATTTACTCTAGTAACCGAGAGGGTAAACGTCAGGGAGTGAGAAGTAAGCGTGAAATAACAGGCAAGGGAATCAAAGGAGTCCCTCAGGAGTCATTATGGTGTAGGTACCTTTCCCGATTGGTCCCACCAAACGTTTGTGAATTTACGTTTCGTGGAGGTATATGCTCCAAGTTCTGTAGTATTGTTAATCCGAAGAATGTAATCATATTTGTATCAATTGCATCCAAAATGTGCATTTTGAAAACCGTTGTTAGATGAAAGCAAGACAAGGCAAAATGTTAAAGCACCTTCAGAAAAAAAACTTTTGGAAACGTCAGTTTTGGCTTTATGATCCTCCCGTTTCTAGAAAGCAAGCAAAATCGTCCTACTTTTCTCGTTATGTAAATCAGTGGCAGAATCGTATTTACCAATAAAATTATACAGATAAACTTCCCAATGTTTTATTCTTGATCATTATGCAACATAATGTTAGTCATCAACCGATATTGGAGGATGAAAATTCCTACGGTTCCTTTGAAATTGTCTTACAATGAAAGCGTATTCACACATCACGCCTGGGGCTAAAACAATTGTTTTCTAAAATGAAATTCATGGATTTGTGATATTTCCCGCTTGGTAAACGCAATGGCTCTTGCGAAATTCCACTGTTAAGCCTGGCATTGTTTTGGTGAGACCCATGAAAGGAGATTACCACAAATCATAAACTCCTTTGTCCCCGATTGAGACTCACTATCGTTTGCGGTATTTCTCGATGAAATTTTTAGCCCCTTCCTCTTCTATTTCCCCGTTTTCCTTTCGTTTTCACCGTGCCGCACACTTTTCGTGTCTCATTCCCTCCCGCCTCTCTTTGAGAGCATTGCATCTGCTTCCACATTCAGGTTCCTCATCTTCTTCTCTTTCTCCGTCTGACCCGTTACCGCTCCCAACCCCTTATCCGCCTCCACTTCTTCCTTTCTTCCACCAGATAAAGGTCTGGTATGGTATCGCGATGGCGGTTTGCTCTCCGAAAACACGCTTAACCGTCTTGGAGTCTCTCTCTCTCCCTCCGTTTGTGCTCAGTTCTGGGAGGAGGAAGCCTATCACCCATCCAAGATGGTCCCCGAAAGGCGACGGCTGGGAATGCGAAAAGCGGAACAATTGAGCGGCGAAAGAGATGTTTGCGTCGTTTCTCCGTTTGTATGCGGTCGGGTTCCCATATCCTCCTCACTTCGACGCGCACTTATCTTTTAAATCTTCTTCTCTCCAGACTCCTGTCCCTTTCGGCTGCGTGGTTCATAGGATTCAAATTTGTTCACTCGTGGTGTGCTGATGCGACCCCTTTTTCCTTGCCTCGTCTCTCCTCTTCTTCTTTGCCAAGCCTTGCCGCGTCCTTGAGTACGTAAGTGACGGTGGTTGGTGGAGAATCAGTGTGAAATGAAATTTTCCCTGTGTTTGTCAGAGGAATAGTGATCTCCGTTGATTGTTGAGTTTATGTATTACTGAAGCTCTTCAGGCACCGACGCGAGGCGTCCGGATAGTCGACATAACTGCGAATTTATTTTGCACACACCAAAGTAAAACATTCGTGACAGTTGCTGGGCGTGGAAATTTCTACTCCCGCTGAAACCAATGGTTTCGGAACCCTACGTCTATCAGGGTTTCACTCTTACTTATGAGATATTGGGTCTTTTAATGGCTGCAAGGGTGTAGCAATTGTATCACCAACAGTGTAAGAAAGCTAGTACACAAGTATTCACTAAAAACGCGAGCGGCTCAGTTTAGGCCTTTAAGGCCCTTGGGTCCGAGGTCTTTCACCGAGAATACTGTTACACAACTTAAATGGTTTCTAAGATAAAAATTTCTCATTCTAACTTTGCTCTTGTCTCGAGTCGCGGGACGCGGGAAACGCTGCATGCAGCGGACTGAAATTTATTCCGCCGGGCAGATCCGCGTGGGTCAGTTTGCAGTTGTATCCCACCACGAAATTTTTCCCCGCGTGAAATCCACCCCCACATTCCACTTTCGTGTTCCACGCCGTTGTATGCAGACCTTAGCATATGAATTTGTCTAGTGAAGCACGGAAAACTGGCATAAATAACGATAGAAACTTATCAACGTATCAAACAGAGAGTAGCGAAATTGCCTGGTCACGCATGGCACGTGCCTTCGCGAACGTCTGCTGTGGCGATATCGCCAGATGGTCATACATATATGTACAGGCGTTTAATCGCACATAACAGGTAGACCTCCCAGATGGACGAACACGACAGTTGACGATCGCGTAGGTATCCATGCGCTAGATGTCACACATGAGACTCCAACTCGGAGACCAATAGATCGCGATCTTTTCTCTCCGTGAACTTTTTTGTCTAAACTCTACTCTGTTGAATAAATATAACAGTATTAGGCTGTACTCAGTGGAAGTTGTCTATTTTCATGCTGAATAATAAACACTTGGTTATCTCCCTCAGATTTATTCGTTGCCACGACGCGTTTCATTACAGTGTGGCATAATTATGTGCCACAGTGCACATGATTATGTCACTGTGGTGAAACGCGTCGTGCCAGAAAATAGATTAGTGGGATATTACCAATTTTTTTATCCAGCATGACTACTCTCTTACTCTAATTGTCTTTTCTTAATTTTAGGGTGTGAATTGGGAAGAACATTGCAAAATTGAATCTTTCAATAAATAAGTTTGACTTAGATTTTCATTGTCGTATTCTCGTTTTCAGTCGTTCTAATAGACGCTAGAGCTTACGACAACGTGGTTTTTATCGTCGCGCCAAAAATATCTCTGCTCAGTACGTGTTTAATCATGAATAAATCTTAAGAAAAATGACCATCCGCTCAAAGACCAGTCTCCAGATATTTCAACTTCAAATGCCATTGCCTTGTGTATGATTTACCATGATGTTTCTCAGAACTTTCTCTCGAACCCATGTCCACAGTGCATCGTCCCTTTACCATTTCGCTACAAATGCTGTGTTAAAGTGTCACAGATTTTTATCCCATCGAACGGAAGGCGTTTATGAGCGGCGTAAAATTTTCTACGACATAGAACGAACGACGTATTAACGGAGCTCTGCGGCCATGCAAGAAAAAAAGGCCTCAGGTGTCCCGATAGTCACTCTGCGACGAAAAACCCTTCATTCAATCTCACTCAGGTTCATCTCTGGGATTACAGGAGTACATGGGTGATGACTGAAGTGGGGTTTGGGCACGAGGAGGTGCCGTGAGTAGTTGTGTCATTCTGGCACCCCAAAGCTATAACCGGGGCAAGTGGCGGGTTGAGATGTGTGTTATACGACGAGTGAGGATGGGCGTCGCCTTCCACCCCTTTCACATCTCGAGGACAAGTGAGCACTCAATAGAGAGGAGGCTCACACGAGGAGAGTTGGTCAGTGTGGAGTGACCTTAACCCTTCACCTGAGGTTGCTTTTTTTCTCACTACCTCTGTTTGCGTAGAATATTCTGACCTTTTAACACTGGCTAGGGATTTTCAGGTTGTGGCCCCTTATTATTTTTGCTCTGAGATGGAAAGTACTATTTTTGAGCTGTAGACTATATTGAATAAAATTTGTATTTCAGCTTCGGATGGTCTTGCGTAGGCCTGAACGTCTTTGCTAAGGATTAGCAAAAAATATCAGGATTCGGTGGTATTTAGCAATAATTACTCTTACTCCCAGGGAAATTTATATCATAGGGGATTTTTAGCCGCACCAACATATCCCCTCCATCTTTTTTGGTCCATTTTATCTTCTTCCGTAGCTCCAACCCTCTCCAGATCGATCTTGACTTGGTTCCAGCATCTCTGTTGTGGTCTTACCCGGGGTCGTCTTTCATCTGGATTTTTTTCAATACTTCCTTCAGCACATATCACTCCTCTTTTCATACTATGTGCCTGCCCATCTCATTTTTATGCATTTAATCTCACTTATGATGTCGGCATTCTTATATAGATCTCTAATTTCCTTACTATACATTCTTCTTCAACTTCCTTGCTTGTATGTATGCCCGCTACTTGGTAATATTTTTAAATTCCGTGCCATTGGTCTCTAATTCAGGAAAATATTAAAACCAGACGGGTCACTGTAATGAGTACCATAAAGGATAGCACCATCTAAGATGGGTAGGTAATGATGTATTTTTATTCTTAGTGACTTTGGATAATACCATATGATACGGTTCAAACTGTCTAAAATATATTACTTACGATAAAATAAGTTATTATGAAAGTTCACTAGAAAGTTACTCGCGTAAATTCACGGATTACTTACCACTTATTGCCAATAAAAATAATTTCTAATGATATTTCTAAAAGTATCCATTTAAAGCTATTGTTCTTGAGCGATAGTTAAAATTTGGATTAAAAACTCAAGGAGCCATCACCAACGTCTCGTCAAATTTATTGACTTCATCATGGCTGTAAATATAACAATAAGTAAAACAACACTATAATAACTATTGCTGATTCTTGCACTCAAATAAAAAATATACTTTTGATACCTTTAAATTTGTAATTGTGTGAAATTACAGTTTAGGAAGCTGGATGAAACAGCAAATGACTTACCATTGAAACCGAGCATCATGCTTATGAAACAGTTTAAATAGTATATTAACATTATACTTATTTGCAAATGAAAAACGTATTTCTAAAACATGCAAAATAATAAAAGAAAAAATATATTTAAAATATTATTTTACTAACTTAGTGGAATTACAAAAGATAAAACAGTTGTGCATGGCACAAAAATAACTTACAAAACGTGTTTTGCCTTAATATTTTTTCTGGATAAATTCACCATTTATTAATTGAGTCTTCTCTTTTGAACAATCTCTGGTTCAGTGATTTTAGCTTCGTGTAAAACTAAACAATGATTACATGATAGTGCATGGTTAGCTCGTGCATTGGTGATTTTTTTTTTACAGTTCAGGGACTTGCTTTGCGTCAAATGCTGTTTTATCAAGACGATAAGTGATGTATTCATTTGTGTTTAGGTAGATCCAATGGCTTATTTCTGTATCAACTGTTTTAAAAAATCAAATTCGATTTCCGTTTGAGGACTGCAGTCTTTTGCCACACTTGAAACTCCACTCTGACCAGACGCCTGTCGTTATCCGATTAAAGTAGAGCGTTACGGGTCCCACTGGCGCTCAGGATTCAACCTAGTCTCTTTTTTTTTCATTCTGAGGCTATTCGCGTTCTCCCGCCGCTCAATTACTAGGATCCCCCCGAGCGATCTCGTTCGGCGGCCGAACAAACCAGCGAAGTGTCGGGAGACTCGGTCGGGAGGACAATAAAACTGCCCGTGGAATTGGTTCACGCTCTCGCTTCCGGCCGGATGGTGAGAAGAGGTGCCAGACAAATGTTTATTTTGCTAGCTATTGGTACCCATTGCTGCAATTACCGCAAAAGCCTGTTGCTACCTCGGTGGTTCTACTTAAATTTCTCTATTTTTTTTGGAATTGTCGGAGGGGAAATCATTTAAATGTTCCGAGCAACGCTCGTGGGCTAATGAGGAGGAATCGTAATTTCGTTCACCAAAGGGGTGGAATTCACTGTGAAAAAAATCACGTGACTTGACAGGGATTTAGATCTGGGTCCCAAAATGGTATTCCGGGTTCGAACCTCGGTCAAGTAAAATAATATGCATCTACATGTACATACAACTCTGCGAGCCGCCGCGTAGGCGTGTGACAGGGGGTGTTAGGTCACCAGCCGCGTAGAGATGTGAGGTTTTGGGAGGTGAACTGGTGACGTCTATTATGGGAGTGTATTTAATGGAGCTCAGTTTTTATTTTGGTCGCTTATTGTGCGCGGAAAGAACGAGTTTTTGTGCATATCTGTTCGGCAATGTATCTCTCTTATTTTATCGCGTCTGTCAGACCTAGAGTTGTAGTGAGGCGTCATGATAATATCCTCAGAGTCGCTATGAAATACACCAGTTGTGGATTTCTCAAGCAACCTAAGCCTAGCGTGTAGTCTCTGAGTCTCTAGGGGCTCCCACCTTAATCCCTCTTAAAGTTTTGAGACACTATATGATAGCTCGTAGCAGTTTTTAATGATGCTTTCTGCTTTTCTTTGTATTTCATTCATTTTTTTGGTAAAACCTTTATGACCAGAGTCCCAAATGCTCACGGCGTATTCGAGGTGTGGTCTAACCAGAGCGATGTAGCATCTCTCTTTTTCATTCAAAGACCCTCCTATTATTCGCTTAACAAAACCTAGTTTCTGTAATACTGTGCCACATATGTTCTGTATGTGTGTTCCCCACGATGTATCAAGTTAAGGTAATTCCGAGATATTTAACTGTATCTGAAAATTTTATGTTTACTCCACCCACAGTATAGGCATGGCATTTGTGTGATGAGTTTTGCAGGAGGTGAACTGTGGTGTATTTACTAATATTTAGTTCTAACCCTCACCCCAGGCACCACGAATGAACGTTATTAATGTCCGATGAAAGAACTTCTAAGAATTCCGTGTCTTCGATTTATAAATGCGAGAAACAAAATATTATCGGGGAGAATCTCATCCTTTTGGTAAAAGTCCATGCACCCTTGTGCGTGACTGTGTACCATCTCATTCGTGCATTATACAGTGCGTAGGGAATCTTATTTGAGTACTATTCATTAAATGAGGGACTGTTACAATCATATTTCGGATGGATATATTGGGCTCATATGGAGAGTGTTGTTGAATGGTGCAGATGTTCTGAATGCATGCGCATGTAATCGTGGTTTCTAATTGAGATATTTATTTCAATTTCTTGCATTCTCTTCATGAGTGAGTGGTGCAGGGGAACATGTCACAGATTTCGATCTCATTAATCTACTGTTCCAATAAATAAGTTGCATCTATGAATTAACGAAGATTGTTGAGTGCGCATCAGTTAATTTTATCATCCACATCTTCATATTACCTTTCATTACTCTTTTATAGTGATTGAAAGGGATTGAGTTATCACCATCATGCATTATAATGTACAAGTAACTATCGCTAACGTGATAAACGTGAAAAACACTTTAGGTGTGCTACTAATGCTACATTAACCGTTTATATTAATGCATATTGCATTGAATGAGATACATGAGTCGTGCGGGGATCTTGCAAAACGTGATACTATTACTATGTGGCAGATTAAGAGACAAGTATTAGGAATTTTATCTTCCAGGTAATGGAATGGATTATTTAAAACAATAATTGAGTTTTTTTCGCAGTAAGAACTAGTATGTTTCTAGTTTGTTTCGAGGAGAATACGATTAGTGACATTTACTGCGATGCTTGGTATCTTACAATGCATCAAAAAGATGTAATTCAAATGTAATTGAAACTTTGATCATATTGGCCACGACGTCAAAATTTTATATCTTGTGATTTGTAATTCCAGACGACATATAATATGCTGAGGTAACGGGTATCCTAGTACAGGGGTACCCCTGTCTCTTTTGATTCTCCTTCCCCTTGTTCATTAATTTTCATAAATTGCACCTTTTGCTTTAGAAAAACCGTTGTTTGATAGTATATATGTATTCTGTTAGCTACATTAAGTTTAGATTATTTTAGGTATTGAAAGGTGGGTCTGTTATCACTGAACTTTTGTCGCGTGTATACAACCACCAATCATGTATCCCAAAATGTGCACGTACCATAAACTGGTAAATTATATCCGTATGCGGTATCATAAGATGCAAGCTAAAATTGAATAGTCCATATAATTTCAAGGAATACGCGATGCCTTACATCGTGCTTTGTCGTATGCGATGCATCTCCTCCATTACCATACTAAATGTATTTCACTATTAAACATGAACTCAGAGTAAGCATGTGGAAAAGAGTCGGGCGAAAAGTATTATAAGGAATGTATCGTTGATTATGCAGGAATGTCGACTCCTAGAAAGGAAGGCGAGAATAGACTGTGGGCGTTTAGCATACGGATTAGAAGGAGAATGATGGAAGTGTAGTGGAAGGAAAGGACGACAAACAGATAAGTGCTTGGAATGGCGGATGGGGGGATAATAATTGTGGGATAAAGTGGGAGAATGCAGAGTAATTGGTAGGTAATTATGTAATGAGAGACAAAAGGTTTCGCCCATGGACTAGATGATGAAGGTCATCTGATATATAAAAATGAATTTTTGTTTGTTCGTCTTCTGTGCGATCCTATACCATTCATCAGATTACGATGAAGCTTTGGCGACTTTTTGTGCGCGCCCGCGAAGGTTTCTGAATCATTTTATCCATTGTACCATTAGGTGAAGTGGAGGTAGGGTGGTGCGCGAGTCGTTTCAAAACATTTGTGTTGGCTCGCAAGCTTCTCAAACAAGCGAGGAACGAGAAGTAAGCAACGAAGCAGATCGTTTACGAGTTGCTTAATCACGTGCATCAGAATCGTATCAGTAAGACATAATTTGTGTTAAAAGGTACGTAATTTATTTGTCAGTGGAATAAGATTTGGTGCAGTGGTCTCTTTGTGAACTTTTTTAATTCTTGAATTCGATTTTTGTTTTCGCTTTTTTTTCCTAAAATTGGGTTTTTAAGCTCGAGAATTTTAAATATTTACACTACTTCATCAATAGAATATTTTATTTACTTGGATACCGAAGCATGGACATGTAATGGATACTCATGCCATCATTTGTGCGTTGCGAATTGTCATTCATTTATTATGTATACGTAAATTTGTCAGCTATGTATATGTTTACCTACAAGAAAGAAAAAGAGGCACTGAAACGCATGCTGGGCAGAGCTAGTCTGAGATAAAGAAAGAAATGGTGTTAGTAGGCAGGGGTCTGCGCTGGGAAAAATCTCTAGCATTTTTCTGATATTTCATATCCTTAACTGGTAAGTTGTCCGAATAAATATAAACAATTCATCATAAAAATTTTGACCCTATCACTGGAAGGAAGGCGAGAAAGGCAGAAATAGTGGAAGGCCGGGAACAGGTGGATGAGTAGTTCATATTGGTCGTCTTTGTCGAGGACTTGCTCGAGGAAAGAGAGTTGAAAGGGCATAGGGAACTTAGGAGGCACTCAGAGGGAAGTAAGGACGCCCCTTGTAACCGAAGAAGAGAAAAACAATGGAAGGAGGAATACAAAGGACAAAAAGGACTCGGGTAAGTTATTGCGCACTGGGAAGTGAAGACAGGGAGAGTCATGGAGACAAACTTATTTGAGGGACCGTTGAAGTCAGCGTTGGCAGGCGAGGAGGTTGCTAAGGCACGGGATGAGTGGACGAGGTGGTTTCGTTGCTTTGCATAACTTATGTTTATGCCTACTTTACGAGAGAGATTTCAGGAGACACCATATAACCCTTACTACCCCTACTCCTAGTTTTGGCTTGTTGTTGAGGCAACCTACAGCTTAGGTCATTTTCGCCCGTTAAAAAGGATGGGCTAGGTTTTTTGGGTTGGGTTTATGGAAAATTATTGGTGATGGAAATAAATCAGACAACAGTATTATTATTATTAGGATGATATTGCCTTTTAGGTAGGTTAAAAATAAAATATAGAAATTCTCAGGACAGTGAAAAGGCGAAGGTCCTAGTACGCAATACCCTTCTACCGCTCTGCATGCGTCCTACCTCTCACCAACCTACAGATTAGGCCTTATTTATAAATAGCCTACCGTATCCCTATTCACCATATTACTTGCTATAATCAATATTCTGTGTATCACTTTCCTGGTTTGTGGTCTTACTGCGTACCGTTGTCCTGACTGCTTTTAGCCTGCGCCTGGCATTCGGGGAACGTGCGCGGTTCTGCTTGGAACTGGGATGAGTGCTGCATGCTTGGTGTGGAATAACCCCGTGCCACACACCCTAGTGGTGGCTTTCATGGTGTTTCGTAGATGTCTGCTTCCTAATTTCATTTAGGATTTTCCTATCCTCGCGCGCCATGTCAAGCAATTCCTCATTTGTCATCTTTTCCTTCCTCCACAATTTTTCACCCCTCCCCTCCGCTCACATCATCAAGGAATCTCCACAAGTCACTATCAGGGAATGTAGCACGGGATAAATCCACACCAGGCATGCAAAACTCGACCCTGTTAAAATATAATCTTCTGTGCTTCCTCGTATGCTAGACGTTAACCAGACAGCAGTTACTACTAATAAATAGCGATTCTAATTCGAGTCATTATAAGTGCGTGGCTTCCATTGAATATGGATCGGTATATGAAGCCATGCGTGAAATTTCAAGCAATATGATGCAATAGTAAGAGTGGTCATAGCAGTAAGAGTAGTAAGTAGTATTAGTGAGTAAGAGTGGTAAAGAAAGATAATGCGCTGAAGGTAAATACAAAATTTAATATAGCTTACAACTTATAGTCTCGTTGTCATGCCTTGAGAGTCATGATGACCTGCAAAACTGATAACAAAATTAAAGACACTTAAAACTTTTTAACATTCCATGCAGGCGCGGAACACAAAAAATATATAATGACTAAATAAATAAATATAGTTACGCAGCCTAACCTCTAAAAGTATTGAAGATTTCGATGTTTGCCAACAAAAGGACTCGGTGGATTTTCATTCCATCAAGCGAAATGAGTGCTACCCCTGCCAGGTAGTCTAATGTAATAATTCTGATAAATATGGGATCCTGGTGAAAAAAATTATGCCGCTGCTGGAAATCGAACCTTGGACCCCGGATCGGGAAGCTAGTACACCTATATCATCCTCCAAACCTACCCGACAACTCCATTTCCTCCCCAGTTTTGAAGGAGAGAAGCGTGGATGAAAGCTTATGTAGTCTGAATAAAAATAGCCCATTTTTACAAATATTATTATTATTTATCAATATTGTAGAAGAAAATGCTACGCGGCGGAGGTGAAACTGAGGTGTATTCAAACCATTTTATATCGGTTTTAAGGAATCTTTCCCCGGTGAAAGACTTAACTATCTTGTTTATGGGGCTGAAAACGCCTCGCGGTTTGAAATATTTTCATTTTATGAGTTGTTTCTTCCCGTCGATCTTAGTGGTGATTCTCATCAACACTCATTTTGCTATTCCCTTCTCATTATCAACCTATTACTCCAGTCCTTTTGTACCCTATCTTAATTCTCAGATTTTTAGTTCCATCTTTAGCACGGAGCAGTGTCACTTTTCCCCGCTCATCCTTTTCCTTGGACACTTTCCTTCCCCCCTGTTGAGTCTGTTTTCCTCGTTAAGTGAAAGATTTTTAGCTGCCTCTCTCCTTAAGGTTATTCATTAAAGTTTCTGTTAATTATACTCTGTAAATAAGATTTTGTTTTCGAGAGTGAAGCTGTTTATGTTTTAATTCGTAATATTCCTTTGGGAACACGAATAAAAAATAACTTCTGCGCTTGTCGAAAGATAGTCCTTAATTTCGCTTGGAGAGCCTATTTTGTTTGAAAAGTCTCGACGGTAATGTTTTCGTGGAAGACTTTCTCATCGGTTAAACATGAGTCTGGGGAAAACTTGCTCATACCTGTGCGGGAAAAGGTTAAAATAATTAAGTTAACTACTTGAAATGAGTGAATAACATACAAAACAACCTGTCTCGCACGGTAAGGGCCAATTTAAAGCTGTGCGTGCGGCTGGCACGATAGCGAAATAATTTGTGCTTATTTTTTTATGGATAGTGACTCCAAACTTGTTTGTGAGAATGTGAGGTGGGTTAAAACGTTTCCAGCAGCATTTTTGTGTCATTTTAAGTACAATTCCAGTTTTCTTCGTGCAAAAGGTTTAGCAAATAGGCCATCAAGAGAATGTGGAAGTGCAGCATTACAATGGACCAGCGGTTTACAGCTAGTAGTTATTTTTTCCAAGTTCCACCGTGTAGATACTGGTTTACTCTGCTTCTTAGGGTGAATATTGGTCCTTATGCAACTCCGGAACAAATTGAATCAAAATAAAATCATGTAAAACTCAAACTCTATATTATCAAATGTGCTAATATGTTACTCAATAATATTTTTATTGTATTTCTTGTATGCCCTACGTAAACAACCCGAAAGAGCACTCCGAATATGTTTATAGCTATAGTATGAAATCGGACTCGGAAGAGGAGAAATCCAATTACGAGGATTTCGTATGAATTTATTTTGCAACTGTTCATGATGAAATAACCAAATTATTCAATGCAGTGCAACGGAGAATTCTCTGTCTACATACTTCCCATAGACATATGTCAATTAAGTCGTGCATGGTGTGCTTTCTCAGCCACTACAATCGAATAAATTGAGTACTTAAAGTATATTCTCATTGGTTGTTCAAATCCTAAAATTGGTTGCCTGCAGCCCACCGCCTTTCCTATCTAATACTAGTTCCATTACCTCCTGGTATCTCTTCCTATGTACTTTCCTCATTATTTGGTCCATGAAATTACCCTAGATCTTCCTCTAGGTCTTCTCTCTATATTTGCTTTCGATTATGCTCTTTAAAAACCTGTTGTGACTCAGGGTGTGTGCAATCCATCTTGTAAATAAGTGTGTATAGTACTTGCAAAATTCACTAGTTTTATCGTCTGCTTGTGCCTATTATGGGGGAGATTAACCACACATTTGAAATACTCTCATCTCATATTCGCCTAGTCGTCTCTGGGAACACGAAAAACTCTCTTTGTATTACTCTCTTTACTTCTACTCAGTCCTTTCTTTTTCTCCCCCTCTTTCACCTACTCTTTCACCTCTAATTCCTCTATTTTTCCTGGGTTGTTATTCTGCCATTTTCCATTCTGTGGTGTTGCACACTTGTACCGCGTCTGGCAATATCAGTATCCCATATTCAAGTGACTGGTGCAATTCGTTGCAATTGTAAAACCTACCTTTGACTTCCGTTTTGAAGACAACGCGAATAACACATATATGACCGCTCATATGACCGCTCGACCGGAGGAAAATGGAGAGCGAAGAATACGGTTGCCCGTTTTAGGGAAGCGCGTCTGTTCCCGATGCTTGCCTCATCCAGTTCGACCGTGAGTCTCTCTTATCTTTCAACCGAGTATTCGTCCACCCTCCTCCCACTGGTTTGCACCACTCCCAGCCCTTTCCTACAGATAGATGACATCTACTTTCTACTAGCTTTCGTAGAACTGTGTGGCAGGAGGTTTTAGGACGCCATCTATGAAATATCAGGAAATGGTGAAAGGTGGAGAGGGAGGGAACAGAGTTTTACAATGATGGCGACGTTCGGTCGACGCAGGAGTCGCTCTTGAGGTTTCCCAGGTTCGGAGAGTTTAGGAAAAATCCTCGGAAGACTGGATTGATGTCTTCATTCTACTCGTGGGTGCCGCGATTCGATGCGTGCAGTGGTTTTATTCCGCGCCGCAATTCAATAGGTGCTTTTCTATGAGTGAACCCTTAAATAGTTTAGTAAATGGCTCTTGTGGAATTCATTAAATTTTTTATATCTTCATTACTATTATGTAGCTCTGACCACTCTCCTTTGTCATTACTGCATCAATTATTTCATAGACAATTGACGTTTCATTGCATACTGGCAATTCAGTTTTCTTGTAGCCCAGAGTTGGCTATACCATTGAATGTTCAACTACAGGATTCTATGTCTTAGAGTGAGTCAATGAATTAATGGATCAAACAAATTTGAAATTCTCACTAACTGATTAGATTTCGATTTCAAAATGTCATTCATGGATCCACGCCTTCGGTTTTAAACGCTATATATTGTTTAACACTGTTATACAGACTATATGCACTAAGTCATATCTTAGTATGGAGTAAATATTTGAATGTATCGTGTTAAAATTTTGATGCAAGGTATAAATTCATAGTAGGCGCCATCTCGGAGATTTTCAAGTAGTCGTAAGGCACTCAAATTTGTCTGTCAATTTTCGCCGAATGGAAGAGGACATGCCACATTTTAT
This sequence comes from Ceriagrion tenellum, assembly GCA_963169105.1. Lineage (NCBI taxonomy): Eukaryota > Metazoa > Arthropoda > Insecta > Odonata > Coenagrionidae > Ceriagrion > Ceriagrion tenellum. The sequence continues at coordinate 90,011,804 of OY720635.1, read as the reverse complement.
CGTAATATAAAGTATGAAGTGATTTGGTAAATTTACCATCCAGTTACAAATCTCTGATCCTCCAGGAATTTAATGTCTTATTCCAGCGATTGTCCCTTTTTGACTCTTAAGATCTCTTAAAAACACTGGCAGCAATTTTACGATTTATTTAGCTTCACAATAAAAAACAGAAGGAGCCTGTTGTATTTAAAGGAAATATTTATTGAATATATATTTATATCAGCTCTGAAAAGGGTATTGTCTAAATGAGTCGTCATCTTTGGCATGTTATAAAAATGAAAAACTATAGAATGGTTAGGAAATTTTCTAGACCATCCAGTAGCTCTTCTTTTTATTAAAATACCTAGGACAGTAAGACAGTTTTTCCCATGCTGGACTTAACTGCCTTTACACAGCTGTCGCAGATACACATTTCAACACGTTAGAAAAAATTCTAGTTTAAATTTCACTCGATACTGAGCAGCTGAGCAGTGGAGCGTACAGCTCTATGAATCGGAAGAATGGACCATTGGAAAAGCTGACCAGAAATGATAATAAGCCTTCAAAAGCTGGAGCTGGAGGAGGATGTGAAGATAATATGGACAGATATAATAAAAAATGACGAATTTTACAGAAGAGTTGAAGAGGAGAGGACCATATGGAGCACCATACAGATAAGAAGAACAAGATGGATTGGACACACCCGGAGTCTCAATGGTTTTTTAAGATCATAATTGAAGATAAAATAAAGGGGAAAGTCCCCAGAGGAAGAAGTGATAATAAGTTCGTGTACCAAATAAAGAGGAAAGTACATAGGAAGAGATATCAGGAGGTAAAGGAACTAGCGTTAGATTGGGAAAGTTGATGGGCTCCAGTCAACCAATCTAAGGATTGAACGGCCAATGAACTGAGCAGTCGATATTATGATGAATTTTTCTCACTTTCAGGGTTTTGGTCGAAGTATGCTGGGCATTTCTGTCTCAAATACCCCTACCTAATCCTCCTTGCACCCGCTCCTTGCGTTGGAAACAGCAGTCCGCTCTCCGGTGTATTTCAGGCTCCATGGTTACGGCGAATGGAGTGGGTTGTGGGACGTGTGGCGTCCAAGAAATGATTGTGTCTGGAAAATCGGAAAGGTTGTGGAATAAATGGCTTCCATCTTCCTCCAAAGGCTTTGCCACGAGAATGGGAAAACAGTGTACAGAGCGGAGGAAACGGGGATGGAAATGTAGGGAGAGAAAAAGGGGAGGATATCTTGGGAAAAAGGACACAATAGTAGTGTGTCCTATAAGATGCTGAAAAAATGAAGAGCGTCTGTAGGGTAAGTCCTGCGAATATTTCACCGAGGGGAGACAAAGGGGAGACTCGGAACGGAATACCATGAGGTGCAGCATTGTGTCGAGATAATATTCCCTAATGTGATCATTACACGTACTTTGCATGCAGTGCAGGAAGACAAGACGTTCATGTGTGCCTGGCGACTGAATTCCTGAGAGGAAAAAGAGCAGACGGGTTCAAGTATTGCTCCCTTTTCCTCTGCTATGTTTTATTCTGTGGTTTGATAAGGGTGGAGAGTGGGACGAATCCGTTTGGGTCGAGATATTTATTTTGTCTCCGTATAATTTTCAAATTCACTCCCTATGGAAGCAGGAGGATTTTCCAAACTGTTGACTCTATGCATGCAATTAATTTTAAATATCTATTTATAAAGAGTTAATGATAATGACTCCATGGTAATATTTTCAAGTTGTTGTACGATTCAACGTTTAAGTTTTTATCAATATTCATCATATTGTCAGCAAACAAATAGGTTAATTTGATATCATTTCAAGTAATTTCGCAATGTATGCAATTGAACCTGCCGAATAATCATAAGTTCAAATACATTTGCAAGGTTGGCCATAAGTAGAGTGCCAACTGTACTCAACGAATAAATATATACAAATTATTCTCATATTCATTATATTCTCTCTAATATTTCATAAAAAATGGAATCTAATATCATTAGTACTTTCCGTGTTATCATTTATCGAATCATTAGCCGTACAGGTGCAGGTCGGATAAAATATACCGCAATTTAACATTAAAATTATTGAGTAATGAATTTAAAATACTTTGAAGGTGTTACGATAAGTCCATGCAATGCATAATATGTGGTTTAATAAATAATAGCCTTAAATAGCCGTAATTCTAAGCTAAAACTTTTGATAATTTTATTTTAATTCAAATATTATTTTCTTTACAGGTGAGTTCAAGAGTGATATGAACGCCACCATGTCATGGGAACTGAAATAAGATTGGAGAGATCATGTTGTATAAAGGTTAGATTTATTACAGTGCTACGTATTTATTTCCTGTTTAGAATCGTTTACCTTGGTGGTGGTCCGAAATGTACTAGATTATATGTATGATTTCCTATAGTGAACATGTAATTTACGGCTTACTATCCTCAATGGCTCTATTTTTCATGCGTAACTATTCAAATTTAGGAGATTCACGTAGTATAATTTCTTCTTCTGATCACGTTAAATAGCATTTTTATTTTCATCAAATTAAACGTAAAATAAATTTACTTTCATCATTTGTCATCATTAGTAGTAATCAAAGTGAAAACTAAAAGTTTGCTTTTCAGAACTTCAGATTCTACTTTTAATGTTGATTCGAAGATAATTTTAGCTTACTTCTCGCTGTTTTATAAAATATTTGCTAGTGCGCATTTTTGTGTTTTTTTTTGTCGACGATAAAGGCCTAGAGAAGTTTCAAGAAAAAAATGGTCTTCAAAATGCGCTTCAGTTTTGACATTTTTTCCTCCTCTTTGTAGGGATTTCAAAATCAGGACATGAAAGACATTTTTTCGATGTGATTGAATCATATTTAAGTGCAACTTCTGTCATTCCACGACGCAATTTGCCAAAGAATGGTAGTTCTAGACTGCGGTGTAACTTCGTTGGAAAGATTTCCGTGGCGAAACTTTGTTCATTTTCCCAATTCGCCCTTTTTCGCCGGAATGCATAACCGCACGCAGCATGTTTACGACGTTAACTCCGGGTGTGGGGCTGATATAAGTGTGCGGCAGATTTCTGCACCGGAAAGCGTACTAAGATCTCGTACTTTAAGCTTTAAATTTTAGGGATAGATTTTTTCCTACTCACACGGCGTGAAAATTTTCATTCGTGTTATAAACAGTAATATGTATAGAAATAAGTAAAACATTGCACGCTACCGACTTTGCTTTTGTAATTCATTGCTATACCAACCTTATGCCTCATATATGATAAATGAGCCTAATGCCTCATATATAAAAAATTATGTGAAAAAACACGCGTGGTGCGCAATAAGATAGAAAAAAATGTCACCGGTGTGACTGGAAAAAACGCGGGAAAACACCAAAATTAGAAAACTCACGCGATTTTTTGATACTTCGGCGGATTAAAACAACCACCTTCTACAGAATGCTAAGAGTAAATCAATAACAACATAAACGGCTCATGTGTCTTCTACTGTCAACAGTAGAAGCCACATAGAGCCTAACCTTGTCTAAAACTCCGAGCTCTTCATTCATTAAAAAATATATTATCTAAGTATGTGGTAACCGCGGTGTAGGATCTCAGTTAGAGCGTATGACAGGGGCACATTTGTCTTAGATTTAAAAGAGTAATACAATATATTAATGGGGATGTTTTAGTTTAAATTTTTTAAACCCTTCATCTCCATATTTGGTGAATGGCTGCTGCTTAGTAAATGCACAATACTCTTCATTTTGGGAGGGTAATTTGTATTTTAAGTGATGACATTTATTTTTTTCCTCCCGTTAAGTTTTTGCGGAGAATGTCTTATAATTTAACTTTAAAATACCCTTTAATAATGACAAAGTAAGTCCAAACTCTGATTAATGTTCGTAGAAAAAATTGTACGTTACTAGACCTAACAACTTTTAGCGTTCTATCCTCAAAACGGACGTGACGCAAATGCTTTCGCCCATCAGAAATAAATTACAAACCCTCTTCAACGCACCCCGTCATATTTTCTTGGTGAAAGATGACTTATCTCAACCACTTGCCGCTGGAGCGCCCAAACCTCGGCGCTTTGATGTTTTCCGGGTTCACGCGACACCACGGAGAAAACTGCCGAAAATATTCGGGCACAAGGCGAGTCGTTTCCCTGGTTCCCTTCGACGCGCTAAGAGCGATAAAATTTAAAGGAAAAAAATTTCACCGCAGTGCCTTTCAATTTCGGCGCTCAGAGCCCTGTAGCTTTTTGGGGTTTTTAGGAAAAGGAGGGAAGGCTCGCTATCACCAGAATGGCCTTGCTTAGTTGAAGAGGAAGGAAAAAGACGAGATGATGAAGGTGAAGCCTGAATGGGTGCAGACTGGGAGGCGAAAAGACTCATTCCGGGCGAAATTGAAGCTTTCCAGGGTTTCCCTTCTCCCGTTCAGCCTTTAGATGGGACGGAGAGGTGGACAGACGGGAGGGAGAGGTGTATGGAGAAGGGGCGATGAACGGATCTGGTGTAGACTTCTAATGCGTCCGGGTTTCAAGGTCTGTCCCGGAAATCAGGTGTGATATATTAGTTCCAGCTAGCATTAAAATGTACCGGACTGTCTCCATTCAATGGAGTTTCAAAGTTAACAGTAGTTTATCTTCATCTTCTTCGATGGCGCTACAGCCCATATCGGACCTTGGCCGCCTCAATTTTCCTTCTCCATTCCTCTCTATCATCTGCCACTCTTCTCCAGTTCCTCACCCCAAGCAGTTTATTTGCATCCTTGCTGAAGTTATATTTTCATTCGTTTCCGTTTGCTTGGTCCACATATGTTTTTCCCGTCCGGTATTCGAGGCTTCAAATGATGTTTCGAAACAATTGTTTTTTCCAGGGTTTGGTAGTCAGAAAAACGCTCAACACCCTTTTCGGGAGGCCATGTCTCCCATCCTCGTTAGCCCTGACCCTACTTTCTTCTGGTATTGGTTTCCCAATCTTTGATAGGGCTTCTTATGTTACCTGGGTCCACCACTTGGAGGTGAGTATTGGAATTGAATAGGAGAGGCTATGCGATGCTAGACGGATACAGTATTGTGCGGTACGCTTGCACTACCCCGTTTGAACCACAACAGTGGTTTATAGCTTTGCCAATAGGTAGTGCAAGTTCAAGAATGTATATAATTCCTTTACATTTGAAATGTTATTTAATAACATGTACCCGACTCGCAAAGTGATGTATTTAGAATTAATATAGAAGCAATCAGTAAAAGTTAAGCCACGGCTATCGGCTAAACGAAGACGCTTATCAAGCAAAAGTATTGTTGTACTTTAACTGAGATGGAAAAGTGACGCATAAGAATAACCATGTTCAATATAAGTTTTCAATCAGATGTATTTTACATCATTAAAATCTGGGGACTCAACTTAAAGATATAACTTATTAAATTCAACGGATTAAATGTTTTTTCTTCGGACTGTTTTTCCGTTGCTCATTGCACAGAGAATTGCGGATCAACCACTGTTTGGCGAGAAACGTCAAAATTGATGACGTGTCAAATTGCAGGACGCATCCTTGAAAGTTTTCACAGTGTGACCAGAAGAACTCCGCGGTGTGGGCGAAGAAGGCTTCCACCACTCTTCTTGTTACCGGATTCAAACTCGGTGCATTCTAGTTTGACTATAAAACAAGCAGCCGCGGCTTTAAATTGCTGGAACTAATTATTTTTTTGAGTATATTGAAAGAATAAAATAATAGCGCACAGTTACCTTGTAACGCCATTTGAGCCGGACAACCGGAACAACTCCCTCGGGCCCTGAGCCTCCGAGGACCCCGCATTTTTTAGGTACTCGGTAGTTACGGGATGGGAAATATAACTATAAAAAATTCACAAAGGAAGTGGTTCCAGGCTTGACTTCGTGGACGTTATTCATAGTAGATTTTAAAAATAAAAACACCTGAAAATGACACGACGTGTCGAAACCCGGGTCGTGTTAATAAACCTCTAGTGGAGTATACAAAGTTTTATTTAATCTACTATAAAAAATTGGTGTAACCGCCGCATTACGTTGTCCAGTACGGTCACTGTGTACTTGAATAGTCACTCCATGTATCTAGATACGGAAATTAGTGTGCTTATTAGCACTAGTACTCCATTTTTGGAATTTTTAAATTAATTCGTTTTGATAAAAACGTAAGGTACGTGTGATAAAAATTATACATACATACCAATCACGCCGTTCACTTCCAGGGTAGGCAGAGTCACAAAGTTTCACTCATAACTACAATTTGTACACCTAACTCTGCTTCAATAATTTCCTCCATACTGACCTATCCTTGCAAACCTCTTTTCCCTCATTTACGCTTCATACACGCCCTCCTGTTTTTAAGACTCCTAATATTCATCCTCCTCAGAATTTACTCAACCACATTCAACCACAACTTTCTCGGCCTACCTCTACCTCTTGCACCACTCATTTCACTCTTAAATATCTGGTTCGTTATTTGACTCTCATCCATTCTCTCAGCATGGTCAAACCAACGAAACCAACACTTCTTTCATATATGTCCATTACTGGAGCATCTAACCCACACTTATTTATTACTCTCTCATTCCTGACCTTACCCATCCTACTTTTGCCGTAAACACTCCTCAGATAACTCATACCCAGGGCGTTTAGTCTACTCTTATATATATCTTAACATACCCATGTTTCACTACCATATAACAAAGTGGTGAGAAGTACACGGCGATTTTCGCTTCCTTAATCAAGCACTCCTTCCCCTATATGCTCCACATGCTACCTACAACTTTCCTTTCAGCATTCGCATCTCTCTTTATCTCCTCATCTATCAGTATATCTTTCACAAACATCTTACCTAAGTACACAAAATCATCCACTTGCTCAATTACTTCATCATTGGCCCTCATTATACAGTCAATCTCCCAATTCTCCTTATCAATAACTACTACTTTAGTCTTGCACGCATTTACCAACAATTCCATTGCGTAAAGCAAGGATGCATAATGTCACCATGGCTGTTTAATGTATTTATGGTAAATGTGTTAGAGATGAATGTAATGGAAACGACGTTGTTTTGATTGGAAATGTAAACGTGCGAGTTCTTTATATGCGTATGATGCTACTTTGATCTCAGAGAGCCAACCGGGGTTACAGAAGCTCCTAGATAAATTTTGTGAATCAACAGAGAGAATACTGTTTATTAAATAGAAAATAATAGTAAAACATACCGCGAATTGATTTTATAATATAGGGCTCGAAAAACTACATATTTTGGGCCCGTTAACCCTTAAGTGCCCAGGACCGCACAAATCATAATTTCCTTAGACCCCATAAATTATGGTGGCCCTGGCCCCCGATAAACATAGTTGCCCGGAGCTCTGCCGTTAGCTTAACTTTTGGATACAGCGTCCCGATTTTTTTACCGGCTTTAGTATATTCAAACCTATGCGTTCCGCTTTTGGGTTATCTGAAACTGGTAACCCTAGTCAAAAGGGTGGGTAGTCCGTAGAGTTTCGCGTAGGAGGTTAAAGTGATTGGTGGGGAGAGATCCCTTCGGGTCTTCTCTTCGGGTGTTCAGGCAAGCAGGGGGGAGGGTTCAGAATGGAGTGAGAGGCCAAGAGGGCTGAAGAGAGTGATGAGGTGTTCGTGGAACACGTGAGAGAAGAGTGGGGTTGAACCCTTAATGAAACGGGGTGAGAGGAGTCGGACGTTTCCTGAGGGGTTGATGTGCCTCCATAAGCTGGAAAGGGTTAGAGTGAGGGAACTGGCGGGAGTAAAGTGACGGATATTGCTACCATTACCCTATTCTAACATGTCACTCTTTACCCCGGAGTACTTTGAATATCCAATGATCGAATTTCCCTGTCAAGCCAAGGGGCAAAGTGCTAAGAAAACAGTGGGCTCTAAATGTGGGTGTGGCATCTGCATCCGGAATGGTTGCCAGGCCGGTCCGCTAAGAAACTGTTTTCCATGCTAAGAGAATCAAAGTATTAAATAATACCATTTTTAAGGCAAGGATATTTTACACTCAATGTCGTCGGAATTAAACCTGAAATGGAAGGGATGTAATAAATTTGAGCTAGGTATGGATTAGTTCAACAGATTCAAGCGCTCTGTAGTGAGAGCATGTCATAATGAAAACAAATATCGCACTTTTCTACAGGTTTTTAAAAACAATAGGACGCATTTTAACTCACAGAGTCATCTATAGTACCTGACGATGGCTCTCTGAGTTGAAACGCGTGGTATTGTTAATAAAAACTTGTGGAGAAGTGCAATTGCTGCTGTCATTACTTGGTGTGGATGTTCCGCTTGCATAATAAAATACTGTTATGGCAGGGTTTCATCGTCCTGACCCTTGTTTGCTTCACAGATATGGTAGAATTTTTAAATGTATATTGAAGCATCATTGTTTATTTTTTCAATAATTTCTTAATTATTTATCCTGGTTCATCACTATTGGTAACATTGTAATAATAGTATTGATGCAATGGTATTAAAAGTGTAATTAAGGAAAATCTAGAATTTTATTGATCTGCATTTTGAAAATGTCGAGTTTAATTCTTGGTTCACAAACAACGGGAGTGTCGCTGTAATCTCTACTCAGTTTTCTCCTATCATGGATTTAATTGAAAGTTGGTCTTCACAGAGCCGAACAGGCGTCGGTGTCGCCGCGTTTTATCATAAATCTACATTTTTAGAGTTTGGTTTCGTGAGAATCCTAACTTCCCTCCGTACCGAAATAAATTGCCTCCCTGCGGTCCACTTCAATTTAACCCAATTATTTCCTCCTTTCTAATTCAGCTCCTGCTATAGCTGTGTTTTTAATCCACCTCCACGATCACGTTCCTTTCCAATTCTTCACCTCTTTTTTAAACCTGCATTTGTCCTGAAAGTAAAATGTTGTAATTTAATCTATGTACTAATTAATGCACACGAAGGCCTGAAAGATATGTTTTAAAACTAATACACTATATATAATATAAGCTGATAATTATTACAGTGAAGATACTGATTTTTATTTTAAATTGTAGTAAATCAGACTTTGTATCTTCCACGAAAAAAATCTGTAGAAGACAAAGTTTGATGTACTACAATTTTGACCTTCTACCAAGTGAAACCTTCAACTTTTGAATTAATTTCAAAATACCTAAAAATAGACATACCTTTTGTAACCCAAATAAGTCAGTTATCCAACTAAATATATGTATTTTTCCTTATTTTTTGTGAATGAGATCAATTCACTTTAGTAGTGTAGCGGTCCACGGCCCGCCCGGATTAAAACTTTGGGCCGAAAGACGCACGTACAATACAATAAAGGAAAAAAGTCCTCGCGAACCTCTCCCGCGTGAGATCCGCGGGGCAAACCTACGTCACCTAAGAAAAAAACACACAAATTGGTAGCCTCTTTAAGAGAGGATAAGCGGGTGGGAGGTCCCCGACCTTGCGTGATTAGACATGCTCCCTAGCTTTACCGCCGGGGCCGGGTGAAGAGGGGTCGTGGGCACTGGGTTTACGGGTAATTTGGCTTGCCAGGTAAGAGGTTTCAAAATATATGTCTGTTTCATTCAACAAAAATGAGCATGTATTCAAAAAAACAACTTACAATGAACTCAAACACTAATACCCTTCTACTAACTAATGAATTGATGAGATGAATGAAAAATGATGATCAACACAAATGACACGTGAATTCCCTTATTACAGCCACAAAACAAAAAAAAGGCTTATGTTCGCACGCAGGCGATTTACTTAAATACTCCCCTTTCAAATCAACTGGGGGTTAGGGAGGTAATTATTAGTCCTTCCCTTTTCTATTGCAGTTATGATACAATTAACTATTTTTGGCGTAAATCACTCGCCGTTGTGAAGCACACTGTCGAAATGTGGGGGCTCATTGCTGACTTGATGGCTAGGAGGTTGAAATAGGGGGGGGGGGTTTGTCAGGTCGGCAACCTTACGTGACCGTTGACACAGGATTCTCGGCACGGGACAGCAACCGTGGCAGGCACTTGGTTCGTCCAAACTGGATCCTCGGGATTCTTACAGCGGACGCCGGGCTCAACACGCCAATCGTGGTCTCCGTGCACGTGAAGAATATTTTTGGGGGGTTGTGGTCCAATCAGTGGACGCGGTTCTTCTTCTGCACCTTTTTTCCTCCAGCACTTTCAAGTCGCTTTCAAGTCACAATTCGGGCAGCGCTTCCGCACCGTAACATTGCCTAGTGCATTCTTTCTTTTTTTCTTTTTCCGCGATCCCTTTATACAACACCCGTTTGTGGAGGGGAAGGGTACGTTTCGGAGAGGGGAAACTGGGGAAAGGGGAACACAATGGGTGGAATTCACACAACACACTTAACTCAAAATCAACTATTCCCTATGACTCATACTCCTCACTCCACTGCATTTTAACCCCATTCACTCGACCTTCCCAGTTACTCCAATATCTCACACACGCACACATTTACTCGAATTCCACACTCACACCTCCTCCCACCTTAGCAAGCCAAATAAAGGAAGGCGAAGGAATAGGTAGGGGAAGGAGTGGTTCGGGTGGAAAAAACAAGGTGCAACGGCTTGGACCGTTACAGTAGGTGCATATAATTTTGGATTGTTTAGGAAAAATTTAATCAGTTAGTATTAATTTCTCAAGGATGTACATATATAAATATTGCTGAAAGCTTAAATAAACTATCCTTATCATTTTAAATTTATTGGTGACCCTAATGGTTTCGAAGCTGCGTCATCGATGATTTTTGACTAAAGTAAATCCTTTCCTCTGCATTTTTATTGTACATTCCCCTCCCCCTCTGACATCTTCCTTGAACTTAGCTGCTTTGGTTGACCCAGGTAGTCTCTAATTCAATAATTTCAGCCTAAACATTGTAAAACTTCTCCATAATGCTCAGGAATGAACAAAACTTTGTAAGTTTTACGTGGAATATTTGTTGGTCGACTGGTTTCGTCGAGTAGTCGGCAAGATCAGGTGATAATGTCGACTATTAGACGAAACCTGTCGTCCAATAAATATTCTTAGTAAAACTTACACATTTTTGTTAACTCCCGAGCAGTTGGTGGTCTGCTTGGACTTCAAATTCCGATGTGTTTGTCTTAAATGATGACGTGGTTGCGTAGTGGTGAAGTTATAGGTGTGCCGTCAGTGATGAAATCTGATACTTATGCAGTCTGAACAACCTCAGAATCCTCAAAAAGGACCCAACTCGTTACCCCCTTGAGTTCCCCAGAACTGGTTAGTGTTGAAATTTCGGTAGACAGAAGGTACAGCTGGTAGAAAGAGGGTTTTGGTAGTGGCAATCTAATGCGAAGTTCCTGCAGAATTCCTCCAGACCCTTAATGAAGAGGTTCTGTCTCATTTTGGGAGCGGTCAGTCCCACCGCACCGAACCCCCGCATTGGCTTGGTGAGCCTTTCGAAAAGTGCGCCTGGGGGCAAGAACACATGATAATTAGGATGTTACCTGAAGGAGAGTGTGTAATGGAGAGAGAGGGTTCAGTCTGGTGTCTGGTGAAACACTCGGAGATTAAAAAAGTGTGTAATATTAGTAATGAAAAGTTGTAATTCTTTTCGTCCTTTGTGATTTGGGAAAATAAAAGTTTTTGCTGAAGAGGTAAGTAAACCAAGGAACAGTCTGTCTCTTAATTGTATATACAATGATAGGGAGGTTGGTAATGAAAAGAGGGAAATAAAACAAGTGATTACGAACTATACTGTCCGGCTAAGCCAAAAGATTTAACTTACAAATTCACATATTTTGAGGTAAGAGATAAAATATATTTTATTTGCAACCTTGTGAATGTTAATAAACTAAACAAAAATACCGCATATGAAGCGATGTTCCTGATATCACGTTCTGATTTCACTTTATCTACAGTATAAATGTCAGTTTTTTAGGCCATGTAACAGTAATTGCAAGTCTTTCTCCCAGAGAATCTCATTACTTTTGTTCCCTTACGATCCATCTTCATACCACATTTTCCGCAGTGATAATCTAAGCATCAATTCAACATTGTAATCTTTTTGAAGATGGACTAGATGTTTGAGCGGGAACTCAAAGATGAAAACCTTAGCATGACTCAGACCTTGATGATGCAGCTACTATCTTTTTACTTATATCTACTTAGCATGGCGTTATAGAAGAGGACAAGGTCAGGGTAGCGAAATAGTTGTTGCGGAGGGGATGATCTGGTGGAGAAAGCTGTGAGCGATTCACAGAAGCAATCTCACTTTAGAAATTTTCACCTGTTAGTTTTCAAACTCTCTTCTTTTTTGCAGTGCTACTATGCATGATACTAAATGGAGGTAACACAACACACAACATAAAATGTGAAATATCAAGTAAGCGTTCTGCGAAAAACACTAATAGCACTTAAAGGAGACAGCCAGCGGACTTTATTGATAACTACTGATAAAAGAGTTTTGGAAATAATGGAAAAAGAAAACTTTGTTTTATTCCACCAACATATTTTCAGGTACTATTGGTTTCGACGCAGCGGGCACCTTCGTACCTGCAGGTACAAGAAATTTATTCACTGCTATAATAACTACATTTCCAAAACTGATCTTAATGGTTTCAGGCTCAACTTTGTGGAAGTTCATTGTAAATAATTAAAATAGAAGACTTTGTTTTATTCCTCCAATTTATTATTTTTTTACTTTAGTCTTTATTTTTTTATACTTAACTTTTGTCTTATTTTATTCTTCAGGTATGTGGCACGTGGAGATACCAGATACCTGAAGACTAAAATAAGGCTAACGTACCTGAAAATAAATTGGAGGGACAAAACAATGCTTTCTATTTTCATTATTTACAATGTACTTCCACAAAGTTGATCCTGAAACCATTGAGATCAGTTTTAGAAATGTAGTTGTTATAGCAGTGAATGCATTTTTTATATTAAATTTGTCCGCCTGCGCAGATTCGTTTTTTTGTAATGTAATAGATATTGTTGATATGTTAGCTGTTCAGATAATAGCTTTCTCCGATAGACTCTTGAAAAAATTGTAATATCGTTTTCATCAAATGCTTGCGCGCCTAACTCAACTATCCCTGGATCCATGTCAAACTTTTCCCAAGATACCTTTCAGGCCTTCTCGGCCGTAAATTTTACATGGAAATTTCGAGAGGCGTGGTCTGCGTTGGTTGGCTCTGTCCCCGAGGCTTTGCCACGGAGAAGTCCACTTAATCCCGACCAGTCGAGCGAGCGTAAGGAGGATGTGCAGGTTCATACGGTATTTGGTGACTGACGGGTAAGTAAATGGGGTTACTGCGAGCTCCGGAGTCTCACGTTGCGTGGGGGTTGGCTGGGCTCAAGTCTCGGCGGTTTGGGAATGCGGCGACCGATGGGGGGGATGGGGCGACGAGCGTGTCGGTGAGCACGGAATATTCTGGGAGACAGGTGACGAGGCTAGTGGGCTGGGCGGGATACATGGGCGACCGGACATTGCGGCCGTCTCCGGCTGCTTAATTCACGAATCGTTCATTATCAGAGACGGGAAAAAGTCATAAACGTCATAGTCATAGGTTTTTATGATGAAATTGCCTGTTCTTGCCAAAAAGTCATGAAGTGCGACATTACAGAATAAACGTCTTAAAATCGTAGTAATTATTTTTAGGCTTAACAATGTGGAACCTCTCCATATTGGAAAATGAATATTGCACTTTGTAATGGTCAACGAAATTGATTTATTTTTTACGACCCGTGTTTCATCACGCAGTGACATCTTCGGGTACATTGATCATTTTTAAATCCGTATATATACAGAAATCCAGGATCTTTGAGGTAGGAGGAGAAGCGAGGGGGAAGGGACGGGAGTTGTAGTGTAGTGTAGTGGGTAGGAGGCAGAGGGGAGGGAAGAGGAAGAAAAGGACAGCTTTAGGCCGCGTAGGGATTTTCCGGCGTTGATGCGTCCGGGCAGCGGTGGGTGTAGCAAAAGAGGAGAAAGAAGGGAAGTATAAGTATGGAATCCGAGTAAATATACCTCCCTATTTATCAACTTTCGGATACTTTTTTTGAACCACATGCATATAGTAACTATACGGATCATAATATTAGTTTAAATGTTACAGTAAGATAAACGTCATAATTTTAGCTTAAGGTAGTCCAAGAGAGATAGTTCACTAATCATAATAGAGACCATATTCGAATTATACGTTTTAATTTCACCAGCTGTCGGACACATCAATTAAATATTGCACTATTAATGGTGCAATAATATAGTTTTATATGACAGAAATTGTAGGTAACTAAATGAAAATATCTAAGTAAGTCTTTAACTTGACTCATTTTTTTCGCGCGGTGCGTTTGAAACTCCTTCAAAACAGAAGGTTTTTTGTGATACTCAAGAACCGAATGCGGTGACAATATGATTAATTTTCAAAAATAGTTGAGAAAACATGCAAACTACACACTGTTAGTTTTTTGACATCTAATTGTTAGAAATGCCTCATTTTGTAAATAATGTCTCTCTGGAGAGTATAAGCGTACCATTTTCAATTTAAAATGACTGGTACTTTCTGGGTAATATCTCGGAAAGTAATGTGGTCTGGAGTAGAATTTTTGGTGTCATTGGATAGGTGAGATATATTTCTTTAAAATGAGACCAAAATCGTTGATTTCTAAGTAAAATGATGTTTCGCTCAAACTAAGAAATAGACGTCATAAAACAGGATAATAATAGTCATGAAAGTCATAGCATAAAGGTCATGAAATGGAAAAATAAGAGTCATAAACGTCCCGTCTCTGTTCATTATTATCAAGCTACCGATTAAGGTGTAAGTAGAAGAGAGGAAGAACACCCTGCCTAACACCTTTGAGGTTGCTCGCAGGGTAATATGCACGTAGATTTAGAATATAAGTCTTATCTCTCCTAATTCCGTCCATAAATTCTCTGCGTTTTGATTGGTACTTGCTGCTATTCCCATACATGATTTCTCTTTTCATGTCAATTAACGTGAAAGGCCGTAATGATTGTCTCGTTAGTGTCACTGGTCCCTTGCTACAACTGGGATGGGAATCGCTTTCAGACCGTCAATTAAAACTTCGACTTAATATTTTATATAAATGCAAAAACAATTTATATTCTGTCGAAGTTATCAATATCTTTACGAACTTCAACATACTACTGTAGATCAGAGATGAGAATATAATTAGGGAAATAGACTGCGGAACAGACAGGTTTAAAATTTCTTTTTTCTCGCGGTAGACAAGAAACTATAATGGGGCTTACTAATGAGTCTTTGAAGTAGGTTAGGCACCAGGCAGTGCTACTAAATTGTTGTTTTTTTCCCGCTAATGCTTGATGTTTTAATCTGACACGTTTTACTAACATGACATTCTGCATGATCCCTGCATTGTGTATCTCGTATACCTAGTTGTAATATACGTTAATACAAATGGTTTCTGTAGCATTGGTAGTGTAACATTCGATTTATTTGTCATATAATATTTCTAAAGAAATCAAGACACTTGTTTTATTTCACAGATCACTTCGCTTATTACACTTACAAAGAAAAACTTTATGTAACACACTCAAAACGTCTTTAGTCCCCTCACTCGTGACCGTCTCCCTCTGTCTCTTCTTCCATTTCAATATTTATTTTACTTCCGCGTTCCTTGTTCACCATTGTTGGGACACGCCTTACAAATTCAATTCACTAATAAATGACTAATAAATAACTTTACTAATAAATAGCCAACGAATCACCTTACAGCATAGTCATTATGTTACAGTAGCATAACTATAGAATGGTGGATGTTGATAAAAATTAATTGTTCATTATAGTGCATGTTGTTGATAACATACCCACTACCAAACATTCTTTAGGTGGCTTGCAGAGTAATATGTAGATCGAGAATATACGTCTCACCTCTCTTCATTCCATCCATGAAGCCTATTCTCTACTTTCCCCTTGGCTACTTGCCCAAGACCCTTCTCTCTGTTACGGCCTCCCTCAGCCCCCCACCCCTCTTCACGTGTTCCAACCTCCTACTCTGCCTCCTTTTATCTCCACCACTTGTGTTCTCTCCTCACCCACCGTCCCAAGCACATTCTTCTCTTCATTTTACCTCCACCGTACTTGGTCAATCCACCTCCACGCTCACATCTCAAGCGCCTAATCTCGATCTCTTTTCCAAAGTCCACATTTTTTCGCCATGCAACGCATGCAAATTCATGCAAAACTCTTAGCCAGCCTTTTATTCACATCATTAATTTAATGTCCTCGTCGTACACATCTTCTAGTCAAGTTTCTCTCTATAGCAAAAATCTGCTCCGTTTGTCTTTTCTGCTATGACCATTTTCCTTCGATATGCTACCGTGGTAATAAAGTTGTACAAATAGTCTGTTGACCATCCATTGCGAAAGGATTTACGAGGAGGGTACAGACGGAAAAAAGGCGAAAATCATAGAATTATATCATATCAAAAAATCATTATTAACACTTATTGGCCCTCTCTACTCACCTCTTGACTGCTCTTCATATCTTCAGTTCATCTTTCCTCATTAATTGCCTGATTTACTCTATCATTGGTCTTCCTTGAGAATTATTTCCCTTCATATATCATTCTACTTCTGTCTGTAAGAATATTTTGCGCAACAGAATGTATCCAACACGTTTCATTATTCTTCTTGGCTGAATAACCATTAAACTTCTTTAATCCTAACTCTTTGTTGGACTTCAATCCTCGGAAATTTCGTACGTTTAATTGATTTTGCAATTGATCGCGATTATTATCTTAGTACGACCCTAAAATTGATCCATGACCAAGTTTATCTTGATTTTCGGCCATCAACGGTTGTTATCGTTTCATAGATTGATGGAAAGTGGTTTATTTTCTTTTATAAGACCTCAAAAAGCGCAAAAATTAAAAAAATTGTGCCATCAAGAAATCGAGATGTATTGAAACACTCGGCACGTTCAAGGCATTTTTGAGATGCAGTATTTCTTGATTGAGTCTCCTGCTCTCATCTTCTCTGTAGCTGGGAAGGAATTAATGAAAGTGGAGATTGAAATAATTTTAACACTACCTGACTGCTATAAGACGTCATTCATTTACCCACACTGAACTCAAATTCATAATCATTCTTAGTAACACGAAGTCTCTCAGTAAAATGGAAGTAGAGTGATCAACACTTGGCAAATTCGTGGAAGAATTTGACTTCCATCCAGAAGCACGTGAGAAATTTCATTTCTGTCGAAAGTCTCGGAATCACATGGCATCTTTTCTATCCTATTTGCGTCTTGCTCTTTCTACCATTTCTCCGACTATCTACGAACTAAATAAGATTCTAAAACTTGAATATTGAGTTTTTGCATCACATCTTCGGTATTCAGGAATTTCTCCGTAAACACGCGTATCTTACTTATCAGTGCCAACGTATTCAATGATTTTTTATCTTTACCTACGGAAAGAATTCTGAATCTACAGAAAAGTTTTCCGTAAGTTATTGAACTCAAACCTGTCTCAATGTTATCTCAATCAAGCATTGAAGCTAAGTAATGCAAATGCGGCGCAAACCTGACTTTAATTTTCCTGACTCTGGAATGTGTAGCATTCTAAAAGTCTACCTTGTGATATATATGAATGGATTACTATTTTTATGACTCTTTCATAACCGCTAGGAATAAATGTTGTTATCGAAATATTTTGTTTCAATGAAAATTAGTATTAAATTAGTAGTTCAATAATTGTTGATCTCTATTGGCTGGCTAAATTAATTATTAATGAGGGAATTAGTTGTCTGAATTTGGTGAAATTTCAGTCGTTGAATATGAAGTGAATGAGCGGGGTCTATCGGAAAGGTGGCGTACTTTAGGAATGCCATGTTATTATGCCTCCAATAATGGATTTTCTGCCGCGGTATGAATCGTTTTCAAGCCCGTGAGTGACAACACGTGGGATTTTTCTGCAGGAGATCCGTCCCCACAGAGGAGAGATGGCCGAGCCCAACGCGACGGTTTTTGAAAATTGCCTTTCGACCACTGTCAATTGGAATCGACTTAATTCCACTTTTAAACGGAGCCGGGATTCCCAAATCGAGTCTTTTCCCCACGGGGGGGAGATGCAAATAGGGACTTGCCACTGCCTGGATGGCTTTTGCGAGCTTGGGGACCACCAGACGGGGAAACAGGGGATTTGGCTCGCCTTGTTCGAATGTGTTGGAAAGTGAGGGGTTTCCGAGTAGGGCTGCCAACTGGGGCATTTTAGCCCGCAGACTCGGGTGAAGCAATTTCTCCCCGGGCTCTGGACTAAGATTCACGTCTCTCGGCCTGTGTTAGATGCAAAAAAATGAGCGGTAACAATATTTCACTCGCAGATATACGCTCGGACATAAACGTCTGTCATAAACAAATCCAATTTACTCATTATTATTGATCCAATATTGGATCTACCTCGAAATACTCGATTTATTTGTGGCATAGAGAGCGCAGTGCGGCCAATATGATGCACACTTCATCCACAGCTTCTTAGACAGGGAAAATGTTCAAATAATGCCTACTAAGTGTGCAATATATAACAAATAGATCAAGCAATTATACTTGAATTTCAAGTTATCATTAAAACAGAGGAAGTCGCTCAATTATAAGAAACTCTCCATTATGACAGTTAATAGTTTTCCAGTGAAAATGAACCATATCTATGATAGTTTTCTTGGACTACGATACGCGCCACAATGTATTTTTTTTGGCAAATTTGGCAAAACTTTCTTTTAGATTTTTTTTGCCGTATAATGTGCAATTGTCACCTGAATACTGTAATATGCTTGAGGACAATAAGGCAGAAATTTGTGTGTTCTTAGAGTTATCAGATTAACGAAGTTCATTTTAGAATTATAAATTAAGTTTTACCGTTTAACTTTCACGCATAAATTCTAAGCTTTTTTGAATTATTGTTTTGTATCAGTGTTAAAAAAGTTCTAAAATCACCTTCATCAGAATATCACTGCGTGTGTATTTGCTGACAATTTGTTACAATACATGAATAGGATACCTATTCGGATTGTGTGGGTTGCAGACCCAAAGTCTCCCGGTCGAGAAGGTAGAACAGTTGGTAACCGTATTGTCGAGTGTTTCCAATTGAAGCGGAGGGAATATGGGGAGTGGGCGGGTGGAGAGGACAATTCACGAGAGAAGGGTGAATACATTGTCAAGGGCAGGTTTACGGTTGGCTCTCCCTCTGGACCTTGTTGGGGTCAGGGTTTTGAGGGCTAAGGGCTTGGCCGAGCGTTGTAATTCAGAGGTGCTAGTTAGAGTGTGTGGAATGGTGAAGAGAGAATGGCTGGAGAGAGAGAGAGAGAGAGAGAGAGAGAGATGGAAACATGTGAGGTGAATTAAGGAAATTTATTTTGAGGTTAGACTCGGACCCAATATTTCTCCGGTAGTTGGAGCGAGATTTTTCCCTAGTCATAATCGGTGGGCGTACTAGAATTCCCTCTCAAACTTAAGGCGTTGTCATAAGCATGAAGTGGATAAATATATTTTCTTTTAATGATGCTCAAAATTAGTTAATAATTGCTGAAATTCTCATTAATTAGCTTACGTAGGTGTTTGATTCTGTTACTTTACCGTTTATAGCCGAGTTTTTCATGTCATACGTGAAGAATGCCTTTTAAACTAATCGTTTCTTTGATTTTAGAAAATATTATTCGTTGATAAATGAATAAAATTGAATGGAAATTGTGGAAACGTACTAACTACAAATTGTTTTGTTAACGACGCAATTGGTGCGTCAGAACTTTCGTATTACCGAAAATGAATCGCTGGACGAGCAATCTCATGAAAACGGCATTTATTCTTTGGCATATGTCTCCAAAAGTAGGGCATTGAATTGCTGATATTTTTATATCATTCGGAAATGAGATAGTTTCTTTGTAACTTGGCCAAATTTATTAAACTCATGGCCTTAAAAACCATGCTATTATACCCTGCTTAGCTGCTGCGTGGGAAAATGAAGCCGCACCCTCCATCTTCATAATTACTATGATTTAGGGTAAATAGTTCTACGTGTGGATGCTGTGCATCAAAGCAAAGAAAATAATTTTATTTGGATGAAAAATTGAATGCAACAACGCCCTTTACTGCAATAGATAGAGGAATAAGTATGTTAGTTTTGAGAATGGCTCTGCCATTTGGTTCATCTATTCTACTAAAACTACTACTTTGGATAATGTTACATTGTATATGCATTCAAATTTTATATTGGATCTCAAAATTGATAATAGGGTGTTATAACCCATCATCTCTCTATCATCTCATTTCTATAAAATATTGAAGAGAATAGGGGTTTCGTTCACAATGTCGTGTCACAACGTCTTCAATATCCCTGGCATCACCATTACTATTATTCAATCGAAACATTTCATGAAATTTTGACAAATCAGGCAAATTGTTTATTGTGATATTGAAGTGTTTTTCCTAGGGACTCTTAGTAAAATTATGTATATTTCATTGATATCCACCTTTTATTTGAATATTTCGCTGGGTAATGCAAATTAACCTCACTCAACGTAATTCAATGAAAGAGATAACTGTTATTTATGAGATGAGGAAATTAAGATTAATGGGATTAATAAATATTAAATGACATGATGACATTCGTGTTAATGGGGCCCCTTTTCGAGTATTAATATAATTTCGTCAATGCATGTTCATTTATTACGATAATACCTTATATAGTAATCGATTTTGCTGTTCATTTGCTACGATAAAATAGTTATAATAGTAAGCGTAACACTACAAAACTCTAAATTCTACAGCGATGACCTAGACGTGAAAGGACATGGGGTAATTTGCTAATTTGTATCATAATCTGATTACTAGTGCTTTACATTCACTTCAGTTCTAATTGTACTGGAAGCTTTTATTTAATTGCTGGAAATGAGAATTTTCTCAGGCAGCGCTATATATTTAGTACAGTTTATGCTGTTTTCCCTTGATTGAGATGTGGAGATACTGATAAATATTCGTTAACATTAAAACTCACGTAATCAAGTGGTTTAGAATTTCTTTTCTAGGACACTTAATATAGGAAATTTGTGGCTTATAGTCATGAAATTAGGAAATATCAATGAAAATTAAGGGTGTGAGTGAACTAACTACGTTCTGTCATGGACACATAAAATGCATTTCTTTGAGTCAAAATTTCTGCATGGGATGTCCTTTTTATATGCACCTTGATATTCGTAAACGTGAATAAATAAACGTGTTATTCGTAAACGTGAAATTTATAAGTAGATGGAGATGTGATTTCCTATACTAGTCTTTTACGGCTGTAAGCCCTTGTACATTTCGCATGTATAAGGTCGGCGTACGTTCCACCTCTCTTCATCCCATCCATTAACCCTATCCACTTTCTTCCCATCTCCTCGCTATCACGACATTATCCCACATTTTACTGTCTTCAGGATGCCTTCACCTTTTCATTTCTGTTTCTACCCCGTATTCAACATACTCCTTATTTTCTAAAACGTTTACCGATCTCCACTAGCCTACTGGGTCCTACTCGTTTGATTTTCTCTCCGTCCATTTCACTTTTGACGTATTAAAATCGATTTTTCTGTTCATTTGCTACGATAAAATAGTTATAATAGTAAGCGAAACCGATATTGCCATTCTTTCTCGAAACCCACATCTCGAACTTCTTCATCACCTTACTATCCCCTTTTCCAATAGCCTCTGTGTTTACACTACGGTACGCTACGTACAACGCTGGTCTCTTTTCTTGTCATAGTTGCATTATTATACCCATATCACCAATTTTCTCCAATTTGTGTCCCATTTGCTACATTTACACCACTTATAATATTTTTTACTTAAAAGGAAGATGATCTAAATATAGTCGTTCGCTCAATGTTATTGAATAGAGTTTCAATACTATGGTTAAGTTTTTGTTGAAGCAATCTCCTATATTATTTCTACTATATAGATACCTTTTTCTCAACTTATACGCAACCAAACTCTACAACTGAGGTACCAAAATGCACAGAATTTATCAGAGAACATGCGACGGCATATCTTACTCCCTAAATATTGCTATTGTTTCCTAAAATTGGTTTTAAAAAATGGCCCTTGATATTTCTCTTAGGGGATGAAGCGATCCGCCATCTTGACGTCACGCACTTGCTCCATGGTGCAGAGCAAACCTTTATTTCAGGATATTTAATTGATACCAATTTAGTTTCAGATACATATTATTATATTTTTTGCAATATAACGCGCTTTCAACATTATAACGTATCAATTGAAATAGAAGAATCCATATAAGCAATAAGAAATACATTGTGCGCGATATATATCGATATATTTCGATTGTTATCGATAGTATAAAATAAGTTCAATGTGTTTTGCACCCGTTGAATTTCAACGGGTACGTTCCACTAGTTACATTAAAATTGTGGAAAATGGCACCTAATATCGTCCGATTGGTCCCATTGAAACACTGTGTAATTAATTGCTAAAATATCTTTTCATTTCACAAATTAAATGAATTAATGCTGTCTGAATTAAACATTAATGTTAAAACCTATGCTTTAATTAGAAACACATCCATTAAAAATATAAACGTGATATCATGTTTTTTAAGGGTGTAGGTTAGAGGTTGCTTCTAAGTGATTGATTTCAAAGCAGGTTATGTGAAAAGACATTGTCTATCACTCATGAAGATAAAACTTCTTTTAGCCTTCTGTTTTAGCGTTAATCTCAGCTAGAGTTTTACCGTTCACGCCAATTCCATAATTTAGTCGAAAATTGAAAGGCTTACTAATTTTTAGTAGGTACTAGGCAAATTTTCTCTTGCGCATAGCAGAAAAATAATAGCTGCTGGAGAGATGGAAGTGGTGAATTGTAAGTTCTTATTTTTTTTCACTTGTGGAACATAATGTATATTTATGCCGAGGTAATTGTTTCCTTATATATTCGATGTCATTATATTTGCCATTCTTTCTCGCTGAAAAAATTCGATGGGATGTGGCCATCATCGCGTCGCATTTTGGTGAATATCCGTCCTCATATTTCTTTATGTAGTCCCCTGAATTTCAAATGAATAGACGGTCTTTGGGAACGCGAGATGTCTTGTATTTATATCCTTCGCTTTCTCGGTGCAGGACGGGAATTCCTCGGGGTCATGCGGAAAATTTTTTGTGCTTTCTCGCAAAAGCATTTTCCCCTCCCGAAGGGCAAAAAAAAGACTCCATTTTTACCCCGGGGTGTGGTCTAGAGGGAAAATGGAATGAGGGAAAATTGGATGGTAGTGGAGTTCCACCCGTTGCTTCTTTTTCCAAATCTTCGCGTCCCTTTCTTTTACTTCTTCCTCTTGCAATACAACTGTGGGAAAGCGGCTTCCCTATTCTTCTCCGACCAATATTTGCCCATATTAGTGAGACCGTCCAATTCCTCCCAAATCGGCGAATGCTCCAATTTTTAGCTTAGATAGCTGGCAGCGGAAAACAACTGGTCTGCTGATATTTTTATCCTATGGAATGGAAAAGAATAATAATAAAGAATTTATTTCTCAGCTTACAGTGGAAAATAAATAAACCGAATTCGAATATTGTAAGTATCCCACTATTAAACCTCCAATTTTGGGCTACCGTATCGCCTTGCTACTAATCCAAAAATGGTTCTGTGAGTATATTTCTGTATCAATTGACACATAATTATTACAATATTAAATGTAAATTGGTTTTTAAATTTTATATTTAACAGCTATCAAAGAGTAAAATTAAGAAATGAATTTAATTTTAGATATTTCAAAATTTTTTTGACAACAAACAAGAAACTGAACAGACTTATATACACTGATGTTATAAATATATCTTCGCAAACTAAAATAAATAATTTTGCTTATTATCTTTTTTTTTAAATAAACGGTTTTTTAACTTATACAAATTTGTGTTAATTTTTCCTGTGGATAGTTCACATAGGTGATCAAAAAGTTTGTTTGACCCTGAATAACGGTTTTGATGTGGTGTGGTGGCCAGTGTAATTTTTCCCATCTTGGAATGTTGCGGTTCGATCTCTGGTATCTTACCATTTTTAACATGGGAAAAAAGATTAAAATATTTCCTCTATGAAAATAAGTTGAAAAATTTGACGTAGCGATTTTTGTAAAAAATTACCTCTTTCTCTCATTAATACTCTTTTCCTTCGAATCATGTTCAGGAGACACCTCTACGTGAGCTTTTTACGCTTGAATCGTCCATGGCACTTCTAATATGGAAGTCAAACCTACATAGACCTCGTTTACGAAGTCATATGGGATTTACGTTCCGTGAATTGGAATCCAGGAGGACAGTCGTGCATGTGCTGTGAATTAAAGTAATTTACTACTCTAATTTGATTCTAGGGCTTTCTAAATGCTCCCTCCTCTCCTGTTGTATTTTTTGTTGAGTTAAATATTTTTCCTTATAAGATCACTATGTCCGTTGTCTTACGGCATATTTTTTTGTCTTCACTGTTTACTTAAGTAATTACACCTCTCCCTTGCTCTTTGTCTCGTGAATTTGCGACTTATGCTCAGCTATTCCGCATTTTTATCCTTGTGAGATTTTGCATATTGTTTGGGTTTGCTTCATTTTGAAGTCCACCGTAATGAACGCACCCTGCAAGTGCTCTGTTGCAAATTTAAGAATTGAGTGTATTAATGATTAATTGTTACCAATGAGAGCTTAACATCCTCACAATTGCTTATTTAATGTTAAGGCGTTTGCAAGTTTGGATACTGTAAATAAATTGACAAATAGTAGAGGTAAGATCACGTGATCATTAATATTGGCGAGCTTTTCCTTACTTAGCGATCTTTAATTTAAACCTTTATTAAATATGTCAAATATACTCAAATGCTATATCATAAAAGATGAGTTGACAGTTTTTTTTCACATTTATTTGCGACTTGTTTACACGGCACAACGTTAAACTATAACTTAATTTAATGGATATGACACGTAGCATATCTGTAAACTTATAAATTTTTACCGTAATTGGCAGCGCTCGTGAAGTTGTAAATAGTAAATCTTTGAAAAACAAATTCTTTTGAAAAACTATTCTCCCATCCCACTTTGTTTCGTATTACCTACAGTATAATAATCCAAGAATTTTCATTACAGCCGAAAAATATGGGTTGTTGCAATCATGTCCTCAATTTTATCGTCATATTTCATTTCCCCCTCGTAATCCTATCTTGGAAAGGAGTTGGCACTCTTGTGGCAATAGTTATTGTCTGCCTCCAACGCCCAGTCTGATTTTCAAGGTTTTTAGTCATCCACTATGATGATATGCAAACTCTGCGTCTCTTACTCGTCTCAGCGCATTTTCTTCAGGAGAATAAACATTCTTTTCAGCGGTATATCACTTGAGATAGCGTGAATGTCGCCGCTGCTCTGGAGGCAGCTGCATCGGCGTGCAGCGTGTGGGATCACCAGATTCCTTTGCAGAGCCCATGATGATGCGCTGGAATTTGTCTGTCAAACGCAGGGGCGATGACCGCATTGCTCAGCAACCCGGCAGATTCCTCGCGTTGGTCGTATTTCAAAAGATTGCTTTTGATGCAGAATACTATTTCGTTTTTGAAAAACAGCTGCCCATTGGCGTATTTGAAAAAGCCTTGTCATTGGGTACATTTTAGTCTTTTTAATATATATTTTTATCTACATTATGCTAGTCTTCCTCAGATTGTACTTCGCCTATTTTTTTTAAATTACCTCGTACATTTGTGTGTTGAGAACCTAATCTTTAAAATCATGTACTTTACTCTGCATGCAAAAATTCAGGGGATAACAGAATACATCACATTGCACTCAATTTCGAAACTTATTTTTACGACTCTACAGACTTCGGTGTTACATTAAGAAGCTATTACTTGAAGGCCCTACAATTATAGTTATGGCTACATTGAGATGTAAGAAGGTGGTCTTCCGGTTAGAAAAAACTATAGTAATTTTCATAAATGGAAATCTGCAAGGACAAAATTTGGTGGAGCGCATATCAAGATAGTGTTATCATTTTGGCTTAAATTTGCTAGCTGAATATCAGCAGCTACAATGCATTGAAAATGAATGTACAGTTTCCAAATAATACTAGACATCTTCTAAGTAGTTTTAAAAAAATCGGACATTGGAAGTGTTTAGCATTTTTACGCCGGTTATATGGAAAATGAGAAAGTAACTTTTGACGATAATTATATGCGCAACTCTAAGAGAAAAGAAACTGAAGAACTGCCAACTATTAAGACTTTTATAAATTTTTCTAATGAAATTTTAAAAATCTATATTTTGAAATTAAGAAAATGATAACAAAGGAAAATTATTGAATCAGCAAGGAAACGGCACAACAGCTACATGAAATTCAAGAGGAATACCAGGTTAACCTGAGCTGAGTGTGCCAACAACTGTAGAGAAAACAGTAATTATCAAATTCCTTTGTCGAGTTAAAGAGACGCAATCAAATTAAACACTAAGGAGCAGAAAATGAGCTACCTCAAGAAATTACATATTAACTAGAATTATTCGGTATCAATAATATTATGCTTACCTAGTTACGGGCTAATAATGCGATTAGTAGACGGTGGCCTATTTTAGCACCGTTATTGCGGTAAATTTTTGGGTTTTCTGACACTAAAAAACTAGTTGCAGGAATGAAGGTAATATTGTTTAAATAATTGAAATGAGCAATCAAAAGCATAAAGTAGCAATTACTGTTACTTTTAAGGTAGTTTTATGGGGTCAAAAGGAGATATATATTAGATTTGTGATGAGTCGATTCGATTATTTTTTATCTTCCGAAGTTTTTAGCTTGACTCAACTTAAAAAAGTGTATATTCTATCTTTTCGGGTAAGTAATAAGCTACCTACACTTTTTTCATATTTTTTCGCCACTTAGTCGTCCGCTTCCCTTACAATTAGGGATTTTATTTATACCTGCGATAGGTAATCGGGCCAGAAGCGGCTGGAAACTGAATTACTACCATTTCATTTACTTTTATGCAGTGTCATTGGTTTTCTTCATTTTCTGCGTTGATGATCGCATTTATGCCTTCAGATTTCTCTCCAGAGTGTAGTTATGGTGATAACAATTAATTTATTTACCATCATCCAATGTTTCTGTATATTTATCCTGTGGCCCCGGTGGCGGCGGGGTAAAGTCCTCGCCTGCTACCCTGAGGGTCGCGGGTTCGAGTCCCCCCTGGGTAGAATAATATCTGCCCACGACATGGGTGTTTGTGTCTCGTCCGTTGTTATTGTTATCCATCTGGTGTAAGTTGGTAGATTGCGCTGATTTCGGGATAGTGAGGATAAAAAAAATAAAATAAAGGGAATGTATTCTGCTCTTGTGAACTATCTACTGGAAAACATGGATTCTCTTTTTTCGACTTGTTCGGAAATGATGATCTGTATTTTTTTGACGTTTCACCGACGATTTGTTGCCTTTGAGCTCTTTGTAATGCTAGCATGTTCTTGCATGCTCTTTCATGCTTATTTATTCGTTAATTTTATTTTTGAACAGAGCGCGAGTATTTTATTGCATGGTTTTGCACGGGAAGGGCATCCCTCTATAATGGTGTTGTTTTATATCGCTTGTCGATAGATCCTGACGCTTTTGGAAAAGGAAGTGGTTCCATTGTCTTCATCAAACCCTGTTGAGGGAATTTTTTCGGGTCATTTAATGGTAGGTCTTTCATCATGCAATAGCTCATCGGCATTCAGCATTCCTTCTTACTTTCGGTGATTGTTGGTTAATATATTTACGCTTAATCTCAGCTCACATATAGTCATGTCAGTTCATTTAAACCTGTTCACTTTCTTTTGACTAAATTTCATTTTCTTTTTTGCTTGCCGGTGAAGTCTATTAATTCTAGCAGAATACTGGAGAAAAGAATGAACTTTCTGGTCCTCATTTATTTCTACTCTAAAATCACACTTTTCTGCAATCTGCACTTTTGTATCACTTCACTTTGTTATTCACTAAGTTGGGCCTCGTAGTGTTTCTTTCTCTTTCAGGTAAAAAATTACGAACGTTTATGTAAATAGCTTACGTGAGGTATTTAATTAGAACTGGGTAGAATAAGGGGCAGGACTAGTCTTCATCTACTTGCTTAATTTTCATCCAATTATATCTAATAGCCATTGATCTCTCCTGCCTCCTGATGGGCTGTATTTAAGTAGAATACTTTTGCTGATAACTCAATTTTTAAGATCGTGCAAACAAGCATTAACGCCGTTTTTAAAGTTCGTGTTAGCGCGTTTCTATGTCTACCGAGTAGTACTACGTCATGTTTTTATGCTCCCTGCATGACTCTTGTGTCACGTTTACGTAGTTACATTATAGATTATTTTAGTAGTTTCTGAAGCATTTTCAGCATACTATTATGTGGTGTATGTTGATGAAAGTGAAGTTCATGTTGGTGATAAGTCACCCCCTGCCAAACACACCTGTGATGCCTTGCAGGGTAATAGATAGATGTAGAGGAATCAATGAAATTCTTTCTGATTTCATTGAAAATACTTTCATATGTACCTTCTACATAGACATTTTAAATAATATCCATTGTATGATGTACGTTTAAGCAGTTTTATTTGCTCAAGCTCTTCCTGTTATTCCAAGAATTCTCGCATGTGGAATGTTTATTTCATTTATATTTTTATCTAATACTCGGTGAGTTTGAGCCTTAGCTGTGTTTTTCGTCCAGGCCAATCAAAGATCCATCAAGTTTTACGGCCAATATTCTTTTCTGTCAGTTGAAATATTTTGTATGAGAAATTTTCATCTTAAGTTTATTCATTATATTTAATTAATTAAATAAATTTATTATCTAGATAGATGTACACTTGTCAGACCTCATTTAGGATATACCGCTAGTATATGGGATCCGTACGAGGAAGGTTTAATAAAAGAATTAGAGCGTGTTCAAAGGAGATCCGCTAGATTTGTTAAAGGCCGTTATGATAATTGTATAAGTGTTACGAGCTAAATAGAAGAACTAGGATGGGAATTACTATCAGAACGCAGGCTTAAATTTACGTTAAACCTTTTAAGTAAATTCGAAACCGATTTCTTCACAGATGACGTTAGATATATATTAAGAACCCCTGAGTATTGTGCTAGGTTTGATCATATTAACAAGATTAGAGAGATAGATAGTCGTATCGATAGATTTAAAATGTCATTTTTCCCGCCTACCATAAGAGAGAACAATAGGCAGCGTAGCAAAGGGATAGGTAGGTGAAATATAGTAAGAGTAGTCTGTAGCGCATGATGCACGTAATAACAACCCATAATCCCTTTCTTAATATGTAGATACTAACCATCTAGCTGCATGTGACCCTGTTCTCTAGCATGTCTCCCTTAAATATCCTACTTGCATGGCAAAAGTGCATGTTTGGTGATCTTCACCCCCTGCCACACACCCTCGTAGTGGCTCGCAGGGTATTACGTAGATGTGGATGATGCAGATGTATTCTTTTTTCGTTTTTTAATTTGATGGGATATGTGTAGCACGTGTAAAACATCAGGTACTTATTTTATATCGTCTCTGTCGTTTGTAGAGCCCTTTTGTTAGAAAAGTGACAAGTCTCAAACGAAATTCTCTCTGGCTTCTCTCGTTATTTACCCGGATGCTGGGCTTGTTTGCCTCATGCGCACTTGCAACCGGATAGAAGTCACGCCCATGTACATTCCTGCACTAATTTAGACAATCAGTGAGGAACAGAATGCAGTGGAGCGTTAGAATGATTAATCGCGTTCTAAATGAAGAATAGAGTGGATTAGACACTTGCTGCGCGAGAAGAAAGGCGTGTCGTGCAGTTAACGGGTGATTTACTCATCTTTTCGTTGAGAATCATCTAGCCTGGAGTCCCACTGCCGTCCGAAGGGGTTGGCATCATCGTCAGTGAGTCAGTTCCTGCTCCCACATTCATTCCCTCGGGACAATGTACACCGCCCTCCGTGATTATCTCATCGCCTTGGTCAACGGAGACAGCGACAAAGAATTGATTGACAGTGTCAGCGGTTTGTTGGGCGTTTTACGGCTATTTGAAACGCATGAGTAAAGTTGCCTTGAGATGAACACGTGCCTTCGTATCGAGTGGAACTCTATGACGAGAGGCATTACTTTAATCCTTGTCTTCTACATCTACATACTACCCTACGAGCCGCCTTATGGGCGTGTGGTAGAGGGTGTTAGGTCACCAGCCGTGTAAAGATGCAAGGTATAAGGTTTCGGGAGGTGAAATGGTGACGTGTGTTATGGGAGTGTATTAAGTGGAGCTCAGTTCTTATTGTGCCCGCTTCTTGTGCGCGGAAAGAACGAGTTTTTGCACATATCTGTTCGGCAATATACCTCTCATATTTTATCGCTTCTATCACACCTAGAGATGCAGTGAGGCGTCATGACTATATTATGATTAGGAAGATAATGAAATATAATCAAGAGTAATATTTGCAAACAATTGCTACTGAGCTATGAAAAAACTCCCCAAAAGCACAACTATACCCAGAAAAATTAAGTTATATATTTACAAGGCTCTTATGCATCCGGACCCTATAAAACCTGTAGGGATAAGATGTGTTTCGATACCGTTATTCCGATGGTGAAGTAGGGCAACATGCCTAAGCCTGAATGACTATTAGAAGAAGTCATTTTGAATACTAAACATCTTTCATACCTGATTTAATTTATGACTTTTAGAATTACATAATAAAGTAAGGTCTCTGTGATTTGGTAAATAAATGACTTTATAAGCAGTCTGTAATTTTTAAGGGTATTTTTCCGTTTTACTCAGCGTTCCACGACGGACAAGAGGTGTCATTGTTCACTAATGAGATTGAGGATGGCCGAAAGGGCCTCTCGTGTCGCCTCTGAAAGAAGCCACACGTGGACACCTCATGATATACCGACTTTTGCATCCGTCAACTTCTTCTGTCTTTTTGATTACCGCAAGCAAGTTGAGTGTGACCCCACAGTTGACCCCTGGTTGCCCCCATATTAGTGGGAAGTGAATCATTCCCGCTTACTTGAACTGCGTAAATTCTTTGCCTTGTCCGCCGAGAGGAAGAGTCGAGCTTGAATGCCTTAGGAGTGCTGTGACGCATTTTGATAGTATGTTTCTGTTTCGATTCCTGCTGACTTGGTCTGGCCCTACGTATATTCTTGAACTCAGTAAAAACTTAGTGGCCCATTATATGATAAAATATTGCTTTGCGTGAAATTATCTAAGTCGTCAGTAAAATATAATAGTAATGCATATGTGAAAGTTTACAGGGTTCTGAGTGATTGGTTTGCAATGAAACAGGGCGTAAAGCAAGGATGCGTAATATCACCATGGCTGTTTTAGGTATTTATGGATAAATGTGTTAGAGATGCATGTCTGTCTAGGGAAGCGAAAATTGTCGTGTACAAAAGTGTACTTCTTCTCACTCTGTTGTATGGTAGTGAAACATGGGTATGCCAGGATAGACATAAGCGTAGACTAAACGCCGTGGGTATGAGTTATCTGAGGACTGTTTGTGGCAAAAGTAGAATGATTGGATCAGAAATGAGTGGGTAAAAATGAGTTTGGGTTAGATGCTTCAGTAATGGACATATATGAAAGGAATGTGCATCGTTAGTTTTGGCCATATTGAGAGAATGGATGAGAGTCGAATAACGAAACAGATATATAAGAGTGAAATGAATGGTGCGAGAGGTAGAGGTAGGCCGAGAAAGTTTTGGTTGAATGTGGTTGAGGAAATTCTTAGGAGGAGGAATATTAGGAGTCTTAAAATGAGGAGGGCGTGTATGAATCAGTGGTAGGGGGTAAATGAGGCAAAAGAGGTTTTCAAGGATAGGTCAGTATGGAGGAAATAATCGAAGCAGAGTTAGGTGTGCAAATATGTATTTATGAGTGAAAGTTTGTGACTCTGCCTACCCCGGCGTGATTGGTATGTATGTATGTTCTAAGTCATCGCCTCACCTACATTTTTTCAGTGCCAGAGACTTAAATCGCGACCATCATTCATAAAAATATTTAGATTATATATAAATAACTGTGCTTTTGTAGCTATTTGTGCAGAATTTGCCAGAAAAAAAGTTTAAGCCGGTTTGTTCCTTATGTTTAACAGAACACATATTTATTACTTCATTGCCCCGTATCAGTTAACTTCGTCAGTCCTTATTGAATAATGTGAGCTTTGTTTCTATAAGAAAATATTCCACCGCTTGTTACTCGGATGCCAGAGACGAAGTTTTGGAAATGGATACGTTTGTTCTGTTCAGTATTGATTATCACTGTTTTCGTAAAGGACGGCGTTATTCCATTTCTTTGAAATCGTACTCACACTTTAGGAAATTTTGTTTACTACTGAGCAATCGTAAACAGCTGAATTGTACCTTACGTCACAGTAACAATTTCTCTTTAAAACCTTTTAATCCACTGTGATTGGCTTATCATTTATTCTGTAATTTGCGAAACTTGGGGGCAATAGGGAAAAGGATTTCCTTGTGTATTCAGATTAAATTAACAAACAAGAGCATTTGAATATTTTTTTTGTTACCCTTAATATTTGTTACTTGATGGCATTTTACCCCAGTAAAATGAAAAATTGAAGTTTCTCCTGACTTTTGGAATTGCTCAGTCTCTTTTCAAAGTATCTATTTGTACGTAATATGGTAATATACGATTAGAAGTGATGTAATTAGAACTCTAGAAATTTCATTATCAATGAAAGAAGAATATTAACGTCACGACCAAACTCTTTAGGAGTTAATAACTCTTAGATAACTTCATTCTAAAGTTGACTCGAAAATTGTGTTCAGTCTAGAGTAAGAAAAAGAGAATGATGAAGGGATTTTTGACGCTAGTGACCTTGAAGGAAACGATTTCTATGCGTATAACTTCGATGCTGTTTAACTTCGACGAGCCCTCGTAACGGCAGTCATCCACATTCATCGCACTAATTCTCCGGGCCGCCCAAGAATGCTGCTTCCCGATCTCAACCTCCCATTTTGTCTCTTTGTTTTATAGACTTTTCCCTGCCTCGCTGCAAGAGTTATTTATGTCCTTTTCTGACTCTGTCCAAAGAACTCTCGGGTTACGGTGCCCGCCGTCCCGATTGGAACTCGTGAACTGGGAGACACTGTGGCAAGTGACCCGAATCGGAAGCCGAGATCTGGGCTTGTCTAGCGGGGGGGAGGGACGGAAAATAAAAGAAGTGCATGTTGGAGGATGCGAGCGAAGTGCACGAAGGGAGAAAAAAGCTGCTCAATTACGCGATTGTTGGAGGCTGCTTGCTGCTGTGTCGTGCTGGGAAATGCAGCGAAGGGGCGGAAATAAACGCCCGCGGCTAGATGCGAAAGTAACGATTTCCTCCGTTCGAGGACAAGGCCACTTCATGCGAGTTTTTTTTCCCGCGCCGCTAACGACACTATTAACGGCGCAAAATATCTGACGAAGTGCTCCGCGGAGGTTTTCGGCCTGAACCGATTACACGCGCTCTTCCCCAACTTTTAGCAAAACAGCCTCATTTTTCCGGGCAGCGACGAGGTTAAATCGTTGAGCCGTGCTAGGAAACGCAGATGGTGACGGAGGAGACTTGTGAATCCGTGCACTTGATTTGTGATACTGAAATGATGCTCACAAAATCGATGAAAATGTATTTTTGTTAATGAAAATACCTTAAAACAGGACATATAAACGTTAAATGTTCGTGTTTTTATCATATGAATCCATCGATAACTAACGATAACCCTAAAGTGATCTCACATGTTGGTTTTGTAATAGGACTTTTTATGTATATTTGACGGGTACGTCCTTTTTATTCGTCATATACTGCAGCTATTATCGACTGTTTCTCCGGGATTTGCTGAGTTTCTTATCAACTTTTGTCATCTGTCCTGTTGTAGACTATCCATTATTATTAACAAAGGGGGGATGAGAACCAAATATTTAGCTTGAATTTTCAAGCAAGGCTTTTCGTTATATTTTAACTCTTGACAACCTCTTGGTGTCAAATTAAAAATCATGTTATTATAACTACTTGTCAGTTAAGGATTAACCCCATTCCTCTTGGAGTACGTGAGGCAAATGTAATGTTATCGTTATGCATCATTACATAATAAACTCCATAAAAATGAACTCCAATGCATGTTATTAATTTTTAATGCTGTAGGATTTATTTGAAATAGTTGGCATTTCAAACTTTAGCCATAGAACCACGAGCATACTTAACTGGAACACGTAGATTTCTGATACTTGCAATCAAAGTATCAATCATTTGAAGTTTCGCTCCGTGAGAAATGAACTAGAGTTTGAGATGCTTGTCTCATTCCTTGAATAGCTCTGTGTTTACATCAATATACGAGTAATATTGAATATAAGATGTCTAGTTATCAAATACCCCTGATTGCGCATCGAACAAATGTGCAGGCAGTTTAAACTGTTTTCATTCACAACGTTCTCCTTTTTACAACGTTGTACTGCTTGTGTACTCGTTTATTTGCTTGCAAACTCTCAAAATGTTTTTTTCATACGCTAGAGTGATGGAAATTTTGTAAAGGCTCAGTAGATGATGACAGTGTAATTAATATTTCTCAGGGGTTTCAATTATTTTTGGAAAATCATTTCTTGGGACACTCTTCTTAATATCTACGATGAATCATTGGAGATAGTAGTTTCCTCAGCCGAAGCAAGGCACGAGACGCTAGACACCGGAAATCAGCAACTGGAGGCCAAAACGTTTCCGTTAATTTATCTGGCTTCATTGCTGCATATTATTTCTACCCCCGAGTATTTTAATTAAACTGATTATAGTTGCTATAAAAATAAAGAATGCTTCATGTCCATATGCACACCTTATTCACCTATGAAAGTAACAATGAGAATCGCATATCACATCTCGCTAGTAGTATACATTTCGTTTAGTAAAGAGCTATTTTATAATATCATCACAAATACGATTCTTACGCCTTGTAAGGGGTGCTACTCGGGATATCAGTATCTTGCAAGAGTCGCGAATCTTCCTATATTTGACGTCACAACAATTGACTTGCTCTCTCCGCGAGCAGTGCCTCTTTAATTTCTCCTCGATATGGTCAGTTGACATTGTGATACAAAGTGTTTGTCAGAGTTACTCATTTCTTTGCTTAATTTTTAAGGCCCATTTATGCGTAATACATTCTCTGATTCTCTTGTCTTCCCCGTCTGTACCTAATCTTCATATTCACTATTTAAAATGGATTGACAGTTCATACATAAAATTTCTAACTCGGTCCACAGCTGTTTTGAAGTACTGTCCCTCCATTATGGTGAGAATAAGCGAACTTCGTAGAAATCGATTTTCTGTATTTTTAAACACCTATTTTTTTCTAAATTCTACATTTAAAAAAAAATAAAAGCCGACCATGGTTTGGATACCACGTGTCATTTCACAGCTACCTTGGCACCTTGATAATGATTCAGATAGACAACGCGTAGAAACCACGGTGAACGTGTAGAAACCATGGTCGGCTTTTATTTAGAAAAAACGAGTGCGAAAATTATTGCTGAGATATTCACCGTAATGGACATATAATATTTACACAAAGTAACGCCTAAAACCTTATCAAACTTCTACGATTAAAACTACTTAAACGTTTCGCCAATTTGAAAATGCTCACTCAGCCTTATACTCGACTCATACGCACTTATTACGACACCTCCCTATTACTGGGCTATCACTGACCAAACGCTCATTTTTATTTCGCCTCTCCCCCTACAGATCTTCCTCTCCGACTTCATCGATCCTCACTCTCTCTATCATCCAATGACAGCAAAGATTAATTTCTCTCTGTAAAAAAAAAGAACTCGACACTCGTGTCTTTTTCCATGTTGGACGTTTTGTGTACCCTGTTTTTTTTATTTATTAACATATTTTATGTTATTTATATACGTTAGTTTTGTTTATTTTTATTTTCCATTTGTTACGTGCACCACTTCGGTTTCATATCAATCGCTGTGTGTGAACAATTTTCACACAAATAATTTGCACGCATTATGTTGGCACCCTCCACTGTATGCGTTCCCCAACATTCCGCGAGACGTTTCTCACTACCCTTTCCCACTTTTCCCTTCATTATCTCCTCACTTGAGCGTCCTTTCCAACGAACCCTCTGCGCCCACCTCCCCTCGCTCCGACTCAACCATCCTGGGAGTGTCCGTCGCAGCGAGGGAAGTGGTGGGCCACGCGGTACGAAAGGAAACCCTCTGGGGTGTGGAAGGATCTCATAAAAAATTCAAGCCATGGAACTCGGAGAAGGGCGCCAACTCGTGGGCTGCGAGGCAGAAAAAAATATATTATTAAAGAATTCCGACTCCGGTAGTGGAAGAGGTAGCCGTCCCTATCCCTCCCCGCAAGAAAACGTCTTGAGGAAGCCGCGGAAGTTTTTTTTTTCCTTTTTTTCTCATTTGTTTGTTTACATCAGCGGTTCCGAACACGTGCGGAAAGTAAACCGCAAAGGTATGTGTTGGGCAGTTTAAGGTCACGCGAAAAGCTTGTTAAAAAGACGGAGGCAAGTTGAAATGACAGGAGGGAATGTGAATAATTTACATTTGTCCGGTAATAAGTGAACAATTGTTTGGAAGAGGGAACTAAAAGCCTGTTTGCAATTAGCCTCAGCTTCTAAGCGTGATTATCTTAATTCACGACATTGGCTTACGATTAGCTGTCAGCTGGAATATGCCTCGGTATCTGTCGGTCACCTTCGTTAATCTTCGTCTGGATGCGGAGAAACGATATCCAGTGCGCATCCTGGTTTCTGGTTTCCTGGTATCCTGGTTTCAATTGTCAAGCGAGAACGTGAAGGTTGAGCTTGGCCGAACTTCAACGCTAGCGTTTTAAGTTGACGGTTAATAAATACGTTAATGCGTCCTTGAGAGCTCTTGCTATCTACTCGAGGTTGCTGTTCACCAAGACACCAACTGTAAACCGGGCTGAAAGTGACGCATCCCTCCCGCTGGACCGGACGCATACCCTTATGATTCCCAGATCAAATTAATTTTCAGTAACTTGTAAGAATTTAATCAAATTTTTTAGTGGGTAAATAGTTGACCTTTGCCATTGGAGACCTATATTTAAATGTGGAAATTTTATGTGGGTGAATTATTAAACCACCAGATATTCAGCAAGATATTGAGTACATTTTTACAAAAAGTAATGATTGTATTGAAAAATTGTGAACATTGGGGTCCTTCCTCAATATGAATGCTTAGTAACAACCGTCATGCTTGATAGGTCTGTAATTAGTGATTTTCGAAAAGCTACCTCAGTCGTTCACATCAGTGATATGCTCGTATGGTGAGGAAAATAGTTCAGCCTTTCCTCACTGACCTTCGGTCAGCACTGCCTGTACTTATGCGCTGGAGACCAGACAACAATTTGCAGGCGACTCTTGCCTTGAGGGAAAATTTATCCTGAAGTAAGAGACTCCTGACGTCAAAGCGCCTGGATCAAGGTCATTATACCCTTATCTATAGGGTATATGGATTTGGGCCTAGATCGGGAGCGAGTGTCGCCATCTGCAGGATAATCTACTGAACTACTCGTTACCGGTGGGTGAGATGTGTCCCTTTAAGGTGTACACAAATCTAAAAAGGTGGGAACCCCAGGTGTACCTATATATGTACTGTAGCCTGTATGTCAGTACTGTCATACATGACCGTACGTACACTCCTTGATATACCATAAACCGAGGAAGTGAATGAAATGAATTGGTAACGCGTCAATGTGCACAGATGAGTGCCTGCATGGCGGCAGAATGGCTTTACGTTACACATCAAATCATATTAATTCAGTGCCTTCCACTAAGGAAATTAAAACGGTAGTTCCGTGAACATACGAAAAACGAGCCAAATTTTTCGCGTGATTGCGTCAATTTCCTGGATCAATGATATCATTACATGATTTCATTCCCGGGAGTTTTGACAAAGATGTATTTCAATTTTGCCAAGTGGGTGTAATGCTTAGGAAGATTTATATTTCAAAACACAGCATTGCATAACGTTCAAAATTCAACCCCTGCATATTTAAAGTATATATGCTTCAAAACTGAAAAGTTTTTAAAAAATGCATGTTCCCATTCACAACACATTTTTCGACGTTTCAAGCCACTAACTCCCCTACTTTTAAGCATAGAGAAGTTGAGACTTCGCGTGGAATGTCGCGAAGAGCAGTCACCGCGTGTCACCATCAACTCATTTCACAGGTTGCTAAATCCATAAGTAGCTTAGGGCTCAATTTGACCACGCGTGGTGGGACAAGGTGGGACATCTGGGTCGAATGCGCCCATCAGAGGCATGGAATCGAATAATCAGTCATAATTAAAGCATGCAAATCGGTTTACGTTAGCTGGTAGGAGAGGAATAAAAAACATCTCGTTCCACGGGCGGGCGCGATACATATTTCTCCCTTCTGTCGAGAACTGTCTAGTTTCATCCGCTTTAAATTCTCCTTAACATCGCTGGCTCGTTATGCGAAAGGTCACATATTTCAAATCAATCGGGAGCTAGGATATGCTGTCGGCTGTGCTAGAAATAATGGATTTTACGAGATTTACAAAATTTTGCCGGGGTGAAAAGTCGCCAGAATTCCGCGTGGGTCAGGATGCCGAATCGGGGCGATGTCGTCATGACAAAACAAAAGCGCTTAGCGCCCTTGAAGTGGAATAGATAATGAGTGAATGCGAATTTTTATTGGTAATACTTTTTTGTACCCAATGGTAATGTAATTTTGGACGACAGATGGTTACTACGGTCACAATTTCATTCCGCGTTCTTTAAAGCCCTCAAAGGGGCATTAAAAGATCTTTTTTTCTTAACGTTCGGTGAATAGATTTGTTCTTCTGTGAATTGCTGAAAAATGATTTTTAAATGTATTTATAAAAGACGTAATTTTATTTTCAATCAAATGTACTGACAAAAGTTCAAAGGCCACCATAGCGTATAGAATAATATCATTCGGCTCCCATTCCTAATGAGGTGAGTCGACATTTTTTCTGCTAAAAACTCGTCTTTGAAGAATAGGATTAAAATGAAAGATATTAGAAGTTAATGTTTTAGTGATTTTAAGTAAGAAATTACCCTTTAGTAACATGATACACGTTATGATAATATTTAAGAGTTATCAAAAGGTATCTGGTTCAGTAAATTTTTACCTTTCAGTCGAGGGAGGCGTAGGAAATGCTGAAGTTTTCTAGCAGTAATCGATTTTTGCAGGACCTAATTTTTTTCTTTATTATTGTTATTTTTGTGACATCGAAGTAAACCCGGTGCGGTTTTGAAAATCAATAGCCATTCTGATCCTAGATAGACCATTTATTGCCATTATGAATCTGATAATCGTCAAGGGACGTGATGTGTTTGCATCGCTAACTCCAGGCAAACATTCTCGAGTTTACCTCAGGGCCTAGGCTCTCTCTGATGGGTGCGTGGTAGGTCACAAATTGCAATGAAATCCGTAAATATTCGAAATTTTTAAGACAAATCACCAAGCACTACTTCCTTGAATGTCATCGTTGGTTGCTGCATTGGGATGAGGGCTTCATGCCTGGTGTGGAATCACACCAGGCATGGTTGTTGGTTGGATGCATTTTTTTAGATAATTAGATAAAGTTTTTGCTCCTCTTGAAATACTAGTACAAATCTCTTAAGTACAAATAATTTACATTAAATACAAATTAAATGCAAACAATTAAAAATACAAATTTACATAATCATTATAGCACTAATCAATTAAGTTCCATTTACATCAATACAATTTGTTTTATTTTTACTTCCTGTGTCCTTGATGAGTACCATTACGGGATTTCCATATGCTTCATCTCAACGCCATTCACTAATTTTACAACAAAGTTTCTTCGGAATTATACAAAAACTGTGGTTTCACTTATCCGCGGAGCTTGAGGTCATAGAGGGTGAGAAAATAGTCGCCGAAAGGCTTCATTTCTGGCTCAAACTAATGGAATTCTTCCATTTTCACAGGAATAAAAACTGCTCTAATCAAATTCCTCAAAATAAATATTCTCTCTTCCGAATATGAGAATCCGAACTTCCGCCCATATGGAAATTTAATCACTCGTGAATGCTCATTCATTTTCCGAAATAAAACAATAATATTTAAATGGTACTCGTATGGTCGAACCTCAGACAAATGGTTCCACCCACTCATAACCACCTTTCCTTCTCACGTGGCCAGCTATTTATAGAATGAGTGCTACGTCAATGCTTTGTCCAAATAAACCATGATTGAAATAATCCAGTTGCTAGACAACTACGCGTCAACACGCTTGCAGTCTTTTTGGTTGCTCAGAACTGCGTATGCGTACTAACCAGTTAAATGGAAAACTTACTCTCGGTGCTAGTTAGGCATAGCGGAGCGTGGTATCACTCCCTTGTGATGAGCATGAGGCAAGAGAGAGGAAAGCATCTGCATCTACAAAATACCATGCAAACCACCACCAGGGTGTGTGGCACGGTGTGATTCCACACCAGGCATGAAGCCCTCATCCCAGCTGAAATCCGAACCGCGCACTTTCCCCAGGAATGCCGGGTGCAGGCCAAAAAAGCAGTCAGGATCACAGTGCACGGTCAGACCAGATAATAGGAGAGCGCTACGTGGACGAACATGCTACCATGCAGTACCTACACTACTTAAAATACGACTACTGGTTATAATTACTGCGACAGATAACTAGTTATGCAATGTACTAAATCATGCAAGAGCTATATCATGCTGGAAATTGCATGCGAGGTTAGTAACTAAAATGATGTTAGGATATTTAGCATAAGTGAAAAAACTTATTTTACCGAGGCAGGTTCAAAGTATTCTAGGACTAATCTTTCGCAACCATTATGGTACCTTATTATACGTTGAAAAAATGACATTTAAATCTATTGGTTCTGCGGTCTATATCCTTAATTTTATTCCTGTGATCGTTTCTACCGTAATTGCTTGGCTCTAGGAAAATATGATGAACGTCCGGCAAAAAATAGTCTACATCAAACTTTCGTAAAATATTTTGAAGAGATGAGGGATAAAGAGGCCGAATCTTCTGACATGGGCTTATCTATGAGTCCTTCGGTATCGTTGCCTTTTTATCAACTATTTACTAACCCACAAATACCTCAAACTCTCCACTTGCATGTGCCACCAAGGTTTGCCATGCCAATGATGAAAAATCTGCACTGATCATCTTCAAATTAATGGATGGCATTTAGATGAACGATAAGTGAAAACCATAAATGGCACTTATTAAGGGGACAACAAAACCAATCTATTACGTGGAGAATTCTTAAAAAATGGCTTTGTAAGTTAATATTGGTAATTTTATTATTGATCGAGGAAAAAGAGGAATTCAAACGATATAACAGCATTAAATTCTGCATATTAGCGCCCCTGAGGGTTCGTCAGCAAAACACCGCATTCCTCGCATAGAGCATGAAGTGATTGCAAAAACGTTATCAGGATTTTATTTCAATTATTTTCCACTGTAGATTTTTGAATCCAGAATCGGAAATCAAGTTTATCCACCACTGAAGTCTTGCAACAACTTGGATGGAAATCGTTTTCAGACCATCGATTGAAAATTAGACTCAATCCTTTATGTGAATTTGAAACCGACTTTTTTTTAAACGAAGTTTTCAATATCCTACGAACTCCAACGTACTACGACAGATTATATCTTGAGAATAAAATTAGGGAAATTGATTGTAGAGCAGAAAGGTTCACAATGTCGTTTTTCCCGCGATCGATAAGAGAACATAATGGCTGCATTAAGGCTTGGAATTAGGTTAGTTAACAGGTAGTATGGGGGATTAACTTACTTGTACCCTAATGCATGTTTCTAAATCTGATGAGTAGTGCTAACACCATGTATTGCCTGTTTCCTGCATGACTGTTGTGTAATGTTTACATAGCTACATTATGGTTTCTTATTAGATTCTGTAGCATTTGCAGTAAATAGATGGTGTGGTGCTTGTTGGTGAAAGTAAATTTATTCTCTGTAGTTCTTGTTAGTGATAAGTCATCCACCCGCCAAACATCCTCGTGGAGGCTTGCAGGGTAATAAGTAGATGTAGATGTAGAAGACTCAACTCGGTTGATTTGCCGAGAAATTCTCTGTTAAATTTACTGTCATATCGTGTGCATTTTATATGTATATCCCAAAGGGTAAGATAAATAAAATACCAATTGCAAACGCCCTTCTTTTTTGTTCAGAAAACTATCGCTTAGTTTTCCACGTGTTTGCATGCGGAAATACTCGTCTCTTCGGGAGCGTATTC
The DNA here is from genome assembly GCA_963169105.1 of Ceriagrion tenellum. NCBI lineage: Eukaryota > Metazoa > Arthropoda > Insecta > Odonata > Coenagrionidae > Ceriagrion > Ceriagrion tenellum. The sequence goes on along the minus strand of OY720635.1, from coordinate 89,969,523 downwards.
ACGAGGGTGTCATTTCTGTTGTTCTTGCGGAGGGCAGCCCAATACTCGGGTTTAAGCGCCAGCGCTCGCGCACGAAGAGTTTTGCGAACGGGGATTGCTCTGCCGCATTTTTAGCACGGCAAACGATACGGAAAACTTTTATGACGGTGGAGATTCCTCTCCGTGCCTTCATGTTTCACTTTAATCTTTTTTTTGCTTTGAAAATCTCTCCGAAATCTGGAAAGGCTTTTCGTAGCTCGTCCCTCGGGAGCGATGATTGAATCTCTTCGTTAATTTAGTTCTTGAGTGCCGCGAAAGCGTGGTTAGACTGCAGAATGCTTTCTGCGCAGATTTTTCATCTGTTCATATATACCTGTTCACCCTCATACGATTTCCTCCGGTAGCTTTAAACGGCAATGGCTTGAAGTGTATTGTTCACGCCACGCCTTTTTATTATTCTGTACCGCCATCTCTTGGCCATCGCATATTCATGGAGGTCCGTGGGCCGTATTATCTCTACAAGCGTATACCAAACTCTCTGATGTTACTGGCAGTCTCTCAGACTGAGAAATTCGAGAGTGCTATCTCATTTCATTGTGCCGTGCTCTAGGACATTCTTATACGAAAAAGGAAATTGAAATATAGACCATAATTATTAATATTTTAATGAAATACTGTGTACCTCTCTGTAGTAGATCAAACTGTAAAAATGTTTGTGTATATTCTTCCAATTATTAATTTATCCACGAAACTTCTATGAACTGACGTAAAAAAATGGAGTGTATACTAAGCATGGAACCTAAAAAACTGTTAAATACACTATTTTCTAATATTGCAACTTTATTTTTATTTGTAAATGAAGATTGTTTTGGAATTTTGATTCCAAAAAAAAAGGCATTCAATACATCGTTCAACATAAACATTTATTTTTAAACATTCGCTCAAGGTATTTTATTGTACAAATGCTAAAACATACCGGAAATTTAATGCGGGGTGAGTATTTATTTATGATGTTAAGATATGTTGCATCATCCAAATCTATCGATTCTGGAGTCTATTTTCTTAATCTAATGCCAGTGATCGTTTCTACCATAATAGTATACTTGTTGGTATCTGAAATTTATCAGATCTGTGGAGTAATTCTATGTTTCTTTTGCAATTCTATATGATGTATGTATCCACCATAGAATCTGTATCCTGATTCAGTTCATTTATTTCTTTACAGGTGAGTGTCATCTTTTCCATGATGAAGTCATCTGCATACTTTGTAGCTTTGATCTGCTGTCTTATCTTTTTCGGAGAGTAATCCTCCACAACAGCAACAGGTAATGTGAAGAATTAGAGTGAAGATGAGTGAAAAATATTTTGCCTTTTTACCCTCGAGTAGGGTCACCTACGTCTCCTCAGTATCATCTCCTTTCCAATCTATCAGGTCCCTACGAATCCACACAAGCTCAATAATTTCTCTGAGTGCTGCTCTCAGCGAATTTGACTCTGATGACTTTTCTCTTTTAATGTGAAGTGAGTGAGGACTAGAATGGTACGAACGCGGAATCCTGAAGCTACAATGTCGATAAATATCGAAGTTTATCGACGCATAGCAATTCCGAATCCATTTTAGCGTCCATTTTAATTAAAAATAACAGCTTTTCTCTGCCTTCAGTGTCTCTTTCTCGGTCCTTGAGAGGAGGGCTCTATTGTTTTTTATTCGAATATATTTCATCACCGGTTTCACCTCACTGTTCAGTGTTCTTTGATTTCTTTAAAACAAGAGAAATACTTCTATGATTTCCAGTTGCCAGAATACCGGCAAACAAAAGAAGAAATGAGGCCATAGACATATTATTCCATGAAGATGACGTCTAAGAGTTGAATAAAATTTGACAATTCAACAAAATCAAAATATTTTTCACTGAGCGAACCTCAATTTTAAAGCAATTGCTAAGTGACATTTTAATAAACTTAAGCAATTACAATAGAGTACTAATCAGTAGAACGAAAAATGCCAGTTTCTTAATTCATAAAAAATAATAACATTGGAACTGATCTTGTACAACGCTTTTAGTCGTAAAAAATGTGAAGAAGTGCTGATGGAGCTTCTCTTGGATAAATTAAAATAAGTAGTGCATTTTACACTCTATGATATTGCAAAAATTACTCTCTGGACTACCCATCTTCCATTCTGGCGTGTTACGTATTCCATGGAAATCTCTTTTGCCTTTATATAATTTTCTAGTTTTGCTTCCTTGGTACGCAGAATAGTTATTTTTTTGTTTCTATATTTCACCCTTAGTTTACGAATAAATAGCTGATACTTTGAAGGGAAGTGTATTCCTTACGTAAAGCGTTGATCAAGGATTTTTAGCCAAATAAAAATATCGAGTTAGAAATTTAGTGATGAAAACATTTTTTTAATCATTTATATTTGATGAACGTATCCTTTTATGTGTGGGACATGAATGTTATCATAATACAAAGCTGTATAGTTTAGATATTTCTTTTTATGAATGACGTGCGCTTGGCGTCGTGGATACATAACACAATCGAGAATCCACTGGTATGTCGCCACGGAATGGTATCGCTTCCTACAAATCGAAATGTTACCTTGATAATCTCGATTTATTTTATAATTCGATGAAATTTTGTTTGTTTTAATTTGCAGAAAACAATGGACTAGTATTATTTCACCTTTCACGTTGAAATGATTTTTAGTAAGAGAAAGTAGAACTTGTAGTGTGTTTAAATCACCGAGATGCCTTGTCCGATCACCTGACTTTTTCAAATGCTTCTCAACTTTGGAAATGGAATTATTATAAGCTGATGGCCCACAAGCATACAATTTAACATCGGGATTTTTTAGAAGTTTTATCTTTAATACTACTTTAAATTTGAGAAATAAATATTATGTGTGTCCTCCATTTGACTGTCGCCACGAATGAAGCCGCCTGGAGTATTTTCTTTGCCGGCTTCCATGTAGTACCCTTCAACCGGATCGGCTCTCGGGCACAGTTTCAAGGGACCGTATCGTGTGTCTAATCGATTCCCTCGCGCTTGATAAAACCCTTATTCTTAATCGGCTCCCAATTTGCACTCGATTTCCCTATGGTCGTGTAAACTAGCCCTAATGATCTTAGGGTCTCACTCGCTCCACGAGCGACCTCGGTTAATTCGGTTCGCTACGAACAGTTTGGAGGGGAGGGAGCCAAATTTGTGAGGTAGGAAGGGAGAATGGGTGGGAGTGAAAAGACAAAGAGAGAGAGAGAGAGAGAGAGAGAGAGAGGGAGTGTTTAGAGGCTAATGGGACGCCGGACAGATAAACATCTTCCTTTTGTAAGTGCTCAAACTGTAAAGAGGAAGATTCCTCCCCCATCTATCGTTCGCCCCGCCCATTTGGATGTTTGCAAGTCTCTGGACCGTGGAGTAACAAACTCCCTCTGAAAACTGATCATTCAATCAACTTTCACGGCTCTGCGTACCGATTTGGTTCTCTTTGCCATCAATGCCCCATGCCGATTCTCATCTTTTTGACTTAGGCTTCGGCCATTGGTTGCAATTTTCTGATATATGAAAATAGTCGTGGGGCCGAGAGTTCGGGTATGTATATGACTAACTGCAAGCGCAAGAGTAGTTTTTATTTTTTTTACTTAAAGAGTCTTTCTAAGAAATGTTCAGAGACTCCTTCAAATAAATTAAAGAATTCATTAGTAAGTGACTCATTGTTTGATTGATGTGGAGGCAACATTAGAACGTAAATGACGATTCCATCGGTTCGCTCATGAAATATTACTAAGATTCAGGAAGCATGAGAGATGTGTCATATGCACTATTTATCGTACGAATAAATAAGCACTGGTGAGTGATGCAATTAATTAACTGGACTAGCTGTCAGCAATTCTAATTATGAAGTCTACATGAGAGCTAAACATGATGATACTGCAACCTACGTTTTGACTCATAGCAATACTTTTTGCAAATGGCACAAAAGACGATTTTCCTACTTGATGTACGCAATACCTAGGAATTACCTTTAGCTTACCTTCCCTTTAGCATTTACATTATTACACATAATGCTGTGTCACGGAAGACATGGCTTTCTCGGTTATTTTAGCTTCTGCAGGTACTTGCTCAATATGCATAATAAATTTTCTCTTATTCATTTATTGGCCAATCAGTCCTATGATTGATTTATAATAGCCCTCCTTCCTTCTCTGTCTAATGCTTGGTCCATTACTCCCGGGTAGCATTTATGTGCCGCCCATATTATGTGATCTATGTATTTATTCGTTCGCAGGTCTCTTGGTACTTTTCCCTCTATTTTTCTTTCACTTTTATTCTTCGAAAACCCATTGTGCATGAGGATGTCTCCAATCCATCTGGTTTTTCTTTTCTTCGTAGAATTCCACGTAGACCTCTCCTCTATTTCTCTTCTATATACTTCATCCTTTCTTTTTTGTCTCTCCGTTTCAACGTAAGCATCTTCATCCAGCACCAGGTATCGAAAGCTTCTAATATATTTTTATTTAGTTTTCCAATGGTCTATGTTTCTGATCCATAGAGTGTCACGCAACTCATGATTGCTTTCACAGACTGTTTCCTCGTTCGTAGTCATGTATTATTTGAACCTATTAGTTACCATTTCATTATGAACGATTATTAGCTTGGGCGTAGAAATATCCGCTGTATTTCTACACCTACGAAATCTCGTGAAATCCACCGCTAGGATTTGTGGTACGGGATGACTCCACACCAGGCAAGCAGCATTCATCCCTGTTCAAATCAGAACCTCGCACATATCCCCGGCTGCTAAGCGTAGGCCAAAAGCAGTCAGGATAATATTGCACGATCAAACTAGAAACTAAGAGAGCGCTGAGTGGGTGAACATGTTACCATGCAGTACCCTAGTTAAGATACATATACCGGTTATAAGTAAAAATGCGATTAATGTTTAGAACTGCGCAATAAAAAATCATACAAAATACTATATGATGCCGGAATATTCGTGCGGAGTGATTTGTTAATGGTAATGGTTAGTTATATTTACAAGTACAAAGTCTATTTTTCCTAGTGACACTCCTTCCTTCTAACGTGATGGTACTTTTAAGGTTGTTGAATTATAATTTTTATCGTGTTACGAAGTAAATTTTACATTCATTTCATTTTATCTACCACTCAATAGAGCATTTTTAAGCACTTCAATAAGGCTAACTATTGCTTATCGTATAGCGTCAATTTTTGCTCGCATTGCTGAATAGACCATTTCTAATCGAAAAGCGTCTAAGTATGTTTTCTCGTGGTGATAGAAGTGACTAAGCAGCAAACCGCTAAAATTAGATTAAGCTCGATGGAAACATGCCATGATGTCAGTATCTACGATAGTTTTTAATTCGTTCGATAAAACCTGGGATTATAACTTGGAAATTATATTTTTCAGAAAATACGGCGGAGTTAACCCCATTAGCCTTTAGTGGAAAGATCGCTTCTGCATGAGACACCGTTGGAGTTCCTCTAATTTTGTTTTTCTCCACGACTGTAAAAAGGCTGTCATTATGTGAATGGCCCTCTACTACTAACTGGTGGTGAAAGCAAATGGAATTAAGCTTCGGCTTTTGGACGCAGGTGCTTTGAGCCCTGAGAATGTCGAATGCTTTAATTTCTACGTTACAATTCATTCAAGCGGCTCCTAGTTTGAATGTCATTAAAGTGAGTTCGAATAATCGGCCATTGTTATACTGTCAGTTGATTTAATGCACGGTATGTAATCCGCGGAAGCGAATTGATGCTATTATAAATGCTTTTTGCGGGAATTAAACCGCATTGACAGCACGTGTCCTTTGTTCTCAACTGCAGCCGAAACAAACGTTAAAACATATAGGTATGCTGGCTCCGTTCATATTGAATGAGAAATTTTGGCGCAGGTTTTGGGGGCAAGAGGAGATTTTCGCGTTTCATTTTAGCCGCTGTAAAAGCGATTGAAAAGGTTATAATAGCTGGGGATAAACATAATGTGGAGTACATGGTGAGGAAACTCGTAGAGGTATACAATATGGCTGGTTTGAGCATTAATTTTTCCAAAACAAAGTAAATGGTATTCTATGAGGATGACAACAGACTTGTATATAGAAGGGAAGGTCATTGAAGTCTGCAATGAGTACAAATACTTAGGAGTGACCATGGGGAAAGAGAGAACAAGTATGAAAGAAATTACAAAGAGAATAAATCAGACAAAAATCAACAAAGGAACTAAATTGTATGCTTTGGTCGAAAGATATTAACAGGAAGACATGGTACCAAATATATCAGACTATCGTTCCAAGAATACTTTTTAATGGATAAGAGACTTAAAATATATAAGACATATATAAAGAATTGACGCAAAGGCTAAGACAGAGGATGGAGGACGCAAAAATGGATTTTTTTAGGGGAAGCTGCGGAATATCTAGGCTAGGAAGGATTAACAATGAAAATATATGGACATGAGTGAATGTAGAAAAAGGCCACTGAAGAAATAGAGAGTAGACGGTTGAAAGAGTATAGCCACGTATAAAGAATTGGAAATAAACGATGGTCTAAAAAGATATTTGACTGACAACCATCTGGCAGGTGGAAAAGAGGACAACCAACAAAAGACTGGATAAAACAGGTCTCACAAAATACGGAATAGAGACAGTTGGAAGCCGTAGAATGGAAAGAGGCTTTGAGAAGAGGAAGCGAGGGACAGCCTAAGGTTGCTTGAAACTCGCTGTAAGCATATAAAAACGATTGACTATTATTTCCGTCTCTAAATCGGATTGTATTGAACTTGAATGCTTTCTGTTATCAATCAAAATGAGTTATCATGTTATAAATATCTCTCGAATGAAATCCAACCGTTTTCTTATCTCTATGAGGCTAGTCCGCGCAAACTTAAAAAAATGGATATACACTTGTGGCTCAACCATCTCCGATGATCACAATTTGTGGCAAGAAGGAAGAATATGTTAAAAAAGTTGATTTTCCAAATATGAGCTTTTAATGATTTTAAATTTTCATGATATAACACTTGGAATACCACAGGTTAGTGCAAAATGGCACGTTGCAGCTCCAAACTATTACTATAACACCGTCAGTGCCTTCCACAACGTTCACCTTCTTAGCTTACAAGCATTCCGTTTGTCTCTTTCCGGCAATATCCTTTTTACTGGCTCCTTAAATGGCTTTACTGTAGTTTGTACCATTTCATACACCCTCCCCTAGATAATCCTCTCTAAAATATAATGTAATATATACTATTTCTTGTTAAATATTAATGATGGTTCGCCGTTAGACATTAATACTATGGCTAACGATGGCTGTTTTTGGTTAGCTATGCAACAGATAAAAAAATAAATTCTCCATAAACACGTTCATTGGCTAATTTTGTGTATACTGGAACTAGTCACAGATTAACTACACGGAATCACCCGCAACGCTCATATGTGCGACATTAAAGTGTTCCAAGTAAGGCTTTACCTCTCGGGCCATGGTTTTCAGCACACGAATTAAGACTGCTTGTTGCATTACAAATCCGGCAGTCTGCAACATCATGTTCCTTGAAGACTACAAAAATCCACAGGGGAAGATGACGTCTCGTTAATTTAACTAGCTTAAGCACTCGGCCTAAAATCGAGGGATATAGGTTCGAGTACCAATCAAGGCAGATGATCAATCCTCTGAGGAATGTCGCTCATGAGTACTCATGGCTCTGTTATCCCTCTATGGACGAGCGAGTCAAATTTGTTACGTTTCCAAGTCATTGAAATGTCTGCTTTCTAAAAGGATTTTCCAAATAGTTGCTGCGCTAGACAGAATTATAGCGCATAAGATTAGGTTTGTGGAAAGTTGTGTCTCATTCGCTGGTTTGTAAAACAATTTTAATAGGTGAATGTATGACTCTACTGACTGACGATGGCGTGCCTTGTAGAGCTCTGAAATTAATTAGGGTTTCAGAGGTATGAAGAAAAAAATTGGGAATGTTTAAGAAAGGTACGTGATGAAGGTAATGTTGAGGTATACCTTATGTAAATATTATTATGTAAAGTATTATTGTAAATTAAATATATGCAATAAAAATACGTCACCTTTCAAAATGAATTTTACTATCAAATAAATTTAAATTTGTTTGAAAAATACTTCAATAACACTATAAAAAATTAATATAGTAGCAGTATTATTTTCACGCTGGTTCATAATTCCGTCCATAGAAGGTTGTACAAGACAAATCATTACATAATGGTTTTCACGCTTCCCCGTTCGTTGTCTAGAGGAATTTCAAGAGTCTTCAAGTCCCACCCCTCGCAACCGGCTACTTTGAGACGACCCCCTCTGGGGACCCAAGCAGGCAAACCTTTCTCGCGAGATTTTGAAAGATCTTTTGATGCCACGTGAGGGGGAGAGGAAGTGAATACGAACTGTGAAAGAACCCAACCCTTATAAAGGGGATACTTAAATATATAAAAGGGAAAAGGTACAACAATGAGAGAAACAGCGACCCTTCGAACGGAATCCCCGACCGAATGAACTGGCAACAATTCAGCTGAAAGCCTCGCTTCACTCCCCGTCCCCTTCCATCCCTTTAAGGGGTTGATCCCCCCAGGCCCCCGTTTCTCTGTTCCCTTTCCTGCTTTTCCTGGAAGTCCATCCCTCTTGCGCGACAAAAGACTACCCCCAAAATAAAAGTGTAAACTGTCGATCAAGTAGCTGAGAGGAGGGTGGGCGTCGCACCGGGAGAAACTTGAAAAGAATGCTACTTTTTGGTGAAAAGTTTATTTTTTCTTCTTTCTCGAAACTCTGAACGGGTGTTCACATCGGCAAGAATCAGTCGCCGGCTCTTCGAAAAACGTTAAGTGCCGAGCTCATGAGCCCACAACATCATATCCCGCTAGGCATTAGGTAGCAGAAGCGGACGTTAGTAATACATGTCACTTAGTTGAACAATTTCACATCAAATATTCGTAGATATAAGCAAGACTGTATTCCACTTTTTTTCAATTCAACTTAATACCGACCATGGTTTCAGCGCATATGTCTTTTTTAAGCATGTACCTACTGTCGGTGCAAAAATTATGTAGACTCGAGTTTTGGACACTGATTTAAATTAAGCCCTAGTACCCGCATGAATTCGAGTTACACTAAATTTTAGCTTGTTTTATTTTACGCTTAACCGTGGTTGCCGATTATTTTTAAAATACACTCCCGATTTTTTATTCCGGTGAGAACAAAAAACTGCCGGTTTTTTTGCCGTTTCCGAACGGAGCGCTCTCTTTGACATTTAATTGTGAAGAAACTTGATAGTTTAATCGTAATAAACCTGAATTATTGTGTGGGAAAAACGTATTGAAATGTATCTTTAAACGTTCAGTTCTTTCTTTTTTGAAATAAAAATGTTATTAACAAGTTAATGAAACAACTTTTTCTTGGTTCTGAAAAGTAGTAGAAGCAAGATCTTGGTCTTGTATTGAAGCTCTTTTCAGCAGTATTTAATAGCAATTACCATCGTAAACTCTCATTTTGATATCGATTTTTAATGAGTTAATAAAAAACCGAGTATTTTAGCGGGCTCAAGCTAGCGATGAGGCGGCCCTTTTCGCTTGAGGGGTGGTGAAATTATGAGCCCTGTTGCCACTTGCGGGTTGCAAGCTGAACCCGTTACTCATACGCTCCTTCTGTGCATTGCCTCGAAGGGCGAAAACAATCTTTGCACACGCTCTTTTCATGAATTTCATTTTAGGTAGCAATAGTTGTCTTTTTAATATCTAACAATTTTCCATCACCTTTTACTCAGAAGGACCTTTTCTCGATGCACTGAATTTCTTCAATGCGCCCAAAGAGATTCCAATACATGGACGGCCCACGACCGGCAAATTGCAACAGCGCTCAAAATTTCGCCACCAGTCTCAAAAAATTATATACTTTACTTACGTACTTTACTTACATACCATTTTCAAGATCTGATTGATAGAATAGAAAATAATTTTATTGTCCTGGAACAAAGTCCCTTAGGACAGTGAATTAGTTTACATGCCTTCATGAGGAGTGGAATACAAAGACAAAATACAAAGCCTTACAAAAAAAGGAAAACAAACAAACAACTTTCAAGTCAGCAGAGAGAGATAAAATGAACGAGGTAAATGAAAATAAAAAAACAACCTCCATATCAATAATCAAAATATTATGTTAAAACAAAAATGTACAATCTGTAATAACTATTAATAAGAAAAAATGAAAAGCAAACAAACGAATGTTTTATAGGACAGAAAAACAGCAAATGATTATAGTGAACAAGTAACATGTAACAATATCATCTCATATCATTTTGTCTTCTCATATAGAGGCGAGAGAACATTTGGGAGACAAAAAGTCAGCCATACTCCTTTTAAAGATGGATGGTGGGTAAGTGCTGAAACCTTGGTCGATGATGAATTGAATTTAAAAGTGTGGAATATAAGGTTTTTATTTTAGAATGTTAGTGCAAACGGGATACAACTATGTATAAAATTGACGGCCAATTATGACAGCTATTAGAGTACTAACTTCCTAGATATTTGCAAAAAAATGAAGTCGTTTCCCATGGGATATCCATTTATATCCAAGGAATACTCTGCAAGCCGCTACCAGGGTGAATAATACGCGATACTGCTCGGCAATACAACCCTGAGTGGCTCAATAAATATGTATGGGAAACTGAACGCGCAGATCACATCAGAAGTGTTAAGGGGCTCAGTTTTTATGTTTAAACAATAATTTAAACATTTTAAGAATAAATTTATCACTGTCCTTGCTGCTTTTTTCTTGAAATTGCAAAATAATTCCGATCGAGGGGAGCATTTTCACGGAACGGCGTGTTGAAAATAGTCAAGCATAAGACTCAGATGTATATAATCAGCTGATTGGTGAAAACTTTAGTGGTGTATAACAGTTTTCAGGATATCAGAATTACCGGAATCTTCATGCTTTGTAATGCAGTTGAATTTTAAAATGAAATTCGGATATGATCCCTCCATTGCTCAAGGTAATTCTCGCTCTAACTTCCGTTAAATGGTTAGACTGTAAGTGGGTTATTATAATTTCCATGTGTTATTTTAAAAGCCTTTTGTCATAATTTTCTTGATCATTTTTAATTTTCTCGTAGATTTAAATAGAAACAAGATTTTTTCAAATTGACTCTGCTTACGCGAAAACTTAACTGTTTCTTAAACTTCCCGTGTTTGGAAACTTATTCAGGGTTTAAAATCTCTCTTATTTGTGTTGCAGATGTAACATGCTTTTTTCAAATACATTGCGAATGTATTTGGTGCGGGAAAATCCTCGTATCTATTAGTTTTTACTTAACGAAATGCTTAAACATTGATGAGTCTTTCAACAAACGCTAAATTATCCGCATTATAATATTAAGTTTCCTTTATTGTAACGTATTTTCTCTGCTCCTGAACGATAAAAAATCTCTTGGCTTCCATGTGGTTTAAATCTTCATCCTTACTGTTTAACAAAGTTGAACTAATTTTTATTTAATAGGATAATAAATTGGAGCGACTGAATAATGCATTGAGAAAGATGTTGCAATTATGTGCAATCTGGTGTAAATTACTTCGTTTGCCCACATTGTCTCCATACACTTATGCAGTATATTTTGTTATCATATATATCATCTGGTTAAAAACAATAAGTGTAATTCTAGAACTGCTATGTCAACGTAGATTTGTCATCCATGGTATTTTACCAAATGAATGACAGGTCCTTTCATAGCATTTCTTGTAATTTTTCAACCACAAGTGTTTTCCTTCTAACTTTTCATCCCCCAAAAATATGGCGGGTTACCAAAATTCGATAAATCGGGTATGTTGTGAATTTGTTTGATTTTGGATACATCGGATGTTTTTCAATACAAAGTTTGTGTCTGGAGCTATCTTTTCTTAATGTCGAAAAATATTTCGTCTATCGAAGCCAATTATCTCACCCTCAGCTTAAAGAAGAGAAAAGATAAAACCACAGGGTACGAAACAAAGGGTATTTTTGAGACCATTAAAATTTACAATTTTCCATGTTAAATGGATCAGTTGCGCTATTAATATGCAGTTCATAAAGTAATTGGTATCGAAATTGTTGCGGTGCTGTAAAGACTTATCAAGAAAATTCTAGGTAGAAATTATTTCCAGAGATACTCAACGTACTTTGTTAGTTACAACTGAATTCTGTACTTGGGGATGTAAAGACACCTGACGCATAGGTAGCCGTGCAAGGTGGATATTTTATGAAAATATTATTCCTGATTTTTCTGCCTCAAGATACCTTCTACGATCTTCGTTTATCCTTCTTCACTTCACTCCGCCTAGAGCTCTCAGATCTCCGTTAAACTTATGATGAAATTTTCCGTAAAACCCCTTAACAAAAACGTTCCCTTCATCCCCCGAAGCGCAACAGTCCCAACTCCTCGTCACAACCCCTGCCGATGGGAGGAAAGAGAAAGGCCTCCATGCCCTTGGCATCCCAGCCGGTCACTGGTTCTGCCTACCTTGCCACCTCCCCTTAGGCGGCGAGGTGAAAATTCCGGGAATCCCAATTCTCAAACGTTCTCTCCCTTAAAAAAGGTTTTTTCGCCCACCTGTGACATGGTTTCCAGTCATCGTGTCCTCCCTTTCACGGCTCCCCTCCCACGCCAAAGCTTCCTTTCCTCTCTTTTATCTCTTTATCCTCGTTTTTCTTCCCGGGTATTGCCTCTCGCTCCCCGTTGCGTGGCTCCCTGTATTACCGTGTGCGGCATAGGGGTGTTGAGGAACAGAGATGTGGGAATCCGGACCATAGGCTCAGGTTTAAGTCTCAAAATCCTTTCGGAATTCCACAGGACAAGCTCGTGCGCAAGTCAAATTTGCTCCAAAGTTTTCGGAAGTTCTGACTTTCTTCTGCATGTTGTTGGGGACTTCAATTTGGCCATGTCAGCGAAAGCTTTAGTTCACATCCTCAATTTGCTCTCATTTTGTGGGCAGTCCATTTGATTTTCTTCCATTTAGTTCGTCGGAGTTTTGACGGTCCCATCCTTGTTCACTCAACCGAGGAGAGTCCTTTGACTTGCTCACTACAGGCCCATATTTCCCCGTATAATTTCTGCATACCATCTATACCAAGCTCCTCATACACTCCACGTCTTAACATCATTATTAGTAAATATCCTCGCGTTTAATTTCCGGCATGATATAATCTTGTATGATTTAGTACCTTGTAGAGCATTTTTTCTGTCGTATTAATTATACTAACCAGTAGTTGTATCTTAAATAGTGTCCTGCATAGTAGCAAGCTCTTGCGTGTAGCACTCTCATAGTTTCTGATCTGACTGCGCTCTGTTGTCCTGACCGCTTTTTGCCTGCGCCTGACATCTGGGGGAACGTGCGCGGTTCTTATTTCAGCTGGGATGAGGGCTTCATAACTGGTGTGGAATCTTCCCGTGCCACTCACCTAGTGGTAGCTCGCGCGGTATTTCTTAGATGTCGATGTACGTTCTCAACCCTATGGTATTACTGCGTGCTGAAGTGGGTAGAGAAACAGCGTGTGGGAATCCAAGCCACTGGTTTGGGAAGGGTAAACGTGAATTTTAAACCCGCAGCTAATTCTTTGAAAATCCTATCAGTTCTGCAGCTCTTCTGGTTATTTTTTGGAATTTAAATGCGTCGAAGCCAGTGGAAAATTTTTTTCAATGGCATTAGTGTACATTCGTTATTTCGGAAGTCTGTTTGGTTTTCTTGTATTTCATTTGTAATACTTAAAACAATCCAATGTCTTCACTCCGCTGAAGATGGTTTAGCGTATAACAACATTGTACTCGTAAAAAACTTAGCGTAAAACAACTTTTCTGTCTAAAACTAACTTTGTTCTTCACACATTCTATCTCAAGGTTCTCTTAGTCTTTTCGGCCCCTAATATCGTCTACGGCAACAATTCTTTCTCCTTTTGCTCTGCGGCAGCCTTAACTTCTTAACCGTATTATCTTCTTCTTGATGCCGCTCCCTTTTATAACTTTCTTGAGCTGCTTTTTTATTTCCTCCTAACACAACTGCGCCACAATTTTCCTTTTTCGATGTCGCATCTCATAGTATTCTTCGATTACAATTTACCCAGACAGCTATTTAAGCCATTTGCAACATTTTGTTTTGACTTCCTAACAGTCATGTAAATGTTTATTATGATTTTTGATGGTGAATTCATTGCGTTGTCCTTGCCTTGGTGTTACCGAAATATTGTTAATGATAGGTTGGTGGACATGCAATTTTTTTCTACTGCCTTTGATTTTAAATATATTTTTTTTGCATGACTCGACTTTCTGTTTTGCGGCACAATTTGGCGCAAAAATTCCAGAAAATACTTAAAAATGTTGTACCTGACAATGCCATGAGCCGACTAAATGCTTCGTAAAGTAACAAAAATTATTAAGTGCATGCACTTTTTAAAGTTTAACAAATTAATCACCACTCAATGCCGACCAAACAAACCAAAGGAAACTAAAATACATTTTTTTCAAAATAATGGCCTTCCCCATATTACTAAATGAAACGGAAGCCTGCGAGCCTAGATAAATACCTAGGACGGATCGGGGTACGATGGTTTGGAGCCGAGTGGAAGGCATAAACCAGAGACTCCGTGAAGTCTGCGGGAGGGAGGGATCGGAGTTCTTAGATCTCAGGCCGGTGCTGAATTCGTGTCGGGTGCCACTAAATCGTTCAGGTATCCACTATACGTATGAGGCATCGCAGGAGGTAGCGAGCAGGATATTGGAGCATACTCAAGGCCTTTTTTAGGACAGAGAGTAGGGTAGTGAGTAGGTCAAATAGTGGGCCATTAAATGACTTGCCATTCACCAGGATAGCAAAGAATAACGAGTTGATCAGACAACACAGTATAGGTTTAGCGGGACGGAAGAAAGCTCAGAAAAAGAAAAAAACATATAAATCAAAACAACACCCATGAATCTCCAAACGGTAACTTTCCCAGTAACTTAGAAAACAGAAACCCCAAAAATACAATAAGCAGACATATTAAAATAGAGGAATTTTCAGTAGTGGTAGTTAATTGTCGTAGTTTAAGAAGCAAGATGCCAGAATTCCATCACCTTATAGAGAGAACTAATTCTGATATAATTGTAGAAATCGGAAAGTTGGTTAACAAGCAATATTGCTGATAGTGAAATTCTTCCAGTAAATTTTAGGGTATACAGGAGAGATCGAGAGGGTCGACCGGGAGGCGGAGTATTTATCGCAGTTACGAACACATAAGTCAGCAAAATTGAAGTGATTCCCGATAATATAATAGAAAGTGTATGGTGCTCCATTCAATGTGCTAATTCAAAAGTAATATACGTTTGTGCCTACTATAGACCACCCCATTCCGATGTACACTCAGTATTAGAACTCGAGAAACAGATCAGGTCCATTAATTCCCATAGTAACGAACGACAGATTATCGTAGGTGGAGATTTCAATACGCCATCGATAGATTGGAAAACATGTAGTCATAAGTCTGGGGGTAGGGTCAAAGAAATCTGCGAGACATTGCTTTACCTGTTTGCATCATACGCACTACATCAAATTGTAAATTTTCCTAATAGAGGGGAGAATGTTCTCGATTTACTTGCCACAAACATCCCAAAAAAAGTCATTAAAGTTGAAAATGTCGATGGAATAAGCGACCACAAGGTAGTGCACGTAAAATTTTCCCTCAATACTGAAAAAAATTTTAAATTAAAAAGAAAGATTTACCTTTTTAGTAAATCAAATTTTAACGGATTTAGGCGTGACTTAAAGACTCCTTTTGAAACGTTCGTGAACATCAGCAAAAATAGTGGTTCAGACAATACATGGAAAGAGTTCCTCCAAATTACGCGGTCACTTGTCAACAGATATAGACCTCATATGCATAAGAGTGAGAATAGGAAACCAAGGTGGTACAACGTGGAGGTTATAAATTGTTTAAAACGCCAACGAGTTAGCCACGCGAATTTAAGAAAAATGAAGAAAAATGTAGTTAATAGCGATCTAAAAAATACTATCGAACATTATAAAATTTGTAAAGCAGCCGCAAAAACAGCCCTTAGAAAAGCGTATAGTGAATTCAAGAGAAAAGTACTCGGAGAACAACTAGAGGGAAATCCGAAAGCATTTTGGTCATATGTTAAAGAAGTGCTGGTCACTAAAAAGTCAACGGTTAATTCCTTGAAAAATGATAGGGGTGAAATAGCAACTTCCAGTTTAGATATGGCTAATTTGTTGAATTATTTCTTTCAGAGCGTTTTTTATCAATCATAAGTGTAGTTTGCACGAAACCATACCAGACCGATTTCAACAACCAATGCCCCCGATCGATATATCTTGTAGTGGAATTGTATCCTTACCAAATTACATTAGCCCGAACAAGTCCTCAGATCCTGATGAAATTCTAGTTCGTGTGTATAAAGAATTAGCTCTCGGAATGGCTCCGTATCTTAAAGTAATATTTAATAAATCCCTCGAAGAACACGCGGCTCCCAAAGACTGGAAGATAGCAAACGTGACCCCAATTTTTAAAAGCGGCGATAGGGAACAGCCATGTAATTATAGACCAATATCATTAACGTCACTATCATGTAAAGTTATAAAGCATATAATAGTTACATCAATAATGGGACACCTCGACAGCCAGAATTTATTGATAACAAACCAGCATGAGTTCAGAAAAGAACGGTCTTGCGAAACTCAATTAGGTCTTTTTGTTCATGATATTTTAGTTTCCGGAGAATGTAATATACAGGTAGACGCAGTGTTTCTTGGTTTTAGAAAAGCGTTTGACAAGGCTGCACAGTGTAAGTTACTTGCGAAGTTAGCATCATACGGGATAGACAGTAATATAGTAGGCTGGATAGGAGACTTCTTACATGAACGCGTTCAAAGGGTGGTATTAGATAGTGTCAGCTCCGGCGAAGTAAAAGTTACATCGGTTCCCCAGGGAAGCGTGATAGGCCCAATTTAATTTCTTCTCTACCTTAATGACTTAAAAACAGTAGTAAAAAATAGCAAGCTCCGTATTTTTGCCGATGATGCAGCAGTGTATAAGGAAATTAGAAATGAAGAGGACCTCCAGTCTTTAGATAAGGATTTAGATGCGATTGATGATTGGTGTGATAGTTGGCAGCTAGAATTAAATTTGAAGAAATGCACGATACTGAACTTTTGGAAAAAGAATGGCTTTTCCCGGAATAGTTATTGCATCAAAGAAAAGAAAATATCTAACGTACAATCTATTAAGTACTTAGGCTTCACCATCACTGAAGACATGTCATGGGGGAAACACATCAGGAAAATAACTAGTGTAGCAAACCGTAGATTAGGATTCGTAAAAAGGGTTCTAGGCAAATGCGATGAGAGAGTACGAGGAAGAAGCTATTTTACACTTGTCAGGCCCCATTTAGAATATTCCGCTAGTTAATGGGATCCGTACGAGGAAGGTATGATAAAAGAATTAGAACGTGTTCAAAGGAGATCCGCTAGATTTGTTAAAGGCCGTTACGATAATTGTAAAAGTGTTACGAATTTTTGGAAGAACTAGGATGGGAATTACTATCAGAACGCAGGTTAAAGTTTAGGTTAAACCTTTTAAGTAAATTCAAAACCGATTTGTTCACAGATGACGTTAGATATATATTAAGAACCCCTACGTATTACGTTAGGTTTGATCAGATTAACAAGATTAGAGAGATAGATAGTCGTACCGATAGATTTAAAATGTCATTTTTCCCGCGTACCATAAAAGAGAACAAAAGGCACCGTAGCAAAGGGATAGGTTGGTGAAATATAGTTAGAGTAGTCTGTAGCGCATGATGCATGCAATAACAACCAATAATCCCTTTCTTATTATGTAGATACTAACCATCTAACTGCATGTGACCCTGTTCTCTAGCATGTCTCCCTTAAATATCCTACTTGAATGGCAATAGTGCATGTTTGGTGATCTTCACCCTCACCTTCCACACACCCTCGTGGTGGCTCGGAGGGTATTACGTATATATAGATGTAGATGAAAAAAGGGCTACAAACTGATTGAAGCATCAGTAAGAAAATTGTTTAGATCTAAGAAAGGATGTACAAGTCTGAACCACATGAGGAACTAGGGGGTTGTACATAAATTGGAATTGCAACCAGTGACTGACGGAGCAGCAAATTATAAAAAAGATTGAAAGAACGTAATGAGCATAGAAAGGCTTCTTGGGATTCCATCCGGGTTGGAAGGTCCATGACCGACGTTTCGGCTGCTTACTCTGCAGCCGCCCTCAGGGAACTCACTATATATAAAGGGAAACTTCCAACCATCGGCATCTCACTTCCCTGAGGACGGCTGGAGAGTAAGCAGCCGAAACGTCGGTCATGGACATTCCAACATGTATGGAATCCCGAGAAGCCTTTCTACATTCTATTCACCGGGAAAACCTGAAATCTTTCATCACGTAATGAGCGCATTTCTCTAGAAAGTATTCCCAGGAAGGTGTTAAAGCGTGTCAACACGATGCATGTGCCCGCGCGGGTAGATGCATGAACTAATTCACTATTAAAATTACATCGTGTAAACACCCAAAATTGAGTAAATGCATGAATGCATGGCCGTGAAATAGCCCTTGTTCTAATTTGGAGAAATCATCCGTCCAGCCACGTATTTTCGCGGTTATATGCATCGTGTTAACTCCCCTTTTCGTTCTAAGTATATTCCTGTAGGGAGAAGAAATAATGAAGCACAAAGGTTACGATGGTGAAACCGGAAAATGACTGGGTGCCCGAACCTGGAAGGCAAGAAGAGGAAGACTTTAATATTTTGAGTACCTCGCAGCTACACCTTATATGTTAATACCCCCTTAAATGGCTGTATTTTTAAACCCTTTGAGTACGGCATGACGTGATATCTCGTCATGGCTGTCTTTATGCTGTTGCTGATGACGTGATATCACGTCATGGGTACCGCGAGTGTTCCAGCTTTCACGAGGGAGGCTAGTGAAAGTTCCCTATTGAAAGCTGAAACACTCTTACCGTGCCCTTGACGTGATTCCACGTCATCAGCACCAACGTTGTTACAACCATGACGTGATATCACGTCGTGGGTACCGCGAGTGTTCTAGTTTTCACAAGTGGGAGAAGTGAAAGTTCCCTTTTGAAAGCTGAAACTCTCACGGTACCCTTGACGTGATTCCACGTCATCAGCACCAACGTTGAGACAACCATGACGTGATATCACGTCATGCCTTACTCAAGGGGTTAATTTATAGGTGTCGTCAAATTACCACCGCTTAATGCTCATTAGCTAAAAATTCATTACGTAAAATTATCCCATCAACCGCGATAAATAGCAATCGGTTCAAACTTTTTATCGGAAAATGTTCTACCTGGACCTGGAAGGCTAGAAAGTAGTAGATGTATAATTGACTTCATGTTCAACAGTGAAAAATTCCGTTAGGCATCGCCAATAGGTGAAAGAGAGGTGCTATTTCGCACTCGTCCGGCCACGCCTTGAATATGCAGCGAGCAATATGGGATCCGGCGGAGAAAGACCTAGTCCATTAACTTTATAAAATACAAAGGAAAGCTGCGCGATTCGTCAAAAACTGCTACGGCCGAACAGAAAGCGTTACACAGTTTTTGAACGATTTAGGGTGGGAGCCGCTAGAGACTCGGAGACTACGCGCTAGGCTTAGATTGCTTGAGCAATTGAGAATGGATAATCTTTCAGAGCGACACGGAGAACATCATATTAGAACCACATTTATTTCCAGGTCCGACAGAATCGATAAATTAAGAGAGATATTTTGCCGAACGGATAGGTATGGGAATTCGTTTTTCCCCCGAACAATTAAGGACTTTAATAAATGCTAGGCGGAACTTTAATTTTTATGTTGTTGACGGCTGGTGTCCTAACACCCCCGCCACATGCCTTTTGAGGCGGCTTGCGGGGTATTATGTATATGTAGATGTAGAATCCCTATAAGTATCATCCTCCAGGTGCTATTTTTGCCGTTTATGGGATTACGTTGAAGGGGATACTTAGTCCAGTGAGTAGACTTGGTGTGGAAAAAGTTATGAAGGGACGGAAATGGTTCAGGCCATACAAGGGAGAGAAAACAGTAGAAAAGTTCAGAGAAGGCGTGAAAGAGTGGTGAGGATGGACAAGAAAAAAACTAGAGTGACGCGAGCAATAACGGAAAAAGAGACGCAGAAGACTGGAGACAAACGACGGATATTGCGATGGAAATAGTGGCGCAGGGAACGGTAGAACTTTTCGCCCCTTGTTGCCCTTAAGAAGTTGAGAAGTCTTCTCTCCTTCGAAAGGAATGTGAAACTTTTCCTAATATCTATATTCTTTACTGACAGAAATATATAAGATACTTTTCTAGATTTTTTTCTATTTCTCCGTGCCCTTGACTTACAATAAAAAAGCGTGAATCTACATCTACGTGATACCCTGCGAGCCACCACGAGGGTGTGTAGCAGGGGGTGAAGATCACCAAACAAGCACTATTGACTCGCAAGTAGGATATTTAAGGGAGATATGCTAGATAACAGGGTCACATGGAGCTACATGGTTAGTATGTACATAATAAGGAAGGGATTATTGGTTGTTATTACATGCATCATGCGCTACAGACTACTCTAACTATATTTCACCTACCTGTCCCTTTGCTACGCTGCCTATTGTTCTCTCTTATAGTACGAGGAAAAAATGACATTTTAAATCTATCGGTACGACAATCTATCTCTCTAATCTTGTTAATATGATCAAACCTAGCATAATACGCAGGGGATCTCAATATATATCTAACGTCATCTGTGAACAACTCTGTTTCGAATTTACTTAAAAGGTTGAACCTAAATTTTAACCTGCGTTCTGAATGATGAAACTGTCTCAATATCATTTTAAAGCTTATATTTTCCAAGGATTGAGCAACCAAAAGGGTAGCGTTTTTTGAAACTACCACGTGTATTATTCGTATTTACTGAGTTCAGTGAAAAAGGTGTCGTGTCGTTCGATGCGGTAGAGCGAATAAATCACTGTTCATCTGTTGAACCGGGAGCATTTTTTTCTACGGACATGAAGATAATATGACTGAAACGCCAGTAAAACCGTCGAACAGCCAGGCGTAGTCACACGGGAAATGCCCGAAAAAAATTGGAGTCACAATTTATATATTTGTCTGTTTTTAAACGAATAGACTCCAAATTGATGGTTAGAGGCATTGCTAAAACTTTTTCGCGGAGAAAGATGAGGTTCTTTGGGCTATTTTGCCGTTTGATTGGACAACCGCTTTAATGATCTCTTATTTAACTTAAGTTTTTTTTTTAACTTCAACTGTTTTTCAGACAGATAGGGCCATAGTTTATGGTTGCAACTTTTTTTATGTCTATATCTATGCTGCGCTTCGAGCTGCCCCTCATTATTTTTGCTTCTTTAACCTGTATTTAAGAGCTGCTGAGTGAAGATTATGGATGTTTGCAAGAGATATCATACGCTACATTACCAGTTTTAAGATGTGGAAACTGCTTTCGTGTGCTTCAGGCATGCATCACTAGAATCGTATGTTGGCTTGACTTCGGGGCCATTAGCGAGCCGGGAGTCCGAAATTAATTTGCGAATGAAGGACGATGTGGCTATAAGTGTTTGCGTTAAAGGTCCCAGACATCATTGTCAATTCATAACCAACGCTGCATACATTCTGGGTCTACAGTGAGTATTAAAATACGAATTTACTTTTTCCTACCATTGAACTCATATGATGTGATATTTTGAGTTGAATTCTGTTGCATGTAATTACCTGTAGATAAAAATCATATCATGATACAATGGAATTAAATGATCAAACCTATCGTGAGTGTTGTCAAGTATCCTCATCGTTGGAACAGTTAAATAGTTATAGAAATAGATTGAGAGCCAGGCGGACGTTTTGTTTTCCTGGATATAGACCTAGGTGACGAAAAAACCTCATCTCATTCTCTATCAACCTAAACTCTTTGTGTATCTACTAGTATAATTGCGCTTTGCGCTTACATACTGCAGTGTATAACTGAATTATGAGTTTAAATCTTCTCTTTTGAGAGCGCTGCAAATTTCAAGCCACGTCCTCTGGTATTTTGTTAGACAAAGTGAATTTTTGATTCCGCTGGGACGAGCGGGCTGTCCATTTTGCCTTATATCGCTACACGAGGAAGTACACGCTGTTGCTCCTGCTCACTGTTTATGGAGCCCTTTTTCAAGGGCGAGATTCCTCCTTTTCACCTGTCAGCCCAGCTCTACCCTAGCGTGTGCGGATCAGAAGTCTATTATCTGCTCAGGCAGCCAAATCCTTATGCCTGAGTCTCATGGGTTTGACGGAGTTCTCTGTCCTGGCTTTGGTAACTCAAGCCGCCTCCATTAACCAAAGGAACTAATTACGCGGAATTTAGGAAGAAAATGAGCAGAGTAGCTACGAAATGAGATGGATGACTTTACTAGTGAAACGAACGTACAGCAATAGCTGGTAGCTTAGGACGGTGAACTTGCAGAGAAAAGTTGGCAAAAATTATTGTTAGGAGTCAAGCCCTGCATGGTGTTGGCAATGGATTGAGATAATGGGAGGTGAGAATAGGCATCGGGAGTTTGAAATGTGGATCTGGAAGTTATAGAGATGTTGAGGTGGATGCAAGGAAAGACGAACGAGGAAGTGCACGGCATGGTGGGTGAGATGAAGAAACGTCTTGGGAAGATCAGGAGAAGGCAGAGTAGGTTACATGAATTATTGATGAGGAGCGATGGGATGTTTTTGAAGGTCATGGTTGAGGGGAAAATGCTCGGTTAGAGGGCGAGGGGAATAATTAATGGACAGTGTAGGACGTATGGTGAAATGAAACAAATCGTGTACGCGGGTTGCAGCATGCGTTTATAAATCTGGAGTGTATTTAGAAAGAGGTGAACAGTAATATAAAAGTATATCTTGCCTAAAGAACATTTGGTGCAGGGTATTTTCTTGAAGGCATCGTGTGAACGATTTCAGGATCTATGCGTCCTCTTTTTATGAGTCTCTTCATCCGTGTTAACCCGATATCACCTTTTAGACCCAGCTGATGTCGTATCTTGTTACTGGGCAAACTTCCCTCTCGATATTTTTTTTAGTATTCTATCGGTTAAGGTATGTTTTGCAGAGTGTCGAAGAATCTCCTGCCGGTTTTTCTACACTTTCAGGGTCATATCTCCATCTAGTATATCTTTTATATAGATAAACTACATCGTATCAGCATACAATCTACCTTTCTTCATCCTGTCTATGAAATTTACTCTCTTTATTCCTCTTCCCCGTTGCCCAACATTCTTCCTTATATCACACTCTTGAGCAACCCATCGCCCCTTATTGCTTCCTCTGCCCACCTACTCTGCCAATCTCGAATTTCATTCATAAATTTCCTAACCGGTGGAATTTTGAATCTGGATTGGTTGTACTTTGCAGAAAGGCGAAGCAAAGGATTCTCTGCAAAATTATAAAAATAAATATTTAAAGAAACTGTGGATGTTTTATGCATGGAATATGAGTTAGTTACGAAACTATCCGTGTACTGCGATGCATGTTGTGATACATGAATCTCAATTCCAAATTTATTATTAATTTTGCCTTATATATGATTATTTTTCAGCCATCAACCGTTGAGTACCGGAAAAGGAACTGGAGGAAAGTGTTTGTTATGGAATTGGAGGACATGAGGACGTTTAAATTGGCGTACTAGCATTTCCAGTGAATGATTTGTTATCTGTAGTAAAACAATATCGTTTATCAAGGAATTACTGAAGGCAAAGTTCTTTTTTGATTCGTTCTCCAATCTTGCTTCTCGCATGAATTTCGACTGAAAAAATTATTTACTGACAGTCAACATCCAACGACATTAAATGTCATTTGATCATCAGCATCAAAATGAAATCGTTAATCCCCATGGCCGGTTCCGCGCTAAAATTACCCATTACTGCCGTATTCATTTCAGACTTTCATCGGTATTCGACTTCATATTGAGGAAATAAATCCTCGCCTGTCATTTCCCTCTGATATCTCAAAATTGGACTTCGACGGGAAGAATGAGATCAAAGTCGTTTCTTATATATCTCGATTTAATTATCATTTAATTCGAAAAGCGTCTGTCGATAAAATCAAGGAAAATTTTATTTTCAAATATCTTGGGGGAGGAGTACGCTGGCCTACTTTATTTCTTCCGGTCTATCCAGTCCTGCGATTCCTTTTTTTTATCGTTTTAATGATTGAAAGAAGTGAAAATTAAAAGTGAAGGGAGCGAGAGTGACTCATGGAACTGTAGAACCACATCTTGCCCCGCTCTTAACCCTTTCATATCAAATCAGGGCGCGGTGAGATATTTCTCAGGGAATAAATTGAGCAGCACGCGCACGTTTGGAATAACTCTGAAAACCAATTGTATATGACAGTGATATACTAGAATAAAAAATTTAATGAAATCGACTCTCAACTGTCGGTATTCCCAATTCTCTTGTTCATATCGGAGTGGGCCGATATGATTGATTTTTATGCACACCTAACGAAGGGTCTAACAGAATTGCGACATCTTGAATGGATTACTACAAGCGCCAATTATTTCAGGCGCAAATGGAAAAATAAGTTTGCGAGAAAAAGAAATATGTATTATGCTGTACAAATAAATCTTAATTTTTGGTGAAAAAATACAGAAAAAATCCTTTTGCTGTTAATGTTAATCAATATCAATCTTAATTATACATGAGGCCGATGGACTACATGAAACATCGCCATCGCAACTGTAAATAAATAAGGAAGATGGTTTGATTACGCATACCGATAAAACGCGAGGAAAAGAACTGGACGGGAATATTGTGCTGCAAGCTGGAGCCAGATTTTTCAGAAATCAAAATTGCTATTTTCTCTTTCCCCTTAAAAAAATGGGTAATATCCTACTTAAATGTGCCCTATATTTAATGAAATAGTTCACATTACGCTATTGGCGCTATGAGTTAGCGTCTGACCCCTGGATATCTTTGGGTGAAATGTACGAGGGCCATCCAGAAAATAAGTTCCGTTTTGGTCTGCAGGTCGCTAGGGTTTGTTTTTGCCAAATCTGGCAACATTTTACGAAAGAGGGGAACCTTCTGAATAGAATGAGAGGTATAGGGCCGCAGTAGCCTTAAAAACACGGTCACAGCAAGTTGTTGAAATGGAGCCCTCGACGTTGCGTTCCGCCACCTCGGTGCCTGTTTCGTCTAGAGTAGTTGTGCGCGGAGTGATTCAAAAGGTCGTGAATTTTTGGGGCGCTAGAGGATTGAACGGGACGCTTTCCTCAAGCCATAGTCACTGGAGATGAAACCTGGGTGCCACACTATACCCCAGAGAATAAAAGGCAATCCATGCAGTGGAAACACACCACCTCACCAAGTGCGAAAAAATTCAAAGTTGTCAAGTCCACCATGGAGATCATGGCCTCTGTTTTCTGGGACCAAAAAGGGATTCTCCTGATTGATTTTTTTCCTCAAGGAGAAACAATTAACGCCTCCCGGTATTATGAGACCCTGAAGAAGCTTCGTTGGGCCATCCAGAACAAGAGAAGAGGAATGTTGACATCTGGTGTGTGCCTTCTCCACGACAACGCACGGCCTCACGTCGCTCGTTCCACTACGGAACTTTTGGATCAGTTCGGTTGGGATGTTCTGACCCATCCACCTTACAGTCCCAACTTGGCCCCTTCAGACCTTCACCTGTTCACCAAAATGAAGGAGGGATTAGCAGGAGAACGTTTCACAAGTGACGAGGAAGTGAAAGAAGCAGTCATCAACTGGACCAAGGAGGTGGTGGGAAGCTTCTACGAGGAGGAGATTCCAAAGCTTATTTCTCGGTATACGAAGTGCATTGAGGTCGCCGGAGATTATGTGGAAAAATAATACCTATTGTCAAGAACATTTCCTGTAAGTTTAAATTTTTTTCAATAAAAACTCGATTTAAAAAAGAAAAACGGAACTTATTTTCTGGATGACCCTCGTATAACCATTGGAGTAATATGAGTCTCAGACCCCAGTTCCTGGAAAAAATATGGTTATTGAGTTAAGAACAGTCGAGATAAGAATGGGGTGAGCTGAACTTGTTGCATTGGGAAAGGTTATGAAAATACGACCACATGCTCATAGCTCCCGTTAAGTTCCCGGCGCAGACCCGGCAAAAGAGGGGAGATAGAATATTTACCATAGAAGAGGATGGTATGAAGACAAATGACGTTGGTAGAGACGGAGGGAAAGAGGAAGGCAGCGAAATGGAAAGTAAGCCGGAGGAACCAAACTAATTCGCAGAAAAGGCACGCGGTCCTCACACGCAGGACAAGTGGTTAAAATCACCCATCACTACCTTTTTACCTTCCGTAGGCCTCGTTGTGAGGTGAGTCAAAACGAGACGGCAGGTAGTGGTGAGTCATCCCAGTTCGCAAAACGCTTGTAGGCAGTATGACTGACCATTCACACTGAAAAACTTTCCTCCCTCCTGTTTCTGAGTGTTTTGAAAGTTTCGTAGCACATGTCCCGAAGCCGCCCTCACCGCAGCGCCAGGAATTTTTGGGAGAGCTACAGCGACAGCTACCTGTATGCTTAGCCGTTGGATCATGAAGTGCTTTTTCCTTCTTGTTTCGGTCTCGTCAATTCGCGAAACGCTTGCAGAGAGACAACTGACCCTCCACACTGAAAAACTTTCCTCCCCCATTTTCGGAGGGCTTTAAAAGTTCCGTAGCCCCTGTCATGAAGTCGTCCTCAGCGCAGCGCCAGAAATTTTTGCGAGAGCTGTACAAAACCATTGGAGCATGAAGTGTATTTTTTTCCTTCTTGCTACAGACCCTTCATTTTTCTTTCGACTTCATCCTCCTTACTTGGCGATAAAAAAACGAACGGCAGAATATAGTGCATGTTTTTGGTATGGCTTGGGTTTTTATCATTTTACTGCCCCACTCTTGCACTCTTCCATCCAATTCCCTTTCAATATATCCTTCCCGGTCTTTCTCTCTCTCTCTGACCGAGGAAAAAAGTTTACTGCTTCCCAATTCCCTTTTCCGCTTCCCTCTGTCCTTTAAAGATGGGGAAGCTCAATTTTTTCGCAATTTTCTTTCCTCTTTCTGTTCCTATTTTTCTCTCTTAGTCTTCGCTCCGGCCCAACCTTTGCACGTACCTCATATTTCAGTCTTCTTCTTTTTCCTTCTTCCAGCCTCCACATAGTTCCTTCGTTCTCTACATATGTTATGACTTATTTCTCTTTCCTTAAGTCTTGTGCACACGAGGACATTTATTGTTCAAAAACTGGATAGCAATCCTGCACCCTGACGTCAGATGGAATGATGGCAACATATGAAGGAAAACATTTACCCGCTCTGTACACACTTAGCCGGAGATATTGGCAAGTTTGTTGAAACAAGTGTGCGTGGACTACTGGTTAACGCATGAAATAAACGTTTTGATAGTGATGCAAAAGTATTAAAATTATGCGTTATTTATTTGACGATAGATAGTTGATCATCATCATTGTTATCTGCGTAATTTTTTAGCGAGATGCAAACTCGCAAATCATATAGCTAATCATTATTACTCTTGATGGTAATTACAAATAATACCCATTATGATAATTGTAAAACTTATTGTAATAGTCTAACAACCATTTAATATTTTTTCCTTTCATGCATTTTTTCTCTAGTCCCAAAAATCGAAGATGGAAATGCACAAAACTTTGCTGCAAGTCTATTAGAAAAATTGAACATGTTCTAACCTTTATCAGAGCTAGAAAAAAGATGGTGATTTTATCACATGCTTGGAAAGCCGGCTTGCGATTATGTTGTTAAATTGGAAAAATTTACCTCCTGCTCTGACGCCAGAAATGTCGTCGTGTGTTCGCGGTAGGAACGGACGGAAGGTTTGAATTTCTCACTAAAGGGCTTGCCATCTTTTCCCCATTCACTCCTCTGCCTTTTTCTCAGTCCTCTGTCTCTTTTTACAGTCTTTGAGATAGACGGGAGAAATTTACTCGCCTTTTCGCATTTTTAATTACCATGTCTATCTTTTATGTGGGAATGTATGTTTTAAAAAAGTTTTGTTCTATTTTTCGGAATCAGTCGTTGTGAATGAAAACTCTTTTATCCTAGTTTCGAGTAATTTGGTAATTGATTAATTAATTTGAGTTAACCATAATCATAAAATGACGTATCGTTTTCATCAGAGGTATCAATTGTCGAGTTAATTTAAGTACCCAATTGTGACCCTTAACCAGGAGTCCCAGTTGCTATCTTGGGAGAAACACGTACGGGAAATCTACGGAGTTGCTAGTTGTAAATTGAGAGTTTTTGGAAAAACACGAAGAGAATATGATGAGATTAAAGAGCGATGTTATTTTTATCTCGTGGAACGTCAATTATAGTATGCCATCAGCACTTGGTATCCTTGCGAAGAAGAATTAATCTGAACGACAGATAGAGTGCATGGAAGAGGAGCAATGTTTGTGATAAGGTGTTACAATATATACCGTACTGAGCATTGTGACCGAATTGTTCAAATAATTCAGGTGGGACTCTCGCTGTCCATAGGTAAATATGTTGGATAAATATTTTGTGTAGGTTCCAAGCAGTCTATTTTTTGAGGTTCAACACATTTTTTGAACGTAAGCTTATAACGGTAGAAAAGATCATGAGCGTGAAATAAAGAAAATATATTGCAGAAGCGATATATTTTCCGCGGACGAAAAAGGAGTTGAAAAGTTGCAATAAACAGTTTTAAAGACCAATCTACTATCTGTAGGTAGATTAGAGTTAGTACTTACGTCAAGATTGTGTCATATCGTAAGACGGTGGCAGAGGTAGCCGTCGAAGGGTTGGCATTCCTTTCCGGCGCGGTGGGAAATCCTAAATAATTTCATCGGCCTTATTTGTCGGGAAAAATACCAAATTCTTCATATAGTATCATTATTACGAACGTTTCAGCCCGCTAAAAAATGTCAGCATGATTTTCCTCTTTTATTTGGCCCTAATAATAGTTATGGATTAATAATTATAATAAATTGATGTACCAACGCAAGAGTATTGAATGTTAGAATATTCTTGAAGCGTTTGTTTGTGCTAATACGTGATTTGGATTGCCTTCCATACCTTTTTCTAGAATGCTCCTGGCGTAGGTGTGTGGTATGGACCTTGAACTGGGACGAGTATTCCATGTCCAATAAGGAATCTCTCCGTGTCACACGCCCTGGATGTGGCTTGCGCATCCCTTCATTGATATAGATAGATTAAGTTTGATCGTACTAGGCCTAAATTTGTGGGAGTGAAAGATATCAATTTTGAACAATATCGCATAGTACATTACCACACTTTTATTTAATAATGCGAACGGATTCACTGTGATATTTGATTACTGTCATCAACTAACTCCAGAGTATACCCTGTCTTGGTGAAATCGG
This sequence comes from Ceriagrion tenellum, assembly GCA_963169105.1. Lineage (NCBI taxonomy): Eukaryota > Metazoa > Arthropoda > Insecta > Odonata > Coenagrionidae > Ceriagrion > Ceriagrion tenellum. The sequence continues at coordinate 89,940,065 of OY720635.1, read as the reverse complement.
TGTCCAAATCGGTGTCTTGGTGTGATCGCAGTCCAAAATGAAGGTATAGAATAGTGCTTTGTGCCATAATTTAAAATGGATAGATGGATTGAATGAAAGGAATTTTATTCAAATTTACGAGACTAATTTTTCATTTCCAAGGCTGCAGGATGTTGATAAATTAAAAGAAAAATAATGAACAGACAATCAAATTTTAATCGGTTTATCTTATCTGTAAAAGGACATGAGTTTAAAAATATTTATTTCATTCTCAGCTTGTAAAGTGACCTCTCCTGAAATATTTTGATGATTTTTATTACATACGAAGTTTACGAAACACCTCTGGGGGCATGCTGTTGCAATAACAAGTGGTCATCTCCGTAAAAGGGTTAGTTTCTTTGAGGCAGAAAATTTTGCTCTCACTTGGACTGATGGCTGTGACTTTTGTAATGACTTGGCGTTTCTTGTGTGGTACTTTGAGTTAGTTATGCTTCAACTTCTAAAAGCATTTTGTAAAATGGCGTCCATCTTTTCCTCCTTCTGCGGTTGCTAAAATTCCATCAACTAAAGATCTCATTTCCTCTAGTAGGTAATTCAACTTATAAGTTACACTTTCCCTCACACTGTACTTTGTAACATGCGGCTTTCCGCTGAGCATCCTCGATTTTAGAATATGTTTTTTTTATTGCTCTTTGGGGTGCATGATTCAATTTTTTTTTAATCTAATTGAAGAGTTTGAAATGCCTTTGCAGTTACATGGTGATACGACTCATTCGTATCTGAGGAAAACAGTGTACCCAAGAATATCGTTGTGTTTGTTTGTTGTGAGAAAAATTTATCTATTTTGTAGCTGCTCATGATGGGATTATGTTACACAATCCCACGTAGAACTATTGAGGAAATTAATTATTTCTTTTCAACTTCTTGCATTTAAATGTGCTTTCCCCAAAAAAACATTATACCATGATTAATATTCGTACAGAGATAACTTAAAGTAATTTTAATAGTGGAATTATCCTTCTAATTTACTTAGATTATCATTACGGGACAGCACTGATTTGAAAATAAAACGTATGAAACTTCTTGCGTAATTTACCGGAAAAGTACCTTAATCAGCTAAAGGATATCTAAAGCGCCTTATCTTTATGTGAAGGATGGATTTATGTTTTGAATCACATTTTTTACTCCCCTTGATGTCCACTTGTTGTGATTTATGATTTAACTTAGAGTGTAAATTTACTTACGTTTTTTCAGGTCTTCTGGAGTTTATATTCTCCAAATACGAGCTGATGGTCTAGGTTGATTGCCCGTGAAAACGGTACTGCAGATGCGTGTGGCGAAAAAAAATGCTTGAAAAATATGCATGTTGGCTGAAAAGTTCTCTTTTTGAGTAATAAAACTTGCTCTTCCCCTCGTCAAGATCAGTGTGTTTGCCTTTCGTAAACACTCGTCCCTTTTCTCCCCCTGTCCTCATCGCCTTTCGCATACATACGAACCCCCTCCCCTCCCCCCCCGTGTCCCCAAACGCTAACATACCGCCCTATCTCCCCTTGACGCCTCTTTTCTTTCCTTTTCTCTCTTACAGGTTGGTTTGAGGGACAGAAAATCGTCAGATAGGTGAATGAATGGGGGTCACTTTCAAACGGTCTAGTATTTGGAACCTGCGGGTGAACTGACGTTGGTGTGTCCGCATTTAAATCCTTATTCTCCACGATTTCATCTAGTTTCCTCATCCAATTTACAATCTGACTCACTGTTGACTGTGGGAAACAAATCTGCCGTCTTCTAATATCGTCTAAGTTGATTCTCATCTCCACCTGAAACTTAATAAGTATTTTTCTGTGATTTCTCCATTCTCATTCTTGTAGAGAGTAATTGTTGCTTTATTTTTTTCTGGAGAATCTTTAATCTATCAACTCACCATTGAAAAATATCTATTTGTATGTATCACATAGATAACTGCCAACCTTCCCCGTATGTTTGTACGTTTTTTTAAATTTTTTTTGCAGTTTTGTAACCAAATATTCTCTTCTTTATTCTATATCCTCTCATTCTTGAGATTTGCCCAAACTTCAGTATCGTCTTCTGGATTGTTACCGAGAATACTCCTTTTTTGAGAAGATCTCAATTTTTCCTTTATTCTCTATATACTCCTTTCATGTTTCTGGGAAAAGTATTTTCTTTAAGGTTCATTTTTCTTCTTTTTAATACTTACATTCCCCCTTTTTTAATTTAGATTCGGGCATTATAAACTATTAAGTCCGTCGGGATTGACGGCTGTCTTGTAGTGACTTATCTTTGCATAGCGGGAGGAAGATATCTCATTTTGCGTATTCTATGCTAACCTCTGGGATGTAGGCAGTAACTTGGGTACCCTAATGGGAATGTCTTTGCGTGTAGAATACTACATTAATTCTAGCACCTTGTTGAAGGTTATTCGGGCTTCCCACCGGGTCAAACTCAACATCTCGGCCGACGTTTCGATGCATGCCCTGATGACGATGGACGACTCGTTCATCGAAACGTCAGCCGAGACGGAGAGGTTGACCCGGTGGGAAGCCCGAATAACCTTCAACGACTACGTACGCCAGGAAAGCCTTCGATCTTTCTTCTTTCATTTCGCTCTTCAGCACATTCTCATACCAGTTGCCTTAGTGAAAGCTCTAGGCACTCAGCTCTTACAACAAAAAATACGAATTGAAAAAAGGGAAGGCATCGAAATGTGGAGTAGGTTTTCAATTTTTTGCGATGTTATTAGCGTGGCTGTCGTGATATCCCTGTTACGGCAACCGAATTTCATATGAAATATGACATTGGTGTTGATGCTCAAATAGGCATCTCTTTTAATGAACAGATTACTATTTTTCCCGGCCTATTTTCTACGACGAAGGTAATATTTAGCTATATATTCAGTTTTCTTTAACTCAAAGTAAGACGTTATCTCTTCAATATGAACTAGTTATTTCATTATTGTATTTTTATCTGAGTTTTCTGATGCTTAGATTTTTAAACACTTCGATGATACGTAATTTTTAATCTTACTGCTGAACATAGGTATTTCTCCAATAGTATGAATATTTGGGAAAGCCATATGCTCCTATCATAAGTGAAAAAAAGAGGTAAATATTGTTCCCTCATCCTCCGTTAATTCGCCGTATGCGAGTTTTGTAACTTCCGCCCGACTGCATATTCTGGGTTAACGGTCGTTAAACCAATAAATAAATGTCATCAAATCTTCAGCTCTCCAGTAAAAATGTCTAGCAAATTTGACAACCGAATGAACTCTCACAAATTGATTTAACGCATTTCGCGGATCAGGATTGCCATATCAACTAGGACTTGCTATGGAATGACCGTTTAAACCCTCATGAGAGCGAGCCAACATCAAACTCAATGGTGGGCGCGCCATCACATTTTTACCGCAAATTGAAATTTCACTTATTTTACGCAGTAGCACCGTAAATTTCGAAGGAAAAAGACTGTAAAAGGTGACTTTAAGTTTCGTATTTTTAGGATTTAACATAATTACATTGTTAGCTCGTAGGCTTCCGCGGATGCAGTGTTGACTGTTTCTTGTTTCGGGATTCATTTCGCGATGTATGTTTTGTGAAAACAATATTTCACTGAAGCTGGCAGGAGGTACAGCGAAATATTTTTTTCACAAAACATACTTCTCGGAATGAATCCCGAAAAATGAAACAGTCAATAATTAAATTGTGCTTAAACAGAAGGATCAATATTTTGACCCATGTCACACTTCCTTCAGTTTCATGCTGCTTCTTGACAAAAATGCCTCATGTGGACGATTAAAAAAAATGTCTAAGAAGTCCTTACACAATTTGATTTGAAGGTGATTGAAATATATTTGAAAAATAACAATGAACTTCGCATGGTCAAAAAAGTAATATTTTTTTATAAACGGGACGTGTAGGCAGTAAAGCAGACGTGGGCACGTCGTATTCCTTTCAAAAAACTGCCTTAGAGAAACGTGGTCGACTTACCTCTGCACCCAATCATGCAAAATGCTTACCACTAGGAGAAATAAAAGTCAAATAGCACCAATATTTAACTGGCAGCTCGAGAACTAACCTAAACTACGACTTATCACAGCGGGTGCGTGCACCGGAGGGTTGAAGTAATGTTCATTTATGGTGGATTCGGGCTTCAGGCCAATTAGCCTTAATCGTAGATTCGAGAAGACAGTTGATATCTTCCTGATGCATGGAAGTGAAGCTTGATTTTTTTGGGAAAAACGAGTCACCTGAAATAGCTATCGCCGAATTATTTCCAAAATTTTATAAAAATTTGTTCATTTTTTGGAATTAATTTGAATTTTGCATTTTTCTAGCCAAACCATACAAAACAACAATTCCAATCGCTACCATTCCTTTGTTAATAGCAATGAAAAAGTGGTAATTGCAAAAACGATCCTTTCAATGTCTCCGATTCTGGACTATAATGGCCGCAAGATTCCCGTGTGCCGTTGTACCGTATGGTCCGTCTCTACCCTTCTGTAATCTATCAGCCTTATCGCTTGTACGGTTGGTGAGAATTCCATTGCGATCCCTTTGTTTGCGCTTATTCGTCTTTTCGTGGAAAAGGCGCAACATGTGCATTCCATCATTCTTTATAGTCGGCGTGGGGCCTTTCGCAGGCTATAATAAATCTTCGCATTGAGCGAGCTGGGTCCAAAGGCCGCGCCGAGCCATGAATCACTCCCCCTCTCCCACTCTATACAATCAAATCCCCCTCTCAGTGCATTTCTCCACCATCCCGTGCAGATCCCTTACTCCGTTCATCCGATGTGTTGGCTTACCCATTGTAATATATCACGTGTAATTACTACACATCTACCCTAGCTCTATACATTTAACCCTAAAGAGGAGTACAGGATGAAAGAAAGTGGTTCGATGTCCAAGATCTTAAATGTTCCCACTTCCTTTGATCTCTTTTGCGTTTTATTCTCTAATTTGCTTTTTTGTAGCTCTCTCCGCTACACTCTCCTTTTATCCTCTATGCTTTATCTCATCCGCTACGTTCTTCTTATCTCCGCGACGCTTTTTCCTCCTCCATTTTGCCTCTCCACTCTTCTCTGTCACGCTTTTTTCTTCTCCGCTACGCTTTTATTTTCTCCACGACGCTTTTTCTCCTCCAATAGACTCTACTTTCTCGGCTACGCTCTTTCCTCCTCCATTTTGCCTCTCCACTCTTCTTTGCTACGCTTTTATCTTCTCCCCTACGCTTTTTCTCCTCCAGTAAACTCTTCTTTTCTCCTCCGCTACACTTTTCTTTTCTCCTCTATGCTTTATTTCCAACACTACTCACTTCTTATCTTTGTTACGCTTTTTTTTCCTCCATTTCGCCTCTCCGCTCCTTTCTGCTGCGCTTTTCTCCTCTCCGCTTCGCTTTTTTCTCTCTACTACGAATTAATTTTGTTTATTACACATTTCTTTCCTTTCCTATGTATTCCTTTTCTCCTCAACGATTTCATCTTCGCAAGTAGAAGAAAATACTTCAAAATTGCAAATGGTAAGGAAGACTTCAGGGTAATATTAAATATCTCTGTCGGTAGGTTTAGATGCTTTATCGCAAATTCCATCTTTGCGGTGGGCATTATTGGGCATTATTTTATTTTCAGCTGTTGGTTTTCATTCTTGAGTCAAGTAACGAGGCAGTTCAGTAAATATAACTTTGTATTTCCATTGATTTATTTTTCACCAGAAATGGGCGGGTGAGTGTGGCTGTTCAGCCATCTTTCGTGCAGTCAACCTACTGTTTAACATCCGTGGAGAACTATAAATAATATTTCGCATTGTATAATCAATATTTTCTACAACTTAAGGCTTTCTTCTTACGAGTATTGATGTGTTATACGGCCAGCTGTACTGCACTATCACTCGATGCATTTATCTTTCTGGAGATGGAAGCCAAAGAAATTTCGAGATCTGGGAGGGAAGTCTTGATAAAAGACTCAGCAATTCCGAAGTCTGGAACCGAATCTTCAAGGAAAGATTCAGCAATTTCGTCTTCCAATTCGGTCGGTCGGAATCATCAACCGATAGCGTAGTGGAATCCCGGGGTGACCCACGCTCCCGCTGCTAGACACAGAATTACCTCCTGGGATTGCATCCGTCTCTCGGTCTCCGTCACTCCTATGCGTTTCTTCTCATTGATTTTCTTGTCACGCATAGTCATTGAATCAAAGTAGTATATACTTTGGTTATACTTTATTATATTTAGGGAACTATCTCGCTCAAACTATCTTCAATGTATACGTTTCAATTTCAGCAGCTCTACGAAACATGTATTAAATATTCCATTATTAATGGTGCAGCTGAATACTTTTATATGATCGTAATTCCAAGCAATTGAAGTAAAATATCCGTGGATGTCTTCAACTTGACTTGTAGTTTTCGAGCGGTACGTTTAAAACTCATTCACAATGGTAGGTGTTTTGTGATTCTAAAAAAATATACTGTGGTGACAATATTATTTATTTTCAAAAATAGTTGAAAAAATATGCTAACTACTAAATGTTAATTTTTTGACGAGAACTAGGTGTTAGAAATTTCTCTATTTTTTTAGAAAAGGTCTCCATGGAATGCATACACGTACCGTTTATCCTGTAAAAGGTTTGGTATTTTTCGTCATAAGTCTCGAAAATTAGTTCGGCAATAAGGTAATATTTTGATATCTTTGGGTGGTTGTGATACTTTCCTTTAAAATGTGACCAAATCTATGGGAAATTATATTTCGCTCAAACTCTCATAAGAACTAGAGGATACGCTGCGTATAAGTACTTGGCTGTCAGCGAAGGTGAAGCCGCTTTCTTATTCTTGAGAGCCCGTTATTATTCATTATCGTAATAACCTAAACAAATCTATTTACACTTTTTTTGTCTATAAAGAGGTACATTTCTTAAAAAATAATAATTATAATAATATAACGCTGGACTAATAATGCTTTAGGCAAGAATGTAATGCATTTTTGCTTACTCTGACATTCTTCGAGGAGAAATAGCCGAGTAAATGTAAATAAAAGCATATCGTCGCTCGTGGTTGCCTATTTAATGTGTGTTGTCTCCCAAATTAAAAAAGAAAGTAATACCGAAGGTGATCTGGAAACACGGCTAACGTTGATACTTCTTATGAAAGAGTTTCAGGCGTAACATTATGGAAATATTGTCTCTCCAAATTTGTAAGAATGAAACAAAAGTGGTAAAGCCACTTCCTTATTCTTGAGAGCCCGTTATTAACCATTACATATAGTATAAATTGTCGAAACCACGACCATAAGGATGGCTGGCGGAAGCTTTACTCCGCCGCCGCCGAGAACGACAACTAATTGCATTATTCGCATTTACTTCAGTACGGTTTTAGTAAGCATTGATGTTGTTGAGTGGTTTTATATGTTTACGAAATAAATATAAATCTAACGTAACTTTGATACCTTTTATTAGACTTGTGTGAACAAGGAGGGCGGCTGACAATGAGACAGGATGAAACAGCTGCCTGTGGACGATATATCTGCATGTCAACATTTAACAATCGATTAAAGCGTCACGATAGCACTGTTAGTTATTATAAATCTTAATCATAGACCAATCCAAAACAGGAAATCAACCAATTATTCAACAGATGTGATGGCTAGATTTTACTCCTTTTACCGCATTTTATGTCAATTTATCTGTACACCCACGAAAAAATAGCGGTTTCCCGAGTACTCTATCCCATATGGTAATGTGATGGTGCCCAGGAACAAAAATGGATTACGATGATCTAGTGTCACGATAGCATTAGGGACAGGACATGAGTAGTATTGGTGTTAGTAGGGTTAACAAGAAGCGTATACTCTGTCCGACTGGTCTTATTTGTGGGCTAAAAGCGAGGAAGCATGTGGCTGAGACGTCTTCCCGGCGGTCGCGACTAACTCGTAAGAAAAAGATTTAAAGTGTGAGAGATTAAATCGGGCGATGGGCGTATTTTATTTCAAGTGATGGGATTTTGGGAGGCGGTGAAGTGGTAGTCAAGGATTAACACTCCTACTCCCTAGCTTCTGCCCTCGTCGAATGCGTCGAGGCGATGTTATCGACGGAAGATGCGGTCTCAAGAACCCCGTTTCCCCATCAGCCCCAGGGACCGACATATTTAAGCCTTTGGGCTAAAACCTCCACAGGAATGCACGTCCGTACAGCTGTAATGCGTACTGCATAACGCTTCTAACCCTACACCGATTTCCTCTGGTACTGTGGAGGAGAACCGGAAGTTAGACGCACGATTATTAGAAAAAAAGAACCGAAGAATGGATAAGATTGCCAAGTCTCTGTGGTTAAGCAAAAATGAGAGCATTTTGCTCTTGAAAACATTCCGTATATTGCATATGGTGCCTTAGATGTGGAAATCTTCATTTACTTAGCATTAATCGCTTGATTTTCACTTATTCACTGCAATTCTTGCAGAGATGGGCACAAAGAGAGGCTCACCAAAATTCCTAATTAGTGGAAATGCATGCAGGATTTTGTACGCCGGGATGGAGAAGGTGAGGTGGATGGAGAAGGTGAGTTGGATGGAGAGAAAGACTAATGAGAGAGTACTTAAGATGGTGGGCGATGAAAGGGAGCTTCTAAATAAAATCCGGGATAGTCAGGATAGATGGCTGGACGATTTAATAAAGTGAAATGGGTTGCTCAAGATTGTGATAGAGTGAAGGATGTTGAGCAAGTGGGGAAGAGTAAGAAAGAGGATAGGTTTCATGGACTAGATGAAGAAGGGCAAACAGTATGCTGAGGTGGAAAAGGATACACCAGAGCGAGTAAGACCCTTGAACCGGGAGGAGATTCTCTGACATTCAACAAAACCTACCTTTACCGGTAGAATACTTAAATAATTATAACTCCAACAGTCGTGGATGCGGGGCATAACCGCTTGGGGACAGGACTCTTTAACTCACCTCTGGCTCGCCTTGGACTACTCGAGGAGAAAGACGCCACTCACAGAGCCGAGAGTGATGAAAGGGTTCACAGGAGACGGTGGGGATCTAAAGTGTAAGGAGATACGGTGGAAGGAAGGGGCGTGATCCCCTTCTTAAGATTCTGAGCCTTACCTCCGGGCAGTGGGTGCGAGGAAAAATAAGGTGGGGTCGAGGAAGCAGAGGGCTCGGCTCCTCTCGACTGCCAAGAGGAGAATTTATCGCTTTCTTTTTTTCCTCGCTCGGCTTATTCCCCGAGTCGAAACGGACGAGGTAACCAAGGGAGATTTTTATTTTTGTTTTCATCAACCAGGGGGGGCGATTTGTTCGCAGTCCGTCCTCAGGGCGACTTTAGTTGCCCATTTTTTTCGGATCAGACCTACACTTCTGTCCTCGTCCAATCGTATGGGTGAAATATGAGCTCATCTCATCCCAAAGTGATTGAAGTTTTTTGTGTCAGTGCCCAAGAAACCATATTTTTTGTGGCCATCTGTCAAGGGCCAGTTTGATTACTGGCTCCACCGGCTTTTTGTTTTATCCTCTATCAACTGCGGCGTTAGAAGCGCTCCTAATTATAGTTTCATGGATTTAGAGATATGGTCCTTGTTGCCGTACAATTGCCGACGTGCCCTTTCTCACATCGCTCCCAACAATTAAATAATTAGAAGCATTCAACGTTGATTTAAAGATATGCGCTTATCACGGTTTCTCCTACAAGCACCTCGGGAAAATTCCAGGCCTCTTAGCCATCCATGAGGAAAAGAGTTCCTTAAATCATAGACACGAAATACAACGGATCAACCAATACCATGAAGAGAACGGAGGATCTATAAATGGCGCACATGTTTTTTTGAGGCATCCATCGGAAAATATGACGAAAATATGATGTTCTTAGCTGTTTTTCTGAGATAAATATTTTTACTATTATTTCTGCTAAGTTAACCACAAGACTATATCCAGACTTTCCCGTTGATCGTTGATGTAGTTTTTTATCCCTAATTTCAAAGTGAAACAGAGAATATTATCATGGCGCATGACTACATTTCTGCGTCTGACAGAAGCGATAAAATAAGGGAGATACATTGCCAAACAAATAGGTTCAAAAAATCGTTTTTACCGGGAACAATAAGCGACCACAATATAGACTGAGCCCCACTAAATATACTCCCGTAATACTCGTTACGATTTCACCTCCCAATGTCTTATCCCATACATTTTTACACGGCTGGTTTCCAAGAACCTCCTGCCACATGCTCATCAAGTGACTCTCAGGGTAGTATGTAGATTTATATGTAGACAAGGTCCGTTAATGCCACGCTGATGAAATTTGGCTCAGTGGTAGAAAAGGGTCGTAGGTTTTGTTTAGTATTAGCAAAGTTTTACAAATTTGACTTATTGACCCCGGAGTAGTTGTATAGTTCTCAGGATTGAGTAAGTGAGAAAGTTCACTTGTTTTAGGAGCTAAAGATGATCACCGCCTCTGGCCATTTTCTGTACCCAGCTGCTCACCGATCTCTTCATGGACGCGGAATCAGCGTGTTGAATTGTCGGGTATTGCCGGAAGAGTTGCTGGTCAGCCGTGAATCGGTAGCATGAGTGGATGGCATTGGTATTTACGTGTTGTTGACTATTTTTCGTTCTTCCCCTTTCTCCACTCTCTACTACTATGTATCTAACCAATGTCTAAATCAGGCCACTATTGCGCTAAAGTGTGAATAGTCCTCTGCTAACTTATCTAACGATAAGATTTGTACAAGGGGATATTTCAGTGATGATAAACATATTTAACCATATGTTCATGCTATTAAGTGTGAATAGTCCTCTGCAACCTTATCTATGATTTGCACAAGGGTATATTTTAGTGATTCTAAACATGTAAAAATATATGTTCATGTGATTGTCTAGTACATTCAATTATAATTGTCTTTTATCTATTCCTCAGGCTTATGAAAAAAAAATAAGATTTTTGCTACGGAGGCTTCCGTAGATATTTGATGAGTGCCGATTATTTGAGTTTTTTCCGCGTTAATTCGTTTTTATGGACAACAGTCTCGCTTGCGTTACAGATAGCGTCATCATGTCCTGAATCTAGCTGGCTGAGGACGCTAGCTGTAATGCAAGTGAAACTGTTGTCCATAAAAATGAATCTACGCGGGAAATGTCCGAATACAGAACTCAATAAGATTAGTATTATAGAAGGAAGTTTTCAGTGAGTAGTCGCTGACCACGCCGCATGCGCCGCGTCTAAGGGGCTTCTGTCTATGATTTTTTCGTAAATGGTGACTGTCACCCTTTTCTCGAGTTCGAAGATTGTGCCTGTTACAACACCAGAACAAAGATTCAATTTTATTTACTCAAATTAAGAAGCAAAATGCATCGATTGTGTTCCAGCCTTTAGCATCTAAGTTTATCATTTGGCCCAATGGTATTTTCATTTGAGCTTTGTGGATTGGCTAACCCATTGTATCCGTGATCTCTAGGGTGGTTATTTTAAAGATTAATCGGGGAATATAAGTGATATGTAGTACTCTTTTTGTTTGAATACGTAATGATGTGATAAGCTCTATCTTAACTTACACTTTCCCTTTTTCTAGGTAAGAAGAAACACCGTTTACCAGTCTATTGCTTCAATTTTCCCCCTGAAAGGTTAACCCGTCAGTTCTGGAGGACACTCTCAGGTAATTACAGCTTAATTTTGCTTTCCTCTTACCTGTTCCGTCATCAAACACACCATTCGGCTATAAAACTCCGGATGAAAGTCTCAATTCGGTTCCGCGAAGATAAATTTGTGCAGGCTATTTGCGGTCCTTTTCGTCGCCATCCCATTCCAACACTCATTCCTAGTTCCCTTTCTCAACCCCGTCAATTTTCTCATTTCAATGCAAACGTAGGAAAAAGACCACGAACAGGCACATCTGGAGCAAACTGAAAATTAGACCTTAAGATTTTACGAAGGCTCACCGAAATTACCGTTCAATTGCTCTGCCTCCATGAGTGCAAGAACTCGCGGAGAAAGTTTTTACTGCCTGCTAACGAGAGGGAGAGGGGAAAAAATGATCAAGGACAGGGAAAACGATGGCGTCTTTCTACTTTAAAGAGAAGATGTTATGGAAATGGCCTTCAAATTTTTATAAAGGTTTCACTTTCCATATTTTCCATTAAACAGTCTCTATCGTTAAAAGGAAAGTAAAAGTGTGCTTATCAATGGGAGCAATGGGAGCTTGGGAGCCGAAAGTCTGCCATCTGTTCGTGATATTTTTTACATCAGTGCGCACGTGTTTTGTGCTATTCAACGGTTAAAAGTGCACTGTGGCGCTGAATAATACATGACAGTAATACAGTAATTATCGCAACGATTCAGCTTGCGTGGTAAAGATATCGGTCCGACGCAGCGGGCCACTCGCGTATCCGTTATCACTAATTCCTAGAAGTGGGATGTATGGATTCAAATCGCTACCGTGTCAAATGGTATTTTTCATGGTCATATCTTTAATTTTCCTATTCTATCTTGCTATTGTAATTTCGTTTAAGGGATGGATTAAATTTTTTTAAGAGTTCAGCGGTAATTCTCCTTGTCTGAATGGTTCCGAAGAGGAAGTTTTGCCGGTTATAGCAAGAATCAAATATAAGTGCATCTTTCACTTTCAAACATTTTTCTCACAATGTCAAATAAAATTTCTAGAAATAATGCATTAGTAATTTTAATATTGTTTTTCAAATGCTGAGCTTAATTGACTCTGGAGTTAGATTCATTCTTAATGTCTATACGGACGGAGGGTTACTCGGTGGTTTCAGGCCTGATGGAGTGGAAACGGAACATAATTGTATGGAGGCCGTTAAATGATTGATCAGTACCCAAGAGTACTCATATTCATCACATTAAAATGACAGCAATTAGATAATATTGAGATGCAGGAAGACTTCAATCGAACATCGACAGTTTTAAGGCTTACGTTGACGGTGTGGCATGCCTCGAAATACTCGAATGCAATCACCCCGACATCATTTTCCCCGCACTCAAGTCCCCCGTCTCCCCAACACGGTGGTTTGGCATTCATTTTCCTTTCCGCCCGGATGCAAACATGAAGTACGTACGAGCATAGAAAGCACCCGGGCGTTCTGTTTCATTGGAGCGAAGCAGATGAGAGCGATACGCGAAGACCATTGCCGCCCATCATTGAGGATCGCTGCGCCGCCGCCGTTCCCGATATGATTGTGTGTCTTTTCTCGCTCGGCCTGGTTGGTGTATGGCTGTGGGATCGTGAGGGTTTTTAGTGGCAGAAGAGAGCGGGGTAAAGGGTGTTGTTAGGGACACAAAAGGGGGGGAGACTCCCGAGAGATGGGGTGGGGAAAAATTAAAGGACCGAACACGGAGCAATGATGTGCGTCACGCGTGAGAACGGAAGCATGTGCGTGGCTTAGGGGCACATTTTGGGCGTCTCCTCCTGGCGTTCTCTTCCCCTCACACCACTCTCAGTCCCGTCATGCATTATATTACGTCGCACCACTCCATTCTCACTTTAAAGTGGAAGTAACCTCTTTGAAATATATTTATATCGAGCGCAAAGTTTTTATATATAATTAACTAGCTGTGCCCCGCAGGCGTTGCAATGTCTCTATTTCCTTCTAAGTAGGCACATATACACAAAGCGGACACGTTTACATGTACAAAATAAATGAAAAACAATGATTTTTTTGTGTATTTTATCAATTTGAAAAAAAATATTCACATGCTTTGGGATATACCCTATTTTTTTATATTTTTGGTCTTCTCGCCCACTGCAAAAATAAATAAATTTTTCAGCTGTCCCACTCGTGAGCATACAACATATAATTGACCATGTAAAAAGCATGGAGTCCCTAAAAGAATGTGACACCTAGTCCAAAGAATCAGGAATTAGTAACGTACAAATGATGGCATGAGTTTCCATTTCATGCCAATGCTGCGGTTTCCAAGTAAATAAAATATTCTATTGCTGAAGTAGTGCAAAGATTTACGATTTTCGAGCTAAAAATCCAAATTTAGGAAAAAGCGAAGCGTATACGAAAATCAAATTCAATAATTTACAAAAAAAACAAACAAAGAGACCACTACACCAAAACTTATTCCACGTACAAAGTGATTACGCACCTGTTAACACGAATTATGTCTCACTGATATGATTCTGATGCACGCGATATTATACCTCACTGATACAATTCGGATAAGCATGATTGAGCAACTCGTAAACGATTTTCTTGGTAGCTTGCTTGCCGTTCGTCGCTTGTTTGAGAATCTCGCATGCCAACACTCATTTGTTGAAACGACTCGTGCTCAAACTGTTTTACAATGGAACAATTTAATTTAGAATCATTCACGGGCGCGCGCACAACAACTCACCGAAGTTTCATCGTAATCTGATGAATGGTATTGGAACGCATAGAAGACGAACAACCAAATATTCATTTTTATAAATTAGATAATTGGAATAATTTTTTCATTGACAATATTGGTTGTACTATACATTATCCGAAGTCAGCTATACTTTTACCTTCAAACAATATATTATAATGAAGGATCTCAGGTTTTCCCGGCGTATCTGTTGGATAAAGGTTTCTCGGGTTTTCCACCGGGTGAGCAGGTCCATGGGGCCCAACGTTTCGGAGAACGACTTGTCCTCCATAATCAGGGGGGGGGGCATCGGAAGCTGATACCCCCCTGATGATGGAGGACAAGTCGTTCTCCGAAACGTTGGGCATATGGACCTGCTCACCCGGTGGAAAACCCGAGAAACCTTGATCCAATATATTATAATATTTTCTTTCCAATCTTTTTGACTTTCAAATGTAAGCTCATCTTAGCAAGGGTGAGTTTAAAATATAATTTAGTATCATACGCATTGAAAACATTGAAGTGCCTACATAAATTCAATAGTTTCATCCTTAACTTTGTAAAATTTTCCATAACGCTCAGGAATTAACAAGAGTACGTAAGTTTTACATAGAACATTTATTCCATGATACCGGTCATCCCATAAATATTCGACCTAATTGATGTCGACTATTCGTCGAAACCGTTCGTCCAATAAATATTCTACGTAAATCTAACAAATTTTTGTTAATTCCTAAGCATTGCCAAAAATTTTATGTTCTGATACAGCCGAAGAATTGACTGGAGATGCCTAGGTAATATACATTTTTATTTGGAAATAAATTTCTGGCTTACACTTATGATTTACTGCTAATTAAGATGAGAATTTTAAAGTCAGATAGAAAAAAATAGGGAGAAGAAAACATCCAAGTCCTTAAACGAATTATTTTTCCTCGTGGAATTTTTCTTAAAATTGCATTTGCGGGTAGCTTCCTGAAAACTATAGCGTGATGAGTACTGGAATCCTCAGAATCCGTCAATAGAGCTAACATTTCTCTGCAATGCTTGATTTAAACATGTCCCATGTTTGGCTTTACCCTTGCGGGCGGTGTCGCTCAGTGCACGCCTCGGACTGCTCCTGTTTCATCGTATTTCCGGCAGTTCGGAATATTTTGTCCCACTAAAACTTTACAAAAATGACAAAGTGGCAAAGGGCGTCTTAGTTGTTCACTTTGCTAAAGCACTCATTGCGATATCGAGGTATCCGAAGTCGAGGCCCGAGTGGGGTGAATGATGAACAATATTTCCGCTAGAAAACTCGATGTGGAAGGCATTTTGAGATATATACGAGGGTATTGAATGCTCCAAAATCTCGAATTTTTCAAGATTAGGCCACATGACTCCTTAGTGACATGATCGAAGTTATCTCGACCGGCTCAAGCACAACGCCCTTAGTTACAAGTTAGTTTCATTACCCGGGCGGGGCGAATGATTTTTCCTCCTTTATCAGCATTGTAATTGAACCACTCGAGATACTCTCAATCATGTGGCTAAGTAGTCACGTGGTACAACAAAAAAAACGTTTGGATATTGTAATATAATAATTATAATATTTTGTTTCACACACCAAATTGTACAATAAATCCATTGGACAATGATATTAGTGAAATTGGGCGCCCCTGAAGAGACCTGTATTGGCGTTGCCATCCATTGTTCACGCTGTGTTCAGCAGCAGTCTATTTAACAACATGAAGTTCAGATGAAGGCTTCTGCGGGGCTTAGATAGAGGTTGATTCCTTTTTTCGGGTTTTCCGCCGCGTTGGTTTATGTTGATGTTGAGGACAATATTTCGCCGGCTGTCCTGCTGGCTTCCTCAGGTCCATGTGACATGTGACCTTTCTACCATTGCGGAACATGCTTGGGAGGGACCGCAACATAATAGATTATTCCCGGAAGCGACGATCATCCACAGAAAAAAAATATTTCCCCCATCTCATCAGAGAAGCGGTGGAAATCGCTAAAAACCGCGAAAACTTCAACAGAGACGACGGTTACCATCTCTGCGCTGCTTGGAAAGCACTTTTCCAAGAAGAAACAATTCCAACCAATCAGAGAAGGAGACCACAAAAAAGGCTCGACAACGACCCTACATAATACGGCGCCTCCCGAACCGAATTGTCACATGGACCTGAGGAAGCCAGCAGGACAGCCGGCGAAATATTGTCCTCAACATCAACATGAACCAACGCGGCGGAAAACCCTAAAAAAGGAACCAACCTCTATTTAACAACATATAAATATAATTATAGGCATTGCAATGGACCCAAAAATATGCTCAATATAACATAAATTTAAATACATGGGCTTTATGTATTTAACAATGGATCAATAGGAAACAAGTAACAATTTAGGAAACAATGAATTAATATTACATAGTGATATCAATGACATGTTATAGTGCTAGGTGCTTTAACATTAGAGAATATTGTGTATAACAATTTGTGTCAATAACAATTTTTTTTAACGGTTAAGAAATTTGGCTTCACTTTCTACAGAAGATATTTATCTAGGAATGCTAATTTATAATTTAGATGCAATATAGAGATCTGAGTTTTTGTATGCTTCAACATATTCTTATTACAATTGTGATGAAAGGTTTTTTGTACTGTATCGCGCGATAGTTTGAGCCCATGTCGATAGGCTGCGCTGTTGCCCACTATGATCCCGTGTGAACAGGGCGTGACACGTCCCTCCCTTCCACGGTATCTTGGCCGTGGCGCTCGAGTGAGCCAACCCCTTCCGGGCCATTTGTCAGCACATTCGCGGCTCAACGACACTCTTCCTCCTCGAGGGGGTTGGCCATCAGGCCGCGCCATCACTTTGGAAGTGAAATAAAAAATGTTGGCCAAGAGGGGTCGGGGGAATGGCTAATGGTTGGGATTCGATCGATGGGGATCCGATCATGTTTCCGTCGACGAAGATCCTCCCGTTTCCATCGTTCCGTGGGTCCGTCGTGGCCTCCCCGCCCCACCCACATGACCCCCTATACACCTTCGTCCGTGGAGCCAACTCTCTGGGGCAGTGGTGCCAACTCATAATCCAAATCAATCGCTAGGTACAAGTAGAATTTACGTTACTATTTTGTGGCTAGACGAAAAATGATAGAAGTCACTAGTTTTATCGTTAGTTTGGAATCCTCCAAATATATAAGTTCGGTGAAACCTGTATTTAGCGGCCATCACACGACCCGTGATATCATTGCCGCTTAAGGTGGTGGCCGCTGTTCATTGGTTGTTCAATTCTATGATTGGTTGACTGCAGCCCTCCACCCTTCCCTCTCTAATGCTAGTTCACTTACCTCCTGGTATCTCTTCCTATGTACTTTACACTTTTTTCGGTCCGTGAACTTATTCTTGGGTCTTCCTCTGGAGGCTTTCCCTCTATTTTGATTTCAATTATGTTCTTCACAAACCCATTGTGTCTCAGGGTGTGTCCAATCCATCTTGTTCTTCTTTTTTCAAAGGTGTTTCATATGGTCCTCTTGTCTTCTACACTTCTTTACGAAGTTTTTATAACAACCATATGACTTTTTAGATTGTAAACTTATTCAGGGGTCATCATCATCATCATTGGTCGTTCAACCCTAAGATTGGTTGACTGCAGTCCTCCACCCTTCCCTATCTAATGCTAGTTCATTTACCTCCTGGTATCTTTTTCTACGTACTTTCCTCCTCATTTGGTCCATTCAATTATTCCTGGATCTTCATCTGGGGACTTTTCCCTCTATCTTACCTTCAATTATGTTATTCACAATTCCATTGATTCTCAGGGTGTGTCCAATCCATCTGGTTCTCCTTTTCTTTATGTTGTTCCATAAAATTCTTTCCTCCTCTACTCTTCTGAACACTTAATCATATCTTATTATATCCGTCCATTTCATCTGAATCATCCTCATCCAGAACCAGGTTTTGAAGGCTTCTAGTCTTTTTTGGTCAGCTTCTGCTATGGTCCATGCTTCTTATCCGTAAAGTGCCACGCTGCAAAAATGTTTTCACATACAGTGTCCTAGTTTCTAGTCCTATCTTCTTTGAGTAGAGTGGTTGTCTTTTTCCCATGGCCGCAGAAGGGAGGGAAAATGAGCGTTGCTTTTGTGGGAAATTCATTTCATCCGTTCCCGAAAATAATCGGCCGCTTAGAGAGGTGCTTGCCTGAGGGTGTTGACCGCAAAATGCAGGTTTCACTGTATTATAAATACTCGCCCATCCCGCCATTCCTTTTCAGAAATGACAATTTTAAAGAATTTAGTAGTCACTGTTTTGCCTAGAAAACTGGCTCCCTTTTGACGATCTTTTCCATAGTGCCCTATACATGTATGCATTATTCATTTCGCTTACACAAATGCATTACTTCATATCCACACCTGTTATCCTCTTAGGCTCCTAATATTTCAGATCTTAGGAGCTTCTTCGACTGGATTGATCCATGGTTTAAGCAATCTACTAATTTCTCACTCACCATTTATTCGAAAAGAATTAAAATATTTTGCTATGCGACTAGAGTGCATTCTCTCACTATGATCAAACAAAGACGCACACTGATCTCAAATATAAATATAAATATATATATATATATATATATATATATATATATATATATATATATATATATATATATATATATATATATATATATATATATATATATATATATTTTCATCACTGGAGCTTCAAACCCACATTTATTTATCTTCAAGAATTCTTCCTCGCAAATTCTGTCTACTTTTGCCTCAGAGACCTCTCATATCCTGTTTTCAAGGCCTATAACATACTATCATGTTATTGAAACATACGCAGGTGTTGTACCCCCACAATTCCATCAGGAGAAGAATTTGTTGTGCACTGCTATTGCTTCTTTGTTGATGCCAGGTATGAGGCCAGTCCTTTTAGATCTTCTCTTAAGGAGGGAAAATTATTAGTGAGAATTTAATGGAAAGAAAGGCTTCGCCGAGAAGTGTGCCCTAGGGGGTGGCACGTTCTAGTCGAAATTGAGATAAATAAGATTTTCACCTCTAAAAATGGTCATTGTAGAGTGTGAATTTGCGTGTTGCACTCCAGGAACTGGTATTTCTACGTCTACGTAATACCCTGCGAGCCACCACGAGGGTGTGTGGCAGGGGGTGAAGATCACCAAACATGCACTATTGACATGCAACTAGGATATTAAGGGAGATATTCTTGATAATAGGGTCACATGCAGCTAGATGGTTAGTATCTACATAATAAGGAAGGAATCATTGGTTGTTATTACATGCATCATGCACTCAAGACTACTCTAACTATATTTCACCTACCTATCCCTTTGCTAACCTGCCTAATGTTTTCTCTTATGGTACGCGGGAAAAATGACATTTTAAATCTATCGGTACGACAATCAATTTCTCTATTCTTGTTAATATGATCAAACCTAGCATAATACGCAGGGGATCTCAATATATATCTAACGTCATCTGTGAACAAAACTGTTTCGAATTTACTTAAAAGGTTTAATCTAAATTTTAACCTGCGTTCTGATAGTAATTCCCATCCGAGTTCTTCTATTAAGCTCGTAACACTTATACATTTATCATAACGGCCTTTAGCAAACCTAGCGGATCTCCTTTGCACGCGTTCTAATTCTTTTATCATACCTTCCTCGTACGGATCCCATATACTAGCGGCATATTCTTAATGGTATTTAATGACCTTGTTTTTTTAGGTCTTAAGTGCTTCTAACTGAATATTTATGACTAAATTATAGAGAAGCGGAATAAAAAAATTATCAACTCGAATATTATAAAATAAAAAAAATAGTTTTATTCCACCGACTTGTTTTAAGGGATGACTACTTTAGACGCAGCGGCGACATCTTCAGGTACCCGAAGTATGGGGCTAAAGATAATTGCATAATGGACTTCCACCAAGTTGAGCTTGAAAGTATTGAGATCAACAAACAATGATCACTCTGCAGATTCAGGCTTCACTTGGTAGATTTTTATGGTATCCATACTCAAAGAATCCAATATTGTACTCTTTAAGTATGGAAATTCTGTTGGAAAGCACAAAATTGTTTTCTTTAAGTATTGAACGAATGATAAACTTATTTTTCAGATTTAATTAAATATATGATGCTTTTATCTAGCCCGTTCATGCTCCTTTTCCCATCGTTCAATATTGCTTATTGCCCCATATATCCAGCGAGGAAATTATTGCATTTTATGAACAACGGAGCCAATATGTTTTTGCTCCTTAACGAGTCGCATGGAGGAAGAATAAGGCCTTTCCTATTCCCTCAGCCAATTTTCTCTCCCATTCTTCGGCATTTTTTCCCTTGGTCTTATTTCATCGTTACTCTCCCCATTCAGGGCAGAATATTGCAAACGGCCTCCTTGCCTTCAGTCCGTAAACAGGGAAGTTCAAATGAGATCGAAGTCCCCAGTCGCCTGTTATTCTCCGTCTTCCTCCTTAGTATTCCATCCCAAGGGTCCCTTGAGCACGCATTCACTCCATTTGTCTCAGGCGGAGGTAGGTTTCCTGTGGCGAAATACGAAACCCTGTAGTCTGTGTCCAATGACCAATCGATAGGTCAGAAATTTTGTGACCGAAGCACTAAGATTCGTGAGGGCTTGGTCAAGCCATAGAATAAAATGCAGGTTTTTCGTAGTTAGGTTCTTCTGAGGTATAATTTTTTTCCTAAATTGGCAATGGTGGGGTCTAATTATTGTTCTCGATTGCAATTTTCAAGTTCAGGGCGTATTTTTCGGAAGAGTGCAATTATTCTTTTACTAAGTGTGAATGTCGGAATTCTAATTTAGGTGGCAAAAGTTCTAGTACAAATACCAAATGGCTACATAAGGAGCATTAAAGGAGATGGCTTGCTTGAAACTTGTATTCTTTTGATTCAATCGTGATAAATGATAAACCTTATTGCATACAGAATAAATTATGGTTATAGTTTATGGTGGTTTTAAGTTAATTAAGCTACATTTCCTTCAGTAATCCTTTGGCAACTCGTCCATAAAATTTATATTGGTCATTATTCATTAAATTACAGGAAAATAAAAGCTCATCTATATCTTCAGCTACGGAATACCGTGAACTAGGGTGTGTAGCACTGGGTGATTCCACACCAGGTATGCAACACTCATCCCAGCTGAAATCAGAACCGCACACACTCGCCCAGATGCCAGGCGCAGGCCAAAAGCAGTCAGGATGACAATACGTTGTCAGACCATGAACTAAGATAGTGCTATGTAAAAAAACATGCTACCATGCAGTATACTATTTAAAACTACTAGTTAGTGTTATTTATGCGGCTGAAGAGTAGTAATACAAGGTATTAAGTCATGCAGGAGCTATACCTTGCCGTATATTTCATGCGGGGTTAGTAGCCTGTAATGACGTCCAGACATTTAGCACAACTGCAGAACCTACTTTACCGAGTGAGGATCAAAGGTTCCCAAACTACTCTATCGCAACTGTTATAGTCCATCATTGTACGTGGAAAAAAATTGTATTTTAAATCTATTGGTTCTATTGGCTATTTTCTTGATTTATGCCTGCGATCATTTCTACCATAATAGTTTAGCTCTAGCAGAATAAATTGAACGTCCGGCAAAACATAGTCTACATCAAACTTTCGTAAGAAATTTAGTCAATATTTTATTTTCCCTTCAATCAGATAGAGACTCCCATCCTAAATCCCTCAACACTTTAGAAATAGTTAAAGGTATCCGTTACAGTGGTTGAAAAGTCATGTATTAAATGCGATGTCTGTTTGCGGTACAAAAAGGTACTTCTGGGAATGATAGTCGAGGAATGAAAGACGACGGAGAAAATGAAGAGCAAACATGGGATGTGATTTCAGACCCAAGAAACGATTTGAGATTCAAATATCTGATTACTATTTGGAGGCGGTGGCTTCTGAAGGCGTAAAGTACTATGATTCGGAGTTTCTTTCCTGTATTTCTGTTTCTTTTCCCCACAGGTCTTCCTGGGATTGTGTCATTTTCATTCATTTCATCCTCAATATCTTCCATCTCTCTTTTCTCCTGCTATTTTTTCGTTGATATCCCCACACCTGTTCTTCCACCTTGAAGCTATTATCTGGCAAAATTAGAAGTTTTTTTGTCATTTTGTGTGACCAGTCCATTTTTACTTCCGCTGGTTTACGAATTTAATAATCTCAATACATCCATATTTTTAAATTTGGGTTAATTATCTTCATTAAATTTGTTTACCGATGTAAATAATAATTAATAAGGTCCATTATCCTTCGAAAATATCAATTATCAGTCAATATTATTGCATGTAGTGTGGTGGTGATATTGATTCATGAATAGCTCTGCCATAATTATATAGCAGCGTCAATGCCAGGGAATACGTACGTTATGCTGTGGTTTGGTCGTTCGTCTACTAAATAAAATGATTAGAGCAACATCCCCACCATGTTTACTAATTACCTCTTTCTGTAAAAGATGGGGATTAGTGAATACTTATGGTAAATAAAACGCAAGGGTTCGGTCGGGATGTGTTATTTTAGGTTTGAGGACATTGTGGCTGTCCTATGGTATTCAGTTTAGATTTACTGCACAAATTAAACGGGTATGTATTTAGTAGCCTATGTATTCAGCTATTGAATACGTCCTCCGTAATGTAGACGTTGATAAAACCTGTAGATAACCAGGTCTGCTGCACTGTAACCAAGATGAATCTGCTAAATAAGCAATAATGTACAAAAATCGGCGGTATCCGAGAGGAGAAAGGACATTTTTGTGCTAAACACTATTAAAACTGTTTTTGATGTCGTGAAGCAAGTTGCTAAGAACTGAACCAGTTAATTTTGCTCCTATTTGTATGGAATAACCACCTTCTGTTTCTTGATATGGTGAGCGATAGGTATTTCTTCCAAGAGACGCCGGAGACCTTCTTTTAAACGTCGTTACATGTCAAGCGGCTACTAAATTAAAAGATAGAGTACTTTGGTCTCACCTGTACCTTCATAAGTGCCTATTTTACCTTAGAACTTGAATCCTTCCAGCCCTTCACGATCCCTTTTCTCCTCAATGCATGTCATCACTTCAGCTACAATAACGTGGTTAACTCTCCTTCCCATTTCCAGTTGAAACCATCCTTTACGATAACAACCCATCATTTACCCCATTATTCTCTTAACTCTCCTGTTTTGGCATCTCAATCCTGTTTTTCCTCACATTATAATTTTTTTCTCTTCCTCCCTGTTGACCAGGATATTTCGTCTCTCAACCCCTATCATAATTCTACCCGGCCCGTGGTCGGCTCGTTTTGAAGCGCATGCGTCTTAAAAATCCGACTGGCAATTGGGTATCGGAACGATAACGGCCTTCAGGGCAATGTAATGTTTGCAGGGCGATCCGTCATGAATGTATGAAGGTCGTAAATTTAGTTTGATTTTCAGCTATGAAATAAGCATCGTGTAAATTGGCCTTTCGACAGTGCAAGGTTCGAACCTTCGTCGAACCATCGTCCGTTGACGGTGCCGTCAACGAATGATGTGATTTTTTTAGGCTCCGTAATATAAAAATCACTGAAATTCCGTAAATCCTTTGACCAGTTCTGTCAAAACAGGAAACTTCGATCGCAATCTCGTACTAAAGCCAGCTTTTACGTGTAAAACTCACGGTCGTTTTCAAGATCCAGCCGCAGCTGATTTTTTTCCCAAATGATCTTAAGATCGGTACATTCCTTCATACCTTCTTTTTTCAATATTTTCTCCTTCTCATTTTTTCCCCAGATCTCTTTCCCCTCGTTTTAGTTTTTCTCTTGCGTTTGATGACTCCCCCTCTGCATCTGTTCCCTTATTTAGTTATCCGTAGCGCCCATATTACGTCCTCCTTTTATTTCATGTTGTCCAGGTGGCTGTATAGTTAAAATCCGCTTTGGCAATAAAGCTTTTATTCTTATGCCATTGTATTCCGTTGTAAAGGAATTCACTTTCAATTTGATTTTTTTCTATGATTTTATACACAGAATAACATTATATTGCTGGAAAGTATGTATGTTTCGAATTTTGAAAAATAACCATGATGGGATTATTCCTAATAAATACGTATTTGGCTCTCTTAAAAATCAAATTTGTCTATGCCTTCAAAACTAAGAAAGTTCTCTGGTTTAATTGATATTGTATTCGTAATTAATTTTGTATGATGCTATCTAAATACATTCTTGTTGATGATATATCTGTCTAAAATATTTGTATAATTATTTTGAGAATGAAATGGCGGATAAGTACGGTTCTCAAGAAAATGGTAATGTCTTTGTGGTGGAAGGCTGAATCGGCGACTGATTGAGCGTTCCTCAGACAGGAATGTTCATGAATGTTCTGGTATCTCTCGTTGTAGAACTATCTCTGTGTAAATATTCTACTTCGTGAAAAGATGTTAGAAGTGAACTGTTTTCCGCAAACCTACCCTGCGGGGAACATATGATAACAGGTCTTTAATTTTCGGTGACAACTCATTTACCTACCTGCCTACCTACCTCAAGCCTGAGTAAATTCTATGTATGACTATTTTGAGAATGAAACAGCCAATAAATATAGTTATACATCAAATTGTAATTAATGTTTTTGGTGGAAGGTTATTGCGGCGATGGATTGAGGGTTCCTAAGACATAAATTCTCAGGTATGTTTGAATCTCTCGTTGCAGAACTGTCTGTAAATATGCTACTTCATAAACATTTTTATTGGTGTGAATGGTTTTCCGCAAACCCACCCTGCAGGGAACAAATGACAACAGTGATTTAATTTTGGGCGACAGCTCATTGATATTCACGCAAGGGATATTCGTGTTCCAATAGACATTCCTTTTCCTGTCCTTGCTTCTAGGGTTTATCTGTCCTTATTTACGCATCTGCTGTAACATGTTTACTTTGCCCCAACCATGACCTTACTTTTGCCCCACGTGGACTGGAATTTTAATCCCCCGGATTCAGCGACCCAGAAACAGCCGCGTTACGGCTCCCTCGCACGGGTGAGGTCATAAGGTAATCCGAATTGGAAATAAGTGAATCTCCAAAGGAGAGAATGAAGATGGGGAAGCTGGTGCCGTTACTTCAGATTTTATGCATTGCCCACCTACCGCGCTTCGTAATTCGGAATCGTTGTCGATTAGGTAATCCGAAGCGGTGCGTAAAATTACATTCGTTACTGATGCCTTTGGATTCAATTTAGCACCAACAGTTCAACCAAGAAGAAGGACTTTCAGAATTTTGCCTGAGTTAGGGATGGCTGACGAATATTAATTATTATTCCAGTTTGGCACTTGTTGAATACTTGGTGTAAAAAAGCTCGACTCTTAACCGAGTGGCCGAGCTTTGATTTCTTTTAAAATCATTACTAGAGCTGCCAATGATTGTATCAGTATGTTCATCAAAACACCATTATTTAAATTTGAAGGGCTGAAAACCCAAACTGTTATCATATTTTCCTAATACATAAATCCCTGTAAGTATAGGTATCTAAAAAACAGTAATGCGTACCATATTGTAATAGTAAGATGAACATATTTACTGAAATTGGTGCTACAGACAACTAAATTATCAGCGTTATTATATTTCACATGTTGAGTATGATAATTTGATAAACCTTTTGTTACCATACTTTGTAGACCTTTTGATAGTATTCAAGTATCATCGAAACTGAAAACTTGGCTATGACCTTTAATTCTCTAAATTCTCAGTAATAGCTACTTGCCACAACTGAGGCAAAGGTAAATTAATTTTATGTAAACATATGCCCAATATGCCATTCTTTTTCAGGGCACGTATCGCTAAAAAGGCACCGATTTTTTAATAGACGACACCAGGTACCCTTTCGAAGAGGAATTTTATATTTACACCAAACTAAAATATTTGTATTATGCTATAACAGCAGTTGACAACTACACAAACAACATGACAATTAACAATTGTACCATACAATGCATTAATGCTCTGAACGGCGTCGTAATAATAGTGTAATTATAGAAAAATGCTAAGCATTCTATGCAATTTGGATACTCGATTTTATTATTCAATTAACTTGAATCCTTATCCATCTCTGAAAGGAATAGAAAAACTGAATGGTGTTAGGACGGCCCATTTCCTCTCACTCCTTTCGCCCATCAACCCTAATGCGTTTCCCCACAGCCAGCGCAAATGCATTCACGCCGTCTAAACTGTACATTTCGATGCTCCGCGGAGTCGAATTTTAATGAGATCCCGGTCAGGTCGTTCAATTCGCGGAGGCGTCGCGTTTTTCGATCGATGCGCGCGGCACAATTTATGGTTCGCCCAGGAGACGATACGTGCTCGCGGAGAGGTAGGAGGGTACGTGTTTTCCAACCGCGGCACGGAGGCAGTCAAGGAGTGTTTGTTTTATGGGTCTCGGTGCGGCTGTCAGGCATTCGGCCGGCAATTGCGAGGTTTTTCCTCCCCAATCGGGCAGTAGAGCGGGGCATCGAAGGAATCGACTGCCGGCGAAGCATGGGAGGAATAGTTGAGAGAAAGCAAGGAATCTCTTGGTGACTCGGAATGGATGCGGTCGCCCTGAAACTTTCATGGGAATATTCGCGACTCGACTCGTGTGGAGTGAAGAAAGACTTAAAGACAGTGGTCGGGGAAGCATTTCGGAGATTGAAAAAGTTCCTGCGGTTGAGTATCACCAGCAT
The DNA here is from genome assembly GCA_963169105.1 of Ceriagrion tenellum. Classification (NCBI taxonomy): domain Eukaryota; kingdom Metazoa; phylum Arthropoda; class Insecta; order Odonata; family Coenagrionidae; genus Ceriagrion; species Ceriagrion tenellum. Next base: position 89,913,047 of record OY720635.1, on the reverse strand, counting down.
GATAAGGAATACCATGTTGGTTTGGTGGCTAGAGTATTGGCCTCTCAGCCCGACCAGACGGAAATTCATTGAGTGAATTAGGACACTTAAATCCAGTGATTTGTGGGCAACATTTCCTTCAACTTCTAATTAGTTGAGCTTCCTTTCCGTATTGTTTTATCATTTCCAAATTCCTTACTCTATTTTTCCTTTGACTTTTTCTGCCAGTATTTCTCATGTAAGTCATATCCACTGCAATTAGCCAACTTAATCCTGGCGGGGATCGGGTTGGTTTGGTGGCTTAAGTACTGGCTAACCATACGGGCAGCCATGGTTCAAATCCCCGCAGAGGAGGATGTTTTTCAGAGGAGGATGTTTTTCAGAGGAAACCCGATCCCTACTTGAGTGGAGGGCACTTCAAGTGCAGTACCTTGTCTGTCGGATGAGACTTTAAACCTTGGTCCCCTTGGCGCCTTTCGTTAAGAGCAGGCTAATGCCGATGCCGGGTTTCTATCCACCCTCCCTTACCTGTCCCCAATGGCGCAAATGATCTTAGCTGTCGGTCGCCTCCCTAAAATCCAGTCCAATCTACTTATCCTGGCAACCCCAAGTTTCATTACCAAACGATAGCGTAGAGTTGAGTCTCCCCTTCATGGTGAAATTTGTGTAATATGCGGGTAATTTGCTTCATTAGTTCATCCGTGAGGTGGTTCTGTATTGGTAAGATTTTTAGGTGTGCATTAAGGATGGAGAGAGACCTAGAAGTAGCTTAACCCTGCTGTTAACGGATATTGAACCCCACTAAATTATTTGAAGTGGTACTAAATAGGTTTCCCGCGCAATCCTAAAACTAAACAGAGACAGACAGAGACAAACTAAACAACATCAGACGCTTAAAACTTCCGTCTGATTAGGTTTAACTCACCGAATCATCCGTTCGTTGTCGTACCACGTGATTTCTTAGTGACGTGATCTAAATCGTATTGATTGGTTGGCCTTATTGAAACTATTTCGAGGACAGTACGTACCCTTCAGATGGGGCGTCAAACCGTGGTCCACTTTGGGTTTTCTTCGTACGGAGCGTGCTCATCCTGAGGCATGGTTTTTCAGCCATTCACTAATCTCAAATATCCTTCCATTACAATAAATCCATCTATAACTCAACAAAGTAATCATCCAACGTAACCTTTCTTATCTTCTTTCATGTCTAGAACCATTCTTCATTCAGAATGGTTTATATATGTGTTACATGTATGCACATACAGGATTTTTTATTACAAATCTTGGTTTTCATCTCAGTCTCTGTCATGATGCGCAATAGAAAATATTAACTTTATGTCCATTCCCTTTGCCTTAATTATTATCGCTCTGTGGATCGGAGAATTGGTCAATGCGAAGGGATGGTGTATGTAGACTTGAGGCATTTGAGATGTGGGTTTGGAGAAAGATGGAGAAGTTGAGCTGGGCGGCAAGAAGGACGAATTAGGAGGTATTCGATATGGTTGCAGATGAGAGAAAGCAAGTAGCTGAGGTTCGGAGGCAGACGAGATGGATGGAGGACGAATTGAAAAGTGAGGGAATATCGATGAGAGTGAAAGAAGAGAGAGCACTAGAGAAGCGTGGAAGCGTGGAAGAGGAAGGAAAACAATGTTACATATATTGAAATAACTTTTACACAACCTATGACTTCCTCTCAAGCATTCAAAAGACTCATCCTCTCCCAATCAATGCTTCCATCAATCGCAAACATTTTGCCAATGTACGCAAAGCCATCAACTTGTTGCTTTTTCCATCTTTCTCCTCCATTGACCTTCTTTCTTTAAACGACTCTCGAACGCATTTTTTTTCAATTTATTCCTCCGTTTTACTTTTCGTAGCATATGTAGTCCCAATGGATTCTCAGGCAGCATCACTGTACCATTTGCGTTCTCACGATCGAATTTGTGCGTTTGCTCATCCTACCGTAAAGTGTGCTTCGAAGTTTTGCCGGTCAACATATGTATGTAGTCTTAGGGGGCGCAACGTGGAGAGATTTCTGTAATGATTGCCCTGGCGAGTATCGCACCGCCGAGTTTTTTTTCGGTGGCGGAATCGAGTTGGTTGCCACCCAACCGGGAAATGAAAATCAAGATAGTCCCAAGGCTCGCCACGCTGGAATTGAGATGAATATTGCGTGAACTCCAGGATCGTGGATGGAAAATTAAGATCTTTTAAAGTTTAAGACGCGGATATCGAGAGGAATCTCAAAGTCGTTTGAGTTTCAACCGTTAGCTCGCGGGTTACATCATATTATTTGCTTCCCTGAACGTGCACATGTTATTATTAATTTTATTCGGCAAATTGCCGCTATATTTGTGGAACTTAATCAGATCTTTTGCATTGAAGCTAAAAAGATTATTACGTCTACCAATTGATCTCAGATGGATCTGACCAAGTCAGCTCGGTATGATAAACACATAGGGCTAGTGGGATTGGTCTGAGAAGCGGGCCGAGTCGGCCTGCCTGCTCGGCCAATATGAGATTTCAGATTGATCGAACCAGCGGGTCTGTGGCGCTCATCGCTATTATTTTGATTGTCATCGGGAAACAAAATATAATCGTTATGGTGTGTTGTAACCAGTCGTGAAGACTGCAGTAATGGCGAGTGTTGTGATGTTGGTGATATCGTAGCACATTGCAATTCTTTCTCTAAATGGGCAAATTTATTCACTCGGAATGCGACCGAAAATTTCCAACTCTGCAATTCTTTACACATCGGGTCAATTGTGTTCTTAGATTCGAATGATCAATATCGATATTTTCAGTTCGTGTTGGAAAACCAGGTGAAATGAGTCGGCTTGCTTGGAAATTTCAGATCGGTCCGAGTTCAGATCGATCTGAGATATATTGGTAATCGTACTATTTGTGAGTAAAGACGTTTACTAAGTTACACATTTTTATTCATTCAATTTAAAAAAAACCTTGCTTTTGCTGATGAAATGGGTTACCTCTAGAAAACCACAAGAAAGGTTTAAAATATGTAGGTTATTCTACGAACATTGTCCACCATAGGATCCAACTTCAGCGCCATTTTTACCGCATTTTTACTTCTATGACGGCAGTAATTCGCTATTAACTTAAAAAAATAGGTAGTAAAATGTCCATATTTTATTTTTTTCTATTTTTGAGCCTTTCACATCTTTTAATGCTTTAATTAATAACTTGAATATGCATTCTTGTTCAAATTACGTATTTATACTGTAATCTCTACAATCTCTACAAGAGCTCATGCATAAAATCTCCACTTTAAAGGCTGAATTACAGTGAAAGTAGCCCGGCACCCTATTTTATTTTCATCTCAGTTTACGAAGCACACTTCAAAGATGTGTTATTGAAATGTCTAGGAAATATAGAATGGCTCATATTGCAACGTTACCTAATTTGCCTATCTATTCCTTTGAATTTCGGAAGCATTCGTAGATAGTCTGTGACAAATTATTAATTTTGCCAAGTAGTTTACGATGTGGGTGAGAAGTGGTCTGTGGATGACCTGTTTCATGTAGTTTACTTAATTGGTATACGGCGATGATGTGTGCTTTTTTGGCATTGGACCATTTTGGTGATTTGTTCTTTTATGTGGTTGAGAGTAGCAAAAAAATGTACCTACTACAGTGTTTAGGAATCATCACAAATTCGTTGATTTTTCGCGGAAAGTCTATATGAATCAATGATTTTCTAGTTTACGCATTGAAATGTCTTTGCATGAATAGTAGATGCTGGGTGGATTTCCGGGTTCAATAATTTCCTCCAACTAAAACTTATTGAAGCAATAGAATTCACGGTTCATTAACACTAACCTTGTCGGATGCTAAAACCAAGCTTTACCCATCAGAATTTTTAAGTGTGTGACAGCTTTAAATTTTGGTGTTTTAAACATTAGTTTTGGGAATGGGAACACGGTAGAATTTCACTTCGAAATCATCTAAGTCAGCTATGTAGAAATTATACATTATAGCAACTCGACGGTACGTCAGTGCTTTTTTTTAATATTTCTCTTTAGTTCACATTCTCCGTTTTCAGTTTCTTTAACTATCGTGTGCGACTGGTCCGAAAAAATATATTTGCCTTTTCTTTCCGTTCCTTGTGAATATTAATATCGAAGAACTCGTAACCTTGCATCAGCATTTGAAAACTACAGCCACGGCAGTCTAATGGTTTTCTGTCCAAGTGATGCCAGGTGGACCAGTTCTGATGTGATGAGACTTAAACGTATGACATGGATCTATTTGTCCACAAAATGCAAATCGTTGTGAATCTCTGATTATCCATATTTCATGGAACTGTATGATTCTTTTGGAGATAAATCTCTACAAACTTTACTTTTGCATAAATTACGTGCTTTCCACCAAATATAAACCTTGGAATTGTAGCCATGGCAGAAATTAGAAGAACTGAGGAGTTCTTGAAAGAATGTAATTTGATGACGTGATTAAAATGCCCACAAATCGTATTCAAGCAATGTATTCCACATTTTTAAAAGCAATTTCCTATATACCCTGGAATATGACTTAACAATCGCCTAATAATGAAATTACACTCTGAAAGCGAGTGTTAAAATTCAATGGGGGGAGAAAATATAGATTTTAAGGCATTGGATAAAAAATCCCCCTTTAAGTTTGCTATTCAAACGCTTCAGAGCAACCAATACATTTTTATTGACTTGAAAAATCGAGTTGTATACTTATATACGGTTTCCCTGGGCAACCGATCGAATAGAAAAGCTGCTCATGAGCAGAAAGGGCAAAAATCCCATCTTGATAGGTCATCGTGAGCTTTTAACTTTAATATTAAATTACTTGGAGTGAAATTGCTCTATCGAAAGTGGTCGAAATGAATTCCATTGGAAATTAAATGAGCGTTCAGAATACTCATTTTTCTGAATCCTTCACCGTTTTCACAATACTCGTAAAAAACCTCGAAAGCACGAAGTTAAATGTTTACGTAAGGTAGTTTGAGTGAGATACTTCCCTAGTCATTAAAGAGACCATATTCGGACCATATGCTTAAATTTCACAAGCTGTGGGACATGAATTAAATATCGCGCTATTGCTTGTGCAATAATAAAGTTTTATATGACAGTAATCTAAGTAATGAAATAAAATATCTAAATAAGTCTTAAACTTGACTCATTTTTTCGCGCGATACGTTGTAAACTCCTTCAAAACAGAACGTTTTTCTTGATCCCCAAAAAATTAAAGGCGGGCATTTTACGTCAAAAACTTCGGAAAATAGATCGGTAAGGGGATAATACTTTGGTATCTTTAGTTGGATGTGGCATTTCTCTTTAAAATGAGACCAAATTTATTGATTTCTATGTTAAATGATATTTCTCTCTAACTAACTTAAGGGGATTGGAAACGGAGATGGGATAGTTTTTTTTCAAAATGAAACTATCAAAAAAATATTTTTGCTTTGAATTTTTTGTACTCAAAATGTTATCTCAACTTGTATAAAACTATTGGCATGTATAAATGACTAACAAACACTAATTCTTCTATAATATTACTGTATTATTATTTTAAATCCACCGAGATATTGCTTCACTCTCGGTAAGAGCCTTATTCTGTTTATTCCAGTTAGTTACTGCCTTTATAGCGCTTTATTGTATTCCTCTTGTAACTTAATTGCCGTAGTGGTATGGACAAACACATCTCAATCACCTGATTTTTCGTTCAAACAGTGTGAGGAGCTCACGGTTAACATCAGGCCGGATTGGCCAGTTTGCATCTGCGCAATCGTAGCGGTCACTTTTGGGCCGAAGGAAATGCGTCGTTTCCCATCACCTATCGGGGTTGCGGTTCTCTCTATCACCGGCAGTCCCCCGTTTTGGTGTAGTGTGCCTGCGGTGTGCTTCGGCGGACCGGGCGAACGCCGAATTTTGACACCCGTCGTCGACTCAACCAGCGAAGTGGCGAGATTGCGCGGAATGCGGTGGGAGAGGAGGCGTTTGGCGGCGAAACATGCTGCGTGGAGAGAGAGGTAGAGAGACAGAAATTGGCATTGAGAAGTCAAAAGAGGGTCTCTCGACTTGAGTGCGGGTCCGGGAGATGGTCTGATGTGTGGGAACGAGCGGACGGCCAGAGGAATGGAAGGTTGTCTATCGCAGTGTGTGGAGAGAGCGGGACTATTAAGAGCTCAACCCGTCGCGCCCATGTTCCTTCTATCTGAAGCTTCCATCTCTTCCCCAACTCACATCTCTCTCTCTCTCCCTAACTTTCCTCTCCAGCTCTGCTTCCATTTATTCCAGTCACGTGGTTCTCATTTTTCTCTTATTTTACCATCTATATCCGCGCAATACCTACCCTGTCAGCAATCACTAGTGTGTATGACAATGGCAGATTTTAATTTTACAGTAATATCTTTTATTTAATTTAGTAGTATTTATTAATTATTTTGAAGTATTTATTTAATTTAAATTGGAAATTAAATTAAAGAAAATTTGCAATTTTCCACAGTATAAACTTCGATGTGACCCATTTCCACCACCACATCATCATCAGGTGATATAGGACATCAAAACCGGTCGCATTAAAGTTTATATTGCGGAAAATTGCCAATTTTCTTTAGTTTAATGATGATATTTCACCTGATGACGCCTGAAACGGCTCTTTTTATTAAACTGGAAAAATATGACAACATTGTTGGAATACAAGTTCCTTAGAGGCAATTCTGTTTTGGGATTACAGTCAGGATATATTTACATCAGGCAGAAGCTGGTGCAAGTCTATGTTTTGAAATTAATACTTTATAAATTGATGAATTGCTTTCTTAACATTATTTCCCTATTCTAAAGTCTATCTATTTTTATGTTCTTAAAATTTTGCACAGCAAAATAATCATTGTTTATGAAAGTACTTAGCTTAATTTATAGTAGCCGCACAATAAAAATTGTTCACTAATTTTGTACTGCATGTCGTGTTTTCAACGCTTTTTAGGATGTACAACAATAATGTTCCGTGTATTATTTGACAAAAACAAGCGCATATTGATACTTTCAAGTTTTAAGTAATAAATAAGACTTACAATGTACACTTTTATCAGTGGTTAACTAAGAGAAAAATCTTCTGTGGAGACTCGGGTAACTAGTCTACAATTGTTGCATGCCGAACTGCTCTATATTGTCTCAATAACAAGTACCTACTATGAACCTTGATCCTTTTTGATGGTCCTTTGTTGGTAATTTCGGGGAGACGACTGAGGCCATATATGCGAGGCTGTTTGGTAAAGAAAGGGTTATTAGAATTCTGTGAAATGGTGGAAAGAAAACCGTTGTTGGCATTACCCTTGTGTTAATGAAAGCGCAACATGATGACCACAGTTTGACGTCTCATCCAACGGCCAATGTGGAGTGCTCCAGGTGCTTTCCATTCGGCGCTGAAGTAAGGATTAGGATTTCTTCTAAAGAACCTCATCATCTCCGGGACTTGGACCCAAGCCTTCGGGATGAGAAGCCAGTACACTAAGGCAACGTAGCCCGTAGGGTTTTCCACCACTTGTCATAACCTGATATGCATCAATCTCACCCCATCATCGTAATTGTGCGCAAAAACTTCTTCCAGATGTGTAGCGCCTATGATATGTTTTGTTCTTTGAAAAAGGAACTTCATTGCTGATCATTTCCTTTGCAAAGGGAAAGGGAAAGGGAAAATCCTGCATCGAGAAGAAGTTTTGTAACTAAATTAATTGAGTTTCTTGAAATTTTGTCTCGCTTCCTTCCAGATGAATGGGTCCATGATGGCCTATGTTTTGATTCTCGACTTGAGCATCATTTTGAAGGGAAGCGGTTCACTTAAGACGAGTATCGAAACGTTGGAGATCATAGATCAACTTACCTGGAGGGGAACCAAGAAAACTTCGAGAAACTTATATGCCGGGAAAGCATCAGATCCTACTTAGATTAATTGTTATAAAGATTGATATTTTGCCTTATTTAGTAAAGTGCGAGCATTTATCTTTTGAAAATTAATCATAGAGTGCTAAAATAGGGCCAATTTTGGACACGAATTAGCTCTGCTATTCATAATAAAAAGGTAACTTAATCTGATTCCTCACTTTATTTCCTTAACCCTAACTTTAAGCTTGAGAAATAAAGCATAGAATCTGATTAAGTCATCTTTTTTGCGATAGGTATGGACTAATGGAATAGCTGACCTGAAAAGACTGGAAGCCTTCGAAACCTGGTTCTGGAGGATGCTGAAGATAAAATTGACGGAAAAAGTAAGAAATGATGAATTATACAGAAGAGTAGAAAAGGAGAGGTCCATATGGAACACCATCGAGAGAAGAAAAACCAGATGGACTGTACACACCCTGAGATACAATGGGTTTGTGAAGAACATAACTGAAGGTAAAAAAGAGGATATAATCTCCGGAGGAAGACCTTGGAACATGTTCATGGACCGAAAAAAGGAGAGTACAAGGAAGAGATTCCAGGAGGTCGGGAACTAGGATTAGATAGTGAAGGGTGGTGGACTGTAGTCAACCAGTCTTCAGATTGGACAAGCTATGAACTTTAGACTCGAGAGATAAAGTATAGAATTTGATTAATTTACCTTTTTTCGTTATGAAGAATATTACCAAGTTCCATTGAATTACACCGGAGTTAATGGTCGTAAATAATTCTTATGTATTAGATTTAGATGCGTTAAACCTCCCTAAATACCATTCCTCTTATTTTAGATTGCCATCACTCATAAATTTGAAATTTATAAATTATCTTCTAACCTTTCTATTTGGGGCTGTGTTCCTCTATTGTAATGGACACCTTGGGTGCGTTGATATTTATATCTTTTACATTTGCCTAATTAATCTTTAATCCCCTTGCTTTTCATTGAGAGTTAAATGTATCGGAAAATATATTTTTCATGGCTCAGCAGCAAATAGTAAAATATACTTTCATTGTGTGTGTAGCGTAAAATATCCATCACAAAGGGAATCAACTGAGCTCAAATTGCTTTTAAAAACGTCAGCACTTAATGAATATGACTTTTTTTTATCTTGCACAAATACGTTCTGGCCTGGATCCCTTAAATAGCGTCGTGATTTGTCAGTTGAATTTCAGCTATTGGCGTTACATGATACCTCTATTTTTCTGGGATGGATATCATTCAGGTCTTTGGGTTGAAGTGAATTTAATTTGAGCACCACCAACGTATTGAAACACTATCTGGCACCCTTATATTCTTCTCTTCGGTTCCCAATTAAATTTTAGTCTTTTTTTCAACTCTTTCAGTTCGTCTGGATGTTCTTTTTCATCATCTTTTTTCTTTGATCTTTCAGCTGCTAAAATGCTTATATAGAGCACTCCATTAAAGACAAAATTCATTGGCTGTACTTCATAGCTTATAAATGTCTAAAACATGCTTATCTTTGTCTTCTCTGGGCGACCTTTTTTCCGGATCATATCCAAAGGGACGAAACGTCAGATATATATATATATATAATAATGTAATTATATATATATATATATATGTAATTATATCGTTCACTCATTCACTCAGACCGCACAGCGGCAAATACTCACATAAATATTTATACAGAAAGGTAGAAAGAAAGTGGATAGGAACACATAAAATTTACAAAGACAATGGTGGTGTGAAGATGAAATGATGGCCGATTCCAAGCAGAAAAAATTCGACTGGACCGGGAATCGAACCACGGACCTTTGGATGTCGCGTCCACTGCTCAGACCACCGAGCTACCCAGTCTACAAAGAAACCACTGGAATCGGCGGGGGTTTATATGGTCCGTGGTTCGATTCCCGGTCCAGTCGAATTTTTTCTGCTTGGAATCGGCCATCATTTCATCTTCACACCACCATTGTCTTTGTAAATTTTATGTGTTCCTATCCACTTTCTTTCTACCTTTCTGTATACATATTTATGTGAGTATATATATATATATATACATATATATATATATATATATATATATATATATATATATATATATATATATATATATATATATATATATATATATATATATATATATAATACAGGTTTGTGGTGCCGCAGTATCAATAAATTTATTAAATTATTCTCTTCACACGCTCAGCCTCTAGTTTTGTCGATCTTAAGTGGACTTGACAAAAGTTTGCATATATATCTGTCGTGTTCAACATTAATTTCCTAACGATAAGTACGTAATCATAGGAAAGTACTAATCAATTCCTTGTCGGATGCTAAAACCAAGCTTTACTCAACAGAACTTTTAAGTGTGTGACAGCTTTAAATTTTGGCGTTTGAAACATTAATTTTGGGAATGGGAATTATTGATTGAATTGCAGAATACTGCTTCAATTGAATGTATAAATGTTCTGAGCATTCCAATCTTTTGGAATTTGGAAGTGATTTTTGATATAAGTTGGTGCTGAAACTTTTTTCTGGATGAAATCTAAAACCCCAAAGGGATGAAAAATCAGATATAATTGTGCTTTGTGGTACCTAAGTATCCAGAAATTAATTGGATTTTTCTCGTCTCAGATTGAGCCGCTAGTCTTAATAGGAGAGGACACGGTAAATGTTGTCTACACCCAGTCTGGCTCAGCATCAATTTTCTGACGTTTAATACGTAATCAAAGGGAGATACTAGTCAATTCTTTACACGACACAACTTTTTAGTGTTTGACAGCTTTAAATTTTGGTGCTAGAAACTATATTTTTTCGGAATGCAGCAGAAAACTTGAATGATATATACGTATTCTGAGCTTCCATTTTTTTTAAATTTGGAATTGATTTTAGATACAAATTTGAGCTGAAGCAATGATTTTTGAATCGCTGGAAGTTTAATAATCTCTGGTGATTCTATTGTGGTCCTTGCATTGGATGTTTGAAGTACGTTGCGGACAAATTTTAATTCGTAGAAAAATTACAAAAGCTTCGCGCGCGCGCTTTGTATCTCAAATCACGTAAAGTTTGCTGCCATTGATTTTCCTCGACGATCTCAACTTCCAGCTGTCTTCGTCTCCCTCTAGTTTCGTGTAATTACCAAACCCTTGGTTCACGCCCACGGATGGACATAACTATATTTTTCATTTTAACTTTTCAACTGCAGTGGAAGCAAATTCTGAGTTGGCAAAAAATATTGGGCCCCATAATTTTACAGCATCCCTCCGCAGACTTTGATCGCTCATCTTTCACCCGGAATCCTTAAATTAAAGATTCATGCTCCACCGCCCGTCTCCCATCCTTTACATCTGGTTCTGATTTTAAAAAAATATTATTTTTAGGTTCAGTACGAGTCTTCTCGATGTGCAAAATAACGTAAAAATGTCGTGTATTCCGAATTCCCGCCTTCACTCCAGCCGTTCATTCTTCTGGATGCGGGATTCCCGGGGCAATGCGGACGGCCTCATTGTTGTCATTGGGGCATGAGGGGATCCAGCTCCATTATGTTCCTCCTGCCAAAAGCGTACGTCCTCCCTTATCCCGAAAGCATGGACCCCTCTCGGACGTGCGGTAAGGGATAATAGGCAGGGCCAGGGATCGCGTCCGGTCTCGTAGTATTTCCGGTTAGCATTTACAATTTTTTTCTCTCGCGCACTATGCTGTTCTGCCGTCCTACTATTGTACAGATTTTTTTTCGTATCTCACCCGGGGACGTACTCATTTTTCCTAAAATTTGGAAATTGACGTCAAAATGACAGTCCTTGGGTTAACTTGACGAAGGGTCGAGGGCCGATAGAGGCTAGTATGATGAGGCGTTGTTTTACAAGCTGAGGAAGCCAGTTGCGGAGATCCGGAAGATGCAGAATAGGTTGGATTGGGGACATTTTAATTGGTGAGAGCATGTTAAATTGGCTTGCCGGAGGGTTGATGTCAGGCAAATGTGAGAGAGGAAGGAAGAAAAAAGGAATTTTCGACGAGCGCGAAGGAATCCGTTAACTGGTCGTTCAATCCTAAGATTGATAGAATACTGCCCTTCACCCTCCCCTATCCAATGCTAGTTCACATACATCCTGGTATCTTTTTCTGTATCATTTCCTCTTTATTTGGTCAACAAACTTATTCCTGGGTCTTCCTCTGGGGACTTTTTCCTCTATTTTGCCTTCATTTAAGTTCTTCACAAACCCGTTGTGTGTCAGGATGTGTCCAATCCATTCTGTTCTTCTTTCTTCTAAGGTGTTTCCTATGTTCCTCTGTTCTTCTACACTTATTTACGAGGTTTTAACAGCAAAATATAATTTTTTTAGATTGTATTCTTATTCAGAGGTCATCATCAGTGGTCGTTCAATCCGAAGATTGGTTGACTGCCGCCCTCCACCCTTCTCTGTCTAATGCTAGTTCTCTCATCTCCTGGTATCTCTTCTTATGTGCTTTCCTCTTTATTTGGTCCATGAACGTATTCCTGGGTCGTCCTCTGGGGACTTTTTCCTCTTATTTTACCTTCAAGTATGTTCTTCAAATTTTCGACAACAAGATGTCATTCATAGCGAAGAAGGAATTTGGGATAGACATCTTAGCGGACAGGAAGTGTGCAGGAAAATGAATATCTAATAAGTAAATGAGGATAATAGGGCATTAACTGTGTAATAACATACGAATCTCATTAATGAATGATACGGAGATGTTCTGCCGGCGCGGACCTCTAAAACTACTAACTAAAACTTTAAAAAAAAAACTAAAAACTAAAAAAAAATAAAAAAACCCTCCCGTGGGGCACATTAAATTTGTCACTCCCTTTGCCACTCCGGATGCCTTTCCCAGAATCCTTTTTCTTGCTGCTCAGATGTGCTCAAGTCTTAATTTTTTATTAAGTACATGCTCTTAACGAAGATTTACATTTCTTGTACCCAAAGACACTCGACTACCTATCTCAGGTACCTCATTTTCTGACTGATCATGCCTGCGGCGAAACCTTTAAGGGAACTTTTTCAATTAACGTCCAAGTCGGAAATTATTTACTCTCTCCCACACAAAATGAGGAACTGGATTATATGGGGATGTACACTTAAAGAGGTATTGTTTCAACGGGAAGTTGTATCCATTTATTTTTTCCTGTGTCACGCATCGTCATCTTAAGCACTATTGAATCCGGCATTTAGAAGAAGAGACCGAAAAATATGTAGGATATTATCTCCAAAGTTATGATATTTTTTTAAATATTATACCCATATATTTTATATACTCTACCGATAAAAGGTAGACTTTGTTGAAAATCAACGAAACTGCTGACGATTTTCTGCTCTGCCAGGGTCCATTCTATTTCCTAGCGTTTAGTTTTTCGCCTTGCCATATGATCTACCCTTCTTCCTTCCGTAGCTTTAAGCTATTCTCATTTTTCCCTTTCCCACTTGCCTAACATTCTTCCCTCTATCACAGTCTTGAATGCTCCATCGCCCCTTATTACATCCTTCAGCCACCTACTCTACCTATTCCTGATTTCAAACGCCTACAGTCTATTCATATCCTTCTTTTTAACTGAGGGTCAGGTTTTCTGCCCCATGCAACGCTACGCTCCAGATCAAGCTCTTTACCAGCATTTATGAAAATTTGACATATTTAGCTAGTGAGCTGGAAAGGATTTACCGGACGAATCCACGGGCTCCTGTGCTGAGCACATGATCCCGTGAGATAGCCCATAGGCGAAGGGAGGAATGGCTCTGGGCTAATTGGGAAAGGATAAGGACGGTGTTCTAGGAAAGTGAAGATTCATAACCCACTCACAATTAGTGTGACCACGTAGTGAACCAAGAAACCTGGTATTTGCTTTTTGCAACAGAAGCCCGTAGGCCGCTTTGTGGAAGAAAGCAGTTCCGAGCCTTCTTTTCCTGTGTGTAAGCCTTTGTATACATTTGCCAGCAGCCATTCACTCCCCCCTCATACATATAGTGAAAGAGGCTTGTTTCCTTGGGTCACCCCCCGCCACACAGATGAGTTGGATCCTTGGAGCAAGCGACATCCGCCACTCGCAGGAGGCTCTAGTCACTCATTTACTGTCGGATACCACAAGGAGGTCGCATGAGCGGCCGCTTGCCAATCATCTTCACATCAGTGAATCGATTATTTTTCGGACTTCAAAAGATAATTTGATATAGTTCACGAATTCACTGTCAACTGTTAATGGCTATTTATTAAGTATAATTTAAATATAAGTCGTTTGACGGGCCGTTAGCAGAAATCACCAGTATAGATATAATATATCGTTTTCCTTAATTTCCAATTTAGCTTTTCGAATAGATTAGAGATGGTATTAAAAGAAAACTATTGGCAGGCTTGAAATCTCGATTAGCAATTATTTATCTACTAGTTCGAATTCCAGGGGGTGCCATGTTGAATTCTCCGGGAATGGATGGAAAGCTGGCAAGTGGGAAGGTGCCCATAAACCCCCCAAACTATTCCCAACTCAGAGGGAGTAGGCATCCTACCCCGCCGATCGCTAAAAAGGAACTTAAACAGAAATAAAATATAACATTTTCCCCTAAAACTCCACTCTCTTGCTTTGGGGCATTTATTTTTTAAAACGTAAATTGCTCACAAAGTCCCACCTCCGCGTGGTCAGTCCCAGCTGTAGCCCTCGGCTCGCAGGCAGAAATAACGCTGCCCCTCCCCCCTCTCTGAAGATAATAAAGCGTGCGAATTTAAAAACTTTTATTTTTTTGAATGGACTGGGGTTTCGAGCAGTGACAATTACCCTTTTTAAATTCCTCACTAAATATTTTATGCTTCCACAGATTTATAAAGTGAACCCACGCACTCAAGTAGAAATAAAAATATTTTCTGAGCTAAAACTTTTCTCTGGAGTTGACAGATTTTTGAGCTAAAAAATTGACCTTCATGACGAACGCAGAAACAGAATCTTTTTTTACCTAAAGTAATGACGCAGGACTTCTTAGTTGCCACAAACCCTTTTAAGTTCTTTCTTCATGGGCCAAATATATTATATATATTTAGAAATGAAAGGGAATTGTGCAAATTTTAAAATTTAGAGCGAGCGAATTGAAAAGGTTGAAATGTTAAGTTTGCTTTTACCCACGATCAGTAATGCATTATTCCATTACCAAAACAGAAAGGCCATGTCCGTTCTCGATGTAGCGTCAGTATTAATTAACTTATTTATATTGCTTCAGCTGCCAACCGAATTTATATACATGAGTTCTATTCCAAAACATTTGGCTAATTAGATGGAGGCTTCATGTTTCTAGGGAAGGAAGGTTAATTGTCGGTTATGCAATTTGACCGTGTACTTGCTGAAGACGTTTCTATGCCAATGGGTCTCCTCTCCCTTCGTCCTGAGTTATTTATTGGGCCTCCCAAACTGGACTTTTTCCCTTCTTTAATAGAAGTCTCACTCGAATTTCTCTCGTCTGATGTTCCAATCAGTAATCAAAATTTTTTCAAAGAATGAAAAGATATAAGTACTCACTTATATATTTGTTGGAAACAATATTTTTTCCTGAGAAAAACTCTTCCTTTCTCTCTTTGTCCACGAGCCGGGCATGCAGCACTTGTTCAATTCTCTCCTGAAGTATGGTTTGATGTTTGTCATGCGATGAAGCCTTTCGGATATGGATAATGGCCGGTTCCAAAAATGGTGCACAAATATTCAATATAGGTGTTGACTTCTTTAGTTTAAAAATAGTAAAATATACAATGAAGGAACATTCAATGAAATCAGTGGTTCCGTTGATGGTCCAATACAATATTGAAAATGATGAATTATGTTGCATCAAAACATGTGTGTGGAAATTGTTCATGGCTCGCCGTGGCGTTCTATGCTGTTTTGCACTGTGATAAAGCTTAAATGCAACCACAACAGATGTCTTACAGTCATTACAGGCTTGACAGTGATATGAAACATCGAAACTGATCACATTAAACATTTATCCTCTTGTTATACTATATAGAGTTCCTCTTTCGTTTGGCAAATAATTATTTCACGTTATGAGTTTCAAAAGTACACTAGATATATCATTAATTATGTACCACTTGAATTAGACGTTACACGATAGAAGAGTTATTGCATGACAGTTATTATGTACTATCTACTCAAAATGTGCTTTATGATTATTAAATGAATTTCAGCCATAAATCAGAGAATGGTCGACGTTTTCGAAGAGTGAGCTATTTGTATCAGAGTAATAAATGTTAAAATATAGATTTCATTGGTACTAATATGTTTCTGTAACCGATCGTTGGTTGATAAGATATGACCTAGGTAAAATTTAAGTCTATTACTTATGTGTGTAGATCTATTTGGACTAAAGCTCAAGGGATGTTAAGAATCAAAATATGGACGATGTCATGTTTTATGGTGGTCTATAACTCCATTGTTGAAAGGAAAAGTGTAAGCATTATTGCTCCATTCGTTCATTGGTCGTTTAATCTTATGATTGGTTGACTGCAGCCCTCCACCCTTCCCAATATGATGCTAGTTCCCTTACTTCCTTGTATCTCTTTCTATGAACTTTTCTCTTTATTTGGTCCATGAACTTATTCCTGGGTCTTCCTTCTCTCTATTTTACCTTCGATTATGGTCTTCATAAACCCATTGTTATGCATGTAGGAGATGAAATATTTCAATTTTAATGGTGTGTATTGGAAGTGCCAAGTGCCGTGCTTTCCCATCAAGATTTCAAATAGTCTTCAAATTACTGACCAAAAGCTCAAATTTACATTGGGCTTAATTGTGAAACCTTTTCGTCAAATTGAGCGCTTGAGTTTCATAAGTGATGAATTTTCGGAACGGGCTAGCTAATTCGACGAGTTATTACTTATAAACATTTAATTTTCCTCTGACAGATGTAATTGACCTGGCGTGGGAGATTTTATTTATTTATGTTGAACTATATGCTCACAGTTGAATGAAAAAGGAAGCATATTTATGCATTAATGAGAGTGTAGAAACTGGGTGATGAAATCCCGCAGGTTATTTAACTGACATGGCTGGAAGTTGTAGTTTAAGTGAAGATGCCTTTTATATTATCGGAGGAGGTAGCATTCGACCGGGGATGGATTTAGGCCACTGCTTTTGGAGGAAAACGATCCTCCTTTCCCGTCTCTGAGAAATTTCCTTGCATGCGCGGGAGGGCATGAAATCAATTTTTTGCGACTTTAAAGGATTCCCATCCCTCCTTTTCTTCTTGTTAAAAATCCTCGTAGAGTTTTTGTGGCTGAAAATAAACCTAATTGGATGTGTGGCAAGTTATCAATATAGTTTTAGGGATATAACACTGATCGCTCTGAAGTCGATGACTTAGGAGTCATTATGAAAATATTATGATTTGATTTGTTATTCATTAATCCTGGGTTAAATGAGTTAAGATAGCCCCCTCTTCTTCTACTATAGGACTCGCCTCGTTACAGTGTTTCAGAGTGTAGTAAATTTAATATGTATTGAGATTTGCAACTAATTCCTTTATGTTGAAAGTTCTCTTGCAAATATTTGGTACGCAGGCCAGATGTAGAGTCATTTAACAATTTTTCAATATCATATTCACCTTATGTGTTCATTTTTTTTACTTTTTAAGTTAATTTGACACAGAACAGACATATAATGGTACTGAACTTTAAAATTCACTTTTAATAGACTTTTCTCTGAAACACAGTTCGATAGCAAGCATTGATGTACAGGTTCAGAGGTTGTCCCGTGAATTTACTGCGAGTGCCTTGAAGGTATCCTTTAAGCGTTATGTGCTTGCTTGGTGTACAGATATTGTCAAAATATAAGAGACAAATTATTAATAGACAACCTTATAGCTTCATAATTAATTCATTGTTTACTATAGGTGATTGAATTTTTTGTTGAGTTTTGATGGCATACATTGGGTATAGATATACTCCACTTTATTTATTACTTTGCTGTAATTAAGATATCATTTTAGATTAAACATAAAAAGTTTTTTAAAAACTGCTTGACCTTCAATCACTTTATTCTCCCGTTCCGCTGGATTTTTGAAGTTATGTCGCTCAAGTCCCAGTGATTGTCCATTTATAGTACCAGGAACTTCTTCGAGAAGTACAATGGACATTTTACCTGTGTACATCGATTCATTTATCGTAGTTTGCGGAAAATTATATGCTCCATTTTGCTCTTTCAACAATTGGAATAGAAAGTTTCCGTTAACTTATTCGAACTAGAGAAATTCTGTTAAAAGACATACATATCGTTTCCTCTGGATTTGAAATCTTTTTAAAAGAAGATGCCTCCTCATCTCTTTTCATATCGTGGTTTTCATAATCAAATCGCTTTGTAGCTACTCGCCCGCAAGCGATTGAATTGCAAAGCGAGCCTAGACGAGGCAGAACCCTAGAATCTCAAGTTTTCCATTCGGTGTCTGTTCCTCGCCCATTTTTGATCCCAGCGTCTTTCTTTATCCATCTTCTCCTTTGTGACTCAAACCCTCTCCACATGTACCCCATCATCTTGAGAAGAGGTTTCCTTGAAAAAAATTTGAGAACTATATCTTTTTTCTCAATCGACCTCCCGTTACTCTAAATGAACCAGAATATTTGAATCCTGTTTAGGTGTCTGCCGGCTTGAATTATATCTCTCTGATAATTATGCGATACTTAGTACTGGCAATGTATCACAAATGAAAAAATAAATCGGTTTTCTTCCACTGATTCTTTTTCTTGGCACAACATATTTTGTCACAGCAGTGTCATCATCAGGACACCGTTGTGTTGAACCGAAGTTATTTTTTCACTTGTGAAAATCAACTTCCACATAGTTGACCCAGAAACCATGGAACTTACAATAGATCTTTTACTGAATCACAAGATATACTATCAGTACTAGTATGGCATGAGTTCCAGTTTTAATGACGAACGCGCAGAAATTTTTGCATTAATTTATCGAGTATTCATCTTATAGCGCCAAAAGAATGTAACTTCGTGTAGTGCATACTTTATTAAGTGCCTGGTCAGCTTTTGAAGCAGTTTTCACGTCATAATAAAATTACGAACTACGAAAACTACGAAAGGTTTTATGTTAATATCCTTAAAATTTCCGCTTTCCTTTAGGTTAGGTAACGGAAGGCTCTTTTTGAAGTGATGGGGAGGGATTTGAACATAAGATGTGACTTATTTTCCCTCTGTCTTCTTCGAAAATCCTTCCCATGTCACTTTATCTATAAAAAAGCTGAGAGTAAAAGACGTTGCGATAAAATTCCTTTTTTTGTTGAGCACCTTAAAAATCACGTGGACGCGACGATAGCGTTGAAACGATAGGAAAAATTAACCCAAAGAACGACTCGCTCCAACCACCTTAAACTTTCTTATCCCCACCTACCCTTCTCCCTATCCACCCTTTCCCCCACTACCGTCCCTTCTATAGACTCGCTGAACTTCCAAGGTTCTCACCCCCGCGGCGCATCTCCCGCCTACATCCCCCATTATTCCACCTGGAACATTATCCGTTCCCCAACCTAGTGTTCTCTCCGTGATAATTCAACGACAAAGACTCAAAGGAGGAAGTCTAAATGCTATATAATTTGTACGAGGATTCCTCTGACGTAGCGAGCTTGTTCTGTCGTAGCATTTTACGGCGTGACTGAATAGCTTCGCCTTGTTAGCTGATTTTGTTTCGCAAGTGATTGGACGTGTCTTTCCTCGGCTATCGGAGCATTATTCACGGCTGATAGGAAAGAGTTCCTCTGAGCTAGGTTTCGAGCTCAACTGGGTGGAAATTCATTTCCATGGGATATGAGCACCAGGTATCTTTCAGCGAAATTCTATTCTAATGGAAAAACTAGCTGTAACGCTTGTGTGCAATAATCAGGTACTCGATGTATGCAAGAATGATGCAGATGCGCTATAACTGGTTTCATTTTAAGAATAAATTTTGCAGTAAGATCTATTGTTCTCTTATTCCGTAATGGGACCGTGAATGAATTCGCATTACAATGGCTGTCTACACAATGCACCCGTGTATATCTTGGTGCTTTCCATGGATGGTTGGGAGAGATATATTTTCATCTTGTTAGGGCGAAGTAAAATTAAAGACTCTGAATTTAATGAGTACATAATACTTTAAGGGTAATTACTTTTAGGTAAATAACCGCACCAGCTGAAGCATAAACGTAGTTACGTGCAGTATAAATGTTCTTGTAGTTGGATTCAACTCCATTAAATGACTCATATCTAAAGGTACGTACATTGAATATGTTTCCTTAAATTAAAGAAGGAAGAGAAGATATAAATTATTAGTTCTCTAAAAAATGATGAGTGTTTTCCATTCTCCTTGGACTATTTATTCTAAGATTTTTCGTCAATTATAATTCTTCTGCTTTTCCTGAATGACAGTTTCCTTTGTTAATGTGATTAAGGCTGCTGGTTTTATAACATATTTTATAAAATAATTTGTCAAGGTGTGTGCATTTTTTACGCATTATGTCTATCTATTGCACAACTTTGTGAATGCTGCATTTCCAAATCCTCAAATTTCAATTTTTACTCCCTCTTCTCCCTGTTTTCCTGCGTTGTCTCCCTTAAATCTTCCTCTCTCCTCTTCTGCACCCCGGAAATCCCAAAGGGCCGGCTCGCTTTGTCTGGCGGCCTAATTACGGAAGACACGAGCAGAAGGGCCGCCGGACAGAATAGTCTGCCCCACGCCGTGCTATCCTCCGAGCAGATTGGGGGTTCACGTGGAGGAGCATGCTGTCTATCGGCAAATGGGGAAGAACTAGGTCACAAAAGCCTCCGGGGTGTCATGTCGATGCTCAATACCTGTGTCTTGCTTAAAGAAGTCTCCTTACGTAAATGCACTTCGGAAACGGTGATTTCGTATTCCCTTTATGAATATTTACCGAGTCGTTAGCAATTGATATTTTTCCACGACTAAATTTTAAAATGTCTTTCGGATTCATTAGGAATTTCCTGACTTGGTGATTGAAATGGTTGGAATGCTTGAATCCCCCCCCCCCCCCGGGGTGAATTCATTTGGGTTAATATTGGAAGAAATGCACATGCAATAGTATTTGTAGTTCTATTTTAGTTGCCTGTCCTGCAAAGAAATATACAGAAACTCTCATATTCAAAGAAGCCTTAGACTGGAATAGCTAATGATGCGGAGATGAAATTAGAAGCCTTACGCCAATTCAATTGAGACACTCTCTATAGATTGTCCAATTTCTGTAGTTGTAGTTAAATGAGACTATATTTGGTATTTTTTCCAAATTTCTCGGCATGGTGCATTTAATTTGTGGTCCATATTTCTTTGTAATAAAACCTTGAGCATAGTAAATAGGCATAGAATCTGGCGCACTTAACAAGGCTGGACTGCCAAATGCAAAGCAAACATAAGTCTCGAGTCCCGTATTTTAGCGTTTAGTACTCACGAGTTCAAACACAAACAGTGCATAACTATCGAAGTGATATGATACTTGCCGGACGGAACTGCGCAGACTGACGTGCACGGTAAGTAAGCAGCGTGTCATGAATGGTAGTGCATAACGTTCCATCTTTCGGGAATTATCGGTAAAAACCATTCGCGAACCGCCTATTTCGTCTCGCGACTGCCAACTCCAGCAAGTTTGGCAGTATTTGCTAGCGGCTGATTACGCTCAATACGGACCTCAGGTTCTATTTTGAACCTGAGCGAGGGTTTACATTGATAAGTACTTTCCTAAAGCTCCTTCCAACAGAGGAAGCTGAGGGTTTAATCAGAGGAAAAAATTCACAAGTTAGGGCAGAGCCAGATTGGTTTCCGTTTACACGGGCAAAGACACGCTTTTTCAGGCGAATTGCCGTAACTTGTGGAAGTTGTGCAAACGGACAAGTAGAACTTTTTACATGGCTCCAATTTATGTTGAAAATTGACTGCTGCGAGTAGCTTGCGCTTCATCTTGCCCACCGACCCACTTAGCTCAAGCCCACCTTAAGGGAGACAGGTACGCAATCTTCACAATCATGTGGGAATGCCCGGTAACATAAGCTATAGGATGTGTTATCATTTGGCAGATATTATCTTCCATTTCTCCCGCGGACTCTTTTTTCCTGCGACTTTCTGGATAATCTTTGGATGAAAGTGAAGATTAAAGCATTTTTTATCAAGTTACGATAGCTGTTGTTGCGTGTCGCGATAAAACCAATGCATATGAATTGTTGGTCATGTTGTGATTGGTATACACGGATAGGGTATTCTAAGGTTGTTTGATTGAGATATCAATTCACATAAAAGTCAATGAATTTGGACTCGCCTTAAAGAAAAATAATCACCCTTTAAAACATCAAAGAATCAGTTACTATCGCACTACTATTTTACGAGATATTTGCTTAAATTCAACACCCAATTTCCATCGTAAATGCATGGGTGTGTTCTTTAGAGTAACTTTATTTCCAAAATGAGGATTTTCTAGCGCATGGATCTCGTCATAAATTTAGCAGTGAGTAGTTTGTATCAATTACCTACTTTTTTATTAAAACACTTCAATCACTCACCGTATTTATTTTTACAGACTCGAGAAAGGATCTTCGTTTATATGGCTGTTTCCATCGTTAGCTGTGAAAATTAGTCAATTTGTAGACTTATAGCTGCATATTTCATTGCTGTGAATTTCATTCCCATGTCAAACCTACTTAAATGAATGAGATTAAAAATCACGTATCGATATCCCATTGTAAGATTTCCTTATTCATCTCTACCTACTTCAGAACTATCTTCATCCCGTCCATAAACCCATAAACCAAAGCCATTTATCTTCTTTCTCCTTCCCGATTACTAAATATTCTTACCTCTATTATGTCTTTCGACATCCCTTTGCCCCTGATTACCTGTTCTAAACACCTAATTCAGTGCATCACGCGGAGCTTGCAATGGTGACCAATATCATTGCCAACGCTGATTTTTCACAGTTTATTGAATGATCACGTCGTCTTTTTCCCAATCCACATAAGTTTTTCCAGGCGTACTAAATATTCCTGTACTGGATTGTATTATACTGCAGGAACTGACACTACATTTTCAGCCTATGGGCCTTCTTCACCACCATAAAAGGGCCAACACGGTCTAATATATGATCAGCTTTAAAAACTGGTCGTGCCGGTCGTTCTCATTCACGATATTGACTGATATAACGAGTGTTGTGAGCATTTTGACTGATCAAGTAGGCTCATTTGAGATCATACATTTTACGTCCGATTTCAGTTTGAAAGTTTGTTCAGTTCCAAAGTTTCCTAATAGACATCTTTTTCAAGTGACATTTGAATTCCACGCGTTCTGAATAGAAATTACAGACTTCCGCAAGTTGTTTTGAGTTTTCATAGACCATATGTATGTAAGAGTGCAAGTTGTTCCTTACGAGTCGCAAGGGGCCCAGACTTATACTGACAGTGGCATATGGTGCGTACAATTGTGCCATACCCGATTTGGCACTACCAAGGAAAGTACATTTACGCATATCGTTGTGGGTACCTGGGAAACGCGAACGGTAAGTTGTTTTTAATTAAAGCTGCGCAGGGCAAAAGTGGGCTAATGTTTGTGGAGGCTTATTAATCGCATTTTGAATAATTACCCCGGGACTCTGAAGAAGTTCACTGCCAGCGATACCTTTCGGGTTCCGTGGACGGAGGCGATTTCGAAGACGAGGGATTTGGAATTTTATCAGACTAACCCGGCCTCAACCTCTTGGTAAAGAAGGATAGAGGGAAAGAGAAAGAACAGGAGAGGAGGAAATGTAAAAACGAACGAAAGAGGGAAATGTTGGCAATTAAAAATTATTAATGGCTTAAGAAATTGCTCGGACAGCGGGAGGTTGGGCGAATCCTCCCTCCTATACAGATTCCTTTTTTTTCTTAAGGACTGATAAAAATGTAATTATTCATCTAGTGTGCCTCTCCCGTTTATCTCGTTTTCGTCCGGGGCCAGGAATCGCGGTTCGAGCGTAGAATTTAATTATTATTTTTGGTGCTTTTAATAGGATTAGAGAGTGCGATAAAGGTATGGAAATAAGGAGGAGGGAGTGAGGCGAATACGACGGTGGTGGAAGGATTCGGCGGAGAAGGTGCGAAGAGCGGAAGAGTTGAACATCGGGAAGGCTCCGTTTCCCCTTCAGTTAGGAGTTATTTTTATTTTTTAATGCTAGGACCGCCGAGTTTGGCTATCTCCTTTCAGGCGGCTGGAGCCAGGAAATTTATGTTTCTTTACAGATTTGCGTAAAACTTTGCATACGGTACTTTAGTTATAAATTACTGATACCCTTAGATAAGAGTATAAAAAAAAAAATTTTTCCCATCAGGTTTTGGGCTAATCAGTGCTGTTTTGACGAGTAGATTTACCTATGATGAGCTGTTTTTGGCAAAAATAACTGCATACAAACTGATTTATGAATCATAAATTATGTATTTACATTGTATAAGAGAAATTTTCAATTGATCAAGCCAAATTTAGTCATTTTCAAGTAATCCTTCTAAAATGGGGCCAAAAGATTATAATATGTTGCCTGATACTATAAAAAAATACGAAAAGCTGTAAAGTATTTCTACAGTTGGCGAAGTTTTGGATATTAGATTAGAAATATATTGTTAGATACTTGTATTGTATATAAGTATTGCATATTATTCTTTTCTCAAAATTTGTGGTACTTTGAAGAGTTAATGGCAATATCATTATTGTGTTAATAATTAAATTACTTTTTTATGGTATCTCAAATGATTATGTTAAATGTTATATACCTTACCATGTTATAAGTTGGCAATGTATATATTTTTGATGAGGTTGCCTCAGCACAGGATTCCTTAGAGGCAACCTAGCTTTCATATGGACGAAATGTAAATTCAACGTTTCAATTTGTTGGTTTCGAAAGCAATAAATTTACTTTGCTTTTACTATACCAACTTCAAGGTATCTCGCCATTCCAATGAATTTAAAATTCACATTTTAATATAAATTTCATATAAATTCCGTTTCTTTTGCAAAAAACTTTCAATAGCTCAAGTTTCAAAGTATAACATGCTTTCATTCGGGTTAAAGTTATAAATGTGTTGTTCCATCATTGCATGTATAATGAGTTCCACCGAATCAACTGCCTCGCATTTTTTTCAGATTACTTGAATGATATTTAAAATCTGCCATCCTTGAACCACAATTACCACTCCAGCCACCATAAGCTACGTTTTCATACATTTATTTTCGCCCCCTTCAGCCGCATCGTCATTCAACCAATTTGGATATTCGTGACATAATCATCTAACATTGCCCACGTGACGGTATCGGTCATAGATTTTTTCAAATTTCTAAAACCATAAATAGTTTACATATGTAATTTCTTAGACGAGTATACTTAAACTAAATCACTCATTTGCAAGATGAGACATATAACTTGAAGAATTCTTGGCAGTTTTCTTAAAGAATGGCAGACTCTCTTGGCACCACCATCCTCGATGAATCTTGGACTTGATAAAACTTTAAGATCATCTTTTTCTGTCTTTTCTAGCTCGTTTCACTTATAAATATTCTTCTCTGTATATACTTTATAACATTGTCCCTCCATCTTTCTCTTGGTATACCGCAGAGGACTTATAGTGATCATATTCTCCATTTGTAAATTTTCTTGGTCGATGCCTAGACA
Source organism: Ceriagrion tenellum (assembly GCA_963169105.1). Lineage (NCBI taxonomy): Eukaryota > Metazoa > Arthropoda > Insecta > Odonata > Coenagrionidae > Ceriagrion > Ceriagrion tenellum. Next base: position 89,887,519 of record OY720635.1, on the reverse strand, counting down.
ATTGAGAAAAAGACAGCGATTCCCTTTTTCATCACTAGTCATTTATGTGATTTTATTATTTGTCATCTTTCTAATTATTCAGAAAACTGCGGAACTGACTGCGCAGTTACTTGGAGGATGTCGTAAATGATTTTTTAAATGAATTCCACTCATTAAAAAAATTGTTTATGAATTTATACCGAGTTATATACATGATCACAAATGTTGATAATAAGTTTAAATTTTAAATCTTTGAGTGATTAGTTTTTTAGACAAAATGTATATATTACGACAAACTTTTAAAGAAATGGATGACTACTTTGGGGAAGGAAATATCTAAAAAAACGGAGCCAATGGGTCAAAGAGAGAAGAGAAAGGTGCACTCTCAAAAGAGTCGGAGGAGATAAAGGCGTCGCGATAAAGACGGTTGAACACTTATGAAGTGGGTTGGCGAGAATGGAGGCGCGTTTAACAGATGTGCGCGAGAGAGTGGAGGTGTTTTCTTCTCCTCCGCACAGAGGGAGCGCGGATAAGGGAAATGGACGAAATATGGGTGCCGTGTGACAGGCAAGATGGTCGAGGACGGATGAAGGCTTTACGTGTTAAAGGGAGCGAAAGGGAAAAGAGAGAAGGGGGAGGCGCGTAGAGTGAATGGGTTTGGCGAGAGAAGTGTTGAGTGAGTCGGTGTGCGAAGAGAAATCACTGCCAAGTAAGTGGGGAAGCTTTTGTGATTCGCGCCTTGGAGTGAGTGAGTGAATTGACGCTGATAAGCAGAGGACGAGAGAGAGAGAGAGAGACAGGAAGAGAAGTAGAGAGCGGATGTGCCCTTGAAGGATAGGAGACGGAGAAGGGCCTCGCCGAACTAGGGAAACGGGCGTGAGGGACGGTGGAAAGGACAGGGGGCGAAGGAATTGAGCGTGAAAGAAAGAAAGGAGAGGAAAAAGGCAGTGGGAATGGTGCTGATGTGTTGAGTTGATGAAGGTGGGCAGAGCGAGAAGCGGGGAAGTCAAGGTCGTGAAGCTAAATCAATCCCACTGGTAGATAGATACAGTGTGGTAGCGAAACAATATGGCAGTTCTGCAAAAGTACTTAATGATCCTAATCAGTAGACTTCCGCCCTAAATTCTAATTCCACGCCTACCTTTGTCCATTTATATCGATTTTATGGCAGTTGAGTTTTAAAATTTTACGTTAATCCTGGCAGTTAAACATTTAAGCAAATTGTGTTTTTATATTAGTGGCGTAACAAAGTGACAGTTGCGTAAAAGAGTCATTTCATCATTCTCTAAGAACTTGCTCATCTCTGGGAAGAAAGGAGTGGTGCTGATGTGTTAAGTAAAAGGCGGATACAGAGTGGGAGGCGGGGAAGTCATGGTCGAGTGACTAAAGCAAACCCACTGGTAGATTGATATAGTGTGATTGCGAAACATTATGGTAGTTGGGCTAAAGATCCATATCATCAGACTTCCGCTCTAATTTGAATTCCACACCTGCATTTTACATTTTAAATTTGTGGTTTGTGAAGGGTTTGTGAAGAACATAATTGAAGGTATAATTGAGGCAAAATCCCCAGAAGAAATTACAGGAATAAGTTCATGGACCAGATAAAGAGGAAAGTACATAGGAAGAATTACCAGGAGGTAAGGTAACTAGCATTGGATAGGGAAGGATTGAGGGCTGCAGTCAACCAATCCTATGATTGAATTACCAATGACGACATTTGCCCATTAAATCGTTTGTATGGTTCAGGAGTTTTGAAATTCCATGTCAATCCTAACATTTTAAGCTCAATATGTATTTGTATATTGCTGGAAAAATGAAGTGACAGTTGCGCAAAAGATCCATTTCAGTGGAAAGTTCCATTTGCTAAGAACTTGCTTTGCCTTGGAGAGCAAGGCGGTCGCAAACTTCGATATTGACGACAAATTTTCATTCTGTTATTCACATAAATCTTACAGGTATTCTTAAATTAAACCCGTACATACATACACAGATATTGAACGCGGTAATCAACCAAAATTAATACTTATTTATTTTTATGATCGTTTGTTTATTTACTTATTTAACTGGAGACATATAAGTCAAACAAGTTTTTGGAGTTGGATCTGAGATTTAAAGTCTGCAATGGAACAAAAAATGAATTTAACATATATGTTTATTACGGTAGCTAGATCTTTGTGCCCATAATAGCGTAACCTACATGCGTACTTTGGTAACATTTTAACATTTTAAGCTCAATATGTGTTTCTATATTGGTGGAAAAATGGTGTGATAGTTGCGCAAAAGATCCATTTCAGTGGGAAGTTCATTTCCCTAAGAACTTGCTTTGCCCTGGAGAGCGAAGACGCCACAAACTTCGATATCAGCGACAAATTTTCAATCTGTTATTCACGAAACTGACTCTTTTGCAATTGTTTAGATGGGATTCTCCGATTAGATAGCACATTTTGATTCCGCTTTTTATATTAAAACAATTTTGTAAGACCTCATGGGCTTGTGACCACATGGCTCTTTGATACGCGCAAGTGTTCTCAGAAATGACAAATTTGACCATAAAACTTTTTTCCAGTTTGTTATTTGAGAATCATGTTCAATACCATATTTAACTTTAAACGAATATTGTTTAATTTTTTAGAGTTGTTTATTATTAATAGATAAAACTGTTACAGGCATGAATGGGAATATAAGAGTGCTACGCATTCAAATATCCAGTACTTTCACTCATATATATGGAAAAGGAAATATGTACGAAACATGTGTGCCTTGTGACTGTTGGTTATGAAGGTCGAATGTTTACGTTTTAGCGAATGTGAAAGGAAAAGATAACAGAGGAAGGGAGGTTGGAAAAAGCCTGCTATTCACAGGCAGGGAAGGCGAGGCAAGAATGATACAAGCAGATGGGTGGTATCAAGATTGAAACGTCTAGCGATATAATACCATAGAGCTATAGTAAATGGGAATTGAAAAGTGATAAATACGAAGTGGAATCGAAGGGAAAGGAAGAGTGTGAAGTGTTATAGCGAGAATAGGTGTTGCTACTAGCGATAGGGTTTACGGCTGAGGGAATGGGAAAGGCGAGAAAAGATATGCGTGGTAGGTTTGGAATGAAAAGGCGGACGTGGGAAAGAATATGTTATGCATAGCGGGTTGGATGATAAATGGTTGCGCAAATTCGGCGTTATAAATAATAGTAACTTTCCTGAAGGAAGGATTCCGTGCTATAATTATATGCTGGTACTAAACATTTCCATCAGACGAAATGGTACCATCCTTGAGCAGGACGAAGGATGTAACAGATAGCAAGTTTAGAGGCAAAAGTTAATTGAATTTCACTAGTGATGCCTCAGATTTGAAATATGATTTACCGAATTGCCTAGACATGGGGCGCACTGAACGCGTAAGACGCACTATGTTTTTTGGTAGTTCTTAGGTTTTCTCCGCTTTGCATCAATTTTCTGGACGACCATTTCGCCGGAATTATAGCCGGCTTCAACTGATCTTAATGATGCCAAGAGGAATGTATTCATAGGTATTAATTTACCAATTGTGTTCTCTTTAACAGCGCATTAGTTCGAGGGACACTGCGTTCCTGAAAATTCCATCAACTACATCTGTTTCCCACCAGGAACTCTAGCAGGAGTACATTTTGAGAGGAAATCCTAATCCTATAGGTTTTTTTTATAATAATAAAGGCTGATTTTTAGGACCTGATGAAGCTGATTGGAATGTCGTCAAAATGATTGTCAAGAAAAATGATGCAATGCGGGCAGAACCTGAAAAACACCAATGAACAAGAAAACCATGGAAACCTTCGTAATAAGACGCTCTATGGTTTTTTGGGTTTGGTTTTAGAATAAAAATATAAAGATTTATGTATTTTAATATAAAAAATTTACAAGAAAAATTATGAATGCTTATGAATGTTAACTGACAAAACAACAACGATATTAATACTGTTAGTCGCAGAATCACATAAGCAATATACGTTTGAAAATCACGCGTTCACGTTGCTGATGCAATTAATTACCCGGTAAAATGAGAGAAAATGACGCTAACGCTGGAAACGTAATTAGATTCATGAAAACTGATTTTTATTCAGCTTATTAGACGCTGGCAAATTTTGGAAATTGTTTTTCTTATTGGCCGATAAATATGCTAGGTGCAGCAAAGAGAACATGAAAAGGTGATTGATCTACATGTGATATAAAATATCACGGCAAATATGTACCGAACCTTGAGCACAACCTGCGCTCTCTTCAGTCACGATGTCCTAATCGGTGGAATCTGTGCCTGTCCAAGCTATTTTGCAATAGTTGGCAAAATATTATTAGGTCGTCCTCAGTAAAGTATTTATTTACCGATTGTGTTTTGTTTAACAGCGCGTTAATTCGAGGGATACTCTGCGTATTTGAAAAATCCGATCAACATTATTTCTTTGTTTCCCGCCAGGAACTCCAGCAGGAGTACATTTTGAGAAGAAATCCTATTCTTTTTTTGTAAGCTTTGAGTTAATACGAGTAAAAGTGTATTTTGTGTGTATAAAGGTGTTTAAAAGGGTTTTTACTTATAGGATGCGTCTTGAATGTGGGTTTACCATCCGACTCTAATTGTTTACCATTTCAATCAAAGTTCTTTTCAATGAGCTTTTGAAAAGAACGATTTTAAGGAGAATTGTTTATCTATAGGTTTTATGGTGCTGATTGTTGAAGCAAGTCATTCAGTGTCAGTCAATGTTAAAGTACTCTAAACGAGGTCATTTTGGAAATAAATGCATCCTGGAAGTTAGTACTATCTTCCGATTTTCATAATTTCAGTCCCCTTTTTCATTAACTGATGAGCTGCAGTCTTTCCACCCCTACGATTGTCAGCTTGTGGCTCTAGCCCACGTTGCCTAAGCTTTGGGTATCTTGCATGGGGAGAATCAAATTTTAAGAGTAAACTCGAAACGGATAGGTGAGAAAGGAGCGAACGTTAAGAAATGCTGGGGTGAGGAGATAGCAAGAAAATGCCAAGGATCTGGAAGGGGAGAAAGACGGGAGAAAGGGATTTTGGTGTATTTGAAGTCAGGACGATGGTGGGGCGGCTGGTAGTTAACGTGATTTAGGGTGGAAGCTGGAAAAATGACTCGTGAATAATTGGGTCGTATCCGGATCTTTGGAGTAATGTTCTAAGGTCTTGTTATGAGCAGCGGAAAGAATTATTTAAATGGCTCTTTTATTTTATGAGGATTTACGAGTGTGCTTGGTGATCTAATTTTTATAACCTTATTTTTTGCTGGATAAGTGGAACTTGAAGAATATGGTTTGGCTATTCGGCGGACGGGATAGAAATCGTTGGTTATAGAATATAGAATATAAAGTTGGTTATAAAATGTTTGGCACGATCGTCTAGGGACTGTAGTTACATACTTATTCCACAGTTATTTTATATTTTTAATAATCTCACTCTGGCCTCAATTTATTTGGCGATCAACGAGTAGACCGTAACGTGCAGGAAGGTAACAAAAATGCCAGTTCTATTTTTAATTCCACAAATTTCATCTCTGCCATCATGATCTTGCCGCCACTTCTTCTTCTTCTTGCGGGTCTGTAACTATTATTATTTATGATATATTGTCATTCTTTAGTTAATAGAAGAATAACTATTCGTTTTGTTGATTTTTTCACTTAAGTATATACTCCTATTTGCGCATCAATTCCGTACTATTTTTAAATGGACACAATTTTATTGGCAATTTGTTATTGATATTCGAGCTGATTAATATGCAGAACAAGTCGTCATAAATTAGTACTTTAAATTTTTTACTTGTGTATTGAATTTTTTTCTGATAAATATTTTGCTCTGTCAACACAATTCAAATTGTTTCAAATGGGGAAGTAATTTATAAATCAAAATATTGCGGTATTTAAATGTATCATATTATAAAACAAGGCATTCATGAGTTCATAGAAGTGCGTGGTGTTAAATGTGTCCATCATTTTAAGTTACTCATGGAGTAATTTTAAGTGTATTTGTGTTGAAATGGCTAACTTATCGGCCCTGAGGATAGTGCTCTTGACGCCTATTCGTTGACTATTTCCCTGAGTACTTTTTTTTCTGCAATGACTGTTTTTTGAACGACGCTGGTGTCATACATATATATTAGCGTAGCACGATATTCATGGGATGTAAATTGCGCTGTTGATTACGTACTTATCCTCATATGGAGGGAAAGAAATAAAAAGGTATCCAAGTCTGCAGATATTCGAATGGTCTTCTAGTTGTCTTATTCCGATGGATCTATGACTTGATTGAATCAAAATGTGTTTGCAATTATTTATAATTGACGCTTCTTTTTTGCATTCCTTGCTCGGAGGTTTTATCATATTTATTTGATTTTATTTCTGAAGTTTTCAGTAAAAAAATATGATCTCGGAAATTCTTATAGTCCAATGGTATCTTGCCAGAACCCTGAGCTGGTGTTCACCGTTAAAATGCCAAGAATGAGGGTTAATCCTTTCATGCACTGTTTTCTGCCCGTGAAACTACTCCATCATTCCTTTTGATCTATTTATCTGATTTCAAATTTCATAAATCGGATTTCATAAAACGTTTTTTCTTAAAGATTAACGGCCATTGATCAAAATAAGCACTCACTATTGCGTATTCTAGAGTATTGGATTTGATAGTAATTCTGTCGAAGTTTTTCAATTGCAGGAAATGGCTTTTATTCCATCCATCATTAGCCATTTCCATCAACTGAGCTCACATTGGTAGCTTAAGGATTAATGAGGTCGTCAACTTTAACGTATTTTATAAACTTATTCCGAGACTGGACTGGTTATAGATATGCGAGGTAGTCTTATATATCTCATAAACGCTCCCATAAATGCAAATTGAAGTGCCTTTGTTATAGCGCCATCAAACGGGGTGTCCAAATATGGTTTATCGTCCTTCTCCAGCGACGGATAATATTGCCAAGGGTGATTTGAAAAAAAAATGCGAGGCATGAAAATTTGATGGAAACGTACCGCCCTCATACTTGACTCTCATTATTTTTTCTTCGGTTTTTCCTGTCAAAAGTGAGTCAGTTCAAATGATATAAAACATCCAATTGCGCAGAAACTTTGAAGATTTATGTACAAGCAACAGTTTCATGTAGCTACATCCATCTGATAGCAGAGCATTTATTCCATATTTCGACGTCTATATATAAAACAAAAACTTGGTGGATGATTTCAATGCTTGGCGAGAGAACTGCGCTACCTGTATCCTATTTAATATGGAGCAATGATTTTCTTAACAGTTTATCAATAGTGAGATTCATCCTGTTTTCTCTTTTTGATACAATCGTTCCTTGGATATATGAAGCTATATAGGTTTTGACCCTAGGGGTTTGACTGACTTTTTCTCTCTGTCATTCACCGTAAATGTGTAAAAGAGAACGAAGCAATATCAATAACTATTTGTCTTTTTACTGGCTGATTTAACACCCTCGTGACCATGGTTTTTCAAATTTATCTCACGTGTCAACATTGCATCTCATTGTTTATTGTTATTTTAATCAAGGCACTTGTGTATTCTGTCCCTGCAAATCGTGGTACTAATCCACAGCATATGAAGCTGTACCACTATAGTGTATGCAGCTTCCGATAACATAGGTTTGGCTATACCATCGGCGTTTGAACAAAATGGCATCTGAAATTTTACGTAAAATCTCAGTACTTCGTCATTTCTTACTTACCTAACATTTACCGAGTCTTTACTTTTATTAGACAGGGTTAGAAAATACCTGACACCAAAATAATCATGCTATCGTTTAGAAGTTGCGATATTCACTGCGGTGAAAGTTTCACTTACGTCAAAAATGGTTTCCTCCGCTCAGGCCTAGTGAATGGGAGGCACCACCTCAGAACCCACTCTCACATCTTAAATTGGGTATCCGATCAAATAAGGCCTCGTTTATTTCAATCGTACTATTGGTCACGAAGTATTGGAATATATCAACCTGATGACGACAAAGTCCCACTTTTCATTCCGGTACCCCACTCAGTTCAGACCAAATTTAAATGCGTAACAACGCTCCGTAGTCGCTGGAGACAGATTCCTTCCGTTGTTAAGATTCCCAGGCCGTGGTCCTCCACTTCATCTTTTCCTCTCCCTCCTTTCTTCATTCCTAAGAAGTACCCTATCTTGCTTTTAACAATGAAATGAGGTCGGTGCTACGGAAAATTGTGATATTTTTCCTTGACCTTAGACCTAAATATTATCCACTTTCTTAGTGTGGTAGTGATACCACTCGAAAAATAACAATTCATGTAATTAATAAAACAGATATATAGAATGACAAATGGAAAATTCATGTTTATAATGTTAAGCACGTTTGGTGACGTAATGCGGAATATGTTGTGTGATACATCCGTCATTTTAGTGTTGTTGGGTTTTACCTCATTATCCAATATCTACACTGTTGGTAGAGTAAACATCAAGTCCTCAAAAAAAGTCAAATACCTTGGAATTACCTTAAAATCAGATATATCATGGAGGACACACGTAAAATACATTTAGGATAGCATCAAGGAACCTAGGATTCATCAAGTGTATAAGAGGAAGGTCCTCGGATGAAAAAGTAAAAGAGAGGTACTATATCGCTCTGGTTATGCCACACTTCGAGTAAATTTTGAATCACCGATGACATGATATATTGATGCCGAAGGGCTTCATGCTCCATGATGTATCAGGAAATGGTATCGTGTGATATCGAATCATTTCGCGTATTTTATACTCCTCCGTGCCTCCATCTCCACCGTAGCGCTCTCGCATCCCGCCGTGCAGTATCCGACAAATTGTTGAGGATAATTGGTTGGTCGGGAGGTGGTTTGAGTATATCGAGTCACCCAAAGGATGCGCGGCTGGCGAGCGGTTTCGCGTGTAAATCATCCATTCTCCTTCCGCGACGCCAAAGTTCCAAATGAAGTTTCATGACCGTCTCTTCTCTTCGCACAAGTTAAAAACCCTCCATACCCTCGGGATGGTATGCGGTGAGAATGGATTTCTTTACTTTTTCTTTTCTTTGTCGCTCTCGGCTCTTCAAGTTTTCCGAAACTTTGCATGGTATTGAGGATGAAGGATTGTGGTTTCATTTTTTTATTTCTATCTGGCTCTTCTCCCCGTTGCTTCTTTCCGCGATGCCTCAAGGAGATATTTCTGGACCTTCCCATTGATAGAGGGTTGGTCGCCAGGACTCCTGGGAAGTTCTGGATCTCGTTTACTTCCCATTTCAGTGGACCGGTGCCTTTCTTTATGAATTCCTTGGAAATTTTTCACCAAAGAATGCCTTAATGGAGAAATTTTTCTCAATCTTCTCTGAGAGTGGTAGGTGTGGCCTTAATGAAAGAGGTCAACCCTTAGGCTCATACTCTTAGAATGAGATTACGCTTCGTATGTCATGGTTTTTTACTTGCCTCCGTGAAATATTTTGTGCTCTATGTCCTTTGGTTCTTCTTCGAACAGAAATTGACTCTATCTCACATTGCAACAGGTTTTTGGTTAGCATTGCCATGCTACGTGAAAAGGTGGGATTATCCTAAAATTTGACTCGTAGCAAAGCCTTCTGACTGACTTTTATTAATCGGCAAAGGTGCTGAATATTTTAAGCAAGGAATCTGATATTAGTTTACACAATTAAATTACAATATCATGATAATTCTGCGACATTTATATAATGAAAAATACACCCCAGCATAAACACCATTACACTTCGAGAATTTGCAAATTTGAAAATTAGTTACTTTCTGAAAAATTCCATTCGCATTTTCGAGATGTTCACAGAAAGTTAACCGATTCATTTTTATATAAATTTGAGATTCCAAAATATATTTGCTTTCAAATACATTTCCGTATTAATTATATGAAATTACAGCGTAGTGACGTCCTGAATTTTCACTTCGCCTCTATGGTAACGCTATATTTAGTGAAAGTGGAATTGAATCAAGAGAAAATGGAAATAATAAAGAGTCAGATCTATAGCAAAGAATGACCGAAAGAACATCATGCACCAGGGGTTAGAAGGTCAAGAGAATACACAAAATTTAAAAGATTGTTAAAACTGAAGATTGGGAAGACTGAAGGGGACTTTTATAGTCTCTTAGAGAAGAGGATAGTAGCTGAAGATGATGAAGAATGGAAGGGTGCTTGTGAAGAAGCCCCGTGTGTACCTGGGCTGTGTCACCGAGTGTGCTGGTAATGTTCATGGTTTGATCTCTCGTCTTCTTCATTATTGCCCTCCCTGTGGAGATAAGAATATATGTACCCTTAATATATTTTCAGCTATAACAATTATATCTGACTTCCACCCGTCCAGACTTCACTCTATCACAGTAATCGTTACGTATTCATTACCTGCACTGTTTATGTTTATTGTTCGAAGTATTTTTAATAAGTGAGAATGAAGTATCGTGGAAAAAATAACTTACAAAGGTATTGTATGTATATGCAAGCATTAATCTTGAACCTAAGCTTGTCACACCTCTCGCGATGAAAATTCTGTTTCCGCGGCGAGCAGGTATTTTTCCCACTTCTTCTTTCGGGATTCGGCCGCGTCATTGTTTTTCTGACGTTTCTCCTCCTCTCCTGAAGGCGTCTTCATCTTCGACCTTAAGACGCTCCCAGGAGAGAAGGAGAAACGTTTCCGGATTTACAACGGCACGGACGAATCCCCAAAAAAAGGAGTGGAAAGAATATATGTTTACTTGATTGTGATTCATAAATCATATTTTCACGTAGCTATATTGTTTTGTTTCCCTTTCATGTACTTTTTATTGCATGCTCTATGCAATAATTATCTCATACGGAGGTATTTATTTGATATCAAACGCCGTTATCGCCGTTATCTATCGGCATTTGCCGTTTTTCATTGTTTATTTAAGTTGCGACGGACTAAATGGAAAATATAACCGTGCTCGACATTTTTCATGGCATTCACTCTTAACCTGTCAGTTGAATTTGAAATTGTACTCCGCTGAACCAAATTATTTACTGCTGATCGCTGTTCATTATTATTATATGCTCACCAAATGAATTGAGGGGAGGTAAATAAATTTATTGAATATTAAAACTTTATTTTCAATTAGTTGAGCAGTTGATGAATTTCGTCATTTATGGTCATCATTTAATGATAGGTCTCATTAACTAGATGTTTTTCAGGTGATGTTGTTGTTGCATATCAGGTTATGTTGATTTAATTATGTCCATCGCTTATTTCTCTACTCTATTAACCTTTTGCAAATCTATTTTTAGGCTGTTTCCTTTTTTTCATGTCTGTATTCTTTTATATATCATACTAATGTATGCATTTTGCGTAAGAATATATTTTCATTCTTTCTTAGGCTTACACTTGCTTAACTGTTTTTTTTTGTTCATTATAGTAACCTGACAAACCCTTTCTTTGTAATCATGGAATGGTTAATCTCTTTTGAGAATTTTTTCCTCCTAATCACACTACTTTCTTTTTTATGCAAATCTTTAGTGTAAGAAATGCAGTTGAGTAAATATCATTATAACTATCATTTATATAAAATGGCAAAAAACGGAAAGGAATCGGTCAATAATGCGATGAAACGCCCCCTTGACAGGGTTGAAAATGCAAATGAGGTGAAAAATCGTTAGATAATTTTTAGACATGTCTGAAATGGACAAGGAAGGGATGTTTTTGGGAGAAGTTGAAGAAAGCGGTGGATATCTTACATACAAAATGGCCAACCGGAAGACTTCCAAGAGCTCTCCGTTCCTTCAGCCGGACGTCTCCGTCATCCAGCCAGACCCTTCTTCATGAATTTTCCCTCAGAGCACCTATCTGTCTCCCCTTACTCTTTCTCCCCGAAAACTCTGTATGGGTTGCTGCAGATAAGAGCCAGGCTCGAGTAGGGTTGGAAGGGTCATTAAGTAAACCCCTGTCCTTCCCCACAGTGCAATGCACTACGGCGTGATCACTCACTGATGCGGCGAATGTACCCGCCTGAGCGCCCCGCGAGAATCCTCTTGTGTCCCGCGAAAAGCTAAGTCTACATAAATTTCTTTTTACATCGTTTCAGTTGCAGTGAGGTACCTCGCTCACAAGTCCTTATTGCGCATTGCACATTTATCCCTATTGACTCGAAATTATTTCCTCGTAATGGAACCAGCGTTTATAATTATTATTCAAATTTTAAAGCCTTTAAATATCATGATGAACGTGCGAGAAGATGCATGAATAGTTGAACACTGACAGAGGCTAAGCCAAAAATGGTCATCCCACCGTTGACGAAAGGACTGCCATTGCTTTTCCATTTATAGTTTGTACCTTTTAAAAAGTCTCTCACCCAAGTCCGAGGCATAATAGGTATTTCGACAAGCAATTCCAATTACTTGCATATCAAAATAAGGCTTATTGTTTTTTTCGTTGATCGATTACAATCATGTTTACAAAATGTTGCTTTTGTTTAGCATTGCAGAACTAGCAACAAATAAATGTTTATTTTTCGAAGTCCCAAACGAATTTTTGTTTTTTATGATAACGGAACTAAGACCGTGATTTTCTATTATTTCTTATAGGTAAAGCTTTTATAAGTAGTCCTGTTAAATCACACGCCTTAACCCATTTAAACCCAAGTGGTCGAAAACGACCTGGTTGCCTATAATCCCAAGCGGTCGAAAACGACCCTGGACAAATTTCTCGGTTACACTCGTCGGTTCTCTTCCGAAGTGCTCACAATGTAACTTACACGTAACAATATGCATCTGCGAATGACGCTGTGTTGAGATACTCGAAAGAAATCGGTTTAGTTGAGCGCTGTGAGTCGTGAACTACGGGACGCGATTTCTTCATAGACATGTCAAGACAGACGACTCGGTAAGTTTTACGTATAATTACTTGTGCTCTTTCTGATGACTCATTTTACATTAAAAATGGTCTTTTTAACTAATTTAATTTGGTTAATGATCGTATTTTAAGTTTTTTCGAAACTAGAGGTACTTAATTATTGAGTGGTCGTTTTCGACCGCTTGGGATAATGCATGTAATAAACCAAATACGCTCAATTACTTGACGCTGTCTCTCGCGATTTCCTAATGGACCTTTATTTGGACCATAATTTTGACCGTCGCCGTAACTCAGAAAAATTAACTTTCGAAAAAACTTAGTTCATTGTTTTTGTTAACCATACGGCCCATTTGTTTGAATTTACCATTCTATGTACCCACAACCGCTTGTTTTGTACTTTGTTCAGGAATAAATATCTCACCACCGCTGAGATATTACAGGAATGTGAGCGCTTAAGTGACGATGAAATTCACGATGCTATAACTATTTTAGATTCAAATGAAACTGAGATGGATGAAGAGAAAAAGGAGAGGAAGACGATTTTGATCCAAATAGATATAACCGCAAGCAGTTGATGGCTCCGGCGGAAAAGTCATTTGGCGAACAAGATGATGCATGCGACTTAGGCATACTTGACGAAGAAAGCGTTAGTGTTCCTAAGAAAGTTAAAGTTTGTTAATGGGTCAAGGGCGATATTAGTGATGTGCATCCCATACATGTGCCTGGGAATGAATATTTTCTCCCTCCTTTGACAGTGTCGGAACATTCTGAAGCAGTGGAATTTGTGAGATTATTTCTCACCCGGGAAGTAATAGATGACATAGCTAAATACACAACACTTATTTATTTAGCTATTATTTAACAATTTGCGGAGCTGAATTTTGGCCTGAACCACAGGTTGAGACGCGTACGTCATGCTAAAAACCATATTTACTCTTTCTCTGACATACCCTTTTGTTCCTTCCCCGGACATATTGTGCACAACGGGATGATACTCCTCCTTATCCTCTCGCACAGAACATCCCCATTTTTTCATTTTTTTTGCCTCCGTCCATTAAATCCTGCGAAAACCAGCTAAGCAAGCTCATCTGGTCACGCGAGACGGTGCATGGCTTGCCGGTGGCGATTACCTTTCTAACCTCCCGACCAGCCCTCACTTAATAACTCCGGCGGCCAATTTTTATGCACCGAGACTTGACTGCTCGCCCTATTGCCCCATCATCATTTCCTCTTTCTTCTTTGCCGGCTCTATAGTCTTCCTTCCTACCTCACCCTTCTTCCAGCTTCCATTGCTACCGCTACGATTCCGAAGTTGCCGCTAGAGACTCGGCTGGTCTCAGGATTTTACCGTCGATTTCCGTGGAGTTGAAGCAAATGTTCCTCCATTCTCGAATTTTCCTTGCATAGAAAAATTTTGAAGACAATGGTTTCGCTCAAGTTTGCCGTACGAGCATCTTCAGATATGAGACCGCGGACTGAAACTTGGACTTCGCGCCAATGGTGAACTGCCGAGAGGGGAGAAACATTCTCGCAATAGATAACTCAAAAGTGTATTATCAGGCGGGTTTACTGTGTAACGCGAAGGACATTGTTTCCATTAATCATTGATTGCGGAGGTGATTACACCAGAACGAGACCGAGATATCTATACATTCCCTTAGCCATTTTAGCCCATGCTATTATCAGTGGAATCTCTCAGAAGGGTATTTAAGGTTAAAATTCAAACACATTTTCCATTTTTCTCATACTCATATTTGGCTTTTTTCATTGCCTTTTTTGGGTCCTGTCATACTATTATTCCTAACCTTTTCTACCGTATGTTCCGAGTTTACCAATAGCATCCGATACTAGAATTAAAAAGCTTAAGGCTCGAGTAAAGAGAATTCACCATACGTTTCACTATCTGTCAGGATTTTACGCTACTCATAAGTAAAATGTATTTTTGTAAAAATAAATAAAATACCCAGTACAAAGAGAAGAATTGAATGCGCTGATTTCTTTTATCATCGTGTTTTGCACGTTCCCATATTCAAAAGCATTATTCCAAAATATGGGATTTACACACGCGGCTACCTTTTACTGGTAATGAAATGAGTATTTGAGTGACGGAATTGCTTGGAATCTATGTCGTACTCGCCCTCTAGCTTTAATTTTATTCAAAGCTTTATTTCCCTCATAACGGAAGTAGCTTTGGGGCAATTCCATAGATAAATTTGTTTTCGTTTTTGTAGGCCTTCATGACTTGTCCAATTGTACCATCATTTCACTATGAAATGTTCCCAGTCAAAAATATTCCATTGTTAGTTTGCTCTGAGAAGTGAATGGCTTACCTGAATCTGAATGCTTATCCCTAAATTCTCTTCGATATAAAGACCCAACTATCATTCTTGTATCTCATTTAAATAGTATTTAACTCTTAACAATCTCTAGTACATACCTATAAAGTAGACGATTAGTTACATCGAATAGTATTGATTAAAGTATAGATAAATCTTTTCTAAAACTTAAGGGCTATTAATTTATACTCCTCCTCAGTTCAAATCGATAGCTTTCTGGTATGAAAATGTATAAACGCAAAAAACTGGTATAGGAGAATTCAATTCTTAAAGTTTTCATTTTTATAATTAAATCGAACATCATCTAACTGTGAAAGAATTGTTTTGTTTTTTATTAATTTTTTTAACAATTAAAAAAAACCAGTTTAGCCTGATTGGTTCTTTTCAAATCTTATTATCTCTAAGAGTTGTAAAAACTCAGTCCTCGATTGATTCACAACGATGAAATATAGGGTTCTAACGTCAGAAATGCTTTTCTCTTTCTCATCTCTATGGGACGCAATCAACCATGACGGTGTATTTGAATTTTAAATCAACATTTTTTTACGTAAGTATGCCATCATCTTCACTGGTAAAGTCCTAACCCTTTCTAAAGCCTTTTACTCTTTCTGTGGGCCTTCAACTGGTGAACTGTTTTCAATCCTGCTAATTGAATTGGAAGGACGACTATCACGGGAACGGATTGAGTCCGTCCCCATACATCCTTTTTTTCATCTTCGACCGCTACTTTGAGCTTTACTTTGTTTCAGGGTCCCGGCACAATAATCAAACCAATCAATTAGAGCGAATAAGTTTCTACCACTATAGCGAATCCTAAATGCCATTGAAACGTTGGTGTCAGAAAAGAGTTGCTTTTGCAGTGCATACGCTAAATATTTTTTCCAACTAAATGACATCTTTGATATGAATATTTTTTTATTTTCATTTATGAGCTGCCGATATCGACATAAGATGGCCATTTTCCTTTGAATTTAAAATAGCCATAAACGCGGTGTTTTTGGATATTTTGACATAGTTTTTAGCGTTTATTAACGCAAAAAAAAACTTTTTCAGGAGCATTCATTTGTTAAAGTTGCCATTCCTGCTAATTGAAAGTATGAGAATCCAATGGGGAAAAAAATACTGTTCTTTTTTTAAATTTATTTTATTAGTAACTACTGTTTCCAAATCATCACATATATAATCACACAATAAACAATTTTAAAATCTTTCCTCAATGTCATCGTTTTATCCTGGAATATTCCAAATAGTTTAGAAATTAATACGTTTACTAATCCATTGGTTTAAAACTCCAACTGGCTTCTTTTATCATTAATATTAATTCGATGGGGTGAGAACAATGCTTAAAACTCACAAATTAGAAAATGGAAAATTAGAAGCTATTGATTTGATTGGCCAGTGTTAAATAGCTTTCAAAAGTTGTTTAGCATCAGTGAATCTAATAATGCTTTGGGCCATAGTATGCATATTTGAGATCAATGTATTCAATTCTGCAGACTAAGTGACAATATGCTTTTGGAAAAATTCATCTACGCCAACTAATTTGATTACGATCATGATGAAAGTAAAATATATGAATGAATAAGGACGACAAAACCCGTACATATTATGCAATATATGCTTGTTTGAATGAACACTTTGATGAAATGTTCTATTGGACCATAAAATGTGCCCATAACGCTAGTTGTGCTTTTAAAAAAGTGCCACGATACTGGTCAATAGTTTCAATTTATTTATATTATCGGTAAAAACCCATCTAAATATAAAATTGGAAATGCTTGATTTTAAAGGGCTTATAGTTTTCAATTGCCATGCTTCATTCATTGGAAGTAATTTTTTAGTATTTTTCTCACCCCATCAACCTAATGGAGCTTAAAAACAGCTTTGAGCTTGGGAGGAGCTTGTCCCAGTAAACCGAGGAATTTCTGAAGTAAAGAATAATTTTTTATTTGCCTCTTTAAGGTATTTTAATCAACACGCCCATCATCCCCGCAAACATGTTCTTGGTACAGAAGGATATTCCGATGAGGTCCACATTGTTGATCCTGGGTCATGGTTTTAGAAGCTAACTTTTTAAATTTTCTTTGTGATTACTAAGTGCCCTTTTTTGTTTTAACAGGTGAGTCCTGCTGATGACTGAGGCCAAATCACTTAATGCTCGCTATTGGCTGATCTGAATGCTACCTTAGTCAGTTGATCGGAAAAGAATCGTAAGTAGAGCAATTAAACTAGGAAATTTAATCTATAATCCAATCCTTCCGTACAGTATCAAAGCCGGGATATTGTTTGCTCTTGACATTGCAATGACTTTTTAGACGAGGTCATGAAAGATAAATACTGAATTTCCTTTGTGGAAGAACTTATAAGTCAGGGATAGTTTTACGTAAGAGTCTGTGTCAATCCTAATGCATGGCCGTGATTAAATCCTATTCATTTAGTCGTGCTGTTAATTAAATCTATCGTGAGGGTAATTCACTGTTCTCACATTCTGCTGATAGGTTTGGCTCTAATCTGTTCAAAATCAAATTGAAGGAATCTTATGAAGTACTTAAATATCAACTAAATTTCATGTAACCTTCGCTAAATGTATATTTCTTGACGTATCAAAAATTAACGTGCTCATTCTGAACTAGTTTAATCTTACAAGCTCGGAAAAATTATTGAAATAGGGAAACTTTGTGATATGTCAAAGTAGTACCTACATTTTTCAGGTTTGAAGGCAATATTTCTTAGTTGTTACACATGTGATATTAAAATTGCTTAGAAAGTAAAATATATCCTGACAAGTTTCACTAAGGAATGGCCCTTTTGTTGGTGAGTATATTTATCGGAACGTAATTACTATTTTTAAGAATTTTTCTTAAGTTAGGGCTGTCAAATATTTTAATGCTTTGAATTTTTTTGCTTATTGATGAGTTTGAAAATTAATATTTTGTCCTCTGTAAGCTAACATATAAATTATAAACAGAATTACTTTTTGGTTCTCTATAAAACATGATGCCACTCTTAACGCAGTTTTTGAGTTGTTCCATTCATTTTACTGTTTTCGAAAACTTCCGGGGTACCTCAGACCTAAAGTACTAGATGACCACCCGTATTCCGTGACAGAGGTAATCGAAATAGGCTGAGTGTATTATAACTAATAAATTACAGAACTAACATCGCATGATTTGAACTTTAAATACAACTACTGCACATGTTATCCATCTATGTAAGTAGTACCTGTTAATTTGAAAAGAAATGCGAAATCCATGTTAAGTACAGGGCGTAAAAATGAATTCCATATTGTGCCGAATTCCGCTTAGTTGGCATTTATTTTATTTTATTTTTACGCATTACCGTTCGGTCCATCGTTCGTTATCTTTGGAACATGGCTGTGAAAGGAAATGCTTGAGGAAGAAAATCGTTTTCTGCTCTGAGGGTCATTTTTAAAACCATGTTATATTTTTTAACTGAGAAAATTGGAAAAATACCACAACAATTGGTCTATTAATTAGTCCGAGTACATTGTAATGCGCGGATGCCCTACATCGTAGCCATTAAGCTCTGAGCCTCAAATGTGAGGCTGAAATGTTTTCTCTCTTTCGCACTTAACCTCTTTCATGACCTCTCTCTTCTTCCAATCCTCATGTGTCCTGACGAGTGCAGAATAGGAATCTAGTGGGCAGCCCCATTCGAGAGAAATTTTTCCTGGTTTACTAGAACGGGCCTCAAGAGGGAGAAAAACCATTACAGAGGCCCACTCATCAAGGTCGTGGGCGCCCTCTTTTAACGCCTTCTTGAAACATTCGTTTCTCTCTTGTGTATGGCAGCAAACAACCCCTGCTCCTCCCTTAGTTTCCTTCCCGTCCAGGAAATAGCCCAAGAGCCGTATCGTTTCTACGTTGAGGCAAAGAAATATTGAGATGCGTTACGTTCCGTTTTTGGGCTTTGCCGTTCTTAAGCTCTTCGAAAAGTTGGGTCGTTTGTACCTGGCCCAACTTCTTTATCTATCGGAAATAAGACCCAATCAGCGAGTGCCTATCGATCTTACACGGTTGTCACTGTGACATTGACAACCCTAAAGTGAGGATACGGTCGCAAAGTTGTTAACTGCTCCGCTAACTCATCACCCAGCAAAACCATAGGCATTTGAATATAAAGAACATTGGGCATCTGTTGAATACTGTAGACCTGCTTATTTATAAAAAGTTAAGAATGTGGCTTCGGCAGTTAGGATGGTACCAAGAATGAATTCTCGGCTACCCTTGGTGCCTAGCCTGTTATATAGTCACTGGTATATGTCACCCTTAACCCGGAGGTTGCTGTTCGAGGACGGAGGGGTACAAGTATACACGGACGAGTTAAGTGAGGCACCCAATTTTCTCGAAGAATGACTGGGGTTCTGTGCCGCCCTTTCCCGTGGGGTTAGTTTAACCTCTGCCACGTATATTCGAATTTCTCCTTCCTATTTCTCCTTTCTTAATCTCAATCCCTTGGAGAATTCTCTGTCATCGGCCATTCTTTCATCGTATCTTTTCTGTATGGTGGATGTGAAACTCGCATACATATGTATACATACTAAGTAATGTCTGAGGAAGATAAGGCTCGTGTGAAAGGGGCCGGCATTGAAGCGGAGAGGAAAGCGTAGCGCATGGTGGGCAATGTCGACAATATAAAAGGTTTACAATAAAGTGGGTTATAAAGTATCGGCTGTGTCTTTCATGACAATGCAATCCAAACAAAAGTGAATCGCAATCCATTGGAGTATCTCGTTACTGCAATTGAGTAGATGTGAATAACATATAAAACATTTTGGGAGTATTATATAGTAGGAAATATTGATGTTTCGCGACTATAGAAATCGTACTAGTCAAATGCGGATATTACCTTAATATACATCTACATAGTACGCTGCGAGCCGCCGCACGGGCGTGTGGCAGGTGATGTTTGCACACCAGCCGTGTAAAAATGTAAGGTACAAGGTTTTGTGAGGTGAAATGGTGACTTATGTAATGGAGAGTGTATTTAGTGGAGTTCAGTTTTTATTGTGGTTGCTTAGTGCGCAGAAAGAACGAGTTCTTGTACCAATCCGTTTAGCTCTGTATCTCTCTTATTTTATCGCTTCTGTCAGACCTAGAGATGTAGAGAGGCGTTATGATAATGTTCTCTGTGTCGCTCTGAAACACTCCAGTTCTTAATTTCTCAGTTTTTTTTTGCGAAGCTCACAGCTTTCATTTGTATTTTATTTATTTGTTTTGGTTGAACCTTTCTGTCCAGTATCCCAAATGTTCCCGTCGTATTTTCGGCATGGCCTAACCAGATCGAAATAGCATCTCTCTTTTACTTTTTTATTCGAGGACATTCCTTAGTTTTGCTTAAAAAATCCTAGTTTCTTTAATACTGTGCCGCATATATTTATACCTTACTTGCAGGTGTGGATTTTTTGGGCAACTAACCCCTCTAATCATTCATTATTACACTTGCCAACATGCTTCCTCATCACTGTATCTTCGTTCACCCTCATCCCCTGAACTTTCTATAATCACCAATCTCTCGCCCGTCTTGTCCGCCACTGCCTGATCCCAGTTTCCCACCGGATGAGATTACCAGCACCCTCGCTGGCGGATCTCTCTCGCCAATCTGCGTCGCTTCAGCGGAGCGCGAGATGACGAAAGGTGAGGGAGTTGTATTGAGGAGAGTGGTTGGTTAGCAGGCCTGTTGCAATAATGTGCTTCTTGAGAGGGTGCGCGTTTGAGGAATTGATCTCAGCATGGTTTTCTTGAGGGCCAAGATTTTTTACAGAAGAGGCGTCTTAGCATCTATCCGAGGGATTTATCTTGTCATTTTGTCCTCTTCCTAGCCCGGAACCTTCCCCGGTCTCTACATTCTCTCCTACCCAGATTTCAAAACATTTCAAAACAATTTTATCGAATCTAGAATGAAAAACCTTAAAAATGGTCTCGATAGATATATGTTGAAAAAAATAAAGGGAGAATTTGAATATGATAGTTGTCCCATCTTGCCCCTTCGACGTTTTTTGCATCCTAATCCGAGAAACTCACTGGAGGATGCAATGTTCCGTTCACAGCCCCAATGTAAAAGGACACTTTTACTTATTCTGGCTAATTTTTCCAACCCTAATGTTTCTAGAAATATTGGAAAGTCTACTTTGTAAAAACAATGACTGTTATTTTGGTTTTTTACTTTTCGTTATTGGTATTTTTTCTGTCGAGAAAAAATTTGGGCATTGCAATATACTAGTGTTCATGGCTTAATTCCCCCATCCAATCATAACTCAACAATGTTGGAAGAATAAGTTCTCAAATAGTACAAAATCTTTATCCCATTCGGATATTATCATTGACAAAATAAGTTCAGTATCCTCACGTTGAAAATCTTATGATAGTCTTGATGCAGGCAACGTTTTATATACGTGACATAGGAGCATTAATGTTTTAGAATTAGAGTGTCACTTTGTGATGAGGCTTTAAGTGCAATAATATGTACCCTAACTACTGCCCTCTTGTGTAAAAATAGCAATGTGTGGGGAAGGATGGATTGGATATTTGGGGAGGCAACCGACGGCTAAGGTCATTTGCGCCATAGGGTACAGGTAAGGGAGGAAGGGTGGATAAAAACTCAGCGACGGCATTAGCCTGCTCTTAACGAAAGGCGCCAAGGGGACCACGGTTTATCGTCTCATCCGACAGACGGAATATGTACTGTACTTGAAGTGCCCTCCACTAGACACTCAAGTAGGGATCGGATTTCCTCTAAAAAACATCCACCTCCTAAGGGATTTGAACCCTAGCCGACCGTATGGTTAGCCAGTATTATATCTACCAAACCAACCCAATCCCCCATTTTTCCCATTCAAATGTATTTAATGCGTCTCAGTCGTAATTTTCGACCAAAATAAGTTCAACAAATTTGACGCATTTTTTCATTTTTACGTCAGCCTCGAGTAGAGACAAAATTGTTTCATAATGAGTTAAGATTTATATAGTTCAGTAGTTAGTATAGGTTTCATGGACAGGATGAAGAAGGGTAGATCGTATGCTGAAGCGAAAAAGGATGTACTAGAAATCGATAGGCCCCTGAAAGTATAGAAAATCGGGAGGAGATTATCTGGTATTCAACAAAACCTACCTTAACCCGGTAGAACACCTACTTTAAAAAAATACTCCTGACACTTATTTACGAATCAGAATGCAGGTGGGAAAATGCTAGTGTAGACCTGACTTAAATATGATAATAACTGAATTATTAAACTTGCTATAAAAATGTTTACTCGTGCAGTGCAGCACTGACGACCTTGTTTCATTCATTGACTTTTTTGACTGCACTGAATATATTTAACGTATTTCATGTAACTAGAGTTGACCTGATCAAAACTAAAATCTTTGAGTGCGCTTTAATCAGCACCTTCTCTCCGCTTAAGTATTCGCACGTCGTGCATTTCTCTCCCCCCGTGGCATTGAGGATTCGGTCGCGCAGATTGGGTCATGAAAACGATCGTTTTTTTCCCGGCGTCTCCTTCCCGTCAGATGTATTTTTTTCCTCTTTACATTTTCCCAGACACACATTCGCAAAAAAGAGGACGAGGACCCTCCAGAGCTTCGTATCCCACACGCCGTGCACTTGAATGCACGGATGCATACGAGACGCCTGTTTGGACGAAATGGATGACTGCAAGGTTTCGTGGCTTTAAAATAAAAAAATAAAATAACCTATGGCTCCGCTGAGGCCTTACATGAGTTGCGCGATCCGCTTTTTTTCTCACGCTGTCTCTTCCCCTTCTTATATCCTATGCGGGACGATTTGCTCAGACGCGTCTAGTTTTAGGCCCCGGGAGTACCGCTTCACCGATGACCGTGAATCTCACGAGACCAACAAACAAGGAACGAAGGGGGTTGAAGAGAAATCCTCGTATCGTTTTCTTTTCGCTCACACTTCCCGTTTTTTATGGATTAAGCGTTTGCATGCAAAGAGTTTTCCATCCTATGCGTTACGAGCGTATTCTCAGCTGAGCCATCGCCCTAGGACATTTTTTCCCATTGTCATTTTCCTGCCAATCCATGGTGCTCTGCATGCCATCATACTTGCACATCTTCACATATAAGCATTCTGTTCCACTTCTTGCTGAAAGTAAAGTGTGACTGTAGGCTTTAAAAGCCATACCGCTTCCTGCGGTAATGGTTCTGAAGCACTCTTCCCCCTAATAAATTTTGAAAGATTTTCAATATATACACAATTTTCCTGGAGGATTGGCCTTGGGAAATAAATACAATCGACTCTTGCCAAAGTTCGCCTCTCGCAGCTAAATTTCTTCACCATCTGGGCTTGAGAATAATCATTGAAGTAAGTAAAATGCCATTACCATGGAATCCACCGTGGGAAGATTATCACTACAGCCTTTCACGAAGCCTTCTACTTCATATATGGGATACACTACACCTACCCAATAACGAAATATAGTTTAAAAACAGACGACTTCACTAATGAAATGAAATTTCATACAGTCAATGTTAAAAAAATAAGCAATAACGTGTACCTACACAGCAGTTTCCGGATGCTCACGTTCAGTGAAAAAATTCAGTTGCCTTGAATGCAACCGAAACATGCCGTGGGGAATTATGACATCAGCCGAGCGAAATTCGCATCAGCAGACAAATTTTTTACATTTTTAATGTTTTTTCCAGCTTGAAGCAGTGTGATACATGATAATTGGTCGATATATTTGGATTGGATGTCAAATTTTCTTTAAGAATTGAATTTTTTCTGTGACATAATTCTTTTGCAACTTCCGCATTGTGAAGACATAAAAAGAGGTAAAAATCAACTCGCATGAAGATTTTAAAGGTATTCGAATCGTCACTTCGTTTTTTTCCAATAATTAGACATGCCAAGGGATGTATTCTTCCACATGCGTATTAATATTTACGCAAATATATCGTTTTTTAATGCTTTATCCAGCAAACTGCTGATGATATGGGAAACAAAAAACTATGCTCTGAACAGTTTGAAAGGTTTATTTTATTCTTGCTGGAACATTTCTCGACATACCAACGTAGTCGCCTCTCTGGATTTTACGGTAATAGGAAATGACCCAGAGACCTATGAGTTTTTTTACCTCCAGATATATATATGTGTTAATTTTTGGAAAAGAAAAAAATCAGCATTTTTTTTCTTTCGTAGTTTTTTGTGATGTTCATTTTCATAAATAGTTCCGTAAGTAATTTCTGGCGTGTTTGAACCGCGATTCTCATCTTCATGCAAATCATATGGAAGTAATTGGATCACCATTGTTTATTCCTATGAGTTTCAATTGGCGTGATACACGGCTCGATAATTGAAAATCGGAAGTATTTATTTTTTACTACGATATAAATTACTGGCCTTGGTAATATCTTCATTATTTCTCCGTCTACTTTTGCATGCGCTAAAAAACGTTGCATTTATTTTTTGAACTTTCAGTTATCTGTTGTTGTTATCTCCCATGTTTTAGGTAAATTAGTTTGTTTTTTCCATTAATGTGAAAAAGTGATCACAACATTTATCATTTGGTAGGTATTTCATTTTTATATGCTTATTATCATCTAAATTAGAGTTAAGTGAGCGGATCAGAATTGAGGATAATTGTGCTTGTTACGTTGGAGCATAGATGGACTCATGAATAATGACTTTCGCGATGAATCATCATCACAAAGGAATCGGATGCATAATTTGAATCCCGCTCACCCATGAGAGGTTACTCTTAAACTCGAATGACTGTTGTTAGAGTAACTATTTCAGTGTCAATTAAAGCGTTAATTTAAGGGTTATATTTACAAATGGGGTTATTAACTTTATTTTACATGTTACTCTGCAATGTTGATCTTCTAATTTCAACTCTTTGGTGTTACCGTCCGAAGTACCAATTTCCGCAATTGGTTAAATCAACGCTTTCATTACTCGGAGTAAACATCTTACCCCATAAATTGTGTCATAATTTTAGACCTTTTGTTTATTTTATACCAAAACCACTTAGGTGAGGAGTCGGAAGTTATGGTCTTGATTTTGGATTTGAGATTTGTTGAATCAACCGTGAAATTATGTGTAGTCAAATGGCTTCCATAGTTACTACGGGATTAGAAACGTTAATTTTTTTCTGTGATGAAACTGATTTCGAATGTAAAAAAGGCACTCAAATCATACCTACTTTCTGGAAAAGTGTTATGCCATCATAGTTCTTTATATCTATTCAGCTTCTTCTGATGCTTCTTTAAAGACATATAATACTTTTGTGAGAGTTGCAATAATCATCATCATCTTCTAAAGGCTAAGCCTTGTCTCTGCAGCCATGTGTCCCTGTGTACTGCAGCTCTCTTCAAATCAACATACGTTTTTAATCCCAATGTACTTCGTACATCATCTAGGAACTTCTTTCTTGGCCTTCCTCTGCTTCTCTTACCGAGCACCTTCCCCCCATTATATTTTCTAAAAAATTATTATGTCGAAGAATATGACCAATGAATTTAACCATCCTTTGTTCCATCTCTTTTATCAGTCTTCATCCTTCTTTTATTTCCCTCAACACCTCTTCATTTCTCTATCTAACAGTCCATCTTGTTTTTATCATCCTCCTCCATATCCACATTTCCATAGCTTCCTACAGCAACTTTTCCATCTTTCTCAACGTCCAGCTTTCACAGCCATATAACAGTGTGCTCCATAAAAACGTTTTCGCAAAAGATTTCCTTGTTTCTACTTTAATATGACTATTTCATAGAATATTGTTTTTATTTTCATATGCCTTCTTTGCCAAGGCTATCCTTCTTTTTACTGCAGAGGTGCTTCTGTTATCTCTTGAAATTATGCTCTCAGGATAGCTGAACTCTTCAACCTGTTTTAAAATGATCTCCCTATCTATATATTTACATTGGGTTCGTTTTCGTGTCTAGATACCGTCATAGCTTTGGTTTTGCAATAATAGTGCGACCAAAAATATTTTTTGTACCAAGAAAACTGCAGCTATTCCACATAGCGAGTTGAAACATAATTCTTGGTCATTATTATCGTAGTTTTTATAGATTTCAATATCATATATATTTTTATCTTTCGAGGAACTGTGCTATTTTTTACAATCGAGGAGGAGGGGGAGAATAAAATTTTCTTACACGTACGATCATCCGCATGTTATTCAATCCGCATATTATGATCTTCTGTCATCCGCCTCCCCCTCCATCACCAACCCCTTTCTAATCTCTTCTATAATGTGCTCACCCAAGGTTAATGGAGAAGTGAAGGGATGCCGTTACGATGATTTCTGTATTCCATTTTCCGTTACGCTGAATTTGCCTCATGTTATCGAATAAAACCGTGGTAAATCCTAGGGACATTCACCATTCCCCATCAGTTTTTAGTTACGCTGCTATTTTCTACTGTGCTATCCAAACTGGTGAATGCGCGTATTTTCAGCGTAGATATAACTTCATTTTTTATATATTTCATTCAATTTCAGAGCAATTTAGATTTATGATATTAAAAGAGTTACAGTAGAGCGATCAGAATAGTAGGATAATGGAATAAATACGGTAACCCTAATAAACGTGACAACAAGGAGGATTTCCGCCCATATCTTCATTAATCTTAGTCCTGAGATACCAGTGTAGAAGGGGAGTTGATCAGAAAATCCTTTAAATGAGTCCATAGTTATAATGGTATTTTCTAAGGCATTAAACATACACAATTGTTCATATTTTCTGATTTTTAGTTTCGGATTCTTTTACAAAGATTGCTATAGTGCAAAATCTTTAGCAGAGTTTAGTTTTAAAATTTTCATCTCATTCGGTGGATGGCCGAGAAACTTATGTTAATAAAGAAGCTGAGCATTGATAGTTCATTCCTATTTTGTTCATCCAAGCTGCTTTAGATACCTGGAGAGATAGCACTGCTTTTAGTTATTGAATACAGGTTACAATTGACATAAGATTTGGTCACTTGCGCGCTCGGTGATTGAACGCGTTGAGCTGGAAGCAATGAGAACTGAATACTTCTCCGTTGCTGATTAAATTTAAAAATTTGCAAAATATTGAATTTGTTTGGATACCCATGGTTTACGTCACACTATCAAACAACTAATTTCTGCAATATAAATGTCAATTGTCATTGATTTTTCTTTGCAATTGCTCGTATATAACGGGAAAAAATGAGAGAAGGCTAAATAGACTCTTAAGTACATGAGTTGTGAACACTCAAATGATTCCTCAATTTCCTCTCGTATTCATTCCCATTTTAATGGTTTTGATTGCTTTCACCATATAAATGTGCTCGAAATAATTTGCCATTCAATGCATCCTCTGCGTATATGACTGGGATAAGTGATTTTAAAGCACTAAATTCACGCTTTGTCTCATTTGACGTCGCATTTTACTTCCAGTAACATGCATAAACCCTTTCACGCATTATAGGAAGTAGGTATTTTCAACTCACCGCTTTTCCGGCATATAAATCTATCACTCAACTCTTGTTTAATCGTGTGATTATTCATTGCTATTGTAGAAGATTTTCTCTACTGGCCTTAGGATGATGTTTCAATGAGGTCGTTCAGTTGGATCCGCTCCTTGATGAATTTGAACAATTTTCAAATCTAGTTCAGCAGAAATGAGAGCTTTCGTTTGTTTTTTCATGGAACTTGTTTCCAGATGAGTGATTTTTATCATTTGAAGTTACTGAACCGTAACTATAATTTTACATTTTAAGTAAAATGATGTCTGCATTAGCATATTTCCAAAATTCATGGGCTCGAAATTCATCGGTTGCAAGAAAAAAATGCGCGTGTCGATCTCTTCTGCTTCTTTCATATCATCAAGCGAACGAAATGATAAATCAGATGGAAAATATTTTTATAAGCGTGTAGTCGTACAACTCGAATGGCGATAAAAAATATACATGCAAAGAAACTCCTCTGCTCTGTGGCGATATATATTTCACGGATAAAATTTCCCGAATCTTTATCCGCTGCAGGTATTTCTTGCCTCTACCCCCGCCCCCCCCCCCCATGTCGCATTCCACCTACCCCGATCACTCTGTAATGTGTACCCCTCTCAGGAATCGCTCTTTAAATGCCAGCCTATCCCCTCCGGTTTCCACCTGCCATTCCGCTCCAGCGGAGGCTGCTCCTTCGCAGATCGCATTGGCAAAGAACGTGCGCAAATTCTGGAGGAAATTCATGATCCTGGCAAGGCACGTCCACGATTGCTCAACGATTTTCATAAAGATTTTACGTTCTCTTTTTTTTGTGATTTTCCGCCCTTTCCCGATAACTCTTGCCTCGTGTCAGGTGGGATTCTGGCGATCCAGGTGCTTCCAGCCTTTTGAGACCGTTGAGGAATTCTCGTATTCTCGTCCGCTGCTTTTGATTTTATGAATGATGCCGATCGTCAAGCTAGTTTTATTGCGATCATACCCGTTTGATCGCCGATTGATTCCGAAACCCCATCGATTGTCTGTTTATGGATAAAAGGATATTTTAGAGCCAAAGCATTTTTCAAAGTTTTTTACGCATTTTTCCACTTGCACATTTTTTCATTGGCACTTTATCTTGAGTCTTATATCATTGTATTCTATGTCAAAGAGATTCAGACAGAAGAATCGCTTCGATTTTGGTTAATAATAAAATTTTTATTGCCAAATATTTTTTGCGCTTAAATCCTATTTAGCCTTGAAGTGAGTACTAGCAGTTGAACATTAAGGCTCAAATTTTATAGTTTTCCATGGATTAGCAGTGTTTTTCTTTCATAAGTTAAAAATGACTATGTGGATAAGAGAAGCAATGCGGTGCGGCATCATGTAGCGAATTACATGCCGTTTTTTATCTCATGACCTTTTTAAAATAATTATGCACTTTGTAACAGTAATTGAAAATACAATTGGTTGACGCATTAATATATTGATTTATACATTTGTTTCCATTTGGCAATATACTATTTGTACACTAATTCCATTCCTATAAGAAATAATTGTTGTGTCATTCCTATAAGAAAAAATTGTTGTGTCATTGTTTGTTTCCGGTAAAGTGACTTGGAGTGGACTATTTCCCCAGCGGCAAAATGAAATTTCTCATTGTGCGATTTTCCACGTTCGTTTATTCGCCCGAGTATGTTGTCAGCAGCTCGGTGCTAATGTCAAGGCTAGAACACTCGATCGCATCTAGCTGGGAATGTGACCTCGAGCGCATGGAGGTCACCAGCATTGACGAAGCGCGTGGAAAATAAATCGGGGAATAATTTAATTCATACCTATTCTCGTGCAACATAAATATTATTGCATTTAAACTTTACATATGAGGATTCTTTTATTTAGTGGTCGGTCACATATTTCGACGAAAAATATACCGTACTGAAGGCTCAGGACGTTCGTCTTCATTTGTTTTCATTAGGACGAATTTTCTCGGTTCAGTCTTGAGTTCATCCTGTCACCGTACATGTCAGCGAGTTCCACTCCCCGTTCATGTGCAGCTTGTGCTCTCTGACCTTGGCCCGGTGACTCTTGCACTCATTCCTCGTACCTTGGAAATGGGACAGTTATCTCATCGGCACGCTTTTAATATGGGTATTTCGTCCGCGGCGATGAAATCCGACTGCATCCTTCATACTGCGTAGGTCCCGTGCACTGAAATCAATCAAATCAAGCAGTTGGTTTATTGAAAAAATTTAATGAGAACCGAAATTACATTGAATGTTAACTATTTCAAGCTTCAGTACGAAATTCTTGGGCGCTCCCGTAACCCATTTCCGCCCAGAAAGATATTTTTTCGCGATTTTGACGAATTTTTGGTATACATATGATCACCTATAGTACTCGTGCAAATTATTTTGGTGATTGTGACCTTGGACGACGCAGTGCTGGCATGCTGATTGCAATAAAGTTCGCGGTTCTTCCTACAGAGCGTCATACATTCGGCGCGTCAGAGTGTTGCCATATAGCTACGGTGGGTGGAAATGGGTCAAGCATAAAGTTTATCTGCTTATTCCGTAGAGAAAATCTTCCAATTTTTTTTACAAATTCCATGATTACAAAA
This sequence comes from Ceriagrion tenellum, assembly GCA_963169105.1. Lineage (NCBI taxonomy): Eukaryota > Metazoa > Arthropoda > Insecta > Odonata > Coenagrionidae > Ceriagrion > Ceriagrion tenellum. Next base: position 89,857,320 of record OY720635.1, on the reverse strand, counting down.
GCATTACAAATGAAGTACTTTGTTTGCACCAGTATATACATCTTTTCCGGGGTTTAGGTATCATGTTTATCCATTTCGCGTGGCTGCTACTTTATTTATTCAATCTTAATGACTTTATATTAGTCCAAAGTAGGTTATGGTTTTGTAGATGAGTGTGTGAGGTATTTCTGTAATTTTTGTCACCCTAAAGTTGTGCTATGCTCGTATTCACTTTCTGGTTGACCTCATAATGGCTATTTTCATTGAAGTTACTTCTCATCATTACGAATAATTGTCTTACTTTTATGTAACCATTAAGGGAAGTAATAAAGTCATTGTTACTTAAAATTATTAATTAGGGAGTCAACTTCACTTATTATATTCCTTCAGAGTTGTTGCTTTTGTTATATACGATGACGAAAAAATGAGCATCGTGGTCTATTCTCATAACGCGCGTAGAGGACCATTTCGGGTTGATTTTTTATTCTACCATTTATTATCAAGAGGAAATCGTGACATGAGTGACGGTCTCTTTAATATTTGACCTGCAGTATTTTTTCTGTTCTGCGGCTCTCTAGCCCCATGTTAATTTGTTGCCTTTGACCAGTGTTTGACTCCAATTTACTTGCTCGAGTTGAATTGATTGGTAGAGCGTCCTAGTTTAGTATTTACGCTCTACTGTCGCGCACCGGCAAACGTTTGATCAATCATAACAGAACGGGCGTTTCGTTCACGTGCAGATTGGGCTTATGTATCAAAGGATTCATCTTTGGTCGTGGTGTAACTTTAGTGTTGCACTTCATTTTCCCTGTGTAAATGCTTGTCGATTTCAATTAGACAAAAATTGGTATAAACTCATACCCTGCAATTTATCTGTCCCTTAAAAGATCACCCACGGTTTTAGTAATATTTCATCAATCTACATTATCCTGTGGTAATGTTAAGCAACATCATGGGATGGTCAACTGTCTCAAAATGCGTTGTACACATTTTTTTCTAGCATATTCTGTTTCAAAATTGAGTTTCTCTGGAATGAATTAAGTTTTGGTGTAGAAACCATGTAAAACATGGAGAAGTTCAATTGAATGATATCTCATTGCAAGAAAGCACTGCAAAACGTGGTAGGAAAATGCTCATATTGGTGGTGACACGGGAATTGACCCGCGGTGACGCTTTCATATCCTAATGAGGAGAAAATTTTATTTTACGTACCCATTCAAGGTCTGTGGTTGCCTTCGTGAAAATCCTTTTCTGCATGTTTCAGAGACTGATTACCGGGGTCCCATCGCATTTAAAAGTGGGTCCTCAAAATGAGAGCTACCATCATCGCAATTCTGCCGAAACAGAACTTAGCGTGTATCTTATGAGTTTTGCGCCAAAAATGATGTAATCTATTTACCATATAGCTGTAATATATTTGAATTTCTGCCTATTAATTTTAATTTTCCTGAACAGAGTGTCGGTTGACCTGATATCAATTGTATTAAATTATTTTAAATTAATGAGTATTTTTTCATTTTAATTTTGTTATCTGAGAAATATTAATAAATCAATGAAAAACAGTTAAAAACAATTAATTAAAAAAATTAATTGAAAGTGATGGAAGGTACGCAGGAGAAAGAGGACGATAGTCAATCAACTCCGCTTGCACATATAAATATTCTTACTCGGCGAGAAGCCCGAGAATCATTTATTCATATAATTCGCCGAGAAAGGACAAGATCGTGCAGTTAAAAACAAATTGCGGCAACTCTTATTTTTAACATATTTTTCTCTGATTTTACTCCCGTTTCTTTAAAAATAACACATGATATTCCAACATATTTCACGCAAATATTATTGTTAATTGTTTCATTTATTGCAAAAATCCATTTATGAGGCCCTTTACTACTTGGAAAATCTCGTTGACCTTCTATCATTAGGAGTGCTGAATACTCCCATACTAAACCTTAAAAGACTTTGTGTCTTCCGCCTGTGTAATTTTTTTGGGAGGGAGAGTAATGGAGAGTTCGTAGACGTAGGTCATGCAAGGCTCCGTTAGTTTGTTCATAAAAGTCCAGTTGTCCCAGTCTCCTTAGCCAAAAGAACTCCTGGCAAGCATGGGACGCATAAACAATCCGAGCAAATTTCAAATTTCGGATGGCAAAAGAGACGGCCGCTCTTCCCGTGTTGACCGACTATTGAAAGTGATGGAAGGTACGCAGGAGAACGAGGACGATAGTCAATCAACTCCGCTTGCACATATAAATGCTTTATTTTGCCTCCTAATGCAACTTTGAAGCAATTTTTGACGTGGTGTATAGTGGTATATGCACGCAATTGCTGTTAATTAAAAGGGAAGGAACAAACTGGATTTGGAGAACATTTTAATTACTCATACATACATACCCATCACGCCTTTTCCTTCCGGGGTAGACACAGTCAAAATATTTCACTCATTAATTCCTAATTGTACATCTAACTCTGCTGCAATACTTTACTCCATACTGACCTATCCTTGCAAACCTCTTTTGCCTCATTTAACCCCATACACTGTTTCATACCCGCCCTCCTGTTTTTAAAACTCCTAATATTCCTCCTCCTAAGAATTTCCTCAACCACATTCAACCACAACTTTCTCGGCCTACCTCTACCTCTCACATCATTCATTCTACTCTCATATATCTGTTTCGTTATTCGACTCTCATCCATTCTCTCAGCATGACCAAACCAACGAAGCACACTCCTTTCATACACGTCACTGGAGCATTTAACCCACATTCATTCATGACCCTATCCATCCTACTTTTGGCGCAAATACTCCTCAGATAACTCATACCTACGGCGTTTAGTCTACTCTTATGTTTATCCTTACATACCCATGTTTCACTACCATATAGCAAAGTGGGAAGAAATACACTTTTGTACACTGCAATTTTCGCTTCCTTAGACAAGCTCTCATTCCTTGATATGCTCCACATGCTACCTACCACTTTTCTTCCAACATTCGCACGCCTCCTCATCTCCTCATCTATTCTTCCATCTTTCGAATACATCTTACCTAAGTACACAAAATCATTCACCAGTTCAATTACTCAGGCTGTTCATTTGACCTCAATGGGAATAGTAGCATGGGTTATAGAAAGAAAATTGCTCTAGCGAATGAGAAGTTCAGCAGTAGATGAAATCAGATGATGGGGACTATGTGTATTCATTTGAACAAAAGGTAGGAGAAGGGTTTGTTATTTAGTGTAGCGCCGCATGAGGCCGAAACGTGGAAAGAGGACGACATTTAGGTACAAGTATTATCACTATGAATCATTCCCGGATTTTCTGCTGGTTAAAGTAATACATCGTGTGCACTTAACGTTTCGTTCTTCCTTCAGGGAGCGTCATCAGGAGACTGACGAACTTTTGAAGACTGAAGTTTTATTTATGTTATCTGCTTCCTAAACGACTATCCGTTGTTGATAAAAATTAAAATAATAAATTTAAATGAAAAAATTTAATGGTTTATGGTGAACGTATTTGTGGAAAGATATATTACAAAAAATCCTACAAAATGAGGCTCTAGTTTTGGATAAAACTGCTTCATATTATCCGCGGTTGATAAGATAAGCAATCGAAATAGACAAACGTACGTCAAATTTTGATAGGGAAGACTTACCGACTGAGCACCATGTGAAAAAGATATCTGTCCACAAATATGCTCGTAACCAATCGATAAATTATTTATTCTTATTTCTCTCTTACGTTGTTTTTATCAATTGTTTATCATGTTGCAAGAATATTAATTTTGACATCATATTGAATTCCACTACGGCTATTGGCTTACAAGGCTACATTGTTCTAACGTCCGGCATTGTTGCCCAATCTCATTTCTGCGAAAGCGATACTTTTTCCCCTACCCTACAGCTTGGGGAAAGTTTTCTTGCTCTGATTTGATGAAGTTATAACTATTATATAAAGATATTTCCAACAAATATTTACCAAAATCTGAAAAATACATCAGTTTATCCAGCATTGTAGACGTAATGAAGATTGGAATGCGTGCGAAAAAAGTTGGATGAGGAGGGATAATGATGCTGGGATTTTGGGAGCCGTCCGGAGATGGTCCCACGGAAGCCATTATCAAATGAATTAATAAAAACACATTGAGTTGTAGAGAAATAGAGAGTGGGCTCACCTCCCGTACCTTTCCCTTGCCTAGCCTACGGGGCTCTATTCACTCCCCTCCCTCTGATTTCGGAGCTATTAAATTATTTTATTCGAGAGTTTTTTAAGCTCCAGAAAATGCTTATTTTTCTCCCTATGACTGCCTGGCCTGAGGTTATGCTGCTTTCGGTAATCATGTTGCTCCTACGTTTTCCGTTGCTTTGGAAAAGTGAATTTGTGATTGTTTAATTATTCAAAGTATATTTATGGACAGTGGATCCAAGGGATTAATAACTATTTTTGTTTTATTTTTGCGTGGTTCAGAGAATTATCTTGATCTAGAATTTGCACTGTGCCACATATTTTAGGGTTAATTGTTAAAGGTGTAATTTCTGTACAATTCAGTACCTCTAATTATGTATGGGTCTTTGACTGCCGACCTAATATTTAAGTGAGTTATTTCATCCAGGGATAGATATCGGAAATCCTGAGATTTCGGGCTGTTTTTGAAGGAACAATTTCTTTAAAGTCTCCTCACTCACCGATGCCATATTATCTTATGAATAAATCCTTTTAAACCTGCACGCTACCGACTAAGATGAATCTCAAATATCTCTTTTTTTATCCAAAACACTATAGAAATTGGCCATATGTGAGAGTCTATTGACTTCGCTACTTTCTATACAGTTACTTATTGATCTGACACATTTTAACTATACCGGGACAAAGTCCACAAAAGTCCGCAAGCCCATAAGTCCAGGGGGAGATGATGCCTCTGTAGTTTAACTGGCTAAAGCTCTCGATCGGTATACGAGGGATTCGGGTCCCAGTCCCAGCAAATAATGCATCGTCTATGGAATTTCATACTGCTTATTTATAATCTGGAAAAACTGGTGACTAGTATGACATATTCAGTTCCAAATCTTGTCTTGAAAAAATAATAATTTTTTACCCTACTCACAGCCAGATTCGACCGTTCTTTTGAACTTATATGCAATCTTGTGTCTTGTGAAAAATAGAAACTCTCTATAGTGGTAACCTAAAGTACTATGGTTCATGTTAACTGATGCGACTAGCACCCTAAAAGCTAATCGCAGTGCTTGGGACTCACCTCTGTTATACTGGACTCCCACTTTTGAGATTAAATTCCGACTAAATACAACATAATTACTTAGTTTCTAAAAATAATAATCTAAGTGGCCATCATATTTTCTTGGCATAGGCAAAGTTGTTATCATTGCGTATTTTCTGAATTGATTCGTAAGAATTTATATATACCTATGCTGTTTATGAGAGATGAAACAGTGGATCGTTGGCCGAAGGGCACGGGATAAGACAGTTGATTAGCTAATGGATTCTACAGATATCTGTGACTTTGGATTGAATGCAGAAGAGGCTGTGAGTGAGAGTGAGAGCCGCTGGGGTGGCGTTATTTTAGATGCTTCGACCTATGGGTTAATGGAATTCTGATGGAATGATTGGTGGTTAAGGTTATTTGAAAATGAAAGAGACACATGACCTCTCTCGTGTACCAAGACTGTATTGCTTTTCGGCCCGGCATTGTCAAATTTGGATCAGTCGCATTTTTTTGATAAACTAGGAGTGGGTGTACGTTGAAATTCGAAGGGAAGAAAATAACTTAATGGTTGTATCGGATCAAAAGGATCCCCACATGCAAGAATCATGGATCGAGTGGGGTGAACAAAAATTCACTGTCACTGTGATTCTTAAATTGATCATTTAACCTTAACCCTCTGGCTTTTCTCTTCTGAAAGTTCTCTTTTGAAACCCATGCTGCGACTGTCAGCCACATTTAAAATTTATTTCGTGGAAACGGTGAAAAAAATGGACGGGTTTGCGGCAAAAATTGTCGTTAAAAGGAAATGGCAAAAGACGTTGCAAGTATCACACTGCATTCATTCGGCCACCTTACAGTGAAAATGTTAAGAAAAATTTAAATCCTAATTTTCCTGTAATAAAGGTCGTGTACTCAAAGTATGAGAATACACTGCCCCGAGCTTGTGCATGATTTTCTTATGGGGTAAAGAATATAAATACGGAGTGTATAGCAACCCATTTAGATCGTTATTCGGGATTTTTACCACTTATTTGAACAGCTTTTGGTTACAATCGTCGGATGATGTCGCTCAGCCACGAAAATTGTGTTGCGATTAAATCTCGTTAATGTGAAATAGGCTGGGTAGATGGCTGGAAGAAGTAATAGGGGCTATGGGTTGATCAAGACTATGATAGAGGGAAGGATGTTGAGCAAGTGGAGAAGGGAAAGAAAGAGAATAGGTTTGACGGACGGGATGACGAAGGGTAGATAGTATGCTGAGGCGAAAAAGGATATACAAGAGCTAGATAAGCCCTGAAAGTATAGAAACCTAGGAGAGGGTTCTTTAAATTTCAACAAAACCTACCTTTACCGGTAGAATACTTATAAAAAAGTGGAATAAACAAAGTTTTTCATTTCAATCTTGAAGTTTTCTATAAACATACACTACAAGCTAACAAAATAATATAAAGGTAGATATATTGAGTATGCCCAACAGTTAGTGAAATCCTGGGGAGATATCACTTCCTGCCCCATACCCTTTAGGTGGCTAGCACAATATTACATCGATGTAGAGGTAATTTCATCCGCCATGAAGAGAGAGGTCCTGGGGACGTTGGGGAAGGGGCATTAGAGATGAGAACAGCATCGCCGAAGCGTCCGCGGCGAGTGAAAACTTGGGAATGAATGATGTTCCGTCCGGGTTCACACTTTGAATCCATCGGCTGGATGGGGCCCATAATGCCGGACAGGTCGACCGTGACCCGATTTATCGGTAACGCCGGTGGCGTCGGAAACTCAGCAGAGGTCAAATAGTGCCGGCTTTATCTTCAGAAGTGGATGGACATGGGCTGGGTGTCGGATTATTATGGTTCAGCCATAGGGGTGGGAAGAAGGCCAAGAAATTTGTCGGAGTGCATTCCTCGCAAAGTCTCTCGCGCTTGTTCGTTCAGGGATTTCCATTCAATTTGATTCCATTCCTTAACGGAACCTTGACTTGGTGGGTCTGGAATCCCCTGGTGCCAGAAGGTCAACGTTGGTAGTGGGCCGACGGTTCGGTGTCCGCAGAATCCCTCCTGTTACTCCCGTTCCATCCCTGCATGTCGTGTGCGTCTCTTTCATCCCCGAAAATCCCTCTCTCACTCTCATTGAATGGACGGGAGTGCCGTCGTGGGCAGCTGAGCGTATAGGGAACGGCTCCCTCTCTGCAAAGTCGGTCGCTCAATCGAGCAGTTCTGGCAATGTCGCTTCGCGTGGAGAGGAGTAACTCGTGTGGCACTAACTGCTTCCTTTCCGACCTTCCCTTTCTCACAATCACCCATTCACCCTCCTCTCAGGTGCCTTAAACTGTCATTAAGGAAATTATTATAAGTTTAGTCCATCGTATAAAGTAGGTTTATGGAAGTTTAAGGAAGGTTTTTTTCTAGATATAATGGAGACCATTTCTAATTATATTTCTTAATTTCAGCAGCTGTAGAAAGTATGAAATAAAAATTACATTTATAACAGAAATAACAATTTCAATTTTCCACTGGATAGATGAAAGTTAACAGAGTCATTATCTGGTACGAGGTTTCTGATACCTCATCAGGTACTGTGAGCAAAGGTCTTTAACCTGATGATGGCTCTGTGAGCTGAAACGCGTCGTACTCATAAAAATATCCTGTGAAAAAGTGCAACTGTTTTTTTCTGTTACATTATGACGAACTTCCACAATATTTCGTCTGAATCTGATGGCATGATAAAAAATTATATTACTAAATAATGGTGTAAAAACCTATTAGTATACGACTGAAATTCTCGGTAACATATTAAATATTCCAATGTCTTTAAATTGACTCAATTTTTCATACCGTACAATGAAAATGCCTTGACCACTGGTTTTTCTGCAATTCTGCAAATAATACTCCGATGTAAAATTGATTATTTTTTTTTAAATGGTTGGGATAACAAATACTAATCACAGCCAGATTTCTTACTGCACCTTGCTATTAGAAATTCCTCTTTTTTTAAATGACCTCGCTGGATTGCATTCACGCACCGTTTCCCTTAGTAAACGGCTTCTTTTTTTAGGAAATACTTCGACACGTAGTGCGGTAATTGGTTGATATTTTAGTACTTTTGGGAAGGAGGGAAATATAATTCTAAAATGAGGCCAACTTCATTGAATGATAAGCATTCATTGAATAATAATGGTGTGATCGCTGAAACTGGCTTTAGTGGAGGAGAGTAAATATCCTGTTGGTTCTCGCTGGCACAGAAACTAATCTACCTGCTTAATTCCTTTTTTGTCTCAGCATACGTCTCTCCACCCCGTCGATGAAATCTATTCTCTTTTCTCCTCTTTTCCGCTCTCCCAAACCACATTACGGCCTTCAGCATCCCCTGACCCCTTATTACTTGCCCCAACCTGCAACGAATGATGAGTTATTCCTCATGTTGTGACAAGAATAAATGTTAAATTATTTATACAGGCCTACCAAAAATATTAGGAAAGTAATTTATGGAACTACTTAAAGATTTTTAAGAAGCTTAGAAGTCGAAGTACGGCATTATACCATCTATTTTTGGGGCACCTTCTTTCAATAAAATGCCTGTTGACAATTATGATCTAAAAAATATGAGAATGATATCTTCACTGAGAAAGAGAGCACAAATTAGCGCCAATTATTGCAATATTTCCAAAGGAACATGTTAAATTGATGTCATAGATAGCAGCAAGATCAGCCTGGGGGAATATCGTTTTTTGGCACAGTAATGAAAACAAATTTCGCGAAAGAATAGATGAAGAGAAGGTTGATAAAATTTAATGGTGGAATTACCGTTTTCTTGGATGCCTTGAGAAAGACTTCATAATACTTATGTTCCTTATAGTCTCGGGGAAAGATAGTGGATTTTAGGTTCCATATGATAAAAAAATGTGCTTCCCTATTGTTGTCGGGGAAAACCTGAGGATCTTAGCTAAAATTCAGCCTTTAGCTATGTATGTACTGTCGAGGGAGTCCTTGATGCCCACTGTGATACATTTTGAACAAAGGATTATCTTTCGCCTTTCTTTATTTTTCGCGGAGATAATGCTCCTCCTGAAACGACCAGTAATCATCGAGTTTATATGAGGCGTTGTATGTGTCTTAGTGCATTTTCTATTGTTCGTTTGTGATAGCTTTGCGCTAAGGATAGAGAGAAGAATTCCATATTTAGCCTCTGGGCAAAGAAGGAAATGAGCTCTCGAACTGTTTTGGTGAAACTTTTTTGATGGAAACGGCGGACGCCCATATTCAGTTGCAATTCTGTCAGCGATGCGCTTATAAGTTAGTTGAAGTCTTTGTGCCTATTTTTTCATTGCCGCCACAAAATTCAACCTCGAGCGTTAGCAACTCTGAGAGCATAATACACAGTAGAAGTTATAATTTTCCTTTTTCTAGTATTCTCTTTTGTCTTCCTTGAGAAGCAGTGCAATTGGTGCTGCAGAAATGTTTTCAAAAAATTTTTTTTTCATTTGGTACGGAATCAAAAACTTTTTAACCCTGGCACATCAAATAGTCTTTGTAATAAAGTGTTTGCATTCTTGCTGAGCTTGTGTTTCGCACCTTTTTTACTAGTGTAACTATATTTTGTTTTGGTGCATGTTGCGATTGTTACGCTATAATCCGCAGCGTGCGAGAAAAAACTTGCCATGCAAGTTTTAGAAGTAAGGCCTCATACACCAGTAGTATTTATGATGAAAAGAGCGTCATTGTGATGAAGCATTTCTTTTTTCCGTCGTCAAAAACAATGGCCCACTTGGGAATCGGCGGCTGTCCTGAAACGCTATATTCGCCCCTGGGGAATGAGAGCATTTTTTTAAAATATGGACCTGTGATATGCGTTTTTTATGCGTAAAATAAAGTTTAAGCATCCTCGTATTCCGAAATTTATTCGTGGAATTTGGCCGTTATTCAATGCATGTTTTGCTTGTGGCTGTTGTAAAGAGTGGTGTACAAAATTCATATTATTTGTTAAAAATGTTAATACTATCTTGCTTCAAAGTCACGCTTTCTCGATGAAAGCCTTTTATCGACGATAAATATTTATGGCGATTGTTTTAAAATGCTATTAATTTATTCATTCAATAAAAGTTTATTGGAAAAAAATGTGTATGTGGTCAGGCAATGCGAAAATTTAACGGCGTTCATTAAAATACTTAATTAATTTTTATGCTAATTTTTTTATTACTACAAATAAACTATTTGCAATAATTTATTCTTAGGGTTTTTTGGTGAATAATGGCGATAACGGATTAATTTCATTTTATTTCAACTTATTCAGATGTTTACTGAAATGATTTTCGTCTCAGTCTCTCAGTGAAACTGTCGTATGCTTGTCACGTGTGGAAAAATAATTGCGAATAAATTGATTCATGCCTTTTTGAATTCAATGATATATCTTCAGTATGCTGGCTAAATGTTGTTTCTGCCTCGTGTGTCTGCTTTGGAACCCCTGCGGGCTTTTATTAAGCGGCCTTAATACCTGAACCTCATGAGTTACCGCCTTCCTAGCTGCACAGTGTTTTCAGGTGAACCTGGCCTGCGAGAATTTCCTACGAAGTTAATCGTTGGTGGTGAATCGCCGTTATCAATCTTCTGTGTTGCTCTTTGTTCTAGGAATACTGTTTGTGGCCGTACTGTGGGTGCCAAAAAAAAGTATTTAGACGAGACTTTGTGGAACCGTAGAGTCCTGGGACCGCAGCCACTTGCAGCCAAGTTTAATAGCGCTGCGTGTCCTCCCTCATTGATTATGACGGATAATATGACCATCATTACTTTAAAAGCCTCCGTAATAGTGTTATTCTGCCAGGGCAATTAATGGTGATGCCTTAGGAGGCAATGTGAGACCCTTTCAAGGCATGGTAATTAATCGCAGAGTCTGCAATGGGGGAGTCACCATTCGTGAATGCACGCGTGTCGTGCTACTCTATCTTATCGTTTCGAGTTCAAGTGCTCTCAGCGTTTTTTACCCTGGGAGCTCTCCTTAATGTAGAAGACTGCACGCGACTGTTTAGTTTTATCACTACGAAGAATATGTCATTGTTATATTCGTGTGGATGAAGACACGAAGGAAACTAAAGGAAAGTTGATGTTCCCTTACAAAGCGTAATTAATTATTTACCGAGTGAAGTCTCTTTATTTTTTTTAACAAGTCGCCTTGTGTGAAAGGTCATCTGCCTAGCTAATTGAGACATCATCCAGCATTTTATGATTGACATTAATTACTTTCCCTTGAATCCATCTTCTGCCGTGAACAATCTTAATGGCCCTGTGAATTACTAACAGAAAGGCTTTGCGACTGAAGGGCGTGCATGTATATTTTGCGCTACCGCCCGGGTTATAAAAATTATAAGCTATAATAATTATAATTTAAAGCTAAATTTTCAATATGAATAAGGTTTTTTCGAATTGCTTTATCATTTTTAAGAAGATTACTCCTTCTTTAAATGTATTATATGCTATGAAGAAAATTCCCACAAAACAAGAACATAAAGTTTATAAACTGCATAATCATTCATCAGTGTTATTAATGAGATAAGATACTATGGTCTTTTCTTAACAAGTGAAGGGAGTGTATAAGTGTGTTTATCTGACACACAAAAGGTATAAAACGGTATATTACGAAGAAAATTTTCAGTTTATGAAATTACGAAACAGAGTGAGCTTTACAGGACCCCTGACAGAGTTTTACTTAATGTTTTCTGGGCTTACCCCGAAAGGGTAGAGCTTCATTCAATTTATCCATGCTCCTTCATTAAATGGACATTTTATGAGGTTTGTCTTCCTGTAAAAAACGTTTCAAAATATTTAACAACGCCAGTTATTATGTTTTACTTTCCATTTAAAAAGTGATGACCCGTTGGTCGTCGAACATTTGGCAATACTCCTGTTACTAGGAGTTCTTTTTGTAATCACGATAAAGTTACTTTGAATAAATACTGGCTTTTATGTAAAACTGTACGGGTTTGCTTCCGCGTTGTGCCATTTTTGTTGACTAGTTTCGCGAGCACTCCAGCTCGCTTCTTCAGGTCGAAGTGCTGGCAATTCGTATATTGGCCGAACCTCCCGAGCGCTGAAGTGCCGCATCTTCCAGCACCAGAGAGCTATCAAGAATGGACAGCTGAACCGTTCTGCCATCGCGGAGCACACTTGGAGCGGACCAACACACAACATGAATTTGGAGGAAGCAAAGATTATAGCAAAAGAGACCCGGAACTTCCCTCGACTGATTAGAGAGGCTATCGAAATTTCAAAAACACCCAATAATGTCAATAGAGAAGGTGCTATCCACCAGTTGGAAGCGTGTCTTCTACAAAACGCGGGAAAAAGCAACAAAAAAGGCGGGAAAAATCGCGCTTGACTCTCCGCCGTGCTATATATAGCGGCCAAAAATGCATCGCCAGCACTTCGACCTGAAGAAGCGAGCTGGAACGCTCGCGAAACTGTAGACAACAAAAATGACACAACGCGGAAGCAAACCCGAAAGCCTTTATGTGTACCGTGGCGGAACAAACAGACCTTGGATTTTTTGCTTTTGTATCCAATATTCCAAATGGACGCAAAGAAATTAAGTCTACCAGTATGTTGAGGAAATAATTTTAATAATGAACATTTTCTTTAAACCTGATGCCTTTCTCCGCAATTGACTAGTCTCTTCCCTATTTTTTTCATACGTTCTTAGCTGCTGTTTTGTCTTCCTCGAATTAACGGACTAACCAAGTATCGAACTACAACGTCTCTATAAGCCCTGTGTGAGACATTTCTTTAAGTAACATTGGAAACATCACATTTATCGCTACCTCATAAGGCTTTTCTGGTTATAACGAATATATGGTTGCCTGTTTTAATCATTCCCATTTCAATGACAAGACTCCTAGTATGATATCAAACTGAATCCAGCGTGGAAGGTAATAGCTGTAATCAGGCCAGATCCTAATCTTCTTTGTGCAACATAATGTCGTGCTCTAATTTTCAGAAATAGTACTTTGTATTTGCTGGATCTCATTACTGGAATACGAATACTCTGGGATATAAAAGACTCATCATCCTTGTGGGTACTTTATAGAAAGCTTTTCAGTCACTTGTAAGATCTGGAGCTTTCCCAGCGTATTGTATGCAGGAATTATAATCATGATTTACACCAGGTCACATTGTCTAGTCTCTTGTAGTCTCTTTGTAGGTAATTCTGTGTTTGTGATGGTATGTTTATAGCTCATCATACATAAAATCTGGCAAATTACCAGCAAATATTTATCTGTTTTATCACAAAGCGAGTTTCATACATGCAATTCATATCTCTGTTTTCTGTTATTACTTTGTGAAGTACAAGCTCAATGATTAAACCTTAATTCATGCTAAATCCTCACTTTTACTTTTAGTTAAAGATTACTGATACATGAAGTACTCCTCTACATTTACGAAATACTGTGCAATCCATCAATGGTTGTGTGACTCGGAGTGCTTCCACACTAGTATTGCTCGTACCGGTTCAAATTAGGACGTCGTGCTTTTCCCGATTCGGTAGGAGTGGATCAGATATTAGTCAAGTAAACAATGTAGGGTAAATAGGAAACTAGGTGAATCGGTGATACGTCGGATACCTGCTAACATACGGGTAAATATAACACCAGTACACGGGTAAATATATTAATAGTGTTTCGTGTTATTAATCGTATTAATTAAGTGCTTTTCCAAGAGACTACATCACTCATGAAAATTTGAAGCAGAACGTATTGGTTATAATGTGAAATCATTAAATATTAGATAGTTGTCTTGTCTTCCCAGCGTCATTAACGTGTCGTCATACGCCAACAGTTATGCTGATATGCATCTTATGAAATCTTCAAATAATGCTAGCTACATACTGATGTACTCTTCCAAGAACAAAAATATTATTAGTTTTTTTCATTGCAATAGAAGCGTCGCAATCGACTTGGCCCCAGGAGGAACGATTTTTCTCCAATCCGAAGAGTCCTGTTTAGGCCATCTCTCTAAATACACTCCCTTCATCCCAAGGTGTGTTTTATTCTTCAGTTTTTTTAAATTTAATCCGTACGCTTCGTTTTCACGTAACTGCTTTTGCTATTGTTAGAATGGATTATTTAGGGAGAGAAAACGTAACCGATGGAAAGAAATTATTTTGTCTCATTGATCTTGGCTACATTAAAAAATAATGACATGTACTGAATGAATATTCATTAAAAATGAAATTTGTAACATTTACTCACTTCACGCATCATTGCTTGATTTTGAAAATATTTAGAATTTTGTAGGTGAATTAATTCAGCTCCTATTATGGGTTAAATTACGAGCGCCATATTGGAGCCCCGCAGTCCCAGCACTCACTCTGTGGGCTTCTCGGTTTGTATCCCACCCTCTTAACTCCATCTACTCTCCCCCGCACTCATATCTGCCTCCCTCCAACCACTTCTGTTTCTCCACTTGAGTAGACGGATCCCCTCTGCGATACTCCCTCCGTCCCTCTCTCTATCTCACTCCAAGATCCACCTGCCATCTCACCCGACTGCGGTTATCATCGCCGCATAAACTCAACCCCGGTGTCGGAGTTCCAAGTTTTGTGCTCCGGAGGCAATTAGAAAGTTAAACCCCAAGCTCCTCCACTCCGCATCCATATGTGCTCGTGTTAAGCATTAAAATAAGACCCAGCATTTTTTTAAAAAAGAAGCGTGGGGAGGCAATTTGAGTCGCGTGCTCTTTTACGGCATTGGATTGGCATCCCATGCCACTTCTGTACCTCTCTCTCTCTCTCTCACTTCGCTCTCGATTCATGCTCATCAGTTTTGAAGCGCGGCGCAAAAAAAAGATGAACGATCCAGCGCAGCAGAGCGGGAGCGATTGAAATAAAACCAAGGAAAAGGGAAGAAAAAGCTTGTGTTTTCCCCATCCGTTTCTTTCCGTTATTTTTTCTATATAGGGCTTGGGGTTATATTTTTGCATCTATGCTGCTGCAAGAGGAAAATGCAAGTGCTCTCCTCTGCTTTGTACGCTGATAACATGGGCCGTAATTGGAACGTGGAATACTTTTGAAAGGCTCTAAATTCAGCCGGAAATCGTTTCTCTGATGCATCGCGGGACGATATCGCTTGAGAGAAGTCATATAGTTGAGTTGTGCTTACGGCCTCGTCCAATGGGCCTGGTTTTTTTTCCGAAGACTTTCGATCTAGGAGACGTCCTCTTATTTTTTTCACTATTCCCCCTTTCCATCAAGAATGGATTTTTTTACTGCCGCGTTTGTTTCACGGTGATCGTAAATGTGAAGGTTTCGTGTTCTTTAGTTCTTTATCGCACAAATTCATGCGCGGTACCTTCCGTTGAATCCAAGTTGCTGTGGGTTGGCGTGGTGGCTAGAGTACTGGCTAACCATACGGGTGGCCAGGTTTCAAATCCCTGCAGAGGAAGATGTTTTTCAGAGGAAACCTGATCCCTACTTAAGTGTCTTTTGGAGGGCACTTCAAGTACACTACTCCGTCTGTCAGATGAGATGTTAAGCCTTGATTCTCTCGGCGTCTATCGTTAAGAGCAGGCTAATGCCGACGCCGGGTTTCTATCCACTCTTCCTCCCTTACTTATCCCCTATGGCGCAAAGGACCTTAGCTGTCGCTCACCTCCCCAAATATCCAATCCAATCCAATATTACGTCATTGTGATGACCAAACTAAATAGCTGGCATGAGTATAGTTTTTGTTTTTCCTTGAGGAAGGCTTTATTGGCATTGGGGAGGGTGCTCAAATTTGCTTAGGGTGTCAATATCGCGAATAAAAGCAATGCTAATAAACATTCTCGTGCTTAATTTCCCTAGCATGCATTAATGGCTTACTATTTTATATCGGAAATACTCTATCACAATATTGTAGCGGAAGAAGAAATGATTTATTTATTTTTAATATTGTTAGGTATATGTTTTTCAATAAAAAATCTGTAGTCACCGGAGTTGCAATTACAATATTATATATTCCCTAGAAGTTTTGGCAGGATTCTTTGTCCCCCTTTGACTGTTGGTCCGTCCTCGAATATCACTGGTGACGTGAATAGTCAATAATTGTTGGTTGTAGATAGTCCGTTGGTAATGGTATAATTACTTTTGCTGTTGATTTTTACGAAATGAAGTAAAAAGGTAAATAATCCCTTGAAGTCATCTCCGTGGTCTGCATTTTGAAAACACGATTTACCGTTTACGAAAGACTGGTACATGTGTCAGATTCTCCTTCTATGTGACATTAAATAGAACAATTTTTAAAACAGCTGTGGATGGAAGTAGATGCACACCAATCGGATCCCACTTAGTAAAATGACTTTTATTTCCCAACAAATCGATGGACTGGAAAGAAATTGATGTTAAATACCTTAGTGTGTATTCCGTGAGTATAGAGAGGTATGGAATGTGACTACTAACTCTATTACTCCAACAGATATTTGTGTCTTCATTTTATCTGGTGTCATAAAATATTCTCAGTAGTTAATGGCGTGGAGAATTTGGCTCCAATACAGCCACAAAAGACTCAATGTTTATACAGTGCTCTTTTTCTTGGTTTCCCGCATCTGGTGAGCTATTTTTTACTTAATTTTTTTCGATTCTCTGCTCAGCAATAGCTGCCTTAGAATGCCAAGAAAGGCGTGACGCAAGGACCCTGGTGAATTATCGTAAAAGGAAACGTAATAGTCTGAGCTCTCTGCCAGGGGTGTAAAGTGGGCTATCTTCCAGGGTGCCAAGTGAAAAAGGGATGTGGCATTTGCCTTTTTAGGGTTAGCTGAATGCCAAGGGTTGTGTCGCCATTCATCCCTTACCCCCACTTGTTCCATTTATTTCTCCATCCTCAAATATGGGTATTCAGGCATCTCCTCGTCCTGGACCTCGACACAGTTTCCACTAGCTTTGCGTGCACTTACTCACTCTATAGACCCGGGGAACTTGTCACCATTATTTTCGACAAATTTAGCTCGAATAACGTCTGCGTCTGAAGTAGTATTCGAACGTTTTTATATGTGTTGAGACTATTGATTTGCGTTCGCTCTTGCTGAACTCAAATCACAAAATTTGACATGCTCGGTAAAACTCCGTAGTCTTACGTTTTTCCGAGTTCTCTGCTTGACAATTGACCCCACCTCCCATTGCCAGTCATCAAACGCCAGAAAATAAGCCTCCCTGCTCAAACAAAAACTTGCAATACTATTTCTCAATACATTTATGTGCGTTGTCGGCCCGATATATCCCGTCAACCTGAGAAAAAGCAACCTAGACAACTGACTAGCCGTAGGTCCTGCCAGTCTGTGACGTATTTATGGATGCCATAGAGGAGAACGAGAACATGAAAATCAGAAAACTGTGTAACTTCCAGCATGTTTTTCCACCCAAATATTTCCTTCTTTTATGCATGGTAAAAGTGACTGATACTCGAGACTAACTCAAATGCTGATCATGATGAGGAATTGTGATGGCGGGCGAGGAAAGGAAATTTCTTAACGAAATTTGAGATCGGCAGGGTAGGTGGCTGGAAGATATAATAACGGACGATGGGTTGCTGAAGAGTGTAATAGAGGGAAGGATGTTGAGCAAGCGGGGAAGAGAAAGAAAGAGAACAGGTATAATGGACAGGATGAAGAAGGGTAGGCCATATGCTGTGACGAAAAAGGTTATACTAGAGCGAGATAGGCCCCTGAAAGTGTAGAAAGAGAATCTCTGAAACTCAACAAAACCTACTTTAACCAGTAGAATACTATTGAAAAAAATAAGACCTGCCATCAGTTCCCCCATTAGTATTCTTGTCAATAGCTCATTGAATAGAACTGCGTTTATAATTGAATCACAGTTTAATGATTACATTAGACCCGCACACATGAAGTATGTCGATATATATTTTTTAAAACCTCTGTAGTAACTATTTTCCTGCTGAATTCAAAACATGAAGAGCATTTGTTGATTTAATATTAAGCTCGTAGCGAGAAAGGTGACGACAGTGCTGCAGTGGATCGTTCTGAAACCCAGGGAAACCCCTCAAATTAACTTGCAATTTAATTAACTGTAGTTGGCAAATCAACCCACGCATTCCGCTCCACAGCAGTCGTTCCCCCCGTGAGTTTCCCTCCCCTTGTGTTACCCCACTCCCCAGAGCAGCCTGCGTTTCTCACAACCCCTGCGAAATCCCTCCTTATTCTCTTCACTCCCGCACCCTCCTCAGACAGATTTCCGCCCACGGAACACGGATCGACTTGTTGACGGTGGAAGTTGCAAAGGAAAACTCTCGTCAAAGGAAAATGGTGGGAGGGAGGGGTTTGTCGTGGGGATGTTTTCGGGAAGGGGTGAAAATTGGAATGCGCCGAGTAGTATGACTCTCCGTTCGTCTCCTTCCCTACATCTTCAACACAGTCCCTTGCTCCGTATCCTTTCCCTGATGGCAACCCGAGGGGGAACGACCTGAGGGTTTGGAGAGGGATATCCGAGACGTGTCACCTCTTGGAAAGTTGAGAAGTCGGTGCTTATACGCGTCTCCTCGTTTCCAGAGCATTAGGAAGGAAGTATCGAATGGCGAGAATCCGACAAGAAGCAGCGATAGACGGGAGTACAAGAAATAATATGGGGAGACATTTGGGAGGGTTTGTCCATACTCCAATTTTTGGAAACCAGAGACTACGTAATAGTTCCCCCAATCCCTCGTAACATCATATTTTAGCAAGGTTTGTCTCACGTCAAAAGAATACTTTAGAGCGAATAGGAAAGGGTCTTTCCACGTCAATTAGACTAATGAGTTGCTGATCAATTTAGACCAACTTGACCAAATAAGATCTGTTTTACCAAGCTGTAAACTGTGCCCAGTTGCTTTACAAAGACGGATCTGTTGCCAAATTTATGACGGGAGAAAATTTGCTCTTACGGTATGTTCCCGTTTAGTTAATCTGCAATATATCTGGACACATAATAACAAGGTAAAAGCGTGAATCTGTATTCACCAATAAATCCATTACTTAAAATATTAACTATAATTAACTCGAAGCATGATTGTGATTTTGAAAACTATTAAATTTTTTCAAATGTGTATCTCTTCGATGTTGCTTATATTGTTGCAAACTATCACTTGCAAGCATACTTAAAATTTTACGACTGGTATGTTTCTTGTAAGTGAAGAATTAATTTACATGTATGAGTATTCATCCAACTGTTGTAATTTCGCGATAAGCTAGGCCGTGGTCTATGATTTTTAATCTCTGGGGTATGGGCTAATTAAGGACAACCAAAAAATGAATAGGAAGTGCCGAGTCTCCATAATTACGTGGTAGCCAATATCTCTTCCAGAGTTTTGGAACAATGAGTATGAGTACATTTTTCCATTTACTACACCCTGTATAGTATCTGTCTACAATTTATATTACTAGCACGAGATATTGCTGGTTTTGGTGCAAACCAAGAGGCTTCTTTTACGGGAGCTTCATTAAAAGTGTGGCAGAAAGATAAGAAAGTCGGTGTCAAGGTTGCTTGCCCTAAGCGGATGATATTTAGGAGCTCACGGTTTCAAATCGTGTACTTAAATTACTTGAGTACGGTACTTGAAGTTCCCTCTATAGGTGATCTCAGAAAGAATTGGTATTCCTCCTAAGGATATTCAGTTATATGTACGTTTGAATCCAGGCCCGCGGAATGTAGAGTGAGTGCCATAGTCACCGCACCTGTCCGAATCCTCGGGTCTTTGGCTATGCAAAATTCATTTTTTCCTGTGATAATGAATTAAATAGAATACCTAGCCTCCTCCCCAACCGTCACTCTAGTTTATATTGTGTCACACTTTTCCAATCTTCAACTTGACTTCAACTTAAAGTTGTTCACAATGTAATATAATGGGTGCCAGCGTTCTTTTTGGGACACTCGGGAATATGACAATAAGGACGAAGGGTGAATGGAGTCACCTGTGTCCTAGACAAGAGTGCAACCTCTCGATTTTCTCCCAAGGTTCCATTCACATTCCTAAATCGAAAAACTTGTTTGTTTTCGTGCGTCCTGGAGAACTCTAGCTCGGGTGGGGAAGGTATTTTTGGGCAGCGAGTCGGTATAGTCGTCCTGATGTGTTCCTAGACTTCTCTACTTAAGGAAAGAGGAAAGTTTACTTATGGGTGTTTACACCGAAGAAGCACAGAAAAGAGTAGTAAGGACTATGGCCCTATTTGTAAACATAATAATGGTATTCTTTGCGCTTGGTTACTTATTTCATGATAGAAACCTTGTCAGATATGTAATCTATTTTAATGTGAAAACTGTATCAAATTAATTTCTTTTATGAATGTATGAAAATTTGCGAAGATGAGACAACTACGCAAATAAGATGTAATAAGATCGATACGTTGGTAGAGGTAAGTGTGACTCGTTTTTGAGTTAATGTATCACTTCAAGGATGAGCAAGTAGCATTGTTAATGTGCCAAATTAAGAGGAATGTAATCTTTTGTAGTGTGAATGAGGAAATGTTGAACCGAAAGAGTAGTTGCAGCGAGCCAGTCTTCGTATTGAAATGTTATTCAAAGGCCTGGGAGTTGAAAGGCGATGGGGCGTAAATTTCTTGGTTAATTCTAATAAGCACTATGGTTACTGTATGTAAAGGGCCTTCATATGTCCACCAACTTATTTTAAAAGTCATCGCATTATTATATGTCCTATTTATATTCATAATCGTGCGGCGTGGTATATTAAAGGGAGGTGTTGCGCGCTCTTCTACCCAATGATAGATAATAAGATTTTAGTGCAGGTACTCGCAAGACAATGGACCATGTATGAAATTTGATGAAGAAACAGCCTGATAAAATACACCATCGTTGGTTATTTAAGCGTCTTTAATCACACAATATGAGTATGGTAGTGGCAAGCGAAATTTTTCTTAAAGTGTCTCACCTTAAGCAGAAGATGCAGTTATCATTTGTTTAGCCTGCAGGATTCCAGGAATGGGAAATCTCCTTCTCCTCTCCCTATATTTGTCAGGATGAAGTGTAAACGAGATTTTAGAAAAAAATAAAGTAAGTGTTAGGCGGCTTGTATAGGAAACAGCAGACCCCCGAGAAAGCACATTAAAAACAAGCGACTGCACCCGACGAAATAGACTGCGTAATGCACTCGCGTTGCATTGTGTGCACCTATCGTCGCTCTCTTTCGGTTTAAAAGTGTGTCGAGTGGTGCCAGTGTACCACTCCTGCGGGAGAAGGAAATTTTTATGGAGAGGAAATAAAAACTTGTCTCCTCCCGGGCGATAGACACCACAGAGTGTTCCGAGTACAACCGCCACTCCTCCGGCCGTCTCGTCTCGGTGTCCTGGGTGGGAACAAAAGACCTGCGGCCCGGGATGGAAAGGGCGAGGAATGGAAGTGGCAGCCGTAGCAAAGGGTGGAGATGGCTGGCGGAGATGAAAGGATTGGGGCGTCTGAATGGAAGACAGGAAGGCAATCAATGGACGAGGGAGAGACTGACCAATGCTTTGACAATACGGAGCGATTAGGAAAGGCTGTATGTTTTTTTACGAGACCTCAATGGATGAATAGATTGGTAGCAAGAGCACAGGAATGCGTCAACTTCCATCAAGTTCATAGGAATCTAGAATGATCGGAGCGGGGCAGATGGACTAAATATGGTTAAGTATGATATGAACATTACCACTTCACAGACATATTATGTCCAGAGACTGAACGTTCTGTATGTAGTCGTTTGTGAGGCAAAATGTGGATTAGTCATCCTGAGAAAAATGTTTTACTGTTTAGCGTTTGCTTTTAAGTGTGCCTGTTTTTTACTTTTATCCCACAATGTATGATAAACTACGATTTGGTTTATATTTGTACTCTCCAATGAATCAAAATTCAAGAATATTAATGCAATCAGTTATTGCTATTTCGTTAAAAATTGAAGAGAAAAATCTAGAGGATGAAAAAGGAAATGTGTGAATGGGAATATAGGCATTTTTCAGTAATTATCTCACCGCGATGGCTTGCGTAGTTGTATTATTAGCGATTGTGCGGATAGGAAATCATTTCTTTCAATTCAAGAAATAATACCAAAATTAATTCATTGTAAAATGTATTTTTTTCTAGTGTAATAAAAGGATTTTGAAATCTACTATCATAGTAATTATGGGAGAACTAAATAAGGTTCTGCACTTAATCGTATTCATTCGTACCCCTAGGTATTTGTTTGTTTTATTGCATCAAAATCATCCGGGTTTCTGATATGAGTCAAAGTTTTTGTTCGATTGTTACCGGTTATTTGCTGTAGGTTATATTAGAAGTCTTATTCAACTATTCTACATCGCAGTGAAATCACATAGGATTTAAATTATGGCTGGGCTTTACATTAGGTGTGGTGTGGGGAAAATATCTATCGTTGGGTTCGTGAGTTTATTCAAAGAATTATGATCCATGTTTGCTTATGACTATTTTTAACTTCGTTAAGCCAATACGGTGAATAACGCACCCCTTTCAAATATCTAATGTCATGCCAGGCTTAATTTATGTCGCCATTATTCTAGTCCGCACGCCGTAAAGAAAAAAGTGCATAAGTTAATTTGTGTTGGCATATGCCACAGGGGCTCCAGGTGCCAGTGTCCCAAAACCACAGCCTCACTCCGTGTACACCACTCTTTCGATGAGAATAGGGGAAGATGAATCAGTACCGTAGTATATGGGAAATCAAAATCCGGGCGACGTTGTCGGATGTCGGCTTTCATAATCTCTTCCGTGTATCGTTGGCCTGAATGGAGGATTGAAATACCGGAGGGGAGGTGGAGTTTGAAAGGCACACACAGTTTGCTTTCTGTCGACAATGAGGGTGGAGAATGCAAAAGAGATGGACGAGAAGTGTGAGTTACAATCCACGAAAGAAAGAAAGTAATGTATCAAGCAGGGTTGAAATTCGCCTTGAAAAAATCATTTGATTTGACCGGGATTCGAACCCGGATGTCCTAATTGCCGGTCAGGTGTGTTAGCCAGTTACACCACCAAGCCTTCTTCCTTCAAGGCGAATTTCGAGTTCGAATCCCGGTCAAGTCAAATGATTTTTTCATGGCGAATTTCAACCCTGGTGTATATGCACCCGTGGGAGTGACTTCGTACCACATCATTTGTTAAATGCAATATTTGGAAATTTAATGTATCAAGGCTTTTTTTCAAACCCCGAGACTTTACGAGTGAGAAACATTCTTACAACGTATATCGTACGTGGCAGTCTTCATAACTTGAAAAAAATAAGTGTGCTCTTCTCGTAATGTGCTACTGGCATTTTTTGGGTTTCGCCGGTCATCCTAAATAAACCTCTTTCCCGTCAGATTATAAATTTTTATACTTCACAAGCCGTGATTCAAGATCACATTTTGCAGGGCTTCGTTTTTAACGTGTCGAAACGTAAGGATTACTAACCTTAATGGGTAAATATCTTTTGTGGGGCTGTCGTTATATTTTTCTCCGATACATAAAACAATGAAATATTTGCACTTAATTTAAAGAGCGTGGTATGGTGAGTGTAGTTTCCTTGGTCAGTGGTAGAGAAACAATCTTTTTAATCACTAGGGTCAAGGTGATCTTGTTCTGTGTGGATAAGCTTCTAAATATGTTAGTACTCCCAGCTTTTTGGGAAAATTGTTCTGCGAAAGGGAGCCGCGAAATGGCGGATGTTTGATTATTTTGCTTATCATGTCTCGCACCAGGACTGTTTTAAGCGTTTAATAGCTTGGCTATGGCGTTTTAAGTGACAGCCATTAGCGTTGAACAGCCTTTTTAAACAATTTTTGTATATTAATAGTTTTCCCTTGACATTATTCTCCTAATTTGCTTTAGCTTTCAAATCAAGACTCAGCAGACCAAGTCTTCCGAGGGAAGTGACGTACTGGTTAGAGCAGCAAGGGGGTAGTGTGCAGATGTAGATGATTGTGCACCCCTCTCCCGCCTATGGTTTAAAAGATCGTTAAAAGGGCCTGGAGGGATCCGTCCCCTTTTTTCCAACGTATCCCAACCCTTCCCGCTGAGCGCACCCCATCCCTCAACGCCATACTCCACCCACGCGCTCCCTTTTGGCGGAAGGGGTTCTCTCCCACCGCCCCTTCTCCAGGACCCTGGCGTGCACGGCGGCAGTACGAAGAAGGGGCGGGAGTGATGATGTTTGGGGTGGGGGGATTGAAGGGAAAGACCGCTTGGTCACAACCGCCTCCGCTCCTTCCTTGCAGTCTCCACCCCCACGACACCCTCTGCCACACACACCCCGATGAGGTTTTTTCTCCCCCTTTCCCCTCTCGTTAATCCGACTGCGTTGCGAAGGGGGGTGGCGGCGTCTCCGAGGGGAACCATTGGGGCAGAGGGGGTAGAGTTCGGTGCTTTCTGATGAAATAGGGGGAAGAGAGCGCGTGAGATGTTGAGGCCTTGTTCTATCTTGCTGTGCTGTTGCACTCTCCCGCGTCTCTTCCCACTAGAGTTAGTGATCTATAGCTCCCCTATACGTCCCGGCAGCAGTCTTTTTGACGGGGAGGAAAGGGGAGGATGACGACTGCTTAGGATGACGTGTTGCGCGGCCCGCGTGCATCCTGATGCTCTGAGGGAGATATCCCACGTGAGCCGCCCCGCGATGAAGGTTTAGATGGGGTATGGCACAGAAATAGATTGGAACTTGAATGCTTTTTTTCCTTACCCGTTCCCATCTTAGAGAACGACCATCCCGGCGGATGCACTATTCACGTTTTATGCCGCTCGGAGTCGTACCGAGTTCTTGAGTGCTTGTCGCGTTTGTAGATCTCGTAATGAGAGCTGCCGCCCATCCATGGGACATTCACCGTATGCAAAACATCTGGTTTGCGTGAGCTTGAAAAGATACGCTCGCTACTGCTAAAATTGCGCCCTCGATTTTAAATTTCCCGGCGTGATGATGATTGTAGATGAAATGTAATTTTCAAGTTTATTTTTAAGTAGCACTTAAGAAATGACTATTATTCTTGCTTAATTCCTGACGCTGCGATATGGGAAAATTTGGGACGTGCTACGGAACTTTCAGGTTACTGCACAACGGGGCAGGATGGGTTTTTTTTGGGAAGAGTTGTAACAAAATTTCTAATTGTTCCACGCAAGCACCTTGAGTGGTGAGATGACTCACCTCTACCTTTCATCCCATTTCGACTCGATTCACAATGTGCCCTGTAAAGGTCCGGGTTAAAGGCTTGGCGATGGGTGATTTTAGCCCTTTGCATTGCGTGTGAGTTTCTCTTGCTTTTCTTGGGAAGCAGTTTAGTTCTCCTGCCTCAATATCGATGTCTCCCTCCATTCATCTCCGTTCTTTCACTTTAAGTGCTCTTCGTTTATCTCCCGTCTTTGCAGGAAAGATGTGCACCGGGAACTTTTGCGGGCGCCGTTGATATCAAATGCATCACATCCAATAAAATTAGATTTGTAATATTACTATAGTCTATGGGTTCTTTTCAGACAGAATAGTAGGTCAACATTAAGCTTGCGTGTAGTTGATGCTCACATGAACTTTGACGATGTTGACCCCGTGTAAACTGATGCTCGAGAGGTACCCAGCGTGAACACTTTGATGGAAGTTCTGATGAGGTATTAGACCGAAATAGATCTGGACGCCTTCCGCTCCTACTCTAACATAACTATCCCGACGGGTGGTCCGTCCTTGTTCTCTCCAGTGCGTGATAACCTAACGTGCTTTGTGCTTGTCACGACGGGAGATCTATTACCTGATAAATCTATCTTTGCGAGTGAAGGCGAAACGAAAATCTCCCGGTCTTCCTCCAATCACACTCCACTAGGGAGACATGACATCGATATTAGAGGGTGTTGTCCCATGGAAGGGTAAAGTAAGCTTAAGTGTCGCCATATCAACGGGTCAAGCCAGTCGGAGAACGCATCGAGCGTTCTGCTTTGAGTGGACCGAGTGGGTTCTTGGGGGGTCACGTTAACTATGTACCTTTATCTCCCTTAGGTCAGAGGAATGATGTACTACTATTTGCAAAGGTGAAATAAACGAGGGACTGTCTTTTCTATATTTGATAGTAAACACTCGTTCAAATTTCTACAATTTCGTCACCGACCATTGTTTCAGTACATTATGCCGTCATTAGGGTACTTTACTCCAAATATCACAGCATTTTATACAAATTTGTGTGTTTATTTTCAAATACGGAAATCCATAGGTACCACATAGTTTGTGCCAATACGCTTTCATATGAAGGGCTGTGTTTTCTACTGACTGTTCATCTTGGAGTCTTTTTTAGCGCGGGGTTGGAAATTGTTACCTAAGTGGCCGAGAGGTGAGCAAACGGGAAGGAAGTTTGGCAGCAATGTCTTCCATATAGTCCATGCTTCCAACTGAATATGAAACGCTCTATTTTAATCTTGGCAATAAAGATATCCAAGAGCAGGTTTTTCCATCTTGGAGTCAAGAATGAGAGAGAGGGACGTTCGCGGTCGATGAAGCCCAGCCTCTTGTTGTCTGTATTTACCTCGCATTTGCAGGATAAGATGAATTTAACGGGTGATAGGTAAGGAGATATCCGTCGCTTTCTCTGCTCTGTAGAAGTTTAGATGCCCTCCCCTGGCGCAGCGGACGTAACCCTTGCGTTCGTATACTTGGTTCACATTCGGCGGTAAGCTCTAAAAAATTCCGAACCATCTCTGGAATATGTGGCACGGGGTGATTCCAAGGCGCTCATCCTGATTCAGCGCTGAACCTCATGCACTCCCACTGGTCTCTAGATGAGGAGAAGGAGGCGGTATGACATCATTTGACGTCGCACTACATCTCTAGGTACGATATAGGCGATGAATAAGAGACACATTGTCGAACATATACCTACATTCCTTCTTTCCATGCAAGATAAGTGACCATAATAAAACCACTCATCTCGCCCCGTATGATAAATATATTTCAGGTACTCGACTTTCCCAAAATGCACCTCACCATTTCATGTCCCTATTACCACCTTTACACGGCTTGTATTGTAACACCCCGTGCCCCTCGCCAATGTGGAGGCTCGCAGCGTGGTGTGTAGGTGTAGATGTAGAAAGCAGTCGGGAAAAAATTCAAGGCCGAGTCACAAACGTGGGGAAAGCTACGTTAACAGACATTGAGTACACTTGTTAAGATACTACTACTGATTGGTACTACCAGCACAAGTTCATCGATTTTTCGAGATACTAATCTTCCCTAAAGCAGAATGTGTTTTATCTTTCTGAAACGGGTGATGCTAAGACGAAAAAAAATCTGCACGTGCAGGCGTTTTAGTTATAAATTAATCAATAATTATTACTTAATTAAGGTTTTATAGGTGAATAAGTAAGCAATTCATACATGATCAATTCCGTATTTTATTGACCTTAGTAAATACTTAAATTTCTAAACTTAAAACATCTTATTGAATTCGAAATTTATTTATAGATTTTTCAGTGTATAGGTACGATATCTTTCTGCAGCCCTCATTTTTGTTCTGTGACAATGTCGCGCCGTCGCTCGATGTTCTGCTTTGGGGCAAACCTTCTTCTTCCCTGGAAAGTGCAAATCTCCATGAGTTTTGGCCCTTACAACAGTTACTGTCCATTTTTGTCAATCTCTTGCTAGTTTACTGCGGTTAATAATGTCCATCCTTTTTAGAACTTTAGTAACATAAATTCTCCGTCCTTCTATGGGTCTTCCTAATGACCTTCTTCTATCTGGTGTTCATTAAAATATTCTCTTTGTCGCCCTCATATCTGTCGTGCGTGGAACATGTCCCAACTATAGGATTCTTAGTGATTTAAAGGCCGCTTTACACGGTACATTTTATTGTAGAAACGAATGCATGAACTCTTGCATGAGGAAAATTGTACCGTGTAAAGCGGCTATTTAAACGATTGTCTGAATGACTAAACGGGAAATAGAACCTGCTTTAATTCCATTCAGTTTCTTGTTCACTCTATGATACATTCGTTTGTACAGTAAAATATACCGTGTAAAGCGGCCTTAATATAGCGTTACATAGTCTCTACTTTTGTGAGCTCATTTAGTTCTGCATTTCTCTTGATACTCCATACACCTTCATCCTGTTGGTCAAAACATGTTTCTCAGTGTATTCCTTTCGACACAGTCTTTTGATGCTTTGTTTTTTCAGCGTCCATGCTTCAAGAGGTACAAACACATGCGGAAAACGTCTTCTTCAGGTCCATTCTTATGGGATGAATTATTTTCACCAAACAAGATAAGTTATTTAACACTAGTTCAGAGGCTTATGTATCTATCGATATTCAGGGTCGTCTCCGTGCATTAACAATTATACCAAGAGATAAGAATCATTACGAAAAATTTTAGAAAATAAAACAAAATTAATTAGAATCCCATGTCAATATTGAAAACTGGAGAAAAAGAACGAAAACAACGTCCCTAGATTTACCGCTAGTATTAGAAATTGATTCGCTCTCTCCGCGTATGTTAATATAAAGGCTATACCGTGATTAGGTACTTACTGCATATCCTACTGTTCGTCATCTCCATCGGTTTATGTCCGTGCTCTTCCCGATGAACGACTGAAAGATAGGATGCCAAGTGAATTTGGTGAAATGGGAGAGCCTTTGGGTCTGTGTGTCACAGGGGGGCGGGGACGTGCGCGTGCCGGTTACCCCCTGTCTGTCTTTTTCTCAGCTCGTCACGAATCAATCTGTGGAGAGCGCACTCAAGGTTCCTTCCATCCTAGAACGTGGGGAAGACAAATGAGAAAGGCAATCGGTCAAATGACTGACACGCGTACCCATTAGGATCTGGCAAAGGAGTGAAAATGGGGACCGATTGCATAGACGGGCGTGAGTTCTCCTGTTTCCGGGGGAGAATATATCTAGATGTCATCCAGTCTGGGATTTAACAATGCATCCTCGCGTTCCATTTCTAATCCATTCTGGGATTTAACAATGCGTCCTTGTAATCCGTATACATACTGAAAACTATGGCTACTCTCAACTCAACGTGAGGAAAAGAGTCTACTTATATTCCTGAAGTACACAATATTTAATGGTTCACGCCTCAAAGGGATTTATCAAATGAAATTCACATGAAGGAAATCGTCATCATTTTAGACGGCGGTCCTCAACCCGTGGGTCGCGAACGACTCTATCACAGGGGTCACCTAAGACCATCGGAAAACATATTTGCGATGATCTTGTGAAGCAGCAACGAAAATAATTTTATGGTTGGGGGTCATCAAAACATGAGGAATTACATCTAAGAATCGCGGCATTACGAAGATTGAGATTCTATGATTTAAGGGAAAATTTTTCTGATTCATAAATCTTTACGCAAGATTTAAGATGGATCAGTCAGTTCTTGAGGGGTAAACTTGTATAATTAACTCATTTGTGGTGAAAGGACCCAAGTATGTACGTCTGCAGGGAATGATTTTGCCCTCAAAAGGAGTTCCGTGATGATTTTGTGCATTGCTGCTTGTGTTTAATAATACGTGAACGCAGAACGTGATTCTGTGAGATCGAAAATACGAAAAAGGATGCACTGTAGCCTCCAGTGGTTCATTGAAACGCCGTGCACGAAAGAAGAATGGCGATATAGTTGCTTTTATTGGCTGAATTTGATTTAGATTACATGCTGTTTAGTGGTTACACATCGGATGAGAGGTCATTTTAATGATTAAGTTGTAAATTGGCCTCTCGGACACAATTATGAGTACCGTGCTGCTATTCACAGAACCCAAGCAACTGACGCTTTAATGTAATTTGTGTATAATTCAGCGATTTTATTTGCATATGTTCGTCCGGTAGGATCGGAAACAGCATAATTGTTATTGGAGAAAAAATTATCAGTGTTCCATCCACTTTGATTTCTACTTGGCTATACCATTTGCCAAACATTAGGTACTTGTAAAATGAGGCTATACTTAATGCAAAGATAGCCATGATGGTTACTGAAAGCGCTGTACAGTATTTTCAAAAAGTTTTCCATTTATTTTACTAGCAACGCATTATGGTGTGATTATGAATAGCTGTTAATCATCTGGTATCTCGGAAGAGCTGGAAGTCTTCGTTGGCTTGAGAGAAAATTATGATTAACAATAGAGTAGGCGCTCAAGTCGCAGGCCATATTAACCGTTCGTAATGATTCGTATTGCCCTTGGGATTACAATGATTTTTTAAGGTACACATACTTTGAAATTTAAATATTCCTTCAAATTATGTCTTTGTGTTTTGAAATACTTAAATGAGAGTTCACTCGTTTTCGCGAATTTCAAGTTTCCGTTGATTTCTCTAAAGCCATATCGATAAATTCATTTAGCTTTCTTAAACTCTAGAATGAATTGTTTGAAGTTCTGATTTTACTCTATCGTAGAGTTCTTCCTTCCAAAATGAGTGCATGGCAATCAGTAATAAAATGCTGAATATTTTTCTTTTATGCCACGAAGCAATTCTACTCTTAATCACCCTGGAGCCATCGAGTGAAAACTCAATGCATACGAAAGAATGAGATTCTGTTTGACATTTGAATGAGATTCTCTACGATGTTTTTATAACTAGATGGGAGAAGTCCTTTTTAGAAATTCTTCTACTTCGACGTTATAGGCGTTGAGGGAAACGGATGGTTGGCATGTACCAGGCCAGTCAAAAAGCAGCTGTTTTAATACCAATGCGAGCAAGAGTTGGATGCCGGCAAAATATTCAAGAGACCCACTTAACTTGACAACTGCAACAGTGTCCCAGCGTGACTTGTCGCCCACGTTTTTCATTCGACGAACACGCAAAAGGCTCATGCAATTCCAAGACGGAGCAATTTAATCATTTTGTGAATGCCCATGAAACGACAAGCGGACAGAGTCAACTTCTCCCCTCGTTCACGGTGCGTCGTTGGATGCAGGGCTTTCCCGTCGTGTTTTGACAGAATCGAATATTGACACACACGCGGCAGAAGTACAGTGTGAGTGAATTCGATTTGCTGCCTTCTCACTCGAGGAGAAAACACAGCATTCCATGAGGCAATCAAATGACTTTGGCTTTGCTTCGTCAACTCGCAGCTTAAAATTGCTTGCCGGCTTCCA
Source organism: Ceriagrion tenellum (assembly GCA_963169105.1). Taxonomy (NCBI): domain Eukaryota; kingdom Metazoa; phylum Arthropoda; class Insecta; order Odonata; family Coenagrionidae; genus Ceriagrion; species Ceriagrion tenellum. The sequence continues at coordinate 89,826,090 of OY720635.1, read as the reverse complement.
CGCTAACGTCATTTGTTATTCAAAAAGGGAGAACTTAAAGCCTTACCTCTGGGTTTACAGTTGTCTTGTTTTTTGGTTTGTGCGCTATCAGTTGTCCCAGTCAGACTCGTGGTCGCGTCGCACCGTAACTCTGCATTTCCCGCTTCGTATAAATAAAACGGCAATCGTTTTGCCACGTTTGCTTTTCCTGTGAATCAATTGGAAGTTATTAGAGAAAGCAATTGACAAGGTTGGCAAGCAGTGACAGCGTGTTGTCTCGCAGGCATTCTATTGTAAATACTGGTGGCCGTATTCATAGATTCCTTAATGAGCTAGTATCGACTTGGTAACTCACTAACTAGTCACCTACTAAAAAATGGAATAGACAGCTATAAAACTTAGCAGCGCCAAGTGTGCTATTATTTTAATTTCCGATTTTAAATTACTCTCCCGCCTGGCTTATTTAGGTATTTTTAGTTTTCCTTGCCTAGTTCGAGGTTGCAAGAAATTAATCATTTCTATTTCCCTTTGGTATTCCGATCGATAACTTCCATTTGTGTGGGTTCTTGATCGCTACACCTACAGAAATGATCGACAAACCTGATGAAAATATGCTTAAAAATACTGAAAAACTAAAGTACAGGTTTGAATGCGAGGAGTAAGTTGTCGGTATATATCGTTACCGAAAAATATGCCTTCCACTTTGCTGTAACCTGCTGCCGAAAATAACGTTTTATTGGCGATAAAATGGAAATCCTGATCGGTTATTTATGTTTCCCTCACCAAGTGGCCTGTTTATTTTCTTTCCGGAAGCTGTTGACAGCGAGAGCCTTCTCGCCCATTAGAAAATGCATTATTTGTTTAGGGATCTCCAGGCGGGAGAAACAAGGCGCCTGTCAGGGAAGAGTCTCAGGTCATTTGGGGCGACTAGGCGGCTCTCCCACACGCATAAATCCTTTTGATCGAAAGGTCTCGTGGCAAGGAGTGACAGTTTTACGAGCTGGCTAAGTGCTATCGGATGAAAAGGTGGCGGCAGTTGAGGGAAAAAGTCACCCCCCCCCTAGTGATATGCCACCTCATCGCCCACTGCGACCGCCTTCTTCGAACCCCTCGTGATAAAACGCCGTCCCTTGTGATTGACAACTCTCTTGTCCTCTCTAGTCTCTCGCGGGCAAGTTCTATCACCCTTCGCCTTTTCGAAGAAGTCATAAGGAGAGAAAAAAAGAATTATCCGTTTGAATTATTTCAGGCTTTCCCAATGGATTTTTCTGGTGATTTCTTCTAGGTATTCTTACCAGGTTTATGTCTTCATGGTGGCCAGAGTTTAAACGTTTAGACGTTGGACCTATTTACTTCAGGGCTGTCGATCTTAGCCCTACAGAAGATAACACAGTCTCCAGTTGCCAGTAAGACAGTAATTCGATGAGAAAACCGAGATGAATTCACCCTGCCAGGTATACTTGAAAATTGGCCCGAATTCATGTATTGCTTAAGAATGATAATATATTTATATTAGCATATTTTTGTAATATTTCCTGTTATTTTGATTATTTAATAAAAGGTAGGATACTTGGCATCAAATTAAAAGAAATAATTTTTTACACTTTGGGTTCCAGGTTGGGAATTTCAAATTTGGGGATGTGCTATTTTTTAATAAGAGGAGCAGAGGATTTTATCTCATGAAAATCGTAGCCATGGCTTCCACTAAGTAAGATAATTTAGGCACTATTAGGTTTTCCGGCCATCGCCTCATATTCAATATTGAATATGATTAAAAATGTTGAAACGTTTTTTTAATTACCCGATATAGGAGATTTTTGGAATTTTAAAAGTTTTATATACTTAACATTGCTTTAATTCTTTCATTACGCTGTGGATATTAATAGGCTGGACAATTCCAATTCAAATGCTTCAATATGAACTGAGGGCCACCCATATTGAATTTAATGGGCTCTTTTAACACACTTGGTACAAATACATTATGCATTGGTACGGTTGCTTATTTGTGAGTTCAACTTCCTGTGTAAACGTTACGATGAATTATTTGCAGTAATTTCCAACGCTTAGGTAGGGAAAGCAAAATACTGAACCTTCCCCAAACAAAAAATCTCCGCTACTATCTACGAAGTTGAATTAATTCATAATGGGAAACGGGTAGCTTTGGTGGATAAAATACTGGCTTCTCTAAACGATGACTTATGTTGGAATCCTAGCAGTGGCGGATATTTCATAGAAAGCCGATATCAAGTTGGGTGTCATGAAGAGAACACTTTCAGAGCTCAGCTCGCGGAAGATTTTTGGCACCGACATAGGGCACGGAGGTGAGGTCAAAGACGAAAGGGTGAAGGCATAGAATGGAGAGGAAGATAGAATGTCAACCCGTTAGATTGAGTAACAAAAGCGACTTTCCGGGCAAAGCCAAGAAAGCAAGGCAAAGGAAATAGGCAAACCTACGCAAAGGCTTATAATCTAGCGGTTTGAATCTCCGATCTGCATGAGTTTACGAAGAATCCTATCCTGAGGTCTCACCGTAAGATGAGTGGAAACGGGACGACAGGTATGGTGAGTCATTTCTCTTCTAAAAGCACTACTGCTGGCAATCATTAAAAAGGCATTCTGACTGACCTTCCACCATTAACTACCTTCCTCCCCCGTTCCACAGTGTTTGGAAAGTTCCGTATTTTATGCCCCAATATCTTCCAATACGGAACCTTTACGAAAGCTACGGTACTTCTTCTGTGGGATGAAATGTGGGATGAAAAGTGGGATCTCAGTTGAACGTCTACCCTCTAAAAATTTTTTTAATGCAACCCTCCTGCTTTTTCATCGGATATATTTTCGGCTCTCCCCTCTATTCATATCCGGTGCATCCTAAGTATGCCCTATGCTAATTCTTCATATCTTTCCGGGTATACGTAGAGGTCCCCATCCTCTTTCTCCTGGGATTGGGTGGGGGTGTATAGAACGGCATATAACAGAAGAGTGGAGGGAGCAAATCTCCCTGCCCCCTGTGTATCCGTGCGAGGGCCTACATCGAAATGTACCGCTCCATGTGCACACCCCATTCCCGTACCCGTCATCTCAATGGGGTGATGGGGTGGGTGAGGCAGGGGTAAAATAATAACCCTTGCGGACGCGGATGTACAAAAATCACCCTTCCTCTCCAGGGTTCCCGTCAGGGTTCCTCTGTGCGTGTCCTCATCATCGTCCTCTGTTGATTTCTTTTCTGCCATTGCACGGTCGCAGCACTCTGTTCTAGTGTCCTCAGCGGGTCGGCACCCCAAGCAGTCTGTTTGAAGAGGAGAAAGGAGGAGGATGTGACGGACAGATAGAGATGGGCCCTCTGGGGCGGATGATGTGGGGATATTGGAAGAGAGGGGTTGAAGGGTGGAGCACGGGAGAGGGAGGGTCTTTAGGCTTGCACCAGGGAGTATGGTAGGAGGAAAGGATGTATGCGCCCCGGTTATCCTGCGCTCCCACTCCCACCCTCCCCTTTCACATCTCTCAAACGTCGGCATGGTAGCCGGGCGGTCCAGTCACAGCACTACCGTCTAAAGGGTTTTCCCCGATTTTCCTCATTTCCTACTCATCTCTACCCTTCCCACATTCTCCAAGAGCCTGACTGGGCCAGTGCACTTCCCTTCAGGGTTTGGGAATACTGAGCTTTTATGACTGCTACATTGTTTCCATTGGATTAGATTGTGGTGAGGCAACCGACAGCTAAGATCATTTGCGCCATAGGGTACAGGTAAGGGAAGAAGGGTGGATAAAAACCCGGCGGATATACGTGACATAGGAAAAATAATGTGTTAGAATTAGAGTGTCACTTTGTGATGAGGCTTTAAGTGCAATAATATGTACCCTAACTACTGCCCTCTTGTGTAAAAATAGCAATGTGTGGGTGTGGAGAATAATGGATTGGATATTTGGGGAGGCAACCGACGGCTAAGGTCATTTGTGCCATAGGGTACAAGTAAGGGAGGAAGGGTGGATAAAAACTCAGCGACGGCATTAGCCTGCTCTTAACGAAAGTCGCCAAGGGGACCACGGTTTAACGCCTCATCCGACAGACGGAACATGTACTGTACTTGAAGTGCCCTCCGCTAGACACTCAAGTAGGGTTCGGATTTCTTCTAAAAAACATCCACCTCTTAAGGGATTTGAACCCTAGCCGACCGTATGGTTAGCCAGTATTATATCTGCTAAACCAACCCGATCCCCCATTTTTTCCATTATTTAATGCATCTCAGTCGTAATTTTCGACCAAAATAAGTTCAAGAAATTCGACGCAGTTCGTCATTTTTACGTCATCCTCGGGTAGAGACAAAATTGTTTCTTAATGAGTTAAGATTTATATAGTTCAGTAGTGGAAAGAGTTAAGTGTTTGCAGGTGGTGGAGGGGAAAAATTACTCTTCGTTCATGGAAGGGGAGAAATGTACTGAAATATTGACAATGCTACTTTGAGTGCTTGCCTTTCTCACCTTTTTTTGTTAAGATTACTCACCCTGCTTCCCTATAATGCCTCGGGTGTGACCACTGGGGTGGTGCTTGTTTTTCAGCATTCGAATGAAGTTTTAGGCATCTCCTAAATTTGTGTCATAGCCGTTAAAAATAATAATGTAAAATAATATTGTAATGGGGAAAGAAAAACGTACCGTATCGCAACAAAAGATACGTATGAAGTTCTCTCCATTGTTTTCGGGTTAGCTGCGTCAAGTTTTATTCAGATGACGTTTCGTGTGGCCAGCATAGGCCACGAAACGTCATCTGAATAAAACTTGACACAGCTAACCCGAAAACAATGGAGATAACTGCAATCCAGCGCTGCGAAAGCCACAAACAGAAAAGATATGAAATTTCGTTATTGGTTGCTCTTTTCCTGGTTGAAGAACAAAAGAAAAAGATATTTGATCAGAAAAAACTCACACAAGAGTTAACTCTAGTAGTAACAAATTTAGAGGGGTTTTCCTCTAGTATTAACTCAAGTCTTAATAATGCAGACTGGATAACTAAACGTGATATTTCCATTACGGACAGTTATGGAGCACTCAGCGTTTTAAATAGCTTTTCTGAAAAATGTTAAAACTCATCGTACATAATAACATCACGAATATTTTCAATGTTATCAGCTTAGCTTATAATGATACGGCCCCAAGAGTGAACACATGCCACCCTATTAGTTCTATGCTGGAATCTACCGCATGTCACTTTGTGTCCTCAGTGTTTTATCTAACTCTTCTGAAATTAGAGAATAAGTCATAACGCTTGGTTATAATTTCAACTGTAACAATCGAATTAATTTCCTCAAACTCCTCAGGAATTCTGCAGAGAAGTCTGGAAATTTACATTGATTGTCGAAAGTTAATATTGTTGTAATAATTGGTGATGATAATTGTTGTTAATATTCAATCCAATTTATGTATCAGTCTCTTTCTTCTATCTGTAGAAGTCTTGGCATCGTTTAGTAGCTCCACGACCACCAGTGACCACCTTCCACGAGATTCTCCTCTCTTTCAGGCCTTTTCTGATGTCCCTCAACTCTACTGTTCCTCCCCTTTCATACTTTAGGTCTCGAACCACTTCTTTGGACTTTTTCTTTGACAGACGTCCCCATCTTTCCCCGTCAATCTCACACCCCTTGGCCTGCTCCCCTTCCCTCGCCAGCCTCTTGGCTATCCGCTGTCACAGCCCCTACAATATCCTTGATGTCAGGGATATCTATTCGTCACACATTCCACCTCGCAAGGGGCTGCATTGAAGTAACTTAGCGCTAGTAGTCGCCTTTGGTCTGTTCAAACAAGGGGATTTAAAGAAGTTGTGGAGGGATAATGGGGGATTGAAAGAAATGGATGTTTTGCAAAGGGTGAACAACCGCTCTTTCTTTGGTGAGAAAAAGAGAAAGGGATGTTTGACGCTTGTTGAAGGCTGCCCTTGAACTGTCTTGAAAGCTTTGATAGCGTGTGAATAGTAGTACAGTAATTCTCCAATTCGCGTCGTTTCAATTTACGTCTAATTCAATACTACGTCCATGCCAACAAGGGGCTTCGGAAAACATTTCCTTTTTTATGCAACTAATATAGAAAATATATGCATAAGTTGGTGTTTTTTGATAATATCGATGAATTTATGTTATCTTATTTACGTCATTTTAGTCTATTTGTGTTTGAATGGATGCGTTAAACGAACCTATAAATTAACACCTTGGTAAATAATGGAATCCAAGTGGTCGCGAGTGTCTGATTCAATTTTACGCCGCACATCTTCAGTACGCGTATGTGATGTAAGTCGAGGACTTGCCGTAGTATAGTGTCGCAGTGGCAAATTCGGCACGTGTGGCAAATCGAGAGGCTCAGAGCTGTGGCATAAATATTTTTGAAATAATGGCATCAATTCTAGAATCCCCTGTAAAGAATTTGGACTTGGGCATTTAAATGCCGCTCTTTTAGGCCGACCGCCTTTAATTTATATTAGCGCTGTATTACATTCCATCTGCTTAATCGATTAACCATAGCATGACGGCAGTATAGCTTCCATGCAATTTATTTCTCATATTTATGTAGCCCAGTTGACAAAAATCTCCGTCAAATATTCATGTTTATAATCCATGTGTGAAAGTTTCGACTGTAACTACTTATTTATAATTGTCTTTCCAGCATAAACATATGAAAAATTCACTTCATCCTAAACGTAATCTCAGTGTTTTGATGTCATCGTACAGTACTGTTTCCCTCATCTGTTTAGATTTATCAGGAAGAATAAAACTATTCTATAAAGATGTCTACCGCAAAGTATACTAAAACGATATTTTTGTCAAATTACAAAAACAAATCGGAACTTTATCATGAAATGTGTCAAATTTCTGCTAGCGACACTCATGTCATATTCCCTTGGGTTCTCGATGATATTGTGCTATCACGCCGTCAATAGCGTGTAGTTTTAACCGGAAATATTTCTATAGCATAAAGATCTATTGCGTCTTATATCATGTCTCATGCATATATTAAATGGTAGGTAATTCAAATACATGTATTTTTATGCATGCTCACCGTTGTAATAGAAAAAGATCATTTGTCCTTTTCGACTCTCTTTTATGAAAGACAATGGTATTTAGTGGTATTTCTCTTGCAATTATGGATATTAATTATGTTCGCCGAGCTTCTGAAATCTCTTCTAAATTTACTTATTGCCAATTACGCATTGAGCATCTCACCGTATTTATAACGAAAATGGTAGACGATCCGTACATAGTACGAAAATTTTATCCCGTAAAAAGAAGTCATGAATACTGCATATGATTGGAAATAAATTCCCATGAAAAACTTGATGTAATTTGTTTTCTATTCCCCGGAACTGGTTACTAGCTTGAGTTATTATGGTTCTGTTAGACCGCGGGGGCAAATTGCTCGTTCACAAGTCGTGGGGTTTGGTTCCAGACCTCAATCTTCTATGCTGCCCTCTATTGTCTATGAGGTCAGTTTAGTTCAAGGTGATGACTCTGCATTTGTATGAACCGCCGGAGGGCGAAATTCAATTTTAGTTACGTTCCTATTACATTACGTTCAATTCCGCCCTTTCCCACAAATTCGATAACACACATTTTTATCCTTTTATATCGAGCCGTATGGATTAAACTCTCTGCCATTCCTCAAAAGTATTTTTGTAATCCAATATTTTGTGACAGCTTTTCACTTTGCGAGCGATTCGTTCCCATTAGTCATGCCAGAAACATGTGCTTCGTTTGTTGGAAATATCGTTGCAAATTTTGGCCTTTTGTGGTGTGTAATCCTTTTTTCTCCGATTTCGTTTGAATTTTATTTTTGGACTCCTCTCTGCAGTTTGCCCTTTCTTTCCCTAAGGGATTGCCCGGGCAACAAATAAATAAAGCGTTTTAATTTATCTCTTCTGTAGTTTTGTGCGTTCAAATTTCGGCTATATGTGCAACATTTTTGCTCGCCGCGTTTTTTAATGCGCTGATATCCCTTCGGGCTCCCAGGCTCTCTTACACGTCCCTTAAGGTCACCCGTATGGTTGGACCGAGCTATAGGGAACTCGGGTTACTGCGCAGCTACTACCGGTCTGTAATCCCTTTACCACTACCCTTTCTACCTTCCAACAACTCCCCCTTGTCGAAATCCCTCGCGTATAGGGGTGGAACGGAGGACGGGGGGAAAGAACTCCACTTTATAACCCCTTCCTTCAAAACCATCTTCTCCCCTCCTGTACCTCTTTGAATTCCAGCCATCCCGTTTCTTCCTGCTCGCTCCGTAATCAGCATCCCCTGTACCACCCTGAGTAATCCAGGCCGACTCGCACCGTTGCAGGATAGCTTTAGTGCGTTCTATGTTTTCACTTTACCACAGCGCTTGTGTATAACAGTGTTGCCGGGTGTACGCTTTTCTCTCCCTCTCCCCCCCCCCGCCCATCTCTCCTCCTTTCCAGTATTCGGCGTCTCTTGTGATTCTTTCAGTATCCGGACCGTTGATATATGCGCTAATAGGCTATTTGGAAGCATTAACCCGCGAGTGGTCGCTAGGCGGCCTTCTACGCCAGCGGTCGCGTGTGAGATTTTATCTCACACTCAGATGTATGGCAATATCTTCATTATATATCTCTCGATATTAATTTTAAACAAAGATGTTCACAGTATAAAGGTTCTTATATATATACTTAAAAATCAAATCATACATCAATACCCCTTTTGATGCTAAAATTACCTCTAACTAGCTAACTGATAAAAATAGCACTCATGCTTTCTGCCTGTGTTCATTCAACCAGCTTCTTCCCTCAGCTAATGGTACTGCGTAAATATATTTCATTATTAATTTCTGTCTCACTTCTCAACGTAATAAACCCTAAATGGACCTCACGCTACGAGAGTTAAACGTGAATAAGAGATACAAAAAAATCAACGACAGTGGTGTAGCGACGAGAAAAGTTTCACACTTTGTAACCGATGGTTAACAGAAAAAATCATTGCATGTCTACGGATGCTTCCTTGATATTTTGTTGGACGCCAGGTAATTAAGAAGAGACTAAAACTCGGCCAGGAGGAGAGGAAACCCATACCAATGCATGATTACAGAATAAGTACAACTTTAAATTATACGTAAGAGAAAATCTCATTGCGCGATAAATGGCTAATGATTATTCAAGTAATATAGGGTTGTAATGATAACTCATTCTGGAATTACAAGTAAAGGTATTCTTTGAAAACTACTCTGGCTCAAAAAATCAAACCAGTGATAAAAAATATAAAATCACGAGTTGAATGCTCCAGCAATTATAGTGATGACAGTAAATGACAATTAGAGTAGAGTACCTCGTTGCTTTGGTCATGCTTAAAGAATGGTTTAGAATTAAATAATGAAACAGGAAATTTTGACTTTATCAAGAATTTGTTGTATTATTAAATTACTTAATAGCAAAGATATCAAGGAATTACTTTATTACTTTATTGCTTAGATTTGACATTTGCTCTGTCTGATGATTCAATTTTCTAATTTAAATGCCCTGAAGTTGTCATAAAATTTGCAAGTATTTTGCCTTTATAAAAACATGGATGTATGTAATCGTCGAGTATAAGGTAAGAGAGGAAGGATGTAACTGCAAAAGTCTTGGGTGAATGTGGAGAAAAAAGACTCAAAAGGGAGGGAATATAAAGATTATCAACAATTGGAAGAGTGTATGAATATAGTCATGCGTGTAAGCGAAGAGAATGGGGTTTTGTAATGATGGGGTATCATGGAGAAGTCATGATTAGGGAGCCACTTTTCTAGACCTATGGTCAATAAATAAGTTCTTTGACTTTTCCTGCCTCGGAAGGAAATAATGTGGTAGGAAACTTACCAAGCTTGAATGAACTTTTTGTTATCGATTCGTGAACACCTCAAGGGTTGTGGCTTTTTCAAATATTGAATGTATCACATTTTGGAAGGCTGACATTGTGATAAGACTTAGGTATTTCACCAACCCATTTCCCCTCAGACTTATTTATATATTTGCTCAAAATCGGTGTACCTGATGATGACATGACAGCCGCAGCTGGTAATACATTCAAAAATAAATTTGGGGAGTGACAAAAATGTGTCATTGTGTTGTAGCTATTTCATTAGTGTGATTACGTAATCGATTTTGGTTTACATTCCATGGCAGCACTTTTAATGTCGTATCTTTTAGCTTATACTCCCCAAACGTCATCGTCGCGGTACCCACCTTAAAGTTGAAAAAATATTGCGTGACCCACCTAAGACGTATACTACGCTTGCCTGTTTGTAATGCAGACCGGGTTTTTGACAGTGCCTAACATTTTTCTTATTTATTTGCATATATTTTTTATGATTTTTCCTCAAAGCTAGCAATATTGTGTTGGTTTTATTTTTGCAACAGGTAAAAATATGGATATATTGTTTGAAGACCTGATCAGCGACCAAATAATGGGGCTCGGCTCACAGCTCAAGAACCTCAGGCCCACAGCATCCAGCCGAATGTTCGCAAAGAGGGGAGGACTCAGCGAATTCACTTACCCCCTCCCCCCTTAATTTCTTCCCTTCGCCGTCGAGTAGTCGGCAAGGCATTGGTACTGCGGGCGACTGGCTGTGACTCATCTTTGGACTACTACAGCTTCGCTACCTCCCCCCCTCTCTCTCTCTCGCTGTATCTCTCCCTGCGGGCGGATCAAACTGCGAGCGTCGAATGAACAACGCCATCACTCGTACACACGCATCAGTACACGCGTGCATACGTTTGAGAACGCGTGGGACATTAACTCGGGACGGGTTATCGCCTCCGTCGTTTGTTGCCTCGAATTTATTTCTCTCACCGCGTAAACCCTGGAGTGGAATTGGTATCGGCCAGTCTCTTTAAATTGGAAGCGTAGCGGACCCCTCTCACTACGCCCTCCCCTCCCCCCCCAATGGGGAGGTTCACTGAGGATATATTTTGCGACCATATCGATCCTGATATGGCACGAGAGAGTGGGAGTAATGCTCGTTGAGAGAGAGAGAGAGAGAAGGGATGAATATTTATCCTCTCGGTTACGACGTTTAGGATGAAAAAGGCTGGGAATATTTTTTCGAATCCCTTTTTGATAAGCGAGTCTGTGCCGTGGGGAATTTAACATCATGGATAAGGTTGGATAAAAGAGTGGAGTCCTGCACCACTTCTAGTTCCCTGCCTATCTCTTGCGTTCTAATCAATTTATGTTTGGTGGTTCGTTGTTCCTCGGGCGTTGCTGTCGCTGGATATCTCGCTCCCCCCCGGGGTTGTTCAGGGAATGTAAATGCGATCACAACCATCTTGATTCAGTGGGCTGGCTAGAAAACGGGGGACGTGTTTCCCTATTCCTCGGAGCGGTCTTGCATCCTTCCTCGCTGATAGTTCGTTCCCTCTGTGAGCATTTCGCGTTTTCCGCGGTTTGTAACTTTAGTCACTAGTGGGGGCTTGAGAAATTTATGAAACATAATTAATTAAAAACTTTGGTAATTTTTGTATTCGTAGATGATCGAAAGTTTTCTGCTAGCAAATATGAAAAATTTTGAAAATTTTAAATCATGCTATTAAGCATGATTGAAACGAATTTTTCGTTAAGGATAAACTAAGAAGGGAACACTGTCAAAAAGTAGCATGTAATTTTGAAATTTATTGAGAAGAGACTTTGACGAATTGAAGCCTGTCACCATCGAATTTATCGAAATTTCATTTTTCAGATGTTGCTTCTTTTGTAAACTTTGATGAAAAATCTTTCTTAAATGAAGCAGGATAATTCTTTCCGGAAGAAGAAGTGAAATGATTTCTCAGATAATTCTTTCGATGCTCTCCTAGCATCTTGAGGGTACTGGAACCATTATTGTTAAAGAATAACCTTAATTCATGCTACTGTTTACGATTGAGGTGTCATGAAAAAGCGTTGGAAAATAGCAAGTAATCATTTTACTCATTTGTTGATCATTTTATTTGCTTAATTTTCTTCTACTTTACCCTTGTTGATTAATTGCAAAAATATCTTATTGTATTTAAAATCTCCAAACACGAAGGGTGTACGCAATTGAGGAAGTCTGATTGTGATGGAATGCATATCTGTGGCGTTGTTGTCGAAATCTTAGGATGAATTTAGCAATGCTTCACTAATTCGAATCCATATTGAAAATAAGTATTATACTTCTCCACAGTTATTTATTGTAAACGTAAAACGCGTTTTGCATCTTGCTGAATCTTTAGGTACAATTGTTTATCTTAAATTTATTGATTGTGCCGATAGAATCCTTACGCTAAAAAGGGGGGGGAGCAAACTAATTTTTGGGAGAGAAGGCAGGGGAACATAGATTAAGGGCTTGTAAGAAGGGAAATTTTTTCGGAAAATAGTGGGGAGGGGTGAGGAATAAGTAGCTTGATGGTACAAAAGGAGGACAATACTTATTTCTGTATGAATTCGAATATAAAATACTTCCACGAAGTGACACCTGAAGGTGTCATTAACTGTTTAATGTTTCATTAAATTGTCTCAGTAATTTTTGTGCTTTAGCTATCACATTTTTGGGGTCCCACAATTTAAACACTAATGTTATGTCCGCCAAGCGTACAAGGGACGTGCTGTCTTCACAATGGTCTCCAGGTACGGTCTTTTGCCTGGAATCAGAGCAGAAATAGTCGTTTATCTAGCATAAACAGCGAGTAGGCTCGAGCAGCTTACAGAGGTTTGTAGGGCTTTGGTAACAGAAATTGTGGACGTAATCATTTAAGGGAGAATATCAAAGGAAGCCGTCCTTTCTCACGACGTAAGTGGAAATAGCGGCGGAGCCACTTCATGCCAGACAAGTTAGTTCACTGCGACCCCTCCTCTTCCTTTTTACAGCCATCGCCGTGCGGCTTGGGTGAAGGGAGGTCTGAAAGGGGTTGCAATTCAGAGAGGGAGAGGACTCAGGGAAGCACCTTTCCTTAGTTCCCATTTTCCTTCTTCACCCAACCCCTCCCTGTAATATATGTGAGCCTAGGCAAAGTCGAGACCCTTAGCGTTATGAATCAAAACCCTGGATGGCGAACTTCGCTGACTTATACGGGCAATTATTGCGTCTCGTAAAACGTTGATGGGATTTCCACCTCCTTCCGCACTTCCGTTCAATCTTTCCCGTCGTCTCTTCGTGTCTTCCTTCCGACTTGTGCCCTCCCTTCCTGATCCATTGTGGAGCCCTTGTTGCAACGTGGTCCCCTGGCAACAATTGATTCTCCGCCACAACGCCGTCAATAGAAAGGGATGAGGGAACTCATGCTGGAACTGCGTCAAGCCTCCGGGTGCCATCTCGTTGATTTCGAGTTACGACACGATCGCGTCTTTTCTCTCACCCCCCTTTCATGTATTTCCCCTCCTTCCTTCCCCTCTTAACATCTGAGCTCGTGCCGTACCTTTCGTCGCCGTCTCCTCTGCCCGGTGTATCTGCCTATCTCCCCACTTATCTTTCTTCCGCACAAGACCGGGAGATCTGAAGTATCCCACATGTGGCGCGCAGTAGTCCTTTGTAAGTGGGGAAAAATATTGACTTTTTGGTGAATCCTACCGTCCAAATAAAGTCCATGGAACAAGTTATTAAATTTTATCCAACTCCAGGCCTCAATAAGTTAGTATTGCTGCAAAGAACGAGTGGAAAACTGGAAATTAAGTAGCAACCATTTGTATTGCAATGAAACCAGAAGAAATGCGCGTTCAAAAAAGTTATTTTTTCGTTTAAAAAATAACATTTTTGAACGTGTCGTTTCTTTCTTCAAAACGGATGGAACATTGACCATGACTGTGTTAATTTACCTATGTCTTAGCCTGTCTCAATTAACGTTGAATTGCGCAAGAGAGAGATGTGGAAGTCATTTATGCCATGTTTTGCAGTGATTTGTTATTTAGGAGACTATTTTCATTTTGTCAGTGGAGGAAGCTGAGGGAAAAGTAGAAATTTCTTAATATTATTCTTAGCGATAAGAGTTAGTGGGTCTATCAATGGTCCCTTCTCTTCATCGGAGCTCCGCCCATTACGTCCTTTTCAGTTCAATTTCCACCCATTATTTAACTCTTTATTATGTGACTATGATTCTTCGTTACACTCATGAGAATGTGACTCATCAAACGTTTTACTTTGACATTATTGGAACCATATCGTTTTACTAGAACCCGGTCAATCAAGAGGTACTTACAAAAAAGAAAGATAACAACATAGCCAATATTAAAGCATATGCTAATTTCCTGTTCAGTAAAATCATGTGATTTGTGATGAATATTTGGAAAAATACAAGGCAACAAACTCCAAGCTTTTGCTTTAACATAATAAAAAATTTAACATTATAATTTATAATTTGGGGAAAATGATACCATTAAACGTGATAAAAACTCGATTTAAAGGCTGTGTCCCAACCGAAACAATCCAATTGTAAATTTTTCTTATATATTCATCAATATTGATAAACCACAATTTTGGGGTCAATAATTAGCTTTATTTTCAGAAAGCATATATATTTTATTAGTTAATAATTATTACTGTCACAATTGGCACAAATGAGTCGACGTAATAACGCATAAATTTTTGGAATTCTCACAAACTTATTAAACCCTCAAATTCATATGGGACTCAAAGAGCAAATATACGAACGCCATTATTGCAAATTTGGTCTTTTTTCGCAATTATCATGTTAATTGTTTACTTCTGTGATCCATTTGTTTGAAAAAAAAACGGAAGTTACGTGTAAGCAGAACAATTCCCAGCAAGTGGCGATACGATTCGACACCTGACTACACTCGCTACTTTCATAGAAGTCAACTTCCATGTATAAACCCGCCTTAAGGGTCTGCTATCACAGTTTTTCATTGTTAATGATTCAAGGTAGATGTATATAAATTTATAATAATTATATAAAAAACGTGCACCCTCGGAAAGGAGGACGAGAATAGGCTGCAGGCATTTGAGATGTGGGTGTGGAGAAGGATGGAGAAGGTGAGGTGGACGCAGAGGAAGACTAACGAGGAAGTGCTTGAGATGGTGGGCGAGGAAGGGAAAATGAAATGAAATGAAATGATGAAATCCGGTATAGACAGTGTAGATGGCTGAAGGATTTGATAAAGATTGATGGGTTGCTGAAGAATGTGATAGAGGGAAGTATTTTGGGCAGGTGGGGAATGGGAAGAAAGGAAATAGGTTTCATGGACAGGATAAATGAGGGTACATCGTATGCTGAGGCAAAAAAGGATATGCTAGAGGGAGATAGGCCCCTGAAAGCGTAGAAAACCAGCAGGAGATTCATTGAAATTCAAGAAAACCTACCTTTACTGGTAAAATACTTGAAAAGTAGTATATAATTTTATTATATTGCCTGAAAACTTACATCCGTGTTGTCTGCTCATATTACAGCTGAACTCGTACATACCTATTCCCAACTTCCGCTACTTCCGTTAGTGCATAACTTCTCACTACTTGCATAATAGTGAACTTTCATGTGTAATTCTGCATTTAAAGTAATGTCGAGCATCACCCATCGCACTACATCTACATCTACGAACCACCACTAGGGTATGTGGCACGGGGTGATTCCCCACCAGGCATGCAGTACTCATCCCAGTTCAAATCAGAACCACGCACGTTCCCCCGAAAGCCAGGAGCAGGCTAAAAGCAGTCAGGGCAGCGGTACGCAGGCAGGCGACAAACCAGAAGAGTGATGCGTAGAAGAACATGCTACCATGCAGTACACTACTCAAGACACAATTACTGGTTGTTATTATTAATGCGACTGATAAATAGCACTATAAGGTACTAAAACATGCAAGAGTATATCATGCCGGAGATTACATCCGAGGTTAGTAGCTAATAATCATGTTAAGATATTTGGCACTTCTGGAAAACCTATTTAACCAAGTCGGTATCCTAGAACTGATCTATCGCAACTATTATGGTCCCTTATTGCACGTGTAAAAAATGACATTATAAATCTATCGGTTCTGCAGTCTATTTCCTTAATCTTATTCCAGTGATCGTTCCCACCATAATCGTTTAGCTCTAGCAAAATGCGTTGAACGACTTGTCAAAAATAGTCTACATCAAACTTTCGGGAGAGATTGTATCTATATTTTCCCTGCAATCGGATAGAGATCGAAGGGAAATATATAGGTTAAATATTTTACGAACGTTTGATGTTGACTATTAGTTTGTTACAGTAGAACGTCGATACTCCGGATCAATTGTTGCCGGACCCAGTCTGGATTATCAGAAAGTCCGGATTTTCGAACAAAACAAAAAAAAAGCCGTTTGATGCCTTAAACATAAAGAAACTTTGCTGAAAACCATAAAAACAGTAATTCACTTTAGTACCGTAGTCAAATAATTAGATCAGATAAATAAAACCATTAATTAATATGAACTTCTTTCTTAGCATTATAATGAAATACATTGCAATACGTCTTTCATCAACGCTTTTGACAAATATGTACTGTATTTTATTCACTTCAACTTATTTTTCGCCGTATGAGATCCGGATTATTGACGCTCTACTGTATATGTAATTAGATTATTTTATTAGAATAGACGATGTAGATCGACTAGTCTACGTGCGTAGTGCTATGCGATCGGAAGTGGACGGATTCCCTTCGTTCCTCCCGGCTCGGGGGGGGTGGCTGGTCCACGCGGTGATGCGGAGTGTGGAGCGAGAGAAGCAGAGACGGCGGCGGCAAGAGGGCAGCAGATGCATCCAGCACACGTGTTCGGGGAGGAATCGTAGGGAGAATACCCCCCTCTTCCTCCAAACCCGAACACCCGACCCCCAACTCTCAGCCTTTCATGGGGCATTAGCATCTGAATGCACGCGCGCGAGCAGTCGCTTCCGACTTGTGTCCTGTTAAAAAAAAGTGGAAGGTTATTCGAAGGGACCCCCGGTCCTCCCGGACCCTTTTTTTGTACGAAACTACACCTCTCGTCTCTCTCCACCTCCTCCTTTGGCCTCCTCTCGTCTCCCCTGCTCTACCGTCCGCTGCCTCCGTAGGACTCCGCTCAACAAAGAAGCGTGCAAGTCCGACTATCGCGCTGGGCCGTGGCTCGGTAATTTGCGAGGCTGTACGTGGGGATGAGTGTGGTTCGTTCCGGAGGAGGACCCCAATGGTATTTAGTCCTCCTGCATCTCCCCACGGACTCCTCCACCCGCGTGCGATGTGCTTCATTGCATCCACGGGAGGCCCTGTAGTCCGAGTAGAACACTTTCGACACGTACGACGTACGTGATTAAATTCGACTGCCTTTTTTTTATCTCTCTTTAATCCGGATGGGAGTGGCTCTCTTCCACAAGAGTGGGCGTTTATTCAGGCGCCTGTCACAATATGTAAGTCCCTGTATGGAGCATGCGTATGAAATCCGTTACCAATGAACCATACTAATGCGTGATAGCACCCCAAAGACAAATCGTTGTGTTGGCTAGGTTTCCGACTTCCCATTCCAAGGGTCCGAGCTCAAAACCCAGCAGTGTTGTATATTTTTCAGTGAATTTTCAATTCCTACTTCAGTGTCACGTGGAAAGCACTTACGATATTGTCCTCCGTCCGTCGTATGGGACGTTAAGATGTGGTTTCCTTAGCAACTTTCATTAAGAGCTGCAATCGCCAAAGTCACGTTCTATCCAGCCTTTGTACTATGTGGGTACCTCATCAAAAGCACTTACAGTGCATAACTTCGTCGGTTGGATGGGGTGTAATGCTGTGGTCCCCTTGACAACTTTCGTTCAGAGCTGCAACCGCCAGCGCCACGTTTTCCCCAGCCTTTGTACTACGTGGGTGCCTCGTGAAAATCACTTAGTACAGTATTCCGTCCGTCAAATAGGACGTTAAGCTGTAGTCCCCTTGGCAACTTTCGTTAAGAGCTGGCAATTGCCAACTCCAGGTTCTCTCGCCCCGTCTTCCATTCCTCAATATTCCTCCCCTACCAACCCACCCATTTGTCATATGGCGCAAATGACATCAGTTTTCGGTCGCCTCCTCAAATAACCGACCAAGTAACTAATCGATTCGGCGCTCGAGATGTGGCAATCTGGGCATAAAACGTCCGGAACGGTATGAAATGGTTTACCATGTTCGTCCGTTTCTTATCGAATAAACAAGCCATTGTAGTGCGAGGAGTGGGCTGTCATTGTGGATGGTCCGTAGCTCGGGGCAATTCCAGGCGAAAGAAAAAAAAAATTGCATTTTGGGCCCGACAGAATCCCCCTCCTCTTCCGGTCACTCGACTTTTTTTGCAGCGTGATTTTCCGCTCGACGTGACCGTGAGGCCTTTCTAGGGAAGAGAGTCAACGGATGAAGGGTGTGAGCCGAAACTTGGGTGAAAGTTCACTTTCATGCGTCCGGTTTTGCGTAGCGTCACTGCGGAGGCGTGTGTCGCTCACATTATGCCTCGTTTGGACTGCAATCGTACGGACCAACCCTGCACGCATTCACACCATTATCGTAAAATCAAGGTTACCATCACTCCCCTCTCCAGGGCATCGCGATGAATAAAGAACAAGTGAACGAAATAAAGTATAGTATATTCCTGTGGCGTTTAGAAAATGTTGAAGTGTTATTTTATAGAAAATGACACATCTCTCTGCATACTTATATTATTAATATCATCTACTTTACCTTAATGTAGTCTGAGCAAAATATCATTTCTCCCAGAAATTATTGAATTTGATCTTAGATAAAAGAAAAATATCTTTCTCATCCAAAGATGCCAAAATATTATTTACACTGATAAAACCAAAATAACTGTTACTTTTTCGCATTTTTTTATTCTCAGACGACTGGTTTCGTCTTATAGGCGACATCTTCCGGTACATCTTTTCAGTCTGTTGGAAAATATATGTTATGTATTTGGATTTGCGATGAATCCGGGTGTCTGAGAAAAAAAGCAGAAAAAGTTACTTAGTTATTTTGATTCAATCATAATGGATTTTCACTCGATAAAACCTGATACTATTGGATTTATTATTGACTCTGCTCATTCATACCTTTGGAAATTTTAAGAAAGTAATTTTGATTAACTTCAAAAAACATGATGCCCTCAAGTGGCTGTACAAGTTGAGAAATTGTTTCACTGACTACTCTGATGAATTATAATGATAACTCGTAACTTATTTATATATTTATTTATTTTTTTTATTTTCACTGCCCCGAATACAGCACATTAGGCCATTTTACGTCGGGTGAACAACAGTAACAACGGACGAGACACAGACACCCATGTCCTGGGCAGATAATATTCTACCCAGGCGGGACTCGAAGCCGCGACTCGGGTAAGCAGGCGAGGACTTTACCCCGCCGCCACCGGGGCCGGGTCTTTGTAATTCCAGATATCTTTATTTTGAACGAGCCGAGTTTCGACCTTCAACGTCATCTTGAAACCTTGGTCGTTCCAAGTAAAGATATGTGAAATCACTAAGTTTCAAGTTATCATTATAATGTTAAAAAATTCCACCAAGTTACGCCTAAAACTACCAATTATATTTATATTGAAGTCGACATCTCATGAGTAAAGCCGTCATAGAGACACCATTCTCACATGCAACGATGTAGTATCATACACCGTATCGAACAGTCCTGATGAGAAGAGAATCCGGGAATGGTGTGTGTTCGTGTTCGTATTTTTGAGGCGGAGGGAGGAGGAGGGGGGGGGGGCGAAAGAATGAACACGTGGTGAGAGATGGCGTCGGGGAAATTACGTAACGGCAAAAAAATAGGGATAAAAAAATGTCGGAGGATGGCTTGGAATGGAGGGACAGGAAGGAAGGAAGGACTGTGGGTTGGAGGGGGAGTGAGAGGGATTTGGAGCGTGGTGTTTGTCAGAGAGGGTGAGTGGGAGAGAAAGCGCTTTGAAGAGGTAACATGGGGGCGGGGCGGGATTTGCAATTAGTATTGGGACTGTATTGAATGGGGGAAATGGGAATTTGGAATGACGGATGGCTTTGCGAATATGTGTACGGATGGAAATGGGGATTCCGCGGCGTAGTAAAAGCCAGCCACTCAGCGGTCCTCGAAGGGGTGGTTGCCGCCCGTTGCATCTCATCCAGTTGGTCACGGCGGTTTGCTATATGAGGGGTGGTTCGGCCTGTCTGTTGCCCGAGACCTCGCCAGTCTGGTTGCCTGGACCGCATTCAATGCCGCCGACTCATAATCGGATGTATTAGCCTACATGTAGTGAAAAGTCGCCATTCCGTACGTTTGTACGCACTAGTCATGCCTTCCCCATTCGGGTTTGGCTACGTCATGGCATTTAAATACTGCCGTTAGCCGCAGAAAACTGTCTCCCTTATGTTAATTTCTTCCTAAATGCCAAATCCTTACAAACCACTTTGGCTTCCTTTACATTCATGCATTGTATCATGCTCACTCTCCCAGTTTTATGGCTCCTTATTTTCATCCTCTCTATATGGTCTCTTCTACCACATACACCTCAATTTTTTCTTCTACCTCTTCCTCTCTCACCGTTTACTCAGCTATCGTATACCTGTTCAGCTTTTTAAGCCTCTTCCATTCTCTCGGCATGACAGAAGTTCGTTGAGGGAATAAAAATGATGAAGTTATTACTTTTTTCACTCAATAGGAATGCACTGAATACATATATGTGTAGGTATATATTTTACACGTAAAAGACTAATTTTATCTTACAATTGCAGACAGCGAGTGTTAGATAAGCGTTGGTTTTGTATTAAACTCGCCGAAAAGAAAATCAATGGTACAACTTTACGTAGATTCTTTATTCCAACTGATTTCAAACTCATGGTGACATCAAGGTGAAGCTCTATTAATTCAAATCGATCGAATACATCAATGAAATTCTGTACAATCCACCGCAGAGGCGTGTGGCAAGAAGTATTTCTAATAAAATGGCAGAGAATAAGGTGCTTAAGTGGAATACTTCCAAATGATTTCTATTTGCCGTGCTTAGCGTAGCGATATACCGCTACGTGTCGCCTGCCTCTATCAGCGGGCTTCTCTTCGCTACTTTTTAAAGTTATGCCTTTGATGTTATCATTTTTTTAAGTTAAAATTTTTTCAATGTTATTTTGTTGTGTTTCCAACTAAGGTTAATTGCATTATTTTCCAGGTATTTTTGAGATCCTTTAGAAATTCTTAGGTTTCTTGAAAAATCCTTATTTTAAAAGTTGTACTTAAGTCACTAGTTTTATCATAAAGTAAGCAATTTGGATGAAAAGTGGATGATGTCGCTTGGTGCTAAAATTTATATAATTTGCCACCAAGTTCTTGTAAAGATAGCTACATCTAGCTTTGAAGTCACTTGTTTGGCAGCACTGACCTCATTGCAAAGCTAAATCTAAGAAGTCTGTACCAACTAAGAGTGTCTCATTCGGAATTAAATCATACCGAGTCTATTTAATGTCGCCTAGTTTTTTTAAGTTCTGATTTATAGTTGTTTTGGAGATTTTATTATGCTCTAGTTAGCTATTTGTGAGCTGTCAAACTTGAATGGTCATAAAATTGATCAGTGCTCTTCAATTTCAGTAATTTTTAACTTTTAAGTGTCATTGGATAAGCTGCAAAAAAACTCCCTTACGAACTAAATTTCATCAAAAATTTTGGAAAAAAATGTGTCTGAATTATCGATCAAATTGCCAAGTGCATTTATATGTGAGATAATAAGCTTGATAAAATTTTCATTATCTTTTTGCTATCATTATATATGTGTTCGGCATTATAATTTTGACTTTTTTGTGTCATGCTCTTGTTGAGAGAAGAGCTCTTTGTCTTTTATCACTATTATATGCTACACCACTGAATCGATTTCAATTTTCTGGCACTGTTTCCACCGCCACATACTACCTTTTATTCTTCATATCGGGGAGCCATCGTAAACTCAAGCTAACTTATCATTTTTAATCGAATTTTGTCTAAATTTAATTTACAAAGCGTTAAATGTTAACATTTTTCTAAGAGAAGAGAGATTTTTCAATTTAAAAACGCTATTTACATATCATTTGCTATATTACACCTAGTCTTTAGTCTTGATTACTTTGTGCCTTTGATGCTGAGTTGTGACTATGTTTATTCACTCCAAAATCCCTTTACAAAGCTTTGCTTGGCAGTGCGTTTGCAGAATCTCGTAAGCTTTAGTGGGTAAATAAAGGAAGATATTGTGGCATGCGCTCACCGTTCTACGCCAAAAGCGTAAGCAGAAATTGCAAATTTCGTGCGTTGCATCGCCAAAACTTGATACGCATCCGGGGAATATGAACCCGCAGCCGTGTTTACCGATGTCGTCTCTTTTTCTCTTTCCTTTTCATTACGCCGTGGGCTTGAGCGGTTGTCACGTGCGCTTTCGCAGCAGATATTACTCGTATGCGTCGGTCGCTCTTCTTTTTTCATTCCGAGCTTTGGATTAAGTCGAATGCAAGGTGGAAGTATGAAACGGGAGACGAGCGAACTGAGGATTGCTTTCGCCTCGTCGGTGGGAGACGGCGTGTAGTGGCGGGGAGGACGAAGGCTGGGTGGGGACATGTTGGAAGGAAGGATGATATGGGAGAGAAACGAACAGGGAAAAATGTGACGGGCGAAAATGAAACTTGGTTATATCATCTTTATCTTTCGTCGGCGTAATCCTTCGGGAAGGACCACCATCCCCAAAATCTGCGGCAGCATCATCCCGTCCGGCAGCCAGGTCAAAATTGTTGCCAGCCGGCACTCGGTATAAGTGTATATTTTTCCTAAATTTCGCGCCTTACACGCAAGAGGCACCTTTTGGACACGAAATATGCAGCTTGTCTTTGAAATACTCACGATGAAGTTGGACGCATTTCTTCGAATTATCTCCCATGTGTGTTGTCCAGCGACAGGTGTAAACCTCCGAAGAGGGTCAGGTCAATTTAAGATTCGTTTTATTTTGATGATATAATATACAGCAAAAACGAATTTGTCAAATCCTCTACATGGAATTGAACGCATTGCATGTGGTTATGAGTGATCTTAATCAAAGGTTGTAGGTTCTACTTTGTGTAAATTCATTATAAAATGAATAAAAAGAGTGTGAATTTTCACGCAATTAATCTGATTCGGTCGACCGCGGTTTTAAAAGCACACGCGTCATTTTTAAGGCATTCGTGTGACTTGTATAGTTGACTTTTTATGAAATATGAATCAACTTGTCAATATAAAGTTTCTAATCAAGAGATTTTATGGTTCCGAGGGTCATGAGTAGATTTGTAGGTGGAAAAATTTTATGACCAGAATCACCAGACTAAGACATTGACATGGTGGAAATCAGCAAAAACTCGTTTGGCTAAATTTACTCTTCAATTCACTTTTAATGACCCTTACAGATTTACAAAAAATCACCCAAACCGTCAAAGGCTGCATTATTACATTTAATAAAAATATTTTTACTCACCAACTCTCAAAAAATTATATTCTTTTTCAGCTCTGATTAGCAAATTGATGAGTTACGTCTCCTCTGTCTACGACTTCCAAACCAAAAGGACCCTGATACGAATCCCGGCGGTGTCAGTAATTTTATATAAGAAATCCTGCTCTCTTCTTTGCTGCTGAGATGACAGAATTTTAAGAGTAGTAGGTACCTTACCTGTCTCATTTTCGGTTAAATTTAGCCCCCCCATGCCCATTGTCGTCAATATTTGGCTGAAGTCGGCCCCGGATTGCTCTCCACTCTTAATGGTACCTGTACTGCCTTCAAACGGGTCGAATCGTGGCATTGTACCAGTTTATTT
Organism: Ceriagrion tenellum; assembly: GCA_963169105.1. Taxonomy (NCBI): domain Eukaryota; kingdom Metazoa; phylum Arthropoda; class Insecta; order Odonata; family Coenagrionidae; genus Ceriagrion; species Ceriagrion tenellum. Next base: position 89,802,389 of record OY720635.1, on the reverse strand, counting down.
ATTTTTTCATGCATGTTTTCCTTAAAGTTCATCCTGAAGCTGGAGTGAATTTTCTTTGCCCTTATTTTTCGCATTTACTCACCAGTCTTTAATTTTGTAGAGGACTTCAATTTTCTGACGCATCCCCGAATAACTAGGAAAAAAACTGTTACTTGCTTTGTCTGGCCCAAATGGAAAAAATACCGTTCTGTCCCTTTACCCTATGTTGTACAACTACTCTCCGAGAAGATGTTGCGTTAGTCATAGTCTTAGACTGGAGTTTATAAATTGTGGGTTCATGATTTTTCTCTCTGACAACCGATGTGGATGTGCTCTCCTAAGAATAAACCTTTCGTCCTCTAATCTACGGCGATATGTTACTTAAAAAGTGTGAAATAAATTACCATTTAGTCAACGCAAAGGCTGGTTTTTATTGCTGCTAACATTTTATCAGTCATTATAAACCTGGGAAAAATAATTTTACGGTCACTTCTTTGAGAGAGCGGACGCTATTTCGGAGCGGATAAAATATACTTTCCTCCTTTTGTGAGGATCCTTGTGGGTAAATTGTTCACGCAAGCGTCCACAGTCTAAATTAATTGAACTGCTGCTGTTTGATTGAAAAAATTACAATTTCTGAAGATTTTCTGATGATTGATTTCGAAAACTACTCTTTCGCCTATGGTCTCAGCTTTTAAAAAGCAAACAAAATTATGGCTTAAAATATGCTGAGTAATCTACCATTTCCAGTCTTAGGAATGACTGCGGTGTAATTTTCAATAAATTAATCCATATTTACTTCAATTATTGCAAAATTTAGCTAATAATCCACAAAAGACGGTTGACAGGTGCCTCAATATCTACAATATCCAATTCACTAGGAGTATTCAATTCTTTTTGACAGTTTTTATTGCGAAAATGCCATATACAGTAGACATATTTTCTTTCCTATTTTAAATCCATTCTCGCATTTGACCCAGTTTAATGTCAGTTTAAATTAATAAAATTGACGCGCAAGTTATGCTTTTTCTATCGTTCTTATTTAACGGAAGGTACAATATTTCTCTGAGAAGCCAGAATGTGATTGAAATGGCATTGAAGTAATTTACGAATGACCAGCCTAATCCATTTAAAAGCCAGAATGTTTTTCAGACCATTACATTGGGCAAGACTTAAAAAAAATACACCATTGAATAGGCCAAACACCTTGGCTTGCATGTAGGAAAATATACTGGGATATATCTACAAAGTTCACATTGCCTAAGCTTGAAAAAAAACTTTAAAAATTAGTAGTGATATTGGTGATCATTTGAAATTAAATAATTATTATATGACAGTGTTTTCTGAGATAATAAGATCACGCTTGACGTTACGCAGTTAACGTGGCTGCAACGGTAATTGTGAGTCATTGAGTTTTAATGCACATTCACAATTAAATAACTTATCAGGAAAGTCACAAAAATTCTTGCATCACATTTCCATTGAGTACATCTGTTTATTTTGTGGAGATTCCCATGAATTCCCATCCATTCATTAATATGAATGATGCATGAGTTATTTATTTAAAATTTTGCCTCAATTTAAGCATTGTCTTGAATAGGGTTTACGGAACCGGATTCGAATTGTAGTTAAAAAATCGCCTCAATTTAAGCATTGTCTTGAATATGGTTTACGGAACCGAATTCTAATTGTAGTTAAAAAACAATGTGTGTATACGTCATTATTAACTGGCTAAAGCCCTCGGCTGGAAATCGAGGGATCCGGGTTCGAATCCCGGTCAAGGCGGATGAATTTTTTCTCTGTGGAAATTCGCACATTTGTGCATTGCGGGCGACTCCGTAAAAGTGGAACTCCGTGGCTAGTCCCGGATAGCTTACAATTTGTCAATTATATTACTTGAATGCGTGTTATTTCGCGTAGAAGAAGAGATCAATTCACATGGCATCGAATTACATTAAATATATGTCAAATGCTTCAAGACTACAAGTTAATGGAGCATTAAATTGTCAAGATACAAAATCGGTAACGTGCAACTTTTGTCACTATTATCCATGCATATTACTAATAGGCACACATATATAAAGTTTCACGCCAATGGGTGCAAAATAAATATCGCATCCACTACCGCATAAGCCACTCTCATTCGCGTCCGCTTCTGCGATGCCTTTGCGTGCGGTGAACCTTCCTCTCTGAGGTGGCCAAGCGACCGTGTTTTCCGCGCGCTTGGAAACGACAAGCCACGAAGGGACACGACTAGAGGCAGGCGGGGGAGGAAGACAAGTCAGATGCGAAGATAGATCCTTTTACCTGGAGAGGACAGGGAGGATGAATGGAGGCAGTCCTCGGTGTGTGGGGGAGGGGGGCTGGAAGAGAGGAAGTCCAAGGAGGGAAAGGAGGGAATAGAGAGAGGGAGGTTTGAGGAGAGAGGGAATTATTCGCCGTCGCGAGGAGGGAATTGCTTCGAAAAATTAAATGGAGGGAAGTTGGGAAGGAGGAGGAAAACAAATGGCTGCACTGAGTGTAGCCGCTGAATGGGGGATTGCTGATTTTATCATTGAAAATCGAGGTTAGTCCGTATTTCGGAGTCACGATAGGGGAATTTCCGCTCTCAAGGAGGGAGTCCTGAGGGCATTGTGGAGGGAAGAGGTTTCTTTTAAAAGTAAAGGGTGAAGGAAGTGGTGTATTTATTCGGTTCGAGTGGAAAAGGAGAGTGTATGAGTAAATTGTAATAATAATACTAATAACAATTGGTCTTTATTAGAGCGAGATTGGGACTGGGGCAGTCCCATCTTCCATCTAATCCCTCGTCAGAAAATACATGAAATAAGTGCGAAGAAAGATATATGCATTGTGGGAAAAACGCGAGGAAAAAAGGAGGTGATATCGTTGACGAAAAAAACCCACTGAAGAAAAACACTCACTCATGGAGGGTAGTGTGAAAAACCTGCGAGAGCCCACCGACAGATCAAGCTAATGTGTCACCAACTAAAAACAATGAATGAAATTCACATGAAATAGTAATTATATTAAATGATAATTTATACATAGCTGCAAAGTTAAAAATAAAGAAATAAATTATATAAATGAACAATAAAATCAAAATGAATAAATAAAATATATAAAACACAAGAAGATAAAACAAAGATGAGTAAATAACAATAAATAAATTATAAACAGTAAATCGATAATTATTAAGTGAGTCTTACTAAACGGAATTAAATTAAGAAAAGTTACATGTAATAAGCGAAAGAAGGATTAAGCAGCATAATAAGTATTTAAAAAATAAATAAATTGATTGTAGTATCAATAAAATATGAATTTAAATTGATTCGAAAATTTTAAATAAAAAATTGATTGCAGTTGGATTAGAAGTATGATTAATGGAAAGGATGAAATGAAATAAGGGGATGGCCAATTAGATCATAAACTGACAAATTAGGTGCAAGGGTTGAAAATAAACGGGGCAGAGCTTGTGAAAAACATTTTTAATCGTGGGACTGAGCTTGTTTGCGTTAAATGTATTTGTATAATGCACGAAGAGACTAACCAATGCGTTTATTCTGCCATAATTTTATAAGCAATTGCGCGAGTCTCTGGTGGGTACTTCACAAGAGTTAAGTTTACTAACACTACTTTTTAGTGAACCTATAAATATATTCTCAATTTTTTAATGTAAATGGTATAAAAAGGATATATTTATTATCAACCCTGCATTGAAGCTAAAATTCCACCGGTGTAGCCTTATGTCCTTTTCTCCAGTTTTAATGTGATGCCTCGTTGCGTATAATATTTTCATAGAAACACGTCCATACATCTACATCTACATAATACTCTGCGAGCCGTAGCATTGGCGTGGGGCAGGGGGTGCTAGAACACCAGCCGTGTAAAGATATAAGTTATTGGGAGGTGAAATGGTGACATATATTAGGGGAGAGTATTTAGTGGCAATATTTTTTAATGTAGTCGATTATTGTACGCGGAAAGAACGAGTTTTTGTACCTATCTTATCGGAAATGCATCTCCTTTATTTTATTTTTTCTATGAGACCTAGAGATGTAGTGAGGCGTCATGATTATATTCTGTGTCGCTCTGAAATACACCAGTTCTGAATTTCTCAAGCAAGCTAATCCTAGCGTGTAGCCTCCGAGTCTCTAAGAGATCCCTCTACTAGTTGTGAGACACTTCCACGCTGTTCGCTCGTAGCAGTTTTTAACGAAGCACGCCGCCTTCCTTTGTATTTTATTATTTTTTTTGGTTAAATCTTTATGACCAGTGTCCTAAATGCTCGCAGCGTATTCGAGGTGTGGCCTAACCAGAGCGAATCAGCATCTCTTGTTTACTTTTTCATCCGAGGACCTTCCTATTATACGCTTAACAAAAGCTAGTTTCTTTAATGCTGCCCCGAATATGTTTTGTATATGTTTTCACCACGATGTATCAGAAGTTTAAGTAACTCCCAAGATATTTTACTGTATCTGATGATTTTATGTATACTCCACTCACAGTATAGGTATGGCATTTTTGGGATGACTTTCGCTGTGAACTGCGGTGCATTTGCTGATATTTTTTTCTAGCTCCCATTCCTGGCACCACGAATGAACGTTGCTAAGGTCAGATGACAGAACTCTTAAATCCGCGTCTTCGCTTACTTCACGGTAGATAACTATATCGTCTACAAATAGTCTTAATTTACTGCTAACTCGAGAACTTCTAAACCTTTCCTAAATGTACTTCTAAAAATTCTAAATCCATAGATTCAAATCATGCACCTTCTGACTCTTGTGGTCAGCTAATAAGGTAGCTTTATGATATCTTGATTTGTGTTATACACAAGAGACTTGGTCAGATTTTTTCATTCCTTTTTTTACATGTTATTTACTGATGCACTATAGCCGTGTTTATCAAATATCAGGCTGACAGAATTACTACCTCAGGGAACTGTAGTAAGAAAACTTTAATTAAAGAATTCCGAACATTGTTGCCGCTCTACTTAAATCGCAGACACCCGTGAGATGAATACATCTTAGATAAACTCACCGCACAAATGTCATTCGCTTTAATTGGAATACAAGTACAGAACGAATCCTTTTTGATTTACCCTTTGAATCAATTATATTCGTGTTTTCTCAGTTAGTTAATTTAATACTATAACCGGCTTATCTGGAGTTTCCTTATGCTATCTTCATCCACGACTGATATTTCTGCGCATAGTTCTGAGACGCGGAGAAGAAGTAGTGAAGATAAATCTTGGTCATGAAGGTGACGGTCATTACTTAAGGGCGGATTATCTCGCTCGCTTTCGCGAAATAAACCTAGCCCAGCTGGCTCGTTGGATGTTTTCGCACTGCGGAGTCGTTAACCTCTCATTAAAGTGGAACTCTTCAAAGCCCCGAATATTGCACGAATTATCCAGCAAAGTGGGATTTGGAAGCGGGAAGTGAGAGAGAAAGACCGCACGCGGCGATGGTAATGCTCTTAGATATTGCGCGGACGCTGGCCCCTCCTTCAGTTTCCCTCGACCTCACGTCCTGTGACGTAAAACCATTTTGGGCTCGAAGCGAGCCCACGTGGCGGACGGAGAAGAATAATAATATACGTATTTCCGTCATACTTCGTCTGTTCATCACGCCCAGCCGGCCAGTCAGCCTCTTGAAACATCCCCTCCCACAATCCCCTTTCCCTTCAGTTTCTCAGACTCTTTTCACGTCTGATTAGGGCAAGTTATGAACTGCTGCTGAGGCCAGCGGGTCGCCGCGAAGGGGGGTCGAACGGAAGTTCAGTCCTCCTCCATCTCCCCGCGGCGGCGTTTCCAGACTCGATGAAGCGAAGCGGGTCGGCAGAGGAGGCTGCGCTCTGGCGGAAAAGGACGGCGGCCGACCGCCGAGATTTGCTCGGGAGCTAAGGGGAGGTCGGTGGGAGATTTCACGCAGTGAAAGGCGGATTCTGGAGGAGCTTGGGCACCAATGGGGGGGGAAGGGTTGAGGAGTGGAGGAAAATTGGAATGAGGAATGGAGGGGAGGGTGAGTGAATTGTTCCGCCGATGAAGAGGAGGAAGCGATGGAGGTGCTACAGGGGACGCTCTTGGCCCACTCATGCCACCATCCCCCGCTCTTACGTAGCCAAAATACATACATTACCACTGTGTATTGAGTTACGATCGTAACTTCACGCAGCAATCTCCAGAATTTGCGATTGACAAGTTAAGATAAGTGGCTTATCGCATTGACGAGAAAAAATCTCATCTCTTGGATGTTCTACCATGTTCAAACGGTTACTAAAAATCAAATGACTATTCTAACAGCGTGTTTATACAAAAACTGTTAACCCATCTCGATTTCTCTTATACCAAGGATATAATATTGACCTCGTTCTACGTACTTAGAATTGAAATAGTGAATGAGGTAGAGATACATACTATCAAACAGATTGGTTCAAGGATTCCCTATTCCCACACACCATTAAGGTTGCAGCAATTAATGTTCAAAACAATAGTCCATCAAAGTACTTCTTTTCGTTCATCTCCCAATTTCTTTTCCCCATGTCCTCGCACTATCAAGGCTCGTAACCTCGCACATCTTGTCTCTCTATCTTATTAGAACTTGCGGGTGATATGTTGATGTAGGATTTGTTTCCTCTATTTAACTATCGTGCATCATAATTTCAGGTTTCCCTTATTTAAACTAGGGCTAATCATGGTATGTTGGCAGTGTCGAGCAAAACAAGTCATGTTGTTTAACTCATTCATGCCCAAATGGTATTTTAATACTCTTATGTTCAAGTTTTACAGCCAAGTACTCCATCGATTTTCTACTATTTTTACCTTCAGCTCTATCTCCCAAAATTACGGCTTGTTAATTTACGCTTTGAAACCAACCACATCCCCCCTTCGCCATGCTTGCTTTACGAAGTCAAAAAAAGTATAACAGGTGAGCAGTGTACCTAAATCATAATTTTACTTTCAAAAGTATACCTACTTCAGAGATTTAAATTTATACTTCCGCGAATAGCATGTTACAATAGCGTTTAGTGCACCTCAACCTGAACTTTTGCTCATATGTCACTTTGATATTCAGCTACTCTCTTGAAAACTTCGCTGTCGATCGAGAGGGGTCTTCTCATCTGTTACATGCGAAACATCCTCGGTAATATATGTGATTTTAAACAAAATACTCAATGTAAATGCCTATGGGCATGAATGAGTTAAAATACATCTACATCTACGAAATATAGTGAAAGCCACCATTAGGGTGGGTGGCACGGAGTGATTCCACACTAGTCATGCAGCACTCATCCCAGTTTACATCAGAACCGCGCACGTTCCCCTGGATGCCTGGCACAGACCAAAAGCAGTCAGGACATCAGTTTGCAGTCAGACCAGAAATTCGGAGAGTGATACGTAGAAGAACAAACAGTACACTACTCAATACACAACTACTGGTTAGTATTATTAATGCGACGGATAAATAGCACTACAAGGTAATAAATCATGCGAGAGTATATTATACCGGAGATTTTATGTAATACGCTATCGCTTAGCTTAGCGTTTCCCGCCTACTGTTCTGACCGTACCATCATGTGGCCTCTGGTGGTGCAGTGTGTGAGCCGTATCTTTGAAGGAGGGCCAGAGAGGGGAGCAGATGGTCCGTCACCGAGGACAATGGGAACTTGCTCTGCGCTGGAGGTGGGAGGATGGGGGGAGGGGGACACGGAAGTGAGTATAGGATGGAGTAGGGAACGTTTGAGTTGAAAGTAGGAAAGGGGAGTGGGGAGTTGGATCAGGGTCGTTGGGAGGGATTTGATGGGGGGGCGCGGATGGGCCAGACGGCATGGCGGCCCTTAGTGCATCTCGCAATGGAGAATGGAAAAGGACGACCGGCGAGGCACAGCCGCTGCGAGATTTTCACGTTGGCCCCATTCGGAGCCGTCGTCATTGGCGATTCGGAATTCGAAGAAAATCGCCTTATTCTCCTCCTCTTCCAAAGGGATTCCTTTTCTTGAGTTCTTTCCTTTTTTCAGTCGCCCCTGAGCTCTTCTTTGTGCTGAGATTTTGTTCCCCTGCCCGTAGTAAAGAAATGCACGACCCTTGGAAATGGTGTCAATAAGTAATCTAATGTCCGCTCTGAGCGTCGCATTAAAGAATGTATTAAGGGTATTCAAGGATTGTGAGTCGGGGCGGCGTGGAGAAAGATTGATGTGGGACAGAAACCGTTTCATCCTGCCGGTGATTTTTTTAGGATTCCTTGTGAGTATTTGGCAAGGCGTGTGCAATAGTCGATCTAGTGAGTCCACCGATGTCATGGACCGGGTGTTGTAATTGTTTTGTTTGGATATTTTGGGTTTTCAGGAAGAAGGACTTCTTTAAAATCTCCCTATGTCGCTCGGGACTCACCGCATTCAGATCTGGAAACGTTCCGCCATTGAGTTTACCGATATTATGTTCCGATATCGATCGAACCAGCCACGTGTTAGAATAATCATATTCTTTTCAGGGCAGAAATAACCTCTACATGTATTGTGAAGGGCTTCCCATTTCTATCATGGGTTATATTTGTGCTTTGAGTTGATTCATATTATAGAAATATTTTTCTATTTCCATTTTTATATTTGGTCACCAGTATGATAGCTATTCTAGAATTTAAAATAGCTGTCTTCTCGTTGGCTTAGATTTATTGTATACCATTTTAATATTTGCCTCATTCATTCTTGCCACTTATCTTATTTCTATTTGTTATGGCTATGTTTAGGTTTAGCCATTTCTTTTTTATTTTTCTTATGAATAATAATTTATGGTATCCGTCCTAGGGGTCTTAATTTTCTCAACGACATGTTTAAATATATTGTAGATCTGATTGTTTAGGAATGTCCAATTTGGCGGACATTATGGGCACTTAATATCTGCGATAAAGCGTTAATGTCACATTCCCTCCATCGCTAGATAGGGTAGACTTCGTTATCTACCGAATCTTTACCCCACTTGAAATTCCTTTGAAGATTTTTTTCTTTATAAATTAGTACCTATCGATGACCATTATTGAAAATTATTATTAATACTAATCCCTACTACTATCTAAGTCCATGCATTACATGCTAGTGTTCAAGTCAGTCTTCCTAGTTTCTGATATGTCCGCACATTGTTCTCCCACTGCTCTTTTGTTAGCTCCTTGCAGGCAGGGGAACGTACAGTGTATGATCTTCAACTGGGGCGAGTATTTCCTTCCGTGATGAGAATTCCCCCTAGAGCACACATTCTTAAGGTGGATTGTCCGGTATTGCCTGGGTATTAATTTTAGTCTTTTAAGAAGAGGTAACGATTTTATTGTTTCATTGAGGTGATTGTGAGTACATCGACATTCTAGTTCTAGTAATTTTTCCTTAATGTAATATGTTGTGAATTTGAGGAGACAGTCCATATATCTGTATTCCGACACCCTTATTCCTGCTTCGCCAAATACTATTTTGATTGACTTGAACTCAGCTGTATTGTCTTCACGGTAGTTGGGATTTTAGACAGCTTTAACAGGCATTATTGGCAGCTCTATGTTCTGCACAATACGTTGTGCTATCCTGTTTCTGTCGGCACAGCTCCCTAAATCCATGAATTTTGGGAAAGTCCGTCAACTCCCATTTAAACTTAGTTTTTTTATTTGAGACTGAAATAGGTTATGTCATTTTCCTTGAGCAAAAGTGATGATTCCCGAGAAATTCCCAACCTGATTTTTCATTTTTTTATTCTATTGGATACGTTTTGAGCCTTATGGTCCAAAATGCATCTGACTCTTGCTCTTTATATTGGAATTCTTCAGCTATCGGTATTCTTCTATTTGGAATTTCGCAGTCGGGGAAATTTGAGTGAATGGTAGTTCATGAATGATTTGAACCTAATGAATTGGTCGAAGAGGTTAGGAAGCACGGTATTTTATGCATAAGTAAATAACACCCTTCAACTTCGAGCAGGAGAAAGTAGTCACCTATTACAAGCGATGTTTGCGAATGATAAATTTGATAAATCCGATTAATAGCATGACTGAGTTCTCTGACAGAAACGTTATTGAGCTTTAAGATATTTTAGAGATTATATTTTTATGAGCGGTATAAATAACCTCGAAAGGTGTGATATTTCCACAATGTATGAAAATCGCGCTAGTGTTAGTTGCTTTAGCCATTTTCATATTATCGCTGTATTTTTCACTGGAGGGCATAAAATTGCGTGGAAATGTGAATAATTGATGATAAACCTATTTTTTCTGTTAATTTACGTCACGATATGTTCATAATATTTATTTCCATATTTATGAAATATTTTCCTTCTTATTCATAGCATGCAAATATATCTATCCCGGATTTCATTAATTTGTACTCACTTTAATGCTTGTTTCCACTACTTTTATTGCAAAAAACCACATAATCATTTCTTACCGTCAAACGAGTCCATATTAGTCCAGTATATGAACAAAATCCATGTTCTATCCTCTTTTATTTATTGAGAGGAAGAACAAGTTCTATTTTATACTAATAGTGTTGGCCAAGAGTCAGCAAAATCCCCAAGTTGATGTGCTACTCTTTTGATGTGAAAATATGTACCGAAATACCAAATATAGAATGCAAATTGCTTGATACATTAACTGGATTCATTATAACTGGACCTGTAGATCTTGAGCTACAGACAGTTCGCGATCAACGGTTCGCCAATCTTAAATTTAGAAAAATAAACGCACCGTTCGTTCCCATGGCTGATTAAAGCATTTTTATCAAACTCAGACGCTGATGTCGTGGCGTCGGATCTATCGTCAACCTGGTGTCTAGCACACATACCCCCTTATCTCCTCCTCGGCACTTGGGCGGATGTCCTCATATCGGCCCTGCAGCTAGGAACCCTATAGGGATTAGCGGTGGCAAGCCCATCCTCTAACCTAACCTCTGCAATGGATAGAGACATGCTGATCCCTCCCCTCTTACCGGGCGACGCGTCCAGCACTCGGGCAGGTGCGACACAATCTCCGCCTCCCGACACAACCTCCTCCCTCCGTCTCATTCTCATCCGCACCATCCATATCCTCCCACGAAAGCATCGCGGGAAGCACACTTTGCACTATTGATCTTTCGACCGAATGGACGTCGCGTGACAGAACCATCCGTCTACCCCACGCCGACTGGGAGTGGTCGTCGTTGGCGTATTGACAGCCGGGATAGGAAGGAGGAGGAGGATAACGACGAACGAGAAGGCAAACACATCCGCTGACGATGGGGAGTATTATTGTGTCTGTGCTAGCGTGCATCGGTGTTATTGTTGCTGTAGCTGAGGCAATGGGGACATGAGAGCGAGGGCTTCCCTCCAATGATGACCTGCTGTCGTTGTTCACTTCCAGCCGATGCCTACATCCCCTTCTCATAGTTTCTCCCTCTATACTCACCCTTCTCTGCCATGATCTTTCGCGAGCGCTCAAGAAATCCTTGCTCGTGGTGCTTGGAACCTAACTTTAAAAAAAAAACAATGCGTGTTATAGTTTTTCCCCTCGTGGCTGGCTGTAAGAGGTCGCGGATATGCGTCACAAGAGGTCTTAAAAGGCCCCTGAAGGACGGGGGTCGTCGAGAGGTCACCCGGTTCTCTCTCCCCTACGCACCCGACCATCGCTACCCCAAACTCGCGTTCGGCGTAAGCCTCTTGGTTAGTCTCCCACTCAGTGGGTTTTGTTCTCCTCGAAATTGAGGGTACGGTCCACTGGTGTCTGATTTTTCTTTTTTGTCCTCCGTTCATATCCCGAACCTGAATGGTCTTAATTGGCACGCGCCAGTGTGAGTTGGGTCGCCACAATAGAAGGGATTTTTCGATTCAATGGACTTTTTCGATGGACTTGTTTTTGTTGAATGAATGAAAATCTCTACTTTAAAAAGATATATATTTTAAACTTCTCATAAAATTGATTGTGTTATTAACCGCTTTGAAGATTATTAGTGTCCAGAACTTTTTAATGTGCTCTATAAATTACTTTCGCCGTCCCATTATTTAGGCAAATTACCATTTTAAGGTTACAGGATTATCCATGAACGATTTAGTGTGATAATGCTCCAGTGTTGTTATCGCTGGAGTGGTAAGTTAGTAGTCTACGTAAGTATAGAAATCGGCCATATTAGCCTTAATGAATCTTGATGGAGGTTTTTGCGGAGTAAAAAAGTTGATGCGACGGGACTATTGGGTTTGTTTAATGCTTTGGTGCATCGTTTGCCACGACAGAGTTAGCGGCGTTGCAGAAGGGATCGTTGTCTACACTCACGCTAAAATTATCATTCATAGGAACTGATGCCTGTAGTAGTATTTCATTAGGTTGAGAAAAATGAGTTAAAAATCGTATGATGCCAGGTCTTCCCGGAAAATCTGCTGAATGAAAAGCACTAGGGTTCTCCAGCAAAGGGTATGGTAAGGGCAAAGCAGAGGGTATGGTTCTCCATAGTTTCACACGTTTTGACTGGTAACCCGCTTATCGTCATTAAAGACCCTGGAATTAAGTCATCCAATCCAATTTCATTCAAAGAAAAATGAGGAAGATGGGTCTATTGAAACGGAGGTAATGCTACAAAAATTTCACTTTGTGGAAAATTTTCAATACATTGATGTTTCTTTTTAAAATTGGCTCGTATAATCAAGTGTATCCTTCTTTAAAAATCAAGAATTGATATACAATTCTTTTGTAGAAAATTCTTTTCATGTATTCTCTCTATACCTTTTTCTAACCAACTATTTATTTGAGGTAAAAAAGTGCTCATTTTTGTGCTCGAAAAAGAAAGTTTTTAGGCTCTCGATCCCATTAGCTGAGGTAAATGAGAGCGGAGAAAATATAATGGAATTATTGTATCCAAATTACTTGTGTCATTGTTTTTGGTGGTGGAAGTTAAAATTTTTTATACCCAGTCAATGAAGATTCTACCCGTACGAGACAATGCTTTACCTTAATCTGAGAGCTGTCTAGAAAGATCAATATTGAATAGCTGATTATGACTCTCTTATGCTCACTCTTTTGCATCGTAGAATTACATGAAAATATCAAATTTAAAGCTACCACAAGGAAAAAATCATCCAAGAGTATATTATGGGATCAGTTTTTTCTCGTTAATACACGTTAATAGCTAACCCGAAGTGCCTTTGGGTAGTAAAATCAAACGGAGATGCGTATAGTCTGCATACCTTTTGATTAAAGGCTCCGGTCATCTTAGGAGTAACCTGTGCGTGTGACAGGTTATTTTCCTGCCATTTATTCCCTCTTCCGTGTGGGAGACCCTCCTCATTCCGGAGACCGTCTATCCATTTCTCTTCCTCCTCCTAGACGTATCATGCTAATGCATGGAATTGTTTTCCACGGGCGAGCATCCCCTGGGGTGAAGGTCCTTCGTTCCTTGCAAGTGGATTCAAATTTTCTACTTTCCGTCCTTTTCCTCCGTAAGTCCATTACCTTGACGACCCAGACGCGATGGTGCCGTCTCTGTGCCCGGCAGCAATCCTCCTTATGGAGAATTTTTTCACTTCCCCTCGGTGGATCCAGCCTTTCACATTATCATATATGGGCGAATATGCCCGCGAGTGGTGAAGCTCGAACAGGTTAGTGAACGGTGAAAAAGAAAGGGAGGTCGTAAGCATAATTATACCTATTTACCCATTAAGCAGTTGCATAATTATACCTATTTACCCATTAAGCAGTGAAGGGACAGTTGAAAATGGTTTAATTATTTAACGTTGATAGACCTGTAGATCTGACTAAAGAGTAATATATTCCTCCATAGTTCCTAATACTCTCAGAACTATTGTTTTTTGCATCTCATTTGCTTCAATTGGTTATTTTCAAATCCTGTCTTAAGGTTAAGAATTACTGTCCTTATCGGACGCCGTTCCTGTCCACAGCCATTCTGCATCCTATAACAGTGTGTGAATTAGCATAAGTGGAATTACATGAAAATATCAAACTCAAAGCTACCACAAGGGAAAAATCCAAGAGAATATTATGGCAAGAAAGGAATTTTACTGTAGGCAAAATAACTACTCGCATAAATGCCGGTTTTTGCATTTTAAGCGACTAAAAACTTGTGTCCAAGAAAAAATTCAAGTATATTGCTTTTTTCGGTTATGTGGTTTTCAATTTTTCAATAAGCTTGTTACGAAGGCATCCGTGGATTTTTTGTTTATTGATGTTTATTGATGACGCGTTCTTCCAGCGTTGAGCTGTTTTGGAATACCTGATTTAGAACCTGATAAAGCCGACTGGAATACCAGCGAAACGGTCGTCCACAAAAATGGTGCAACGCGGGGAGAACCCGAAAGTACCAGTAATCAAAAAGCTTCTAAGAAAAATGTGTTTGAATAAATTACACAATCAATGAACAGTATTTTGATAAATTAAATTAACGCCTTTTTCTGCAGTAAGACGTCACTGAAATCATGTTAAAATGTCGTATGTTAAATGTCCATTTAATGACAACTCCTCCCTCTTGAATATTTCTAATTGTTATTTTTAAATTGTGAAACACACAAACGAAAAAAAAAGTGAGGTAAATTTAGAGTTACAATATCAATAATTTTATATAAGTATTATATTTTAATTACACTATAAAATATAAAATTTTTACTTTTTTAATGAGTATCGACATGATGTACACAGTCCCATTTTTTTCTCGAAAACGTATGTTCCTCCCTGCCCTTAATAACCTGTTGGCGTTTTTCCATTGAGCTACTACAGTGCGGTAATTGGCAGAGAATTGTATTCAACAAATTGTATTTTTATGATATTCAAATATCAGTATTTTAGTGATGTAGCTACTCTTTTCGTCTAAAAGTTAAAAATTAAACGATTATGATTTATTCAGATATGTTATATATTTTTAAAATACATCATTTGTTTAAATTTGGACAGTTACCATCCTTACTCACTGCCTCCGGAACTTTTTATGGCTTACAGAACACAACGAAGACATTGAATCACCTGTCGTCAGCGTGAAGATCGCAATGCTGATCGTATGATTTATTTCTCCCTCCCGCCACGGTCAATATTTTAAGCTCTTAACTGCGGAGTACAATGGGAAATATTCGTTAGTGGGTCATCCTTAAAGTGGCGACAAACCGCGCTGGACTTGAATGAGTAATGAGTCGAGGGTAGCCCGTTCAAATGACCCCACTACACACCGCCTCTCCTCGGGGAGTATAAGCGGCCTCGACCGGTAATTCGCGTGGTGACTGCCGTAATTTCTGGTTCGTAAGGCCTGCATAATTAATTAAGGGGTCACTTCCTTGCGGTTATTTACCATTTTTTCCGTTGCTCAAGTGTCGTATTGTTAAACCCTTAAGTATGAAATAAGAGCGGGAATTGCCGGGAGTTAGAAAATAAATATTGTCGCTGTACGTGCGCGGTAAAATCGTTCGTCGTTTTAATCGCTTGCAGAAAAGGGCTTAAAATTTTACGTTCACAGCCTAACATGCTCGAAATTTAGGTCAGATAACTCCTTCAATTTACATTTCTGGCTACCTGGGTCTTTAAACAGCCCATGCACTTATTATCTTTATTTAGGAAGCATTTCCTCCCAGAATACTCTTTCTCTTGCAGCCTTTTCTTTATCTCAGATTAAGTGTGAAAAACTCTTGCCTCCTAATGGAGATCTCCTCTTCCAATATTCTTTTCAATGCATTTTGCAATTTTCAATACACTCCGCTTACCCGCTGTCTTCTTTTATATATCTATCATGGTTTATTTGAATTATCATTGATTAAATGGCATCATTTTCTTTCAAGGGCTTAGTATACTTGAGACTGCATTCAGGATATTGGAAATCTAGATTTCCCGCCACTGATTGACCTCAATTCCATTGCTTCTCGGGAACAAGTTTTGTGTAACGTTCAAAATTATCTCATATAAAATTCTAAATTAATCTATTCAACACAGTTTTAATTTCAATACTTGGGATAAATATATTTCTTTATCGTTGAAAGAGCAAAATGGATGAATGCTTGCTTTTATCATCACTCTCTTCAGGTGCGATCTTCATTCTCCAGCACCTTGGGTTTGAAAGCGTCGAACTACTACCTAATCATATAACTCAGTTTTAAGTACCATCTTCCCGAGGTATTTTCTGATTCCATACGAATTTGTTTTAAAATCAATCTCTTCAATTCTTTTCACAATGTTCCATGAAAATAATTCTCCGCATGACTTTCTGAGTAGAAAAAAATTGTTTATATCTACCTATAATATCAATGACTTGCTTTAGCTAAAGCATCTCATGGTGAATTTTCTTGTAATTTTTCGGCCAACTTAATTGAAAACTGACCTCTTTAATTGCAAAGGGTGTGTTTTTCAGTGTAAGATCAACTTTATCCTTCACCAATAACGAAATTCTACGCCTTTTTCATCTCTTTCTGAGTTTTTTTGTGATGTCTACAGCTATTTCTAATTTTGACGAACATCATTTTCTCAGTCAGCCTTCTTTTCCTCAAACATTGGCATAAATTGGATAATAAATGTTCATTCGTTATTTATTTTTTATAAGCAGGACAATAATTGGTAAACTTTCTTCGAATTACATCTACTATGAACTAATTCCCTCATCATCATCATCTGGTGTTCTGTCTGCTGGCAGGTCCCGTACACCACTGTTGTCTCCATCCGCTTCTGTCCCGAGCTTCCTTCTTTGTTTCATCGTAGCTGATGTTCTTCACCTGATCCACCAATTTAATTTTTCTCCTTCCTCTCTTTTTCTTTCCTTCAATTGAACCTTCAAGTGCCACAGTATTAATACTTTTCCCTCTCATCACATGACCCAGCCAGTTTCCTTTCCTTTTCCTTATTTCCTTTAGGAGCGACCTTCCTTCTTTTACTTTGCTCAAAACCTCTTCATTAGTATTAAAGAAAATTTTTCCTACTTCTAGCAACTATCCCAGGTCCAAAAATCATGACAACCTACTCATTTTTGAATTTTTAATTCTTTTCAATGCAAAAAATGCGACAATATCTTTAATTGAATCGATTTCAGATATTGTTTAGCAAATGAGAGGTTTTTATACGGTTAGCATTGCTAACTCATGCAGCGAAAGGTTGACAGCCTGAATTATTAGATTGGAAAAAATGCTGATCCTTGTAAAAGTCATACGTTCATAAGAAGAAACGGTGTAGCGATATATTAAAAAGAAATTTGCGTTAATAATCTAGGAAAAAAATGCGCGAGGATCCCCTTTTGCCCTTTCCTTTGAGGATGCACTTCAGGGATCTGAGGCCCTAAAAATACTCCGGTGAACTGCTCGGACGGAATACCCTTCAAGGCTTGCTGAAATTGCGTCCTGGTGACTCCCAAACCCTCCTGCGGTCATGATACAGCCTTCATATCATGCACTTAAGAGTTAATAAGGTTTTGAGTTGATTTTTTTCTTTTATCGATTTTTTTCGGCTCTCAAAATGCTCCTTAGGTGGCCGACTTTTGGAGTAGTGCAACTTTCTCGACCTCCTTTTTCGGAAAAGATGATGGAGGCTCTTCAGTAATTCATCAGAGAATACAGGTAGATTACAAATTATAGCAATTGTTAGCTTTGATTTACACTTATTTAAGGATTCTTACTGCCATGAGCTTTAAATGCTTTCCAGAAAACTTAATTACGATCCAAATACCTATTAAAAAATTACCATTCATTCAGTTATTAGTCATTCAATCCTAAGATTGGTTGACTGGTGCCCTCTACGCCTTCCCTATCTAATGCTATTTCCCACACCTCCTGATAGCTTATCCTATGTACATACTTTCCTCTTTATTTGGGCCATTAACTAACTCCTGGGTCTGGGGACTTGTCCTTCTATTTTACTTTCAGTGATGTCTTTCACTAACCCATTGTGTCGTAAGATGTGTCTAAGCGATCCGTTTATATTAACATATCTATCCAAATGAAACAATTACGGTAGTGAAATCGACATATTTATTGCAAAAAATTAAATAAATATGGCCTCACTGTAAATGACAAATGAAATATTTCGTACTGTTCACTTTAATATCACTTGATGAAACATGTGTTTCGACTGTTACGCAGTCATAATCAGGTAGAATGGAAATAAATTGTTCGTAGAAAGTGTAATACCAAGTGGAAATCGATTGCACAGTACGAAAGTTTTCCTTTGTCATTGAAAATGTTGTTCCGCAACATCTCGATTGAGGCAGAGTGGAATAACCTCATTATGATGAAAAATACCTTGTATTAATAATAGTACAAAAATTCATTTCATAAGGAGTTTCTTTTCATTAAAATTATGTGCCAAAAACACAAGCCGCTTTACATAAGGTTACATACGGCTGTGCACCCCGGAGAGATCACGATTATAAAAAGGGAAGTTTTGAAGTATAAATCGCATGCTCGTGCGTCTGTGCATTGTATAATTCTTTCAAACTATTTTGTAATAATTGCAATTAACTTTCCGATACACATTTTTACGAAGTTTCAAAAAATCCTTCGGTGACGAAACCGTTTTCAACCCAAGTCGTGAAAGAAACGAGCCAAGTTGTAGCCTCATATGCATGTATTTAAATTACATATAATTATTGACACATTAAACAAAATATTTGCGTTATCAATTTTTTTTTATTTCCTTTGTACATTCCAGGGCTGTTTAATTGAATAATCACACGCAAATATCCATTATGATCGTAAAAAAGTCACACCATTGCCACCCACAGGGAATCATATTTTTGCGGTTAATACACTGGAAGTGATACTAATCCTGGAATTGCATGAAAATCATTGACACTCAAATAGAACATCCGCTTGAGTAACGATTACTTTAGGGGCTTTATCAGCATTTTATCAACGGAAGTAGGCTATTTAACTGCCGTGTCTTGTATGAATATGAACATATTCGTATGCATGCTTATTTATTGCATTGCATAATTAATTACCAGATATAAAAATGGAATTTACATATCCTGACCAGATATAAATTTGCTGTATGCTTTTATCAATCGTTTTAAATACTTAAATTAATAACCATGGGCCGGGAACTTGATTTCTCCGGCCGTCTTATAGTCGATTCTCACAATTTTCCGTATACGTGATAGGGAAAGGCGAGAAGGATGGAATTAAGATTGCATCGGAATTAATTTTCTGTGTCTAACTGAAAATTAATTCCTGCAATTATTCATGAGGGCCAGGCCTTTGCTTGTAATTTCGTATCCCAAGACTCATCATCTCCACCCTTTCATATCAGCCATTTCGTAGTGTAGCCGCTACGCAGTGCAGCACTTCGAGGCCCTCTGACCGCAGTAGCGTGAGCGATGGGAGGCTCTTGTGCTGGAGAACATCATCTCCATGCAGAATTACCCTTGGACAAGGCGTTCTTCCGCAAGGCAGTTAACCATTCCTCTCAGACCGTTAAAAGGAACTCAGATATGCTGCGGGCGACTAGAAAACAAGATTTGACCCTCCAGAAAATAACAATATTAGATAGTAAACGTGTAAAATATTCAAACCGCATGAGTTGTACTGTCCACTTGTATTTAATGTATAAAGATAGATTACACGTGTTTCAACGCACATTAGGTAGTCATCATCAGGTGTACACAAGTTATATCTAATATATATATATATATATATATATATATATATATATATATATATATATATATCTATATCAGTCTTCGCTCTTGCGACCAAGGTGCTAGTGGCACCGAAATATCAAGAAACTTTGTAAGTGTGTTCATCATTTTTTTGTTTTCTGTGTTTGTCGTCTGCCTTCCTCTATATATATATATATATATATATATATATATATATATATATATATATATCATCAGGTAAACGCAAGTTATATCTTATAAGTAAGAGCTAACTTGTGTATACCTGATGATGGCGCCCTTTCGTTCGTTGAAACATGAAATATAAGTGGACAGTACAACGCCAGCTGTTCAATTTAATTTTTCCACTACATAACACCAGATACGATTGGAGTTTAAAAAAAATACTATCTAGCAGTTTTTCTTAAGTATATGATTTGTTTAAATCGTCATAAATATACTCATTTATCTTAGCTATGACGTGAAAAAAACTAAACTAGTTAAAACTATTGTATTAAAAATGTACAAATGACCAGATGTATCGGCCCGTGGTACTGACATTCATTGGTCGTTCAATCCTAGGATTGGTTGACTGCAGTCCTCCACCTTTCCATATCTAATGCTAGTGTTACTGAGACGATTATTATATTATCCCTCAGAAAACCACCGCCCTCACCTCAAAGCCTTACCATTTTCTTGCAGGATCTGTTAGTTTATCGCTAAACTTTATTCAGCTGGATTCCACCAATTTATTTTTAAGCTTCGACCAATTTTGACGCCGCTGCGTTTTCGTCCGCACCGCGGGTACCTGAAGTATACGTCGATGCATCGAAACTGGTTTTACCTGACAAATAAGATGGTGGAGTTAAAGGATTTTTTCTTTTTAATTATTCATATAAAAATATATTTAGCCCTAGTATACAACAGGGCCAAATAATATGGCGAGTAGAAAATCAAACCACTTTGAGTCAGACGGACAATGTTGTATTTAGCAGAACGAGAATAATGGCAAGGCCATGTTTTTCATTTATCCATGGGGCACACAAAGATATGAAGTCAGATATGGTACTTCCCCGGCAAATGAGCTGCAAGACCGATTTTTGGGTTTCCCTCCGGTGTGCAGGCTTTATGTTGGCCTACGTTTCGACGGCCATCGACGACCATCTATCCCACCCCATCCCACATTGCTTCCCTCTCCCGCCTTCGTGAAAGGAATCCATGTGACCAAAAATTAGGATGAGAGCACAAAAAATAGATGGTTGTAAACCGCGCTACTATTGTCTGATATGACCAAATATTTTCCGTAAAATAAATTGAAATTAGTTTTTAACCCTTCCAACGTCTTTATGACCGAGCTTGATCAGCATTTCATTTTTATGATAATCCTAATTTTATTAAAATATTGCTGGAATAAAATCAGGATTCTGTTTTAGGTATTATTTTAGATATAGTTGTAATTTTATATTTTATTTTTCATGTTTTCACCTTTAATTTACAATTTAAATGAAAAAATCTAGACTCAATTTGAAGTGTACGTTGCAATTTTATATTTTATTTTTTTTTCATATTTTTGACATATACTTAATTATTGAAATAAGGAAGGATATAAATTGGTAATGAGTTCCTCATCTCAATTTGCATTTCCAACCTTCAATAATCTGAAAATCGTCCAATTATGACAAATATTTAATGCTTGACCTAAAATATTTTTAAAAGTTTTTGTCTTTCCCGCATCTTACTATTTAGCCTAATGTTTGTCTGCCGTATTCCTTAAAATTAACATGAAGCGTCTTTCATCGGCATAATAAATATGCTTTCAAACTATTAGTATTTCCAACAGTTACTATTTTAAAGCGACTCTTATTTGTTCTCTCTTATTTTGTGATAATTAAAAAAAAACTTTTGCGCAGGAGGCAGTCTGAGTAAGAGGCCCAAGTTATTTTAATTCACCCCTTACGGTAGAGTTGTGATCCGTGGAACAGGTCCCTTTTAATCAGAGATATATTTTCAAATATTTTATTGATGGGACTACTTACAGAATTGACTTACTCTCTATAGTTGGAATAATGGTTTTTCTTCCCAGTTTTGGGTCTTTCTTTCTTCTTTTATACTCGGAGATGCCCGGAAGAAAACTCTGGAAAGAATGGCGTGGATTTTTTTATCCTTCGGATATTTTACGGAGTTTTTACATGCTCCTTACCACACTTTTTCAGTTTTTGTTTGGGCACATTTGTACCGTTACCGAAGTCTTTTTCCGTGGATATAGCCGGTATCGGCGTCTAGAGACAAAAGGTCTCCTGTGATATTCTTTCCGCGGCCATTTCCGTCGTACTCATGTATGATAGCGTCGGTGCTCATGTGGCCTAGGAATACACGAGTCCGTATATATGCGGAATGTGCCTTGCCGTTTGAATAAAATAAATATTTGGCTCCGTCGTGTCTGCGCGTTAGGTATTGGACGCGTGATGGTCGACGAAGGATCAGTTTGGGGTCGTTATGGCCCATTCTGCCGTGAATTGCAAACATGCAAAGGTTCGGCACGAGACACGGCGATAAAAGGATGCAAGGGAGTTTTTCAGGCGAAGTTGCATGTCTGAACAAATGTACTTATGGTGGTAAAATTTCACCTTGAAATTTCAAAACTACTCCCTTGAAATACGTTTTTTCGTGTCTTATTGCTGAGGTAACATGTTAATCTACTTTTCTCTCTTGGAAATGGAAATTCTGCCGAATGTAATCCGTAATAACTACTGTTTAATTTTCGTGGGTATATTTGAAGTCTTCTCAAAATAGTAAAAATTGAGAACCTAGACTTCCACCGTATAGTCTTAGTGGAGGTGCTTAATTTTAAATCGCATTTCAATTTAAATAAACAC
Source organism: Ceriagrion tenellum (assembly GCA_963169105.1). NCBI lineage: Eukaryota > Metazoa > Arthropoda > Insecta > Odonata > Coenagrionidae > Ceriagrion > Ceriagrion tenellum. The sequence goes on along the minus strand of OY720635.1, from coordinate 89,779,971 downwards.
GTGTACATGCATACCTGATAGAGGTTCTACAGAAAGAGTAGTTACTTCTGGTAAGAGAGACTCTTACCAAATGATCGCTTCGTTAATTTCAGCATAATATTACCAAATTAGTCATTACTTGTGTTTTTCACTGAAGATATACAAACTCACTTTGTAGTTCAAAGTGTTGCACTTAACTGAAAATATCCGAATTTAGAAATCCAAAATTTTTTATCGCAAAGCGGTGCATTGTACATATTTACCACCGCAGTCGCGTGAATTGCATGTTGTGCTCGAGAGGTAGATCTTTATTCGCGTATGACGTATTGCAATTGTGAACAATAGAGGAAATGTTTCCTTGCGATTGCAATATGAGGAAATGTTTCCTCATTTGTTCACAATTGCAACATTTATCAATACAACTCGCATCTCTAACGCTTAACTAAACTCGGGGAGATTTCTGTTCACACGTGGATGAGAACTCCTAGTTCCCTGAGAATACTCCATAAGCAACTCGCTCTTTTTCTCCATTATTATCCCATTCCATATTTTTTTCATTAATTTTGATTGCGTTAGCATTAAAGTAATCCCGCATAAATGTCATTTGTAATGAATTTCCCACTGTGGCTGCCTACATGCTTTCTTCATCCTTTCATCCACCTATCCCTGGGCTATTATCTCTCTACGTCGAGTGCCCTGGCATGTTGAGCATATTGTGCCATTATAAATATAAGGCGGAAAGGCCTTAACCGCACTGCTATTTGTAGAAGTGAGCTTCGCTGAAACGGGGGCCATGTTTCATATGCCGATTTTTTCGTCGGCCCTTCATCGCCGCGTGCAGTCAATTTTTGCTGCGTGATGCATTATTCGTCCGGTCGGAAGGGACGTGCACGATTTCGCGGATAATCAATCGCCACCCGGCGTTAAACGTATTCCCCTCTTCCTCTGCTACTCCTGTGCTTCAATTCATATTTACTAGTTAGGAAGAAAGCAATGTCATAACAGTGCTTCCATTGAAACGAAGATTTTAAATATAATTCCTGAACCATTTATATTACAACATGTATAGTTATTTCCGATGCATAAATTGATGTACTTATGTGACGTGAGGTCCAAGATTTTTTTTTTCATTTTTTTTAAGTTCTTCAAATGTGCACTCAACGACTCGCGTTTTACACTCCAACCATCTTAAGCTGGGGCTATGTGAGGGTTTACTGTGCAGCCTGTTTCGGAAGGGGAGCGAAAGTGGTGGCCTCCCTCGAAATTGGGCTAGAGACTCTCATTCATGCGTATTTAATAATTTTTTCCTCCTCCCAATTTTGCCGTGCGTGGAAGAGCGTAGTGGTCGCGGGCCCAATTCCCCGCGCCCTTCCTCGGAGCGCCGACCCCCGCCCATCCAGGGAACGGCGAGGGCCCGACCGTCGTCATTTCGCTGATTGGCGGGAGCGCGAGGCAGATTGCCAAGGAGGAAATACGCCCCGAGTCCTGTCTTTCTCACTAAATTCTCTTTCCCCGTCTGACGAACGCGTTACACGCCGTTCATGAACCGATGACGTAAACCGCATGCTCACTTCCCGATTCACTTAAAATGTATAAATCCGTTGATGCAAAAAGGTAGAATATACCTCGTGAGGAATATATTGTTGCTTTGGAAACGAAATTTATTTGGATTTCCTTTTTCTTTTTCATTTCAGGCACGGGAATCAAGGAATTATGTTATCTTTATAACAACTAATTATTTTACGATTGGTTTCATGGAGGAAAAACGACGATGAATTTAGTTTCTAAGTTCTTGAGTGCCGTTAGAAATTACTGCGATAATTTCTTTCGCACGGACGTTCTAAATAATGAACTTTTCTGTCGCATTTGTAAACTGAAATGAGATAGTCCGCAATATAAAAGGGCCTCGGAATTTCCGATCGTCGACAATGACGGAAATATGAATACATCACCTCGAAAAATTCTTACAGTGCCGCTTAACATATCGCCGCCACAATTTGAGTCATAACAAATAATGAATACATCCACACAGTTTTACTGTCTTTAAAAATGATGTCTTAACTTATATTGCACGTAACCTATAAAAAAATATTACGGAGTACAAAAATCCTGGTAATGCGATAAATGTATTTTAATGAATCCTTTTTGCCAATGATCCAGCCCGTGGAGCAACTGATGAGTACATTCTTTTGACGCTTTTCCGACTCCAATCGTTGCAATTATTCACTCGTGACTCAAAAATAAGACAATTAAGTACCGAAATGTAGCTGGGTGGAGTGAAAGATAGGGAGGATAGGCGTAATTGTGTAATAAAAATATTTCATTCGATAGTGCCACGCTGTATTTGTCAATAATCAATCTTGGTGCGAGCAGGGAAGGAAATTTTGTACCTCTCCGATAGGCAGCGTCACTCTTTTTTTGACAAACTTATCAGTTCAAGAGACAGAGTGCAAGGATGAAGTTCTCGTACTTACAGTTGCCCGATTGGAGTATTTTACGTGATTAGAGCTCAGCGTGTAGCCTCCGAATCCTTAGCTCTACAATGAAACATGTTTAATCATTCTAAAACTAAATTTTGGGGTATTTTTGTGATTAATTACATTTTGATTATAGTATATGAAAGGATACCAATATTTGGCATTCGGCAGCTAGGCAACTAATTTAAGAGCTTTTTCAGGCTCTAAAAAGAAAATAATTTGCTATTGCGGCCTACAATTAGCGTTGATGCTACTACCAATAGTAGTGCACTGCTTCTCTTTGACGAGGGAAGACGGCGGAAAAATTGACACAACAGGCCGTTTGGGTCACGTCAGTAAACGTCAACTATGATCGTAGTATTTTGATAATTTAATCATAAGAGTAGGTATCTCATCTTGGATTCAAAAGGTTTAGTAAAGGGGGAAGGTGTTGGGGCGCGTGCGGCTGCGTATTTCTTTAACCAGGGTTCTTGCCCCAATTGAGTTTTACACCACAGCGGGCATTTGGAAGGTGGAGTTCAAGGAGATGTGTGACACGGTCCCCTTTAAGTGCGAGCCGGACTCCGCCCAAGGAGATACGAAGGGGTCGATCGAATCACTCACATTCCAGCCCGCACACTTTCCGGCGCAGTCAGTCGTGACACAAATTCTGTTCCGCTCCGTCTGCAAGCGGAACGGCTGGTCCCGGCATTATTCCGACCGAGGTGTGACCGTGCACATTCGAACGGTGACGAAGGTGGTGCCGCCTTGCGTGTCCCATCATCCTTTCAATTTCCACTCCGGATGATGTAAGGAGGGAGCTGACGATGCGGACCTTATGTGAGGAAGTGGAGAAAAAGTTAGCGGATAGTTTCATGCTGAGTGCAGCGTTGTATGGTGTAGCAACTTGAACTCTAAGAAAAGAGGGCAAAATTGGATTTCCGGCGTTTGATATGTGGGTATGGAGGAGGATTTAGGAAACTGAAAGGAAGGCAAACAAGGAAGTGCTTGGTGGGTAATGAGAGAATTTATAGAGGAGTTTAAAAGCAGGCACTGTTGGTGTTTTAATCATATAATTAGCGCCGATGGGGATTTGAATGATATAGTAGAGGTTGATGGGCAGAAATGAAGTGGGGATGAAAATAATAAATGGCTTTAGGATAGAGGTGAGAAGAGGTAGGACGTAAACTGAGATGAGAAACAGTAATTATGTAGTTAGAGGGCGCTTAGCGCATGTAACAATCAAGGCGGATTTCACTCACTTATATTCGGACATTCGTTATGAGTTAGATTACCCGAAGAGTAACAACAAATGATGTAAACTGCCTCCGATTTTAAAGCTAATAAATTTTCCTCACTCTATTGATCCTCCTATATTATTACCAGTAGATTCGTCGCCATTCGAAGTCGTTCTCTTATTTGTCCATCACTTAATTCGATGGGGATCCGTTTATTGGGCATCATAATGCTTCCCTACGTTGAGGAAGCTGGAATGCATGCCTCGTAAATTAATGCAGGAATGCCTTCTATTTCAATGATGATTAAATCATAAATTAATTTGTATTCAACATGAACCGAAAAGTGTTATTGAGCCTTTCCTAGAGTTGTGCATATGTAACAACAATTGAAGACCGGATTATTTAGCTCAGATGTAGAATTTGATGAATTTTGTAAAAAGATTAAATTATGAGCTTTGAGGTCAATTTTAATTTGACCTAAAAAACTGAAATTATGGCAAATACGTTACCTATTTCTAGAAACTCATACAGTCCAGAATGGCTAATTTATAACCTGAATGCCCATGGAGAAACTATTTCCCCCCCCTCGCCTAGCTCATTATAGACAAAAGTCATTAAAAATGTTTAAATGAGCTTCTCTTTTGCACCTTTCAATTTTAATAAATTGCTTGAAATAGTAGTTCATTTTCATTTGAAAAAATATAATGAAAACATAGAAACTTTTTAGTATGAAGAAATATTTAAGAGAGGTTTTCCGGTGGTACGTATTTTATTGGGCTTATTTAATCATTGGAAATCATAGTCAAACATTGGAAATCGACTGGCTATAAATAAATTGTAATTCTCCAGCAGGTATATAGCTATTTTGTTATTAATGAATCAAACTGAATCAATTTCTACAGTTGATTTTACATTCTAAAAGGAGAATACTACTTTCCTACCGCATTTATTTCACGGTGATTGAACTCATCTGAATAAAACGTTTACAATGGGTGAGGCAGTGGCCGTCCATTTAAATAGCAAAGTCGTTAATTCTTATAATTTAATTTGCACATATGTATTACTGGATTGCACATATGTATTACTGGATTGCACATATGTATTGCACATATGTATTGGATGCTCTCTGTCGCCAACCTTGTTCAATATATATGTTGAGGACATGATCCATGAATCTTTTGATGGGATAGAGGAAGGAGTCAGCATTGGAGGTAGGAAGATAAGAAGTATAAGATTCGCAGGTGACATGGTAATATTAGCAGATGATATACAATCACTTCAAAGGTTGATAAAGGTTTTGGAAGAAGGGATGAAGGAATATGGGATGAAGATAAACCTAGGAAAGACAAAGGTGATGCCAGTAAACTGTGAAAATTATACGAGTGTGAAAATAAATGAAGGTGTATTAGGAAAAGTGAAAAGCTATCTGTACCTAGGAACGACTGGAGAAGTATTGCAGAAATAAAAGCAAGGATAGCGATGGCAAAAGAGGCTTTCAGCCAGAAGAAAAACTTGCTATGCAATAAAAGTCTGGATCTGGAGCTGAGAAAGAGACTAGCTAAATGCTATTCCAGGAGTGTTTTCATGTATGGATGTGAAGCATGGACATTAGGTAAGAGGGAAAGGAATAGACTAGAAGCTTATGAAATGTGGGTGTGGAGAAGGATGGAAAAAGTAAGATGGGTAGATAAGATGAGAAATGAAGAGGTTTTGAGCAAAGTAGAAGAAGGAAGGTCGCTCCTAAAGGAAATAAGGAAAAGAAAAGGAAACTGGCTGGGCCATGTGATGAGAGGGAAAAGTATTATAACTGTGGCACTTGAAGGTTCAATTGAAGGAAAGAAAAAGAGAGGAAGGAGAAGAATTAAATTAGTGGATCAGGTGAAGAACATCAGCTATGATGAAACAAAGAAGGAAGCTCGGGACAGAAGCGGATGGAGACGACAGTGGTGTAAGGGACCTGTCAGCAGACAGAACACCAGATGATGATGATATGTATTACGTCAAGATAATCTTAGGTTTTTACGTACCTTGAATAATTTCTTTTCAACCTAACGTATTCATTACTTATAATATTAGTCTTTTTTGTTTCGATGGTCATCAGAAAATTAACCTCTTCCATAGGCTTATATCAAATTTGTATTATCTGTCAGAAAGCGTAATGTATCTTTATTTGGAAAGTAGTTTTTGACCAGTTTATGCAAAAATAAATAAAAAATAACTAAAGAATTGTCCTGTTGGCTTGCTTTTCCCAGGCACTGTTCACTTTTCTTGTCTTTACTCCCGTGATAATTGCAAAAAATTGGAATTTTGCGCGTGGTTTTTCCACCCCCGATGGTTTGTTCCGGCTACGGCGTGGAAGTAAACCGTAGAAAATGCCTTTTTAGGATAGAAAATGCCTTGTGAGTAAAAACTGGTCCGGTCTTTGTGGATGTTCATAACGTAAGAAGCAAAAATGGAGCAATCAACCCAGCTATTTCAATCACACTACTTACCCTTAGACCCGTGCCAATTGAATTTTGATGGTAAATATACTAATGTATTTTCCGTGTCAAGTGGGTGAAAATGAGATGGGAGGGAGAAAGTTCCCAACCCCACCAAGTAGTTCTGTTTATATTTCCACCCCGCAAAATGGATTTCCATTTTGGAGGATATGTTGGGGGCACATCACGAGATACACTCGTTTGGCCCACCTCAATTCATCCGAAGGGAATGGGTTGTTGAGGAAGGGACGGAGAAAATTAGGTGCCGAGATCCAATGCTGGTGAGGCACGCCCCGGAAGGAGGGTTCTTTCGAGAGATCGATTGTAATCGACCGATCGTTATTTCTGTTTTTCAATCACAATATAAATTCATTAGGTATACGTTAAGGTATTCGTGACAACAAACTATCAGAATGAAATAACTATAGATGGTGATTTTAGCATATGTGATGAACGAGGAATAAATGCGAAATTTTTATGTTTGATAAAATTATGAATCAGGATGTATGCTTTCGCCTATTTAGGAATCGAATAAAAGATGAACGTCAGTTTGGTTGCATTCGAGATACACATGTCTTTAACAATTGTCATAGGCCGCTCCTCTCTGTACTTTTATTTACCATGGAGCTTTGTGATTTGTGTCATTTTTTATTCTCAGATCAACGGGGTGTAATCAAGATACACCAATTGTTTCGAAGGAGCTGGTGGACTTATATTACGCTTAAGTACGTGAAATCAAGGATTTTGTATAATGATATGTGCTATATCGTGAAGTAATGAGGTACTTGAAAGATTTCCGTTGTTCTAATAGTGAAATTGCATTAATTGTTTAAAATGAACCATTTTAGATTAATGAGTGTTCATTTCATTGGCTTGTAACCGGCAAACACAGATTCGACTTCCGTTTGAAAATCACCATGTACAGATTGAAACACAAGAACCACAGAATTTTCATTTTAATTTATTTAATTAAGCTTTAATTAATGATATGGCTTTTAACGTATTTATTCATTATCAGAAATTATTCGAACAATTATTTAAGATTTTCACCGATGTGAAACAAAACTTTCGTAATATGTAAATGCTACACTACACTAAATCTCACACTCTAAACTAACTACTACTAAACACACACACTACTAAATTAATATATACTGAAAATTGCTCTCTCAAAAACGCATATGAAACACAGTCCGCGGTACATACCATGGTTGTACTCCAGATATTGTAGTTGAATTATTGGGAATTCTTCAATTCCACCGTTGCCACTGGCAAATTCATGAAGTCATGAAGTATTTACTCGTAAAATAGCGCCATTATAGCTGTAATGTGTTAACACAGGTCCCTTCTCTTTTCTCCAAGTTGTGACTTTTTGTTCTACAATTTTACTCCAGCACCTTCGTATGCATTAATGCTTCGTATATTATCCTCCGTATTAGTCTCTTCAAGTTCCAAATCCTTTTAGTGTCTTGGTTCCACTGCCTCTAATCGTCCCAAATTTTAATTTTGAATTTGAAGATTAACATTTGAAGATAACTGCGAATTTCCACAGAGAAAAAATCATCCTCCTTGACCGGGATTCGAACACGGATGCCTCGATTTTTACCACAAGGGAAGAGGACGCCTCGGTAGCTTGTGGAGAGCGGACGTGTTTTGCAAGAGCTCCGTAATCCGACGTCAAGGCCAGACTTCCCCGGGAAGGAAAGCCTTCCCTCGCCCGGGATTTTGGGAGAGACGTTCGGTCTCTCTCCGAGTTTTTCTACTGAGTGAAAAGTGATCACAATTGTTTAAGTTTTTTTCTACGGTTTGCGTTTCGGCGGCCGCGGATGCGGCCGCACGTTGTGAGTTTTTGTTATTATGTTCAAGTGAAGGACCACGGATTTATTTTCTCAGTGTGTTGTGTGAAACGCCACGGTTCTATTTTGTGTTCTATGTGCAAAGTAGCACTTCTTTTTTTTTCCTGTTTCGTGGTTATTTTTGTGACCCAGTGACCCCCCTGTAGCTAGTGCCCCGGGGCTTGTCCCCAACTTTCTTATTTTTTCCATCGCTTCGACATGGTTGTCGAGCGACAGAATACCCTCTTCCTCCAATTAGAGGAGAATGTGAGCGCTCCAACCCCGCTCGAGGTCCACACCTTCATTAGGGAGGTGTTGGGCCTCGCGGAAGAGGAGGTTTTGGCCATACAGTTTGGCCTCAATAGAAGAACGACATTTATCAAAGTCGGGAATGAGAGCATAGTCTCTAGAATAATAGAAACCACCACAAGAAAACTGCCGTTTCCTACAATGGAAACACCGAGGACAACGGCGACAGTCGACAAGACCTCCGGATCCCCCATTAACGTGAAGATCCTATGTCTACCCATCGAAATCACCAGGGAGGAAATTGGCCTAGCCCTCCAAACCTTCGGTAAAATTTATAAAATTAGCGAGAACAGATGGAATGGCGACCACCTTTTCAAGTGCTTCACCGGAACTAGAATCGTGCGTATGGCGGTAGCCACCAACATACCATCATACATCACGATCGGAGGGCATAGGGCAATTGTAATATACGATGGACAGAAGCGGACGTGTGCTCGCTGTTCGGCCGAGGGGCACGAGAGGAAGAACTGCCCCCGAAATAATGGGCCACGTGGATTTAACGAGGTGGCCCAGGCTGGGCGAGTGGGCGATCCAGAAGTGAACGAGGAGCAGTTGATTGCGGGAGCGGCCTCCCTACTTGGCTTAGAGGGGGAGGAAGTCCAAGCTGCGCCCAGTCAGACAGGATCATCGGCTGAGGATACAGCAGTCAAGCGCCTCGTAGCGGAAGACGACCCGGAGCCCACCAAACGTCTCCGAACGTCTAGCCCAATATTACCAACAGAAAAAGGAGATCGCCACCTTGATGAGAGGGACTTCCCCTTCCTACACTTATCCACCACCTCACACCCCACCCCCTTCCCTCCCCGCTCTCCTACCTCCCCACGCCGATCCTCATCTCCCGCACCTCCTCCACCCCCCCCCTTCCACCAGGCAGGAGACGAAGAAAACAAGAACCAGGACAAGGTGACCGAAACGGAGGAGATCATCACATCCCAGCCAGCACCCCCTGACTCCCCCGAATCTCAGAAGACGGAAATGGAAGCAGAGGCCAGAGTGGACGACGAGTCAACGCCGGATGATGACACAGAGGAGGAAGAGATGTCAACGAGCACTCCACCCTCTTCCTTCGACTTCCCCCCCGTCCCCCCGAGCGACAATACGCAGGTCTCTATGATAACACCAACCCAACCAAAATTCGACCCCGGGTGTTCTTCTCCAAAGGAGACTCATTCGGATTCAGATAGGAATAACAAAAGTAAAAGTAAGAGAAAGAGAAGCGGTTTACGTAGAGGTAATAGGAGAAAGTGAGAAAGTACATAGGTATGGAGAGGAGTAAGCCTTATACCTACTCAAATCTTACAATGAGAATATTATCTCTCAATATAGCGGGGGTGTCAAACGCCCTTAAGATGAAGTTACTAGCCACATTCGTCTCAGACTGTAAGGCAGATATCGTCTGCCTCCAAGAGTATGTTGAGGGGGTCAAGTGGCCCGACCCCCAATATGTAGCATATACAAACTTTGGAGACTCATATCTTGGGACCTGTACCCTCATAAAAAGCAACCTAAAGACACACACAGTGCGCCTCCACGAATCCGGAAGGATTATATCTTTGACGGTGAACGATATCACTATTCTAAATATTTATGCCCCTGCGGGCGAAAAGAACCGTCGCGAGAGGGAGGTCTTTTTTAGCGATATTTTAATGCCTTATTTATTTTGTTTTACGGGGAAAGCCATCTTAGCGGGTGATTTTAACAGTATTTATAGGCGCGAAGACTCCGAGTCCAATAGAGACAAAGTTTTGAATCGTCCGAGTCGAGCCTTGAAACTCTTAATTGAGTCTACACATGCGGTAGATGCGTTTCTAAATAGCTCTGTGGGCCCCGCTTCATACACGCGTGTTGGCCATAACTCTCGTACCCGCATCGATCTTGTTCTCCTCTCTCGTCAATTGAAACCCCTCCCCTACACCACTAGTACCCTTCCCATATCCCTCTCCGATCACTGTGCCCTTCTCCTCGACCTAACCCTTCCCGACCCCTCCCTCCCTCATAAACCGACCTCCCCCCGTATGTGGTGTATGGATACAAGGCCTCTGCAAGACGACGAATTTCTCACTGCTGTAAGAAGGAGAGTACAAGATATAATCTCTACCCTCAACAACTACCAGGGGAATATTTTAACTTGGTGGGAGGAAAATTTTAAGCGCAAAATAATTTATTTTTTAAAGAAGGAGACGATACATTGGAAAAAGGAAAAGAACGAGACCATTAGTTTTTATCGTTCTGCCCTCGGGGAGTTAATCAACACCAACCCCCGGCCGGAAAATTTTAAAGAAAAAGTGCGTGAGCTGAAGAATATAATCCTCAGGCGGGAGATGGAGAGGCATGCACCTAGCCGCTGGCAGCGTGAAGTCAACCCGGACGTCTGGGGTCCCTATACGCTCGCCGAACTTCGGCGTGTTGTCGAATTACACCAGGAGACGGTTGACCACCAGACACCGGCGGATCCTGCGGGCGATGGACTGCTCGAGGACGCCGCCCATTTCTTCGAAAACACATACAATCGCTACGGGACATGGAGGGAGGAAGATTCCCCTCCACTCCCTACACTACCCACACTCTCTGAGGATGAGAAAGATGCGATTGCCGACGCGATTAGGGGCGAGGAAGTGGACGCAGTTCTCCACTCCCTTCCCAAGGGCAAGGCCCCTGGGTCGGACGGCCTCCCCTATGAATTTTATACCACGTGTCGTGATATTTTAGTTCCTGTTTTAACTCGTATTTTTAATAGTTTTAAAAGTCATTCGGCCGGAATGACTTTAAGCCAACGGACAGCTGTGATCTCATTAAAACCAAAGAAGGGCCGGCCGCAATCACTAAATGATTACCGGCCCATAGCTCTTATAAATTGTGATAATAAAGTTTTTACTCGGGTTTTAAAATCGCGTTTATCAGCCGTTGCTGACAGTATCTTACATCATTCACAGCACGCGGTGTCAAACTCCCGTTGTATTTTAGATGCTGGCGTCCTAATTAGGGACATAGTCTTATCCGAGGCTCCCCCCTCCGAGAATTTTTTATCAATTTTAGCGATTGATTTTAACAAAGCCTTTGATTTTATCCGGCCTGAATATATCTTATTAGTACTAAAAAAGATGGCTTTCCCTGCCAATTTTATTGATTTCATTACAACATTATATAAAAATGCAAGAGCATGTATAAAAATAAAAGGGAGGACGTCACGTCTCTTCCCTATAACGAACTCAGTACGTCAAGGATGCCCGCTCTCAATGTTTTTATATGCCATCGCAGTCGACCCTATTATTAGAGCGATGGAGGAGGTGGGGGTGGGCGTGCGCCGCTTTGGGACCACATACCCCGGGGTGGTGTACGCGGACGACCTCTCACTTTTCATCTCTGACCCCTGCCAGCTCGTGGCAGCTGCGGATATTCTCCGGGAGTTCGCTCCGGCTGGCGTAGAAGTGAGTGTTAGCAAATCCAAAGTGCTCCCTCTGAGAGGGCACCTTACCGAGGCGACCGCGGCGGGTTGGAATGTGGCGATTCCCCCGCTTAAAGTGCTTGGTTTCTGGTGGGGCGGAACAACGGAAGAAATGATAGAAAGGAACTGGGAGGGAGTGAGCGGGGCGGTGGCTTGGGCGGCGAGGAGATTCACCATCCCTTCCCTCCCCCTCACAGCCCGTGCCCGTCTGATAGAGCAACATGTGCTCCCGGGGGTTTTCTTTGCGGCCCATATCTGGCCGCTTAATAAAAGAACTTCTGCAGAGATAATTAAAAACACGAATCAAATGCTCTGGAACGGATATGTTAGGAAGGTCTCACGAAAACAAGTGTGCTCCCCTATGGAGAGGGGAGGGTTAAACCTGTGCGACATTCCGCTCAAGTGTAAGGTGGTCTACACAAAACTAAGTGCCAAGATTCTGGGGGGTGGGGACGCCCCGCGCCGAGCACTTCATCGCTCGGCATGGGAGGGGGGAGGTTCCTTTTCGAACACATTTAAGCGTGGCATAAAAGATACGAGGGAGATAGTAGAGAGCCTCCAGAGGGGAGAAGGGGAAATATTCAAAACAAAGACTGTCTACGACCGACTAAAAGCGAGAGAATTCCCACTCACACCTCCCCCAAACAAGTGGAGGAACTGGGCGGCCAACAAAAAGGCCGATGCGGAGAGTCAGAGTGCCCTATACGAGACAATAGCAGGGATATTAGACACAAGAGAGTCCAGATACCGAATCGGCTTGGAAGACTCCCCTCTCTGCTTAAAATGTCAAAAGATCGACAATACTGCACACCATATACTAGGTTGTGACAAAAACACGCCCGTCTGGGACACAATTCGAAACATTTATCGATTATGGGATACTTTCGGAGGGGGATCGGTTCATCATGAACGCCTCCTCTGTCTGGACTTCAAATTATTTCCAAATAGACGAAACAAGCTTTTGACTCAAATAATAGGAACATATATCAATATAAGAACACGAAAAAAAAGGACAGGCACCCCCCTTTCCCTTTGCTTAAAACAGGTGGAGAACCGAGTTACAGCTGATCCAACCACAACCTGGCTCCACAGATTACTTGTGAAAGCGGAGGAAGAGGAAAGAAAAATAGAGACAAGAACGGAAACAGTGACGAACGACCCCACTCCGCCAGCCACACCGCAGACGTAGCAGTGCGCAGACGCGGGGACGTCGTTGCAGGCGAGAACGCTGGAAAGAGCAGAATACAACGGCAGCAGGCTTATTATCTTCCATGCCCCCAGCGTAGCCGCACCGGCAAAGGCATCGGGCACCGTAGTCCAGTCATACAAGAGGTAGCCGGTTCGAGACACCCAGTGTTCTATGAAGAAATTATTTCATTGATACTAATGATGGAAAAATTGAATCTCTAATTTTTCAAACAGAAACTTTAGACAAGAACTCATTAAATAATATAATTTGCATTTCAAAAGAGTAAAATATTAATGAAATTTTTTCCTGTTTGTAAAAGTATGTACTCTGGACATTTGTGACAATAAATATTAATTTGACCGTAGCTTAACTGGCTAAAGCGCTCGGCCGGAAATCGAGGGATCCAGGTTCGAATCCCGGTCAAGGAGGATGATTTTTTCTCTGTGGAAATTCACACATGTGTGCATTGCGGGTGACTCCGTAAAAGTGGAACTCCGTGGCTAGTCCCGGATAGCTTGAAATTTGTTGAAGATAACCATTTAAACTCGTTAATTATTGAACAATGTGCAATACTTGATACAGTCTCTCAAGTATTGCCATATGGCACTGCCCCATTGTAACACTGCTGAACCTCTATTGAAATCCACACGATTTCATATAATGTTCTCATGAGGTACTGGCATTACAGGGAAAGGTAATTTTTTACATAATTATAATATTCAATAGGACCATAGTATTTCTGTGTAAAGAACATTGAGCAGCTAAAAAGAATTTTAAGCAGTCTCCTGTGCAGATTAAACTGTAAAACTATATCCTTCTGCGTCGATTTCCAACTTATATCAATACAATTGAAATGAGACTTGAGTCATTATATCAAAACTCTTACTCTCATGAGTACAAATCTACGTAATAAAGCCTTTTTGTTCGATCTTAATTATTTTCGTTTCACTAATTTCTGGATCATTCGCTGTGACGAACATGCTTTGCTGCTAGAAAAACATTATTATTACTGAAATAGTTCCATAAAACCTGTGTGATACAATTTCTATTCACCATTTTTTACGATCCAAATTTGGCGTTTATCTTATTAGGATTTTCTGGAGGTATTAAGTGTTTGTCTATTCTGTGTATTTTTACGCCATCCGTCACATTAAAGAAATTCTATTCAATGAGCCTGTGTGTAAGATGTGAGACAGCTAGGTATGTAAATTACGGGCCATAAACACAATTTCAGACGACAGCTATAAGGGTATATTAAACGGTTGTAAATTGGACTTTGCGTGACATTTCAGTTGAGTAATCGCCAAACTACGGGTGCAGTATTTTTGGGCGGACACCTACTTGCAGAAAGCGTTGTAGAGGTATATCAGAGCGCCGTCACTCCTGCTTTTAATCTAACCGCGATACATTTTCCGACGAGGCTCTTGTCCTTGTGAGAAATAAAGTGTTTCCCTTCGGCGACGACATTTGAATGCAGAGTGCGGTGGAAAGCCCGAAAGGAGTCTTCTCATTTGGCGGGGGTGAATGAAAGAAGCGCCGGAGAAAATTTCGGCGTCACGACTGTTCTAATTAAGGTGCGCTATGAGGGGAGGAAGTATAAGAAAGGAAAATCTTCTCAAGAGGTTCTTCCCATGGCAACGACCGCCGACAAACGAATGAATGGCAATAAGAGGTAGAAAAAAATGCTCGATTATTTTTCCTCCGGTTTTCTTGCGTGAAGTTTCTCATCGCACCTGATTCGAAGACATCTGGCTTCCTATTCTCCTTCATTTTGCAGCAAAATGCAGTGTGATTGGAGTCTCACTAAAAGAACGAGGTTGTAATCTTCAATGTAAGGTATTTTACCAATTTATGCTTAGGAAACTCCGTTCGTAAGTTTTCCATTTTTTGACTTATTATATAAACATGTGGATAGATTGAGATATGTATTTTATTTTTGGTTAGAAATTCAAACTTTAATAGTCTCTTCCCCAACATGAAACCGTGTTACAATTCCATAACCATGTGTAAAAAAGTATAGCCAAATCAATTAAAATTATATCCTATTTTGATTATTATTATTTTATGTTAATTTAATCAAATGCATTACCGTCTAGAAATTAGCCTGGTGGCAGCGTTGATTTGAAGCCATGAAAAGAAGAGAGAAAAGAAATTAAATCATTTTAAAATGAGGTACAACTCTTTCTAAATATTTGCGTATTCTCCAGAAAGATCTTCAAATATCTTCAGCTTGTCCATTCTACTCAATAGGGCATTGTTTCAGTAATACGTTTAAATATTTGTTTTTTGTTTTCTTATATTTTCCAGAGTTCTACAGGCTCTCAACTCAATTTAGGTATTTCCATTCTTAGTAGCCGGGAGTATCCAACCATTTAGTTTTTCCCTCTCAAGCCTTTTCTTTATTAGCTGTCAATTTTATCCTTGTAAGTCCATTCCTTATTCTTCTTAGTTCCGGAGATTTTATCCCAGAGGTTTTATCATTGCTGTGATACTGCCCGTTATTTTGCGATTGCCTAAAATATTCCGGGCCTCTATCTTTTGCACCAACTTATTCCACATGATAATGTTTTACCCGTGGGTCCGAAGTAGCTGTTGCGCATTCTGATTAAGGCGAGCAATTGTAGTGAAGACCACTTTGTCGGTTTCCTTATTGCCGCGCTATATATTTCTTATCGCCTGATGTAGAGATTTATGGCGTTTTCCCACCACCTAATCAATATGTCGTCCCCAACCGAGATTAGACGTTTTTGCAAAAGTATTTTTAGTGGTCACAGATAAAAAAATATTACCATCGCGCCTATACCAAATTTACTTTGTTATCGTTGTCTTAAATTCTATTTTTTTTCATTTACTCTTGTTGATATTTGCCGCTGTCCAGGAAAAAGGAATACGATGCATCCATAAAATTGATACCTGAGTACAAAATTGTAAACCAAATAATCCACCGTCTCATCAATTGTATGTTGACGTAATCAGAACAAATAATGCGCCTCAAAGCGTAACACTAGCGGGCGCGTGGCGCCCGGAGTGCGCCACACCTTGATTGTCTTTTACTTACTTTTCAGTTGTGCTCTTGGTTGGTTATTACAATTTTTTATTATTTTTTCGAACTGATAAAATCATTACTAAATGAATATTAACTTTTATTGACGAAAAGCATCATTTCTAAAAGCATTTCTTGATGATAAGCATACTCGATGAGAAAAAAAAATGTCATGCATCACTCTACGTTATTTCTGCGTGGATTACAATGTATTGATGCCATAGAATGTAATATACACCCAAAAAATTTACAAATTTCACACCTTATGGTAGTATTTACATTTTTCCCGTGACCACAGGTTACACATCTTCCACGTTTATTATTTCACTGTTCAACTACTTCATCATTTTTTGGCGGTTGGTATCTCGAGAGAAAACAGGTTATATCCCTCGGTAGACTGTTTATTTTAGAACGCTCAACCAAGTGCTCTTTCATTAAGCTCAAAGCCAGGTGCTTTAAAAAAACTCATCTTTCAATTTTTGGATTGCTTTCATTGACAAAGTAGAGCACTTGCGCATTAATTCCGGCAATATTCAACCGGGCATAAAATAGAGACAGCGGCCATCTCCTTGTTCTGCGGGAAACGGAATATGTTCCGCACATTTGGTCTACTGTATCCACTCCACCTTTAGTACTGTTATAATCCATGACTATATATGGTTTCCCTGTTATATGATCTATTTCTCCTGTATCGTGCATTGTTGACAAGAAAAATCACTGATTTATTTTTGCTGGCGTGTAAGACACCAAAGTTAAATTTTTCTGAAATCCAACATAGAGGTTCCTATCGGACGGTGTTTTCTCGGCAAAAATTCAGCAGGTATTTCTCTCTTATTTTTGCCCATGGTGCCAAATACTGTTATTTTCTCATCCAGCAAAGGTAGAGCCAGAGGATAGCTGGTATACCAATTGTTGATGGAGAGATTGCGATTTTTACCTTTTATATGGCTAAGTAAGCTTTTCTTAATATCCTCAGGGGAATTGGGCATAGAATATCCATTTGTTTTCCGCAATACACTTCTATTTTACTGGTTAAAAACGTTTTGGCATCGCATAATGCAAAATGTTTTAGCCCATACTTAGCCGGTTTGCTGGGAATGTACTGAATAAAACTGCACCTTCGCCGAAATGACTAACTTTTCATCAACCGTGACAAACTCACTGAGATTATAGTTATTCATGCAGTTTGCTACATACAAATCCAAAATTTTCTAATTTTTCTGTTCATTTTCGTTCTCCGCGTGTAGATGAGTCATCAAAACGCAAGCACCGCAATATAAAGAGAAATCGTAGGACCGCAGAAGGGCCGCACATAGCTATCGGATGGTTACATCGTGGAAATTGACCATGTATCACTATGTCGCCAATATAACACACAGTAAGTTTCAATGAGTATTTTCTATTCAGATTAATTTGTATCAAAGGATGACAGAGAACCTCAAACATGCTTACAGAAACCCGATACGCGTGAGTGGCCCGCGAAAAAAAAATTGTTATTATGTTTCGGCAGAGTGAAAGAAATACAAAGCAGTTGAGCAGAAGCAGTATCGTCAAAGAAAAAGGAGAATACGAAGCATAGGCAGGTAAAAATGTGCAGCAAAAATGTCATTCTCAGCCCTTCTACTATAAACAAAATCGTTACACTAGCGGGCACGCGGCGCACTTTGTGCGCCAAGGGTGGACTTCCCCCGGTATAATTCTTTCCAAAAGAATATAAATGGCTGTAAAGTTATCAAATCAGCGCTAATCGAAGAACTGTGAATGAGTGCAGGAATACATTGCTGCTTAGTTATTAAAATACCTAGGCTCTTTAAGCATCGCAAAAATTATATTCACGCGCGCCCGCCTAAGGGTTAATGATAGTGTAAGATTTCGATAACTGTGTAATAAAGTCGGACTTTCTGCGAGTAAACTCCTGAAAAAATCCTCTGCAGGATAAAGCCCACAAAAGAAAGCTGGAGTAAACCTGCGAAGCTTAGCTGGCAGAAAGGAGGAAGATCGCCAAAGAGAATTACCGTTTCGTAACCGCAGGCGTAAGTCTCTTTATTCTTCCACTTTGCTCTATGCAGGCATTGCTGTGTTAACTAGATACAGGTATAGGCGTTACTATGTCCATTTTGCCGCATAAGAATGTTAAGCAGTCACTTGAAAAATTGTTGTTGTAGTACGGTATATTGGAGCGGGACGGTGGAAGCATGGAAGTGTGGGAAGTTCTCAGTCCTTTGGCAGTACTAGAGAATATTATTAAATACATACTTTAAAGTACTCGGATTGTCATGGAGGATTTCACGTCAATATTCTTTTCTATCTGAGCATATTGGATGAAGCATACTATACAACACACTCTGGGTGTACATATCTTTAGCAAACTTGCGTGAATATGGTGTAAAATTAACATTATTTTAGGGATATGATAATACAAAAAAATTGCTTTTTGGTTTATAGCGACATGACAATAGTTATCCATTTTTTTTATTTACAGAAGACAGTTGAATTATGTGGTTTGGTGCTGGACACACGGAGCAGAAAGTTTTAATGCGCGGTTTTGTCGAAAAATTTGGATCTCCTTTTGGATCACCTGACATATAAATGCTATTTTAAACGGCTCTTATTAACGTCTCTGGCTGAGGCATATACGTATGCATGATATGTTGGAGTTCGTCAGATAAGTTGCTGTCATGTAAAATCTCTGATCACTAGGAGTAAATGTTATGCATGCCCCTGATTATAGTTTCCTTCAAGCCCCTTTTTCCTCTCCCTCCTTCATTTCATCTCATTCCCCATCCCCGGTTTCTCCTCGTTCCTCCCTCCTTGCCTCCCAAAACCTCAATCTTTGCCAATTTTTTTTTCTGCGAGAGTCTTTCCTACTCCTCCGGAGAATGCCTTCTCTTGTTCCAACCCACTAATTCCCTCATAAAGCTCCCTTTCTCGAGTCGCTCTCCCCTGCGCGGGCGAAGGAACCGCCTAACTTGAGCGCCAAAAGACCTTCTCCGAAAGAAAGTGCGCTGTACGAGTTCGTTAGTCTCCTCCCGACTCCGAATTCTCCGCATGCGACACTTTATTTCCTCCGAATGGCGTCTGAATTCGATGCGGGACTGGGTGTGACATTGGCACGACGGGAAGCACGCTGCTAACGCTCCCGTTTTTAAAACGTTTTTCTCCTCGCGCGAGTTTTCTCGTTTGGCGCCGGAGTTCTTTTTTTTCGTCTTGCCGGCAAATGCCATCGCCAGCGCCTCGCTTTTGACATTACGCCTCCTGAACTGCTTGTTTTGTCCGTCCATTTTACGTCTTGTCACGGCCCGTGAGATTTTTTTCCCTTCCGTTCATTCCACCGCTGTGTAACACTTCGCAGTTTCCATCCCGCCGAGGATTTTTCCACGCAGCCGAAAAAGAGCTTCCAGATGGCACGCCGCATCTTGTTCTCATTTTCGAAAAGATGTGTTTAGCTACCTCAGCACGTAGTAATTGTGGCAGAAAGTCTTCCAGTTCCATTTTTTTGCGGATCAAAAGTAGATTTAGTCCTTCTTCCTCGTTCTCATCTCTAACCCAGTTTTCCCAGACACTCATGGTGACTGTTATTGTCCCGGTAATAACAGTGCATATTTCTTTGGGCTATGTGCCGTGATGGCTTTTTTATCTGTTTTCGTGTATTTCCTTTGAAATCTCGGGGAAATTCAGTGGTATATTATTTTCTTCAAAACTGTCGCCTGAGAGAAATCGTATCTTATTCAGGGTAAGATGGGTGTGAAGAAGTTCGGTGTTGTCAAAAAACTTAGTATAAATACATCAAATTTACCTTTGCCTAAATTGGAGAAAAGTATGTAGTTTATCACGATTAACCTTGATTAAGACTTCCGGATTTTAAATAATTGACCTCAGTCCCCTCAAAATCAAGTACATCACTATTTATGTAACTTTATATCAGATGATCAATAGCTAAATTTTTCGAGGCCTACATTACTTATGAATTTTTTCATCTTGAGCAAAAGGTTCAAGTTATTAATAATGTAACTTTGCAGAGTAGGATTGCGTACTGATTTTTAGATTTTTAAACAAGCATTGGGATTTTCAAATCTTTAAAGCATAGGATACATGAATGCGAAGGGGTAACTTATGAAAATGAGAATACATTGTACTAAAACATCGAGTCTTATGTTTCTGATGAACCCTTACCATGGTTCAGCGTGTGCTTTTGCTAAATATTACTGGAAATCTTATAGTTCTAATAGTGTACACATTTCCCGCCGTCATCTACAATGCTAAATCGGCATATTTACTCGCTACTATGAATAAAGGTTAAAATTTTCCTTATCTTCCTTTGCAGGTTAGTCTAATGACAGTGGATGGTGAATTGAGAGAAAAAAATTCAATATCGCTCCGGTCCTCAAAGTTGTGAGTAATGAATTTTTAGTGACATTAACTTATTAACATTAATTAATTAGAATTTATACAGATTTAATGAGCATGAATACAATTTTAATGAGTTAGACACTGGCGTTGCAGCTTGTGATCATGACATGAAATTAGCTTCTTGATTTCGTTTTGAAAACTGATTATGAGTAATTGCGGGAACCACTAATTAACAGTTTTTTAATTATATCAGGAAGAAAATGGATGGCTAATACATATACTAATTAATGAGAGTATTCTTTGTATTTACATGAGTGGATGTGGCTTAATTGTAAATTAATTTTCGCGCTGTTTATTTTTTAGACTTCTGGTAACTGATTTATAATGATAATGGACTACCTAATAAACCTGGAATATGTAGTCCAGTGACATTTCATGTTGCATCGTAATTTTTATCATAATCTTATTATTGCTGTTAATTAAATGTATATTACAATAATGAAAGTGATGGGCAGAAATTGGACCATCAATGTTAGGTTTTCTTTCTTTTGCGAATGTTTATAAGTTAATGTCTTCCACGAGCTTGTACTCGAGGAAATAATTTTCTCAGTGCTGTAAGCGTAGTGCTTTTTAAAGTATAGCTATTTAAATATTCTACTTCATGTTCAACGGGAACAAATACCAGCCAGCGAACCTCCCCCAAAGGTCCAAATTAATGCGTAGCTCGTTGAAGATCTAAGCCTTTAAATTTTGCCCTGGAAATGGCTATTGGCTCTCAGAATTTTATTAAAAATATCTCGTCGTAACAATTGGTTCAAGCGAATGTGAAACGAACTATATTCCGGAAAAGAAGGAATATTTCTCCAGCCAAACTTTGGTCACACAAACGTATAGTGTTTCTTCATACATGGTTGTCTATGAAATGTACGGGGCAGAAAACATTACCTTGGATCACTTCTAGTTCAGAATCAGTTATTGTGGTCAATTAATGGATATTATTTTGATGTGGAATTAATTCAAAGCAGTGAGTAACCTAGTAAATTCCTCGATGCTTTTCTTGGAAATTATTGTTTTTTAATCTGGAACATATTCCAAATTTTCGGCGAGATGTATTATCATATACTCTGAGATGGATTCGGAAATATAATGGTAGTAAAATGTGATCCTTCTGAATTTTCCTATAACTGTGTATATATTCACATATTAAATTTTAATAATATGACCATACTTAGTAGCATCATGTAATGCTTAGCCATTGAATTTAAGCGTTTTTGCATCATTCGCAGTTGGAGTTTGGGATGTGCATAATTACCCATCAGAATTAAGTCAAGCGCTATTTAAAATTGAAAAATCAAACGTTCTGTTTAAGGTTTCCACGGAGAGCAGGTATTATTTCCATTTCATCTTCCCGGGTTTCGGCCGCGTCGTTATTTTTCTGACGTTTCTCCTCCTCCTCCTCCTGGTGGCCTCATCTGGTCATCTTAAACTTGCCTCCAGGAGAGGAGGAGAAACGTTGTCAGAAGAACAACGACACGGTCGAATTCCAGGAGATGACATGGAAAGAATAAGTTATCGATGGATAACATCGAACAATTGTAAAATTAACACGTCAGCCCGTAAGCGCTAAATGAAAATCGAGATTAACGAAGAAAGCGGACTTGCCACGCCCACATTTCAACTAATGGAATTGGCCAGCCTGCCAAGCGACCTCTTCACCTACCTCAATGGTTGTAACTTTCCTTTTCCAAATCCTCCCATGACTGCTGAATTGCGGTTCAGAAATGTGGATATCATCACTCCTCCTCTGCTTACAAAAACAGCTGATAGAAGTGTTTTGTGGATGGCTAGGAAAAGGCAAGGGGGGTGGCAGTGGATGGCGGAGGAGGGGAGTGATGGGGACGAGGAAAGGCCAAGAGCGGCGGCCATCATCAGGGAGGCCGACATTTGACGCTGCCGTTCCCAAGGGAGGAACACGATGGGGTGAGGGGAGGAGGGCAGAAATATCACCCCTTGAAAAATTCCACGCTTTTGTCGCAGCAAAGGGGTTTGGCATAGCATTGGGGAGGGAAGTGGCATGGGAAAGGGAGAGGCCGGAGAATGATGATTTCTTAAGGAAAGCTGAGGATATTTGTTCTTCTCAAAAAGACACCTGACTAGTAAGGTCTGAAATATTCTAATATAGTCACCTTTCTCTCTTTCTTTCTTGGACTCGTAGTTATGGAGGTGCCACTGTAAGTATGTGAGTCATAATAAATACTGGACTCCTCCTTTTTGCTTATATGTACTCTCTAAAAAAATATTGCTTTTACTTCTCACAGTCGTTAAAAATTATGATCCAGGATGAGGATTAATATGCAGAATGACGTTCATATACCTAGTTATTGAACCAATTATACCAGCCTTATGACTCAACTATGGCGACATTTCCTGAGATCTCAGGCATTATGTCATAACCTTCTGTAGTTATTAGCTAAAAACTGGGAAAATTGTAAATATATATATATATATATATATATATATATATATATATATATATATATATATAACTACACTTAGGATCACTCGAGTGACGAATATATAAACGGTTTGCCACAGGAAGGCAATCAATAAACACAGAAACAAAAAAAAAATATATATATATATATATATATATATATAATCGTTCGTTCATTCACTCAGACCGCTCAGCGGCAAATACATACATGTAGTACGTGAGCGAGATATGTGAGGGAAAATTTGGCATGTGTCTTCGTGGATGTATTTATATTGTCGGCGAGCTGCGATACCTGTTGCAGACGAATTTCTTCATAGGTGATCCCGCTTCGACCAACTGATTGCTTCGTGTGGTGGATTCATTTCTGGTTTACAGGGTTTGACCCTGCCGGAGATAATGCAAGTGTCTTTGGAATCGACTAGTAATGTCTTATATGTCGTTGCCATTCACTTCTCGTGGCGAGATAGCCTCTTTGTTTCCGTTTTCAAAAAAAATATCATACATATTAGATGTAAAAATTTTTATGCCCTCGATTGATCTGCGATCGTATGTAACTCCTCGTAGTGCAATTTTTATTAAAAATATATCATGCAAAGGTAATATTTTTTGTTATTTATATCAAAATAAAGGCACATTGTCCACAGGTAGCCAGAACGAATTAATTGGCATGTAAACTATTGCACGAAGGAGCAACCGCAAGTGCCTCTCGGTTACTGCAGTGCGATTTCTTTCCTTTAAATAGTCATTAAAATTTAGGATTTTTATGCACAGTTGTTTTGGAGAATTAGTCCGGTGTATTAATGAATTCAACCACCTCTTACCGCTAAAATATCGCAGATTCATTTTTGCATCCTCTGGGCTGGAAATTGAAAGGAGGCTGAGTACAGTGAGATAAATGGATGATACGAATTTTTGTGGTTGCAATACCTGGATGCTATAATTGATAGCAGCCATTAAAATTGTTACAATCCATTAATTACGAAATACTAAGCCTGCTGTCGATCACAATTCCTGATATTACAGAAATAAATCTGCGATATGCTTGCGGCAAGAGGTATTTGAATGCATAAATACCCAGCACCAATCCTCCAGAATAATTTTGTACACATGAAAAAGTGGTAAAAATCTACTTACATTAAAATTGAGGTTGTTGACACGATGCTCGTGGATCCATTTTGCTTGAGTAAATTATCAGTGAATCCTTAACACTTTAGATGCGGGAAGCGTTGGCAACTGTGAGTTCTATGGGGTGACTGCAGATAAAACGAGCCTGTACAGTATATACCACAACTCTTGACAATTGTAGAATAATGATGTGCACTTTACGTGCGTTATGTGCGTTAAAATAATTACTCAATTAGCCTTAAGGATATCTCTTCAATTTTACCGTGAGGAAGACGGAATGGCTATTTCGCTATGTCCAACACTCGCGTGTGTAATATGTGAGCGGAATTTTGGAATTTGGCATGTGACTTTGTGAATGGATTAATATTGAGTCGTCGAGCTGCAATATCTATTGAAAATATACCTTCGCACGTTGATGATATATATCGAAGTAGTGCAGAATCGATTGTCATTGATTATCGGATTTTATTGCCATAACTTGAGACTAATTTCCACCGTAAACTATAAATGATATGATTTCACACATTTTCGATGATTATTTCGCGATTTTGCTTAAAGGTAAATAGTTTCTCGTTTTGAGCCAAATTAGTAAAATTCCTCAAAAACTATGTGATTTTGCGCTTTGCGAAAAAAAGGTGCCTTTATCTATTGCAGACGAATTTCTTCATTGGTGATCCCGTTTCCACCTTCAACTAATTGCTTCGTGTGATAGATTCATTTCTGGTATACAGGGTTTGGCAACGCCGGAGATTATAAATTGGAATCCAAATCTCTGCTTGAAGGATCGTGGATAAAATTCATTACTTCGTAGGTGCTTTGGAACGTGGAACTGTTCTCCTCACATTGCTGGCTAAGTTTATCGTTGGCTTTTCTTTCTACATTTCCATCATTCTCAGACCCCCCCTGCTCCCCGTCTCAACGATCATTGACTTCGCAAATGGCAATATCTTTCTTACACCTCTACGTTAATTTCTGCTAGTAATACAAGTATGGAAATCAGGAGGGTCTTTGTTGAAACATATTTTATAGTATACTAGCTAAACCCGACCACGCTTCGCTGCGGCTCAGACTGATATGAAATGAATGGGAAAAAAAATAAAAGTACTATCGCGAACATAGATTCACCGAGAAAACGCATCATTCTATTTAAAACCCTGCTTTGCGTTCCTGTGGCTATGTTCAGCTTCAAAGCGATCCAATAGCTAACATATTTTCAAGACAATTACTGGAAGTCGAATGCTAGCACAGTTAAAAGTGTTACGCTGCGCTTTTAATTAATCAGCCATTTAAAGGCAGCGATTGAGCAGCTTCTTTTAATTAGTTGTAACAAATCCTACAGGATCCTTCTAACTTTACTTTCGAACGAATTTCTTTTAAAATGAAAATAAACAGAAAAGTCCACTGAATTGACATCTAAAAGGTAAATAAATGGAAACCAAACGGCAGTGAATGTTATCCAAATAATTCAAATGAAAACGGCAAATCGGTCCAATGTATTATGTATGTATTATTTAATAAATGTCTACTCACCATATCTTATTTTTAGGATATTAGACGAAGTAAAATTTACCTGATTAGTTACTAAATTATACATATCAAGAAGCCATTTCACTAAAAATTTTTCCCGAGCCAGTAAAATTCGGTCATTATGATGGAGATTTGCACCCAGGGTACTCTTCTGTTTTTTTCGGGTGTTTGTTCTTTCCCATACTTTAGGGCTCAAATCCCTGCAGGGTAGGATATTTTTCTGAGGACACCCGATACCTACTTCATTGCCTTGTGGAGGGCATTTCCAAATCTGTCGGATAAGACGTTAAACTGTGGCGCCTCTCACTAAGAGCAGGCTAATGGTGAAGCAGGGTTCCTCCCTTGCCTGTTCCCATATGGCGCAAATGACCTTAATTATCAGTCACCTCCGCAAATATCCAATCCAATCCCACCAATGGTATTAAAACTACTTTTTAATGACACATCATGAGCCTTTTTCATCTGCGGATTTGAAATTGAATCTAAATTAAAACTCTAAATTAAACTCTGAAATTGAACATTGAAGAGCAAAAAAAACGGGGTCGAACAAAAATTGTGTTAAACGTCCTAAAATTGAAAAGTGAAGGGCAAAAAATAAAAAAATAACAATAGAACATAATTTTTTGGGCACAAAAAAATTTTGTTATCCGTCGGGGTCATCGCGCGGGGCCTTGTGCACACGCACTCTTCGCACACACCTCGGGCCGGCCCTGTACCCAAGAATCTTTCGAATAGCAAACGTTTCAGATGACTCTGGAACGCTTTTCGACAGTTATTGGTATTTTCAACAATGCAAAAACAATGTAAAACAATGTAAAAATATGATAAAAACCTATTTTCAACACTTACCGTTAATAATAAATTCTACTCAAAAATAAATTTAACACTTTCACTAACAATTAAACACTATATTTTACAATTTTTTGATTGAGTAAATATAACCAAAATATGGACAAAATCGTAGTGACTTCTTATGACTTGTATCGTTTCTCAATTTCTATTGGTTAAAATAAGAACCTCTCTCATTGGTTAAAATAACAATCGCATTTTTTAATTTAATTGTATATGAAAAATTAGGTTAGAATTATTAGCTTAGGGCGTTGTTGCGCGAAAAGTATTCGAAAGATTAAGAGGGCCTTGAAGGGGGGAAATATTTAAAAAATTTTTATACCTAAAACCTTCGAAACCTTTGCAAGAGTGTTCTCAACAACTTCTTAAAGTTTTTTGGCGATCGGATTAACAGTGCAGTAATGCATACAGGACAGACAGACATACATTCGTTTATATATATATATATATATATATAAAAGTTTGCCAGAGGAAGGCAGACGACAAACACAGAAAACAAAAAAATGATGAACACACAAAGTTTCTTGATATTTCGGTGCCAGTAGCACCTTGGTCGCAAGAGCGAAGACTGAGAAGGAAGGGAGGACTGAGGCGGTAGGAAGGGAGGACTGAGGCGGAAGGAAGGAAGGGAGGGGAGGGACAGGGGAAGGGGAGGAGGGGGAGGGAGAGGAAAGGTGGGGGCGGGAGGCGGGAAGTGGAAGAAATTCGAAAGGAAGAAGTAGTATGGGCAGAGGTGAAAGAAGAAGTTAGTGGGATTTATTGAGTCCTGGCGGAGAGAAAGCCTGGAATAAGTAAATGCAAGAGGACTCAAGATCTTTGATTTGGAGTGGGGAGGAGGAAGGGGGAAGGGAGGCGAGAATGCCAACCTTAAAAATATTATTAAAGGTGGAGTTGTGGGAAGAAACATGGGTGGCAACAGGGAGGGAAACAGAAATAGAAGGTGGTTCATTACAACTGGAGCGGTGGATATGTATATATATATATATATATATATATATATATATATATATATATATATATATATATATATATATATATATATAGATTTTATAGTATTTTTGAAACATGAAAAATAACGGCTGCAGAGCTAAAGAGATTGGAGACAGTGGAGATGTGAAGCTACGGAAGAATAATGAAGATTAAGTGAACGGAGGGGCTTATAGAAAAGTTACACGAAGAATAGGAGAGAAAAGATGCAAAGCGAAAACTCTGAGACGAAGGAGACAAATTTATTGAACATATTTTGCGACAATTTTAGTTTTTGAAAACAATAATGGAGGGATTATTGTATACGACGAATTTCCAAGGAAGACCAAGAATAGCGTACATGCAAAAACATTAATGACATCCGAGTGAAAATTTGTGTGTAAATGAAGCGGTTGGCGGAGAGGAGATTGAAGTGGAGTGCCGCAGATAACATTTTTTTGGAATAATTGTTGCTAATGATGGTAAACTATTTATAGTGAGCCATCTTTTAGTGGCTCATTTCTGTAGTATTTCCCCTATTTAAAGGATGTCTACTCTCATCATATGGCGTTCATAAAAGCACAGGCATTTTAGAACTTACTTGAAACCGCTTGGTTACCAACTTGCATCTAAAAGTGTCTTGTTATTCGGCCTGAAATTAAAATGGCAAAAGTCGCGTCGCGGAGTGTCATCAAGATATCGTTTCGTTGGGAATCCTCATTAATTGCGTTGGGTCTGTGCTTTCCCTGAATGATCTAAAGACGCTCGAGGAATTTTCGCAGCCTTATCTTTTTTCTCTTCTATTCATACTTTAATGAATTCCTTTTTTGCATTCACATTTCACTGTCATGATAAAATACAAGCATTACTAATTACTTTGTTAAGACTGTATAACTTTATGCTGAAAAATTAAGGGATAGCAATTTAAGTAGAGTGATACTTTAGTCTACGTTTGAGCCTCTCGTTAGAGGCTTTACCAATAATCTCACCTTCATTTTTAGACTAATTATTAGCTTTGCATAATTCATAAATGCACGTCTAAATAAGTTATATTCGGGGCAAGGGAATGAATTTAGGCTGGGAGCCGCTAGATACACAGAGGATGCACACTATGTTTATTTTTCTTGAGAAATGCAGAAAAGGCGTAATTCAAAGCAACACAGAGTACGGCATATGATTTTGACGCCATAGTACATTTTTGATCCGACAAAAGCGATAAAATAAGAGAGAGATACATTGCCAAACAAAGGTACAAAAATTCATCTTTCCAGGCTCAATACGTGTTAATAATAAATACTGAGCTCTACTTAAAACATTTCCATAGTGCACTTCACCATTTAGTCTCCCAAATCCTTATCCTTTGCACGGCTGTTGTCCCAACACTCCCTTATACACGTCCTTGTGGGGGCTCGCAGCTTTACACATCAACACCCTCGTCCGTGGGGTGTAGATGAAGAAAGAATGAGAGGTAAAGCATAGAAAAGTTGGCGAATTAAGGCAAAGAATAACATAAAAATATCTAAATACTCTAGAGTTATGGTTATATTATTTTTTAAGAAATTTAATCATGGAAAAGATACTAAAATGTTAGATTAACTTCTAACTTTAATCAATGGAAGGGCAAGAGTAAAACCTTCTTCCTGAATTCAATGAATCAAAATCTAATTAGAAATTACAACAAAAATACGCGATTGGCACAAAATGCCTAGCCCTTTTTAAAGGTGAATTTTAAAATTAAACTACGGAAACTAATTTCCTTGAGCTTAATTGACATTTCTCGCATGCCTATCCCTCTGTAATGCTTCCTCCAATATATGTGAGCATATTACATCAGTCATCTGAGGAGGCCTCTCCGGGCCGTCGAGATGTACCCAATGACAAGAGAATGCGAGGGAAATGGGTTGGATCGATCGCCTGATTGCCGGCCTTGAGATGGATAGCATGGCTCGTATCGTGCCTGGCCCTCATCACTGATGTCTGTTTATGACGTTTGAAATCGTGGCCTTTACCATTGATGGCATTTGCTCGTGAATTATTTTTTTTACTTCCGTGTTAGTACTATTTTGATTCCTTGCCCGCTAGAAAATTTGTTTACCTTATCCCACATTTGCGATTACGTTTACAATCCTTGTCACATTATAACCGAATAAAAGACATTCGTGCTGCACTCGTGGGTTTTACGTTGATAATGATCGCACCATCGTTATAGCCAGTAATAGGCTTTTTTCTTCAGTTTTTTTCACCTCTGCTGAATGAACTATAAACGTTTGTTGAATCGCATGGGTTGGAAAAGCCGAAATGCTTTATTTACTGTCCAGGTTTATCTGATACTTGCGTTGTGGCCGTTCATTTTAATGGGGTGGAGATATAATGCTTATCTGGATCTGTTAGTGACGTTCGGACGTCAGATGATACAGAATTCAACGAGGTTGCTCCATATATGTCCCTGTTTTGGGTTCACGAGTGAGTGGTTTAGTTTAAAAAATCTATATGATTATGTCTTCTTCTCGTGGGTGGACCTGTCTTTTGACAGATTCCATCGAAAGTTCCCCATGCTACTCAGTCCTATGCTGCCTCCCTCAGCTCTTCATAATGCTTACCCATCATTTTTTTCGTCATGTTACATCTTTTTTTCCTCTGCCTCTCATGGCCTCAATCTTTCCTTTAATATCCTTTTTAGGAGGTAGTCTGTTCTCAGGATGTCCCTTCCCGTTCTCTTTCTACTTTCCCTCTGCTCTCATAATATTTATTTTTCTCATTTATTCTTTCAAGTACTTCCTCATTCCTCACCTCATCACTCCATTTGTAACTTTTCATTCTTCGTAATCGTCATTTAACATATCACTATAGTTATATACCCTCGTTCCTCAGTCCTCTATTTGTGTTACTGCTCCAAAAAGCGGTACACTTCAGGTAAAATATTTTGGATTTCACATAGGTATTTCTCTACCTTCCTAAAAATATCTTTTACTTCAAATACTAAATACTTAGTGACCATCCTCTATTATTTGTGAGAGGTTTTTTAAAGAAATAATTTTTTGTTTGTATCCGTTGTTTAATCCTAACTATGATCAGAACCCAAGGAAATTATGTAATCTCATTGTGAATACCGTCATCTTCATCAGGATACATCAATCCAAAGACTGATTCGCTGCAGCTCCGGTACCTTACGAGTCAATCGCGTCATTACGACGCAACTATCCACTAAAATATCCTTCATAATTTGTATGATGTATTCCGTTCTTGGTATTATTCATTAATTTTTCTCTATCATTTCTTCTTCAATACAAGTTTTAAGATTCTGTTGAGCCTCAAAATGTTTTGCAATAAATTTTTCTCCTCTTTTTTTCTGATTCGTTTAAATGAATGCATTTTAAATATTCGCGCGGTAGCTCAAGAACACAAAAAACATAGTTCTTCCGTGTTTCCTATGACATTTTTTCCCTTAATATTATAGCAATATGTGAATATTGGCTTGGATTTTTCCGTTTGAAGAAAAAATATTCCTACAGTGTTTTATGCCACCATTTTGTCCTCCAGGGTACGCAGCACTGTATTGCATTTCTAAGCGCCAACTCCTCTAGTTTGATGAAAGGAAAAACCGTTGACTGTAGGTACACTTCATTTTTTTATGGCCAGCAATTTTTACATGGCCAATGAATGATCCTTCCGCGTTCATCTCAAATTCTTCTCAATGATATCATCATCATGCTTCTACCTAACTCTTGCTCGAATTTTTTCTTTGTTGATTCTCTCCATCCATTTGATCATCATCATTCTTGGATAGCGCCGTGTCTCCTTGTTACTGCCAGTTTCAAATATGTCGTATTAGTCTGAATTTGAAAATACTGATTAAATTAAATATAGCGTTGTGAATCCTGTAATCATTATAGTGTGGCGACGGGAAGGCATATCGGTTTTTTGACCGGGTGGCATCGTTCGTCATCGTCGACGTTTCGAAGACTAAGCCTGCCATCATCTTCTGGGTGAATTCACTCTACCACTATCTTATGAGTGAAATAACCTGTGTAATTATGTAATTGTTTAGAGTTCTCCACTTCACTGAAGAAAGTCGTGAATACAAGCCAAAAATTATGTTTAAATGGGATCTTCAACAAGGAGCTGAGGAGGGGCATTATTTAATATTTGAAATTGACGAAATGTTTTGGAATTAAGTGGCAAAAAATTACCTACGTAAGATCCAAAATGTTTTACTTGGGAGTGTCGGGCTTTATAAAGCAGTAACGTGGACATAGTCATGAGAACAGAGGAGAATAACTAAAGTGAATTTACTCTGAAGATGATGGCAGACGTAGGCTTCAAACGTTGGTGCTGAATAACACTGCTTTCTGGTGGAAAACTTGAGATCTCTCCCTCCTAGTCTATTTGCTGGGTAACCTGCAATCCTTGTGTAAAGTTTAATAGCTCTAGTATTTAGCGTCGGTTTCATACCGGGAATCAATTATCTTGGCGTCGGAAAAATTCAGGAGTTTTATATGAAAACTGATGCAGGAGTTTATTTCAGAAAAAAATGATAAAGCCGCGTAGGTCTCTCACATGCGTATTTTATCACTTTACCCTGTCCTGTCTGAATGGAACGTATTAATTCAGACGATGCGACAAAACCGCCATCAGAGGCTTACAATACCGTGAAATGCGTTGGGTATTCGCTTTTTGATTCTTTTCTCCTCGAGATCTCAAGCGGGAGGTGTGTTATCTCTTCCATCGCGGGAGAGAGGGATAGAAAGGGGGGGAGAAGAGGAAAGTTGCGAGCTCGCCCGTCGAATGAAAGCATGTCTGCGAAGAGCTCATTAGTTCGGGGAACAAGAGTTGTCGGGATTTAAAACCATTCGTGAAACAACGGAGAGATTCCACGCAGTCGAGAGATGACGGAAGGAATTGAGGCGCGGGAGAAAAAGAGAAGATACGAGCAAAGAATGAGTCGGGAAAGGGGAAGATTATTGCGGGTCTAGCGAGAAAAGTGCGATCGAGGGAAAATTCAAGAATGTAGGGATATCAACCAGTTATTATTTCCTTTAAGCGGTGGCTGTAATTTGATATTTTGTAAATTTAAATTTATTGCCTCTGCTTATAAGTATTTGGTTAAGCGTAGTATCAGAAGCATGAAATGTTTGTTGCACCGGAAAAAATGGCATAAATTTTGAAGTCCATTTGAGAACTCAACCGGGCGAAATCCTGAATTGCTAAAGACCAGTGACGTAATCGAAGTCCGAATGCCAATGTGGTTTGGCCCCTTCAATTGTTTAATTTATTAAAAAAACACTGAAGTAAAATTTTTAATTTGTTCTTTTTTACCCGAAATTGTTAATTCTATTTATTATTACGTTTCAAGTTATCTCTTAAAACCAATTTTACTCTTTCAGCCTCATTTTGGGTATGAAAGGCATTTAAAATCTGTAATATTGCCTGTGTTAGCATGAAAAAAATAGGTAAAGACATTGATTGGAATTACACCAATTTATTTTTAATTTACCATACTGAGCGTCAGTATGCAGTTTAAGGGATTTAAAGCCATAACATTTTTGACCAAGTATCGTCTGTCTCCATGGATTAAGTAAACAGTAGAGTTTTGAACATCTATTACTTCGCAACTTAGCACTCTTAGCAGCATAGATCTTGATGCCGATACTTATTTTCACCTATATGACGTGACGTGATGTTAGACGTAAATGTTCGATAATTATTATATTTTATTTATTATTTACATTATATTTTTTTCTACATTTATCTCCCTTAGCGCCATTCTCGTTTTGTCTTCGGCTTAAGTGTTTAACTGCAAAGAATCAAGACGGTAAACGTTAGAAGATCTGCATGGAGAAAATTGCATGGATTGATTTGAGAGAAGAGTCGGAGGTAACGTGGTAGGTGGGGAGGACGTTATCTCTACAAAGTACCATGCCAGCCACCACAATAAATGTGTGGTATGGGGTGATTCCACAATAAGAACTGTACTTATCCCAGTTCAAATGGGAATATTGCACGTTTCTATGTCCGCTAAGCGCTGACCGAAGAGCAGCCAGGGGATACTGTACGCTCAAACCAGAAGCTAGGAAAATGCTACGTAAACTAGCTTACTCAAATTCAGCATAGTCGTTAGGATACATCTGCCTGTTAGTATTTTTCAACATTATTGATATATAAATACTGATATGTGCTAAATCTAGCAGAAAAAAAATCGTAACAGCCGGAACCAAGGAAATAACTCGGCCGGAAACCGAGGAATACGGGTTCCGGTCAAGACGGGTGATTTTTTCTCGGTGGAATTTCGTACAAAGGTGAACAGCGGGTGATATTTTAGACGATGTGTTATAAAGAGGAAGAGATACCAGGAGGTAAGGGAACTAGCATTACATAGGGAAGGGTGGAGGGCTGCAGTCAACCAATCCTAGGAGTGAACAATCAGTGATAGTTATAACACTCTAGTACAAAGTTTACTCCACCAAGCGAGGGTTGGGAGTTTCAGATAATCAACCAATCGTAACTATTATTGCATTTAAGATGAAGGTAAATGGAAAGAGGGAGAGGAGAAGATTGGAGGAAAGGAGAGTGGGGCAAATGGGATAAAGAAATCGGGCGTGGGAAAGGGGTTTTGGGGATAAAAGCTTGGTTTAATGGGAGGAGGAAATGGGTGTGGCAAAATCCTGGCGACTGGCATTGTTGTGGTTGACGGATTGGCATTGTTGGAGAAATGATGATTGGGGGATGGAAAGAGGGATAAAGATGAATAGAAAGAGGAACGACACGAAAAGAGAGAAAAAAATATTCTACGCCATATTAGGGCCACGAATCATTCGGGATGCATTGATGCAAGGCGCTAATCGGGGAGGAGGGGCAGAGTCCCGGTGATGAATGCGCGAAGAATGAGCGAACATTCAGTTGAATGCGAAACGCCCCTCCACCCCTAAATCTCTGCTTTCGGCATTTTTTGGTGGCCAGCCTATTAGCCTGAATGATTTTTACGTCGCGCCACCATGGAATTGACAAATGATGACGGAAGGATCATTCGCTGGCTATGTGAAAAATCGGTGGTCATTAACAAAAAAAGGTGTAAAATCACCAGTCAAAACTTTTCTCCGTTCATCGGACCGGTCGAGTTTGCGCTTATGATTGCAATAGAGTTCCGAGTATCCTAGTGGACCTAAGTTGGCAAAAAGCGCTGGTAGAACAATTTTACTACTAATGGAAAACCCCAAGGCAGTGTTAACTTGTTTCAACGGAGCTAAAAGAAAAGAATGCGATAGAGCTTACATTTTTAACTTCGCTTCGTTAAGGCCGCTTTACCCGGTACATTTTATTGCACAAACAAATTTACAAATTCCTTCGTGAAGGAAATTGTACCGTGTAAAACGGCAAATTGAATGATTGTCTGAATGACTTAACGGGAAATAGAACCTGCTCTAATTCCATTCAGTTTCTTGTACATTCTATGATACATTCGTTTGTACAATAAAATGTACCGTGTAAAGCGGCCTTTAGACAGGCAGTCATTCTTTTTATGACTGGGGAAAAATCTCGCTCATACTACCGTTAGTGGATTCGGTTTGCCATCGACGCGTTGTTACACGTCACACATGGTTACGAAACTCCGTGCCTACGCGTGACGTCGTCGATTCCATGTTCGAGTCGAATGATAGAGCGCACGGTCATGGCGTGTTTATGCTTTCATGAGCTACCGCGTGAATATTGGAAATGCATTAAGTTTTACGGATAAAATAATAAAAAGATTAGTCTTGATAGAGGAACAATTGGCATACTTGTCGTAAAAAATGAAGAAATCTTGTATAAATAAAGAAAAGAAGGTAATCATTCCGTTCGTTTTAGCAACTCGCTTAAAAGGAGCCCTGATATGCATTTTAATTTAGGCAGCTATGTCGCTGGTCGAAAAACATGAGAAAAGCATGGATATTTCAAAAGAAATCACTCATGTTTTTTCCGATTAACGTGAAAAATGAAGTCCACTGACTCAACTTGTGAAACACATCCTCAAGTTAGAATGTGTCTATTCCTTGGACTGACTTGACTGTTAATAGTGTTTACTTTTGAAAACGTTTAAATACGATTTTTTTAGCCTTGGAAAGTTTTGTGAAAATAATGACGAAAGATTTCTATTCGCATTGGAAATGTCGTGAAATTTATTAATTATTCTTTTTCCTGCTATGGAACATATGCATAAAATATTAGAATACCTATTTAAAAAAAATTTCACGCATCTTTTCCTGAAAAAGTAGTACAGTAATGCTTTAAGCTTTGTAGAAAAGATAAAATAAATGGAGTTCTGGCTATTTAGAAGAACAATAAATCCCGAATGGGCGGAAAAGATTACCGTGAGCTAGGATGGGGAATAGAAAAATACATACATTTTTTTAAGCTGAAGCAGAATTTTGACGAACTTGAACCAGAAAAAGTACGATATTTTGGTCAAAGTTTGCAAAATAGACTCCTAAAAACAAACGTGGAGGAAAAATCTTTATAGAAAGTATAACCTAGGAAAACTTAGAACGGAATATTATTTATCTATAATCTATTTCGCCGTAATAATTGACACACTGAAAAGTTGTCTTGCGTTTTCATAGAGGTAATAAACATATATTCAGCATTTCGGAAACACCTCATACGTACTCATGTGAAGGGAAGCCCTGAACTCTGAATAAGCACATGATGTCATTTTGATAGGCAAACTGCTATTGTATGAAAAAGTTTATCTCGAAAAATGTCTCAGTTTAGTTCATGATACTCCATATCTTGAGAGTTTTAGGGGCGAGAAATTCATCGGTTTATATTTTATCTTCGGGAAAAATCAATAATGAACCTAGTTAGGGCCAAGAATAGGTATCTGGGCCAAATTATAAAAAAATTGACCTTAGGGCATTTCAAGGTTGAGTTTTTTTTCAATTATACTCTTTTAAACATGGAAAAAAGCGAATTAGAAAATGAGACAGACTAAATTGCGCGAGGATATTTTTATGCCATTCGTATCAGCGTCCGGTTTTCACTAACTGGTTTATAAAATTTAACCATTGAGACAAAAACACACCATCTTGGTGTTTTTATCACCCTTTACCAGATAATCTCCTTGGGCACCCCCGTTATTGCTTTTGTGAGGACGCGATTGTTTATTTACGGGAAAAGATGAATAGGTGTTCTCTGCCTCTTATTAGGACATTTTTATTTGAGAGCGTTGAGAATGCAAGCTAAATAAAAGAGCATTTTTCAAATTCATGCGGTCTATCGTTGACATTATTGTACGTATAATATGAAAACCAAGTATTAAAAACGGTACCGAGGTTACTTGATGACTTATTTTTTTCCTTTCCTTCACTTACCTGTACTCTGATTGTATGCCGTTATTTGGATTTGTATTTTATGTTACATGCAATAGGTTTCTCCTATGAAAAGGCATTTTCTTCTGCTTGTATGAGATTGCTTCATGTTTTCACCCACCCTGAATATTTTGAGGATCGGCGCAGAACTATTATAGCATCAATATCGTGTGCCTGATGTACCATAATTAAAGTTACCCCAAACTTCCTATTGCGAAGCTTGATTATTCGATTAATATCGTGGAACTACGGTCCCGGAAAAGTTAAAAAAATAAGAGATGGAAAAGAATTGAAGGCCATGGAACTTGTCCTCATGCTGGAATTATTGAGCATAAGTACGTTATCCAAGCGCCTATGCGTCTGCTAAAAATCAGCTAGGAGGCGAAGTCAATGGATATAATACAATCTATAGTGAAAAGATATTACATTGACGGGATTAGTGAGACTACTTCTGTACACCTTTTCCCTTTCGATTTTACCTGCCACGAACTAGGTAAATCAATCTCTTGTGCGCATATTTGAGTTTCTCGTGGGGAAGAACGCTATTCCAAACGACACAAAGCAATAAATATTTGCAGCGATATGTGCATGCATTATTTAAGTTATCAATTGCCACGTTAGTGATACCATTTGCTGGAATAGAATGAATTCGAAGCTGAATTGCGAATCGATGGATCTAACTTCACTAAATTCGCTAATGTTTCAATAAGGACTCAAATGTTTCTCGATTTTGATTATAGCTATAACCCCGACGACCTTTTATAGAGAATAATTCACTGCTAGATTGCCAACTGGTGGTCACGATATGACCCCTGAAATCCTATGACTAGCATTCGTTATGACACAATGCTGGTTTCGACGTTGTGATAGTCAAATCAAATAGCAGGTGAAGAATTTATCTATATAAGTGGCGTAAAATTACACGGAAAACAGTGAAATCAATATTGCTCAGAATTTCCATTGCATCAAACTGAACAACCTGAGTCAACACGCAAGTCGAAACTCGCTAATCTGTTTTATTTTATTACAATCCATTAAAGTATTACTGGGTGACACTCTTCAAGCACTATAAAATGCCTCACACGACGAGCGTGGGACAGAGAATCGACTTGGGAATATTTTTAGCCAACGAGCTTCACCCTGGATAAAGGAAAGAAGGCACTCTGTGTGGCCGCAAGAAAAACGTCAACGCCAGTTCCTCTCAAGAACTCATTATTTCCTCCGCCTCGGAGAATTCTGCGGGAAACTAAAAAGGAAAAAGAAATATATTTCTGCCGTGTTTCATACAAAAAAATATAGCCTTAATGTCTTCTTCCACGCCACGATTAGGTGAGGAGAGGCGCTTAATTTCTCCACCCCCAACACCCAACTTTTTTCTTTCTTTTTAGTTTCCCTCTTTCCTTCAACTCTTAATCACTTAATTTCGACCACCCCTGTTCAAACCCCTTTTTCTCAACTCGTTGCTTTTTCTAGGAGACTTTTTGAGTCCAACTTTGTGTTTATTTCATTTAATTCCATTAAAAGGTCGTTCATTTCATCAAGGCCACAAGACTTGCGAACTAACCTCTTCTTCTTCTCCTTCCAGCACACAACCTCCTCCGTCGACAAACTCTTCAAATATAACTTGGACGCACCCTTCTCCCTCTGTCGTCCAACCCCCAGTTCCAATGGGCTCTTTGCTCGGAGTACAATGTGAGCAGAAACTAATTCATATATTAATGTTGGCATGTAAACACCGCCTCTAAGGAAAGAAAAACAAACTCATGAGATCACTCCCGAGACAAGCACGCGTACCTGAATTTGCAAATGGTTCCTTCGTATCACTAAAGTAATCTATGATCTCTGTATTCCACCCTTTTTATTTTTTACCTCAGTAAAGACAGGCATAATATCTAGTATCAGACCCATACAATATCATGCCCCAAACTCTAATATGGATTCGTTTGGATTTTGGGAAGGCGACCGACAGCTAAGGTCATTTGCGCCGTAGGGAACAGGTAAGGGAGGAAGGGTGGATAGAAACCCAGCGTCGGCATTAGCCTGATCTTCACAAAAGGCACCAAGGGGACCGCGGTTTAACGTCTCATCTGACTGACCGAGTGCGGAACTTGAAAGGCCCTCCACAAGATACTCAAGAAGATATTGGGTTACCTCTGAAAATATACTCGTCTGCAGGGGTTTGAAACCTTGACGCCCGTAACATTACCCAGTACTCTAGCCACCACACCAACCGGATCCTACTCTAATATGGAGCGTGGTGCTGTGTTATTCGGAGATACAGTCATTACGACTTGGTGCTTCTTCAGGCGTTTGAAATGAGGATGTGGAAAGGATGGATAAATTGAGCTGGATGGCGAGGAGGACAAACGAGGAGGTATGGAATATGGTTGGAGGGGCGAGGAAGCTTGTGGCGTCACTTTCGCTGGCGTCTTGTGACAAGCACCCGTACCTGAGCTGGGCCTTTTTGATGATGGTTCCTTCATATCGCTAAATGAATCTGTGGTTTTTGCATTCCACGATTTTTTTATTTTCGGCCACAGTTTAGAAAGCTATAATGAGCCAGTCTCAAACCCTAATAAGGCCACGCTTAACACTCTAGTATGGAGTCCATATTTAGAGAATACAAATTTTGTACTTTTCCACAGATCTGTGGAAATCTGTGGAAAAGTACAAAATTTGTATTCTCTAAATATGGATGCTATTAAATTCCACGAAGTGAAGCCTGAAACTGTGAAGTGTATCTAATATGGAGCGTGGCGCTGTCTTAATCGGAGATTGGTCATTGCGACTCAGTGCATGTACGTAGATTTCAGACGTCTCAAATGTGGGTGTGGAGAAGGATGGAGAAATTGAGCTGGATGGCGAGAATGACAAATATCTACAGCTATCTACATCTACATACTACCCGCGAGCCTTGTGGCAGGGGTGTTAGGTCACCAGTCATGTCAAGATGTAAGGGAAAGGGTTTTGGGAGGAAAAATGGTGACGCGTATTATAGGAGTGAATTTAGTGGAGCTCGGTTCTAATTGTGATCGCTTATTATGCGCGGAAAGAACTAGGTTTTGGACCAATCTGTTTGGCAATTCATCTCCTTTATTTTATTGCTTGTATCAGACCTAGAGATGTAGTGAGGCGTCATGATAATATTCTCTGTATCGCTCTGAAATGCACCAGTTCTGAATTTCTCAAGCAAGATAAGCCTAGCGTGCAGCTCCTGAGTCTCTAGGGGCTCCCAATTTAATCACATTAATAGTTGTGAAACACTATATGTTTGATTGTTGCAGTTTTTAACGAAGCTTGCAGATTTTCTTTGTATTTTATTATTTTTTTGTTAATCTTAATGCCCAGGGTCCCAAATGCTTGCAGCTTATTCGAGGTGTGGCCTATCCAAAGCGAAGTAGCATCTCTCTTTGACTTTTTCATCCGAGGGCCTTCCTAATGTACGGTTAAACAAACCTAGTTTCTTCAATGCTCTGCCGCATATATTTTTTGTGTGTGCTCCCCACGATGCATCAGAAGTTAAGGTAATTTCATGTTATTTTACTGTATCTGAAGATTTTACGTTTACTCCATCCACAGTAATAGGTATGGCACTGGTTTGATGACTTTTGCAGGTAATGAACTATGGTGCATTTAATAAGATTTTATTCTGGCCCCCAGTACTGGAACCACGAATTAATGCTGTTCAGGTCCGATGACAGAACTTCAAAGTCCGCATCTTCGCTGATTTCACGGTAGATAACTGTATCGCCTGCAAATAATCATAGTGTACTGCTAACTCGAGGTCGTAGGTCATTAAATAATTAATAAAAGAGGGCCGATTACCCTTCCTGGAGGATCACCCGATGTGACTCTAACCTTATCAGAGATAATAACCATCAATAACTACCTTTTGTTTTCAACCCCTAAGAAAGTCCCTTATCCAATTCAAACGAGGAGGTGTGGGCTATGGAGGGGAGAGGAAGCTAGTGGCGTCACTGTCTTTCTTTCTGTCTATCCGCTCTCGCTTCGAATCTTTTTCTTCCCTGGTCCCTGCTGGGTGGCAAATTAGCCGACTTCTCCCCTTCATTCGTTCAACTACGGCCGAGTCTCCTCCTACCCTCAAGCGACTTCCCTGCCCGCTATTCTTGCCAGATTAGTGCATTTCGTCGCTCTTTTGTCCGAGGTTTTCCATTTGGTGGGGGTTAAAATGGGGTCAAGCGCTCTCCCATGTGACTGCCCTCACAAGGTCTGACTTTTTAGTTTTTATTACTCCTGCTCCTCCGGGTCCAAATGTAGTTTCCACTGCCGGCTTGTCGCACCCTCTTCGTGGACCTTAAGAGGTCCATTATTTATTAATTATTTTTTTTTCTTTTCATCTTGGCTTTCATTCCCGTGGTCCTCACTCCTCGTAATCGTTCCTCTCTTTGTTGTTGGCCATAATCAAAGTTTAAAGACGTGGCGAGGAGGTGCCGAGAGGGAAATGATGTACTTCATAAAGGGTAGTTGGGGGCTTCCCAGCGAATGACTTCCTCCTTAAAGACTGCATGGCCCAGCCTTAAAAAATTGATAACTCTTTTGACCGCTTTTGTCGTCACGATGAACAATGCAGACATCAATTGTTTTCGTCGCATCAGTGCTTGATTATTCCTTTGCGTGTCACTCATGGTTAAACAACAGGATGGCTAGTTTCATGGTTGTAAAAAAGTAGACCAGATGTGGCCAATGGTGATGACCCCTCCTTGGGATCGCAAATTCCGTTTGTATCGAGCGAGGAATAGTCGAGGGCCAAGCTGTAAGGGTCGAGTTCAATATTGCCTCTCGTTTGAGTAAATATTTACGTAACTCAAGCGTTCACACTGTGAGGAAATGGTTTATTACTTAATGCGGCGTCATAATAAACGCTCTTGTTCATGAAAACTCACTGTGTCATTTGAATGAGCGGTAATTTATATAACATTTTCTATGATTATCTTAAAGAGAAAAATTACCAGAGCAACCAAGAGTGATTACAGGTACAAGTTAATTAGTTATGCACTGTTAACCCCTTCTAAAGTCTTGATGAATCAAGGGTTTTGTTGATCTTTGAGGACAGTTAATATTGGGCTCAGAATACCCTTATCCGTTTACTGGGGGTTATGTTTGGCGGGAGTTTCTGCGGAGCTTGTGGTTTTCATTTATTTTTTTAATTCTTCCCTGGAGAGTTCAGAACTTCCTTTGATAGGCTGCCCTTTTATTCCGTTAAGAGCTTGTTAAAATTTTAAAGAAATCTTTATGGTGGAGTTATTTGAGTAATTACCGACTCTTACTATTCTGCCTATTAACTTTGGGGGCGAATCTTTTTTTATTAAATTCATAATTAGTTCTTGTCTAATTTTCCCCCCTTTCTGCTATATGAAGAGTGTTTATGCTTGGGAAGCGTGCGTTGAGAACATTGAAATGTTTAAAACCAACCCAACATATTTTGAACAGCTCCTCGCAAATGCTTTTAATACGTCGAGGAAGTTTTATTAAAGATTGTTAACATTCGGTTTTGATTTTTTAGGGTTCTCTTCAACCAAATTGATCGAC
The DNA here is from genome assembly GCA_963169105.1 of Ceriagrion tenellum. Taxonomy (NCBI): domain Eukaryota; kingdom Metazoa; phylum Arthropoda; class Insecta; order Odonata; family Coenagrionidae; genus Ceriagrion; species Ceriagrion tenellum. Next base: position 89,737,795 of record OY720635.1, on the reverse strand, counting down.
GCCAAAAACATGAGTAACATTTTGCGGAATAAGTTTTATTAGAGTCATACTTGATACTAAGATCAGGATCAGATATTTATGACAATTTTTATTGCTTTATGATTTAAATATGCTATAAAATATTAAAATAGAGTGCAAATAATGGGAAAGTACTTACTAAGACTGGCAAAAGGCAATAGCAATAATTTATCAGACAGATAGATGGATATGAACGACAGCGTGAGAATTTATACCTAAATCTACTGTCAAAGGGTTTGATTCATGCCACTTTTAAAATTTTTTTTATCTACAAGTAAACGAGCTTTATTTATTATGTACTTCACTTCAAAAAGTGTTGTATTTTATTTTATCGGTTAATAACGCTCAACGGAGTCATCTGAATCCCTATCTCTAATGTAGTTAGTCATAACATGTTTTTAGACCTTTCTCCTTCATTTTCGTTTTCATCTCTTCAATCCAGATCTTACCAAGTACTTCTTTTTCTTTTTATGGTATGAGTTTAAAATAGAACTTCCCTCTCCGTCCTTTCATTTTCCATTCGTTGCACTTGGTGGTACAATTTTAATTGTCTCTACTTTTCAATAATGTCTTGACTTCATACGTGAATGCATACATGAAAAATAATGAGTTGGAGATTACTGATTTAGAAACTGGATTTATTTTGTTTAAAATGGTATACTACTATTTGGAATTTCTTTCTCTTGATTTTTAATTAGTTTGATTGTCGCTCTGAGAGTGAGGCGGCGAGGTAACACTGCGAATAACCTGGGAGCTGGTCCCCATCTTTACTTTTGGCGCATGGATTCTAACTGATTGTCATCCAGAACATCACCTTACCCATGATTTGCTATTATCCTCTCCAAACTTCTTTCTATCACAGTTACTGCTCCTTCCACCTATCCTGATTTTTCTCCTTTTAACTGATTGTCATCCAGAACATCACCTTACCCATGATTTGCTATTTTCCTCTTCGAACTTCTTTCTATCACAGTGAATGCTCCTTCCACCTATCCGATCCCTTACCTTGTCTGTAATAAAAAATTAGGCCATCCTAGGCAATATATATATATTTTTTTTTTGGCTCTCATACTATTTCTTTGTCTCCAGTGAAACATTCTTTCCTTCCTCCGTTATTGACTACAGAGGCCTGTAGTATTTCAATGGCAGCCTTCTCTTTTTTAGGCTGCTTCAATCACCTTTTTCCTGTTGAGCCGACGTTCCTTCTCCATTTGGGCAGTTTATCTCTTGCAACAAATACAAATCTGTCGCTCTTTATCACTCCGTATTCGTTCAATTATAATTTTTATGCATATAACCAGTCATTTACATAATCTGTTTTACATTATTTCCACGTATTTCATTTTCTTTCACAGTTGCAACATGGTTTCCCTGCGATCCTTTGAGGTATCATCCTGCAATACGTGCTTATTTGTCTCTTATTCTGTTTACGATAATATCTCACAAATGTTAAATTGTTCTGAATCATACTGCATTAGAAAAGGTAATTTGCAGTACAAAGGAAATAGCACCCCAATCAAAATGATGGCATAGCAAGAATTTATAATTTAAGAATTACAAGTAAATTTGCCGATTTCTTGGAGAAAGTCAAGTTTAAAAAATGATCATTATTATAAATTGACAGAAAAATAGTTATTATGGAGTTTTAACCAGTTAAAATTACAATCTATGTTAAGTAACATGTCTAAAAGTACATGTACTATAATAATAGAATAGAACAAGAGTATGCTGCTCACATGTTCGTTCCAATATTGTTTTCAATGAAGTCCTCATACTTTCTGTCTCACACAATTTCTTGACGATTTCACTTTGCACCCAGCGCTACAGCTTTTTGCTCGATATCTAGTGAAGAATTTTCATCTACCTAGTCTCTAATAGTCTTCTGGTCGTTACGCGGTCGCCTCTCTTCTGGGTAGAGAACATCTTCCACTTTTGTAATATAAATCCATAAGACTGAATCCAATCGTACAGGCTCACGAAGGCTTATCTTATTTCTTCGTCCTAATTTCATTCCACTACTGGATTGTAATCGCGAGGATTGAAGTGGAATTTTGTCAAATTACGCCCAAAAATAAAGCAAGTGCATATAGCTTCACTTACTGAAGCAAGTGGTATATCACATGATTCGTTAAATGCGAGAAACTTAAAGTTTTAAAAGATACTCAAACGAAGAACTGTTTACTTAGGCATTTCATTTTCAGTGTTAGCCATCGCTTCTGAGAGAAAGAGAACAGCTTATGATACCTAGATATTATGGCAAAAGAATCATCCAAATATAGGCTACTACTCAAATTTCTGTTTTTAATGGTCGATTGTTCCTCAAGAACTCCATGACTATAAATACAGTAAATACATAAAGAAATAGTGGAAGTAGGTATTTCTGGGAAAGAACAAAGGCATATCGTAGCCTCCTCTGATGTTTGTTTGGCTCTCTTACTAAATCCTATACTCACAGTCGAACGATAATAGAAAATTTCTTATCAACTCCAACAGATACCTAAGATTCTGGATCCAATCTAGTTCTCCTACTGCACTCATAAGGACAGACTACGTACTTTTCTACACCTTTTTGAATGCCTTCTTTTTTATGTTGTTCAGAATCTCATATGTTGCTGAGAATACGTCGTGATTTGGCAGATTAACCTCTAGTTTTGCTGTAATAATTAATTTGAACTAACAGAAATAACTGAAATCGAGTCAGAAAAAATTTCCGCCACAAGGAATCAAACCTACAACCTTTAGCGTTTGGGACGGTCTCTAATCACTGCGCCATCCATTACTGACGAGGGGGTTGCGTTTCTCTAGAGTTTATGTAGTATTTGTAAAATATACAAATATTTATATATTTTATATTAAGCATGCTATAAATAAAGAATGAAAAATAATATATTACAGCAAAACAAGAGCTCATTCAAACAAACTACCGCATATTCCTAGCAGCATTTGGTATTCCAAACGACATAAAAAATATAGCATTCAAAAAGATGCAGCAACGTACGTAGTCTCTCCTTGTCAGCGTCTATTTGAGAGGATTGCAATCCAGAGGTAAAATATTTCTATGGTAAAAATGGCTCACAAAAATGCATGCCGAAAAGTAATCTCTCCTAAATTTCCTATCCTCTTTTCAATCCCTTCCCCGAGGGCTCATCTCCGTGACTATCGATGAATCGCGGAAGAGGGACTCGTTTGAAGCGAGTGGGCGGCGCCGTGCGAAGGCAAGACGCCGGGGATCGATTCGCACGGTTTGGGTTGGAAGTGAAGAGAGTGGTTCTCTGGGGATAAGAGACACGGAAGTCCTCAGCTGAGAGTTCTTTTGAGTGGAGTAGTCGTCAGAAGAAAGTCAGAGCAAGTAGTAGCCCCTGTGGGACTGTACCCGTGTCAAAATCCGATGGCTTTTGTGACCCTTTGACTGCTATTGCTCTTGGCTGTACGTTGCGTCAAAGTTGGAAACGGCCCCTGACTTGTGTAGAGAGGTGGCAGACAACAGCGAATGTTGATGCATTATTTTAAAAGGTGCTAGTTTTAGTAATAATAATAATAATAACAGCGTTTATTATCGTGGCCTACTCTTAGCCCCTGAGATAATGAAGTACAATTTTTTAAATTAATACAATTTTGAAATTCAAAAATTAGATTAATAATACAGTGATGTAACTCAATATACAAAATCGCATTAAATATACAATAATGACAGGCAAAACAAAAAATAAAAAAAACTCATTGTAAGCTTGGAATTTGTAATAGAGCCGTACATATTACTGCAGAGAGCACTACTAGGATAACATTTAAATACATGATTAAGCATATAAACCGTGAGGAAAAAGGTAATTAATGATAACAGTAATAATTACAAGTATAAAGTTGAATACATTCATGTTCAATAGATTAATTCTTCTTCAATATGTATAAGGCATCCAATTTAACATTTGTTTAATTTTACTTCGTTTCAAGTTACTTAATTTAATTAATTTAGTGTAATTTATTTAGTTCAAGTACTCCAAATGCTTAAAGATACAGGACCAAAGTCTTGCGGAAAATCAACGTAATTTTACGGAAATATTTATTGATGATAAATAATCACACCCTGGAATATACAAACTGGAACCAGGAAAGCCATGTGTTTTGGTGGTATGTTGACATTATGTAGGCTTATGGCCAATTGCGGGAGCGTCACATTCCTAAATATTTTATTTTTATAGATTAGTATTCCATAGATTTATGGGCCTCATAAGCTATTGGAGCCATTCAATAAGTGTTGTAGAAACATTCGATAAATTTATTGGTTTCATAAATGGAGTCATAACTTATGGAATCGATTTATGATCTTCGTAATTAGCCAAGACGACGGAAGCACCATGAACCGCTTAGAGAATTAATTACTTGATACTAGAGTTTCTTTGAGACAAAAGACCAGTTTGTTTACTCTTTTTGGCCAATTATTATATGCATCACCTATCGAACATTGGATAACCTTTCTTCGGGTTGATTCATTTGTATATGATTAGATCAAACATTCGAATAAATCAACTATTAAAAGGTACGTTATGAGACTGGTAAATTTGCTGCTGTAACCTAAATATTATTTCAGCACATAACTTCATGAGTCTCATAGCTATTGATTTCATAACTAAGAATTCTTACAAACTGTTTTTGGTAATTAATGCACTGGAAGCAGAGAAGCGCTGGCGAAAAAAGGAAGTTGATGACGTAAACCTTTGGTGGTGATATAAATATTCCATCATGTATTTTCCTCAATATGAGAATTAAAGTTCGTGAATATTTCACTTTTTTAGAGCTTTTGAGATCCTTATAATGGATCCCTAGAGAATCTACCGACTGCTGGGTTGCGTAAAATCATTTCACATTGTTGGCATGCGCGACTTTCAAGGATTTCGATAACTTATGAGCAATCATCGGAAGAGGAGTGACTAAAAACCATCTTACCTGAGCTCAAGTATAGGTCATCTGCCGAAAAACAATAGAAACAAATTATCCGAAAGAAGATTATTCATTTTGAACATAGAAGAACTTTCTTTACGGCTTGGAAAAACTGATTCGACTGATTTTCTGTAACCATTTAGCAAAAGTCAACAGAAAATAATCAGTAGGTGAACTGTTGGAATTGCTTCTTTATGTTAATAAAAAACATTTCAACTTGTAACGGTTACAACACGAGTAAGACCACCGTAGGGGATGCGAAACATTGATACTGCTGTAATTGCTCATTGAACCTCTGCGGCTAAGTTCGCTCTGGGCCATGAATTCGAGCAACAGCAAAAGCGTGTGAAAATGCCTATGCATAAAATTCCATCTCACATAATATGTCCAATGCATTGACTTCTATATAATAATTGAGTGATAATGAATTGTTAGGGAAACGGTGACATTCAGCCTTTGGGAGGGTTTATGTCTGAAATGAATGACAAAACAACGGTGAATGCCTTTCCCTCCCTCTACACATTCCAAATTGAAAAGCAAATTGAAAGCTTTTTAGTCTTAGGAGACTCCAGAACAAACGTTGTATAGACTATGAATGAAGACGCTTTCGAATGAAAAGATCCCGAGAATTTGTAAAAGCGAAAAGCCAGCCTAATTAACTTGACGATGAGATAGCCAGCCTTATCGTTGATATTAATATTTATTGATCCTAGGGTTGTTACAGTGGCTCTCTTTTCTGTAGTGTTCAATCCGCTTTTTACTGTGAGCGTCTCTTGATTCTCTGGTGATTTCAAAGAGTAGGAAGAAAGATTTTCTTCTGAAATAGCTCATCATTAAGCTATGTAGCCAATAATGAGCTTGGTGAAACAGGGATGAATGAAACTTTAAAAGAAAAATACATCAATTAGGAACTCATGCTTAAATCTTCCGATATTTATAAGTAATAATTAGTTTGATATTTCATAAAAAATTATCTCAAAAGAAATATTTTGGAAAAAACCTCAATTATTTGCCGGCAAAAATTATTAAGTGTTAGAATTTATTACTCAAACATCACAATGTGGTATTTCGTTTAATTACTAAGGTGTTTAAGAGCAGGAGCGGTGGTTGCAATTTGTTTAAATTTCCTTTGCATAACTTTGCATTACATACATTTGCATTTCTTTGTCAAATTTATGACTAAGTCTACTACTTAGTACTAAAGATCACGAGGTTTGACATTAATTTAAAAGGATGGAGTGCTCCCATTACTGTCCCAATCTTATTATTATCCCTATAGTATGTATCTTACCAGTTATGAGAATAAAAAAAAATTTATGAGGGTAATTTATACAGATTTCAAGCGACAGAATAGAAGAAATTCTTAAATGGAGTAGCATTGGGGAATAAGGAATTAATTTTCTTGTCATTTAAAGCCGAAAGAAAATTAGGTTAAATCTGACTACAAAGGAATACTAGTGATGAGCTGAGTATTCTTCGAGGTATCGAGTTGTCTGGTGTTGCATAAAGGACGTTATAATCTTGTTATTTTAGGCTGATTAGAGAAGACGGGAGATGAGGAGGAAGTGTGAACTTTTCGCAAAGCTCTAGTGAGTGAAATGTTGTTCTGCGGAAGTGGGGCGTTTAAATCATCAGTAGTAAGTAGAGGACAGGGCATTCTAGATACTCCATCACAGTTAAGTTTGGGAAATCTTAAGATAGGTTGGAAGACAATAGAGATTGATGGAGGGACAAACTAAAGCCCTTACAAAAGCACTGTAGTGCGTCTACAATAAGACGGAGAGGAAGTTCCTTGGCGTACTTGTATAGGATGTAAACAAATGGAAGGCGGGTAAATGTAAACACTAGTTGAGTGAAATAAAATGCGTCAAAACGAGACTTGGTTTGCTAATAAACCGTGTTGATGATCTTCATTGTAAATTTGAGATTTTGACTGAAATAATTTAAACTCCTTCATTACTTTGTCAAATTTATGACCAAGTCTACTACTTAGTACTAACGCTCACGAGATTTGACATTAAAATGATGTAGTGCTCACATTACTGTCACAATCTTATTATTATCCCTATAGTGTGCACTGTAACACGTATTTCCTTTGTTATAGTTCTACTTTGTATTTTGCCCCAGCTTGCTCGTCGGAAAAGAAAATACATGAAACGTAGCAGGTTTAGAGATACGATTGCAATTTACTTAACAAAATGAAATATTCAATTTACAGACAATTTATATTATGAAAATAATTACTTATATCCTAAGGTCATGACTAACTGTATATTCTAATTTACACACAAATTTGGTATATGAATAATTATTCCTTCTTTTAAGTATAATGTCCAATTATTTGCCACACTTCTCCACTTAAACTTTTCACAACATCCAGTCACAAACTTAATTCTTGGCCAATTAAAACCCTCTTGCCTTATGGCTTCTTGTATCTTATATGAAAATAAAAGTTTATAGTTACAACCCAATTATTCGACAATACAGGTTGCCTTGTCCCTCTGTGGTCTGGAAAATCCTCTCAGCCTGCGTAGTGTTCGTCCTTGGCGGGCCCTCAGCTCTTGGGTCTCGTCCTGTTGTAAGATCTCCCGTTCCTCTCCTTAATTCCAGCTCCTTGGTCAATTCTCCTTTTCTACGTGGGCTATGTCTCGCACGATGCCACACTCTGGAACTTTCCTCTACCAAAACTTGCGTGCTGTCCTGGCACGACCGTACACTCCGACGGTTTTATCTACAAAATCCCTGCGTGCTGTCCTGGCACGACCGTACACTCCGACGGTTTCCTCTACACTCCCTAGCTCCTTTTGTTGCCGACGCTTCCACTCCCTCGGTCTAACGTTTATTCTCAATTCACAATATGGTGGGTCCCTTATTGTTATAATAAGCCATAAGGTGGTAAAAGAAAAATGGCGAGGCCAGCGTTATGTTACAGTACTTTACCAGCAAAGAGAATAAAATAATGTTTATATGGACACTTAAAAATAAAAATGGCTGATGGCAAGTATTATGATAATATATTTTTGAAAATGCATATTGAAACTTTTATTTAAGAAAAAACACTGATTGTGAGTGACTAACCTCGGTTCTTAGCCTTGAGGTCGAAATTCGTCGAAACATTGGGAATGAAATGTCTAACCCAGTGCCATTCCCGGGAAATCTTTAAAAATATATCTATAGCTGATAAAACTTTTTCATCCCAATTATTTAGTGCGAACTCGTAACTTATGGGAGTCTGGAAACTAAGTATACTCTTTATGGCGACATCTACATTTTGATTTCTGTTTCACCGCGTTCCCTTTCCCTCAGTTTTCTGCATTCTGCGTTTGTTTGTAATTTTTTAGGGTTCTTTTATTTGCCCTCATTCCTCTGTATATGCGTGGTTCGGGAAAATTTTGACTGGCAGGTCTGTTTTCCTCCCTACCTCTCCTCTTTCCCCGGCCACCTAATGCTCTTTCCCTGTCCCACGACCTGAAGCTTACCTTTCCCTTTCCTCTCTCCTCTACCCTCCCCCCCTTCCCTTAAAAAACCAACACACTCCCCATCCTGACGAGCCCTCGCCGCAGTGAAAATAACCCCACGAAATATCACTTCGCTTCGTTGCCCGCGCGACCACCCCTCCGTTCCCGTTCTTCGCCTCTCTTGTCAATCCCGCCTCAGTCTCATCCCGGCCCCCCCTTGTCCACTCTCCTCTCCCGCCACCGACTCTCCCCTCCTGCCTCGTCCCCCCTCGCTTCCTATCAATATTCAACTATCATCGCGTGTACACGAAACGAAAGAAACCCGAGTAGGAAGCCCATCACTTTTCCTGGGGAAGTGCTCGCCGAAATACGTTGCTGCCAGTTGTTGTACTGTCTAGTTTTCCTCGTGTTTGTTTGCGATTTTATGACACAAAAATAGGAAATAGACCTGTACCTCTTTTTCCCTGGTTTATTTGTTTTGAAAAAATTGGTTTCGGCTATTATGTCCTCATTTGGTGCACTGTATACAATTGTATACTGTACACAGGTGTACAAGTCTGGTGTAAAATTGTATGCTATGCTCCTGAAGATCATCATTAGGTGCATCATTAGGTACATCATTAGGTGCACAGTATACAATTGTGTACTGGTATTGCGCAAAGTATAAAATTGTATGCTAGTATAGCGCAAGGTATACAATTTTATGTTCTTATAGTGCTCAGTATACAGTTCTATACTGATATATAACTGTATACTGTGCTCAGGTGTACACTTCTGGTATATAATTATATGCTATGCACCTGATGATGGCATACTACCCATAAATGGGTATTATGCCATCATTAGGTACACAATATATAATTGTATGCTGGTATAGCGCATTGAATGCAATTGTATGCTGGTATTTTGCTCAATATACTGGTATACAGTTGCATACTATGCACAAAATTACGATTCAGGCGTAAAATTGTACGCTGAGCACCTGGTTATGGAATAATACCCGAAACAGGATGTGTTCAATTTAATACATCAGTGAAAAATATAATGCTGTGTACTTATTTCAATTATGGAAATATTCTATAAAGTTGATTTTCATCATATTGTTTCGTGAAATAATATACATGCATTTATTCCTGGTAAGAAAACGAAAATCTTTGTTTTCTTACCACGAATTCCCTTGTTATTACTCCCTTGCTATCTTATATTTCTAGTCTCTAGGGTCTAATTAATACGACAAAAATATAAGTCTCTCGATTCCCATCGATTGTAGAGAGTTCTAAATTTTAAACACCGTTGTGAGCTTCATTTCAGTTGTTCTTTAGCTGAAATTTACCGCGACGAAGGTATAAGTTTAGGATATCAATGTTCCTTCTTTATCGATCTGGCGTCAGGCCAATATGGCTGCTTGCAAAATGCAAGAAACATATTCTAGAAGATACACTGAATTTCGTTTATAAATAATCGCTTGTACAATTTCGGGCGCAGAGGTTATGACGTGTTACCAAGTGACCTCTGTCCTGTAACTGTAAATAACTGACATTTAATTATTGGAAATTTTAAAAAAAGGTTATCACAAAAAAATGAATATGGTGTGATCTATCGCCACTTATTACATGATTATCTACATATTAAGTTCTTGATTCTTCATTTTAGCATTTGTGTATAATATGGCGAGGTTTAGGTTTGTTTCGTTCAGAGCAGAATTTCAGCTTAAAAAAGCAAGTACAGTATTGAGTAAAAGTGCAATGGTATGTATATGTTGGCGACCACGCAGTTATCATTTTTGGAATCTTAAACAACTACATTTGATTTTTGCTATTTATGACTGTATTCATTAATAAAAAATGTTTCAGAAGAAATATGATTCACTGAACACTGCTATTAGTGTAGCGTGATTGTTTTAAAGTATCCATTCATTTTACTTCGCTTTCAAGAAGTTATGTATCATTGCTATTTATGATTATTGCTGATATGGAATATATAATTTACACTTAGTTACAACCAGTTGCTAAAAGCCATATATATTTAACCAACAAAATTAATAAAATACAAAGGAAAGCAGCACACTTTGTTAAAAACTGCTACGAGCGTACATATAGTCTCACAACTTTCAGAGAGATTAAGGTGGGAGCCCCTAGGGACTCGGAGGCTACATGCTAGGCTTAGGTTACTTAAGAAATTCAGGACTGATATTTTTCAGAGCGACACAGAGTATATTATCATGACTCCTCACTATATCTTTAGCTCCGCCAGATTCGATAAAATAAGAAAAATACACTGCCAAACAGATAGGTAAAAAAAACTCGTTCTTTCCGCGCACTATAAGCGACGACAATAAAAATTGAGCTCCACTAAATACACTCCGATAATACATGTCACCATTTCATCTCCCAAAAACTTTCATCTTTTCTCGGATGGTGACCTAATACCCTCTGTCACACGTCCATGGAGCGGCTCGGAGGGTATTATGTAAATGTAGACGTAGATGTAAATCTTGTTTCGCTACTAACATGAGATTTTGGCATAATCCACGCACCTTAAGTACGACGAAAGAAGTAATAAATGAAAAATACACGCAAAATCTTTAGATGTTGCATGAATCAAGTGCTTAAGTTTCAAATAATATGTGTATGAACACAGCATTGACATTTTAACATAAACTTTAAGTCATTCGCTGACATAAATAATAATACAATTAGTGCGACAGGATTGATTCGCGTTGTATTTTTTAATTGTTTTGTCACATTACTACTGTTTTATGTTGTAATTGTGTGGACAAAATACAAACCCACCGAAATGATGGTTGTTGTGTATATTTTTCACAAATATAGATTTGAAACAAAAATAAGAATGAAAATACACAATAAAAGTCCAAAAGACAACAAATGTGGGTATGATCTATTCCCGTAGATGTCAGAAGCTTAGGCAAATATTTCGTGGAATTCATCCCACATACCCATTGTTGTATGACATTGTTAAGTCAGATGCAGTTTTAATGGTTTTTTCATTATGCTGCGTTTTTCGGACATAATGGTGTACATGTTCCGTACTCACGTTAAGTGAGGAAGCGTCGTCATACCAGCACCAAATGCTCTAAATCTCGAGAGGATTTATTCTTTCAGAAAATGTTTTCGCTTCCAGTGCTTAAGTTGAGCTTCAACTCGTTAATTCCTTTCCCTTGGTTTTCAAGTGTATTTTATTCCATTTATCTGTATTTCATTCTAGTACGATGACTGCGCATCAATATTTAGTGACATTCCAGTTTCAATGACCTTTATCTTCAAAATATTTGCTCTTTGAGAGCCCTGGCCCTACTGTACTCTACAGAGCTAGAAAATCTAATATACTTTTCTGACATTGTTGACTGTCAGCAAAGGTGAACACTATTCCGCATCATGTGCAAATAATAACACATCTGTGTAACACATGCCATAATCAACTTATCAACCAATCATGAGTGCATTCTTTTTGTAAAAAGACCGACCCGTCCTTTATTTTCGTATTTAGGTGATTTTGCTCGGTAAACATTTCCATGTAGGTAAATAATGATTAACTTTTTTCCCAGGATATCTGGCCTTATTCTTGAAAGAGACGCAACTGACGACTTTAAATATTTATTCATGATTATTTTCGAATCCAGAAAAACACCATTTTTGGTGGTACGTGGGGAATGAAGGATCAACAAACCATCTATTTCATAATTTTTTTAGAGTATGCAGGACTTCAGAACGAATGTAACTACAAAGAAGTTTATATTATTTTCAACTCCCGTTGAAATTTGAAGCCCATACTGAATTCTGCCCTTGAAAAACCTTTAAGTTAAGATGTTTTCTCGTAAGACAGCAGTTTTATTGAGCGTGCAATAATGCATTTCGTGCTAAAAGCTTTGCGCAGTTCACTTCGACTTGGCACTGACACACTTCCATTTTGCACGGTCACCCTTCATTTCGATTCATGATGGCATCCTACTAGCGTCTCCCGCTAGGCAGAACGCAGTCTACGTACCATTCTCTCTTCTTCGAGAACGCTCCTTTGGGCCCAATTCAATGGACCTTGGAGTAGGAAGTCCTATCCTCGGTGATTAATGTTGGCCCTTTCTCACTCAACGGGGTGAAGGGAACACAGTATTGCGAGCGGGGGACATTTCGGTTCTCAGACTCCTCCATCTTCTACCTTTCCATTATCTTCCCCATTTCCTCGGAGATTTAGGAATTATAACATTTCTCCAGCGAGTTTTTAAGTTGAAAGATGGATGAATGTGAATTTATTTTTTATTTCCTATGTGTAGATTGAAAATCAACGGAATAATCGGTTAATGGCGGTACTGTTATTTCTCCCGAAGTAATGCAAAAACGTCTTAACTAAAAATATGTAAAATGTCATCTTGCTCGTTTTTGCAGGAAGTATCGATAAAATTAAAATAAACAATACAAAGCACAAAACGCCTGAATTGAATCGTTTCCGCTGCTGTTCCATTTTTCACCGGATCTTTGATTAATGAAATATTTGGAAGATAATGCATAACAGAGTAATAGCGGAGAGTAAAAAACAGTTAAAGAAAATGGTGGATAAAATAGAGAGAGTAAAAATTCATTTTGGAATAAAGTTAAACATCGGTAAAACTAAAGTAATGAAGGCAGGAAAAGAGAAAGGAGATGCAAATGTCTCCGCTGATGGAAAAAGGCTAGGAAAAATACCATCCTTCAGATACCTCGGATGTGTTAAAACATTAAATTGAAGCTGTACGGAGGAAATTAGAAGTAAAATATCGCAGGGAATAGCAGCCTTCTGTAAATTTAACCAACTACTGTCAGCTGAAGCAATAAACATAGGCATAGGAAAATATTTGCTTAAAGTATTATCTGGAGTGTTGTGCTTTATGCAGCAGAAACATGGAAAGTCTGGAGGAAATCGGAAAAATATATAAAATCTTTTCAAATGTGGCTATGGAGAAGAATGAAAAGGTTAAAATTAAGTGATAAAGTGAGACTCTGAGAAGTGATAAAGGATGAATGAGAAACGGAATATTTTAAGACCAATAAGAAAGAGGAAGTAAAAACTAGATGGGACACGTTCTAAGGAAAGATTGCCTGCTGAAAATATTAATATGTCAAGGGAAAGGGAAGATCGAGGGAAAGAGAGGGAGAGAAAGACGATGAAATAATATGTTGACTGATATAAATGGAAGGAGTTACGATGAGAGGAGGGAGCATTACAGGATAAACGAACGTGGAGGGAGTAGTTCAATTGAAACCTGTTTGAGGACAGATTCACCTTAGAAGAAGAATACTTAATCTGCATTGCAAAGTTGACGAACTGAAAAGCTTACAATTGGACAGTGATTGTTGAAAAATCTTGGTTTTCATCTCTGAATTAATATTCCGAAGTTATTTGCCCACGTTATCAGGTTTTGCTCAATTGATTTCCTCTTTTAGAAATTTTAAACTGGTCTGCCCTTCTAAAAGACGGGAACGTCTGCGTTTGTATTTAATTTCGAACTATTCTCATCTACAGTTTCCCCTCTCAATGTTTTCGAGTTCTATTTCTTTAGCTTGGCTCCCACGACAGGCGACTGACGGACGTATTTCCGGCGTAGCTGTATTTCTACTGTTCCTCTCTCCACTGAATAAAAAAATTCCTTAAACACTGATCAAATAAGGGAAAGGGATGGAGGGATTGAGTGGGGGAGAGAGAGAGAAAGAGGAGGAGGGACGGGAGGAGGAGGACAGCGGGAGATGGCTTGGGATGGTCTGGCGGCTTACGGGTTGATTTATCGCCGAGTTTCAGTCCATTTCCTCCATCCCTCTCAGGGTTTCACCCTGGCCCCATTCTCTACTCACCTCCCTCACCTCACTCCCTGGATTAGAGGGGAAGGGTCGCTTGGCCCTACTACTTTCTGCAGTACTCTCGCATTTTGATCATGAAACTGGCCTGAAACAATCATTTTTATATAAAATAAATTTATCCTTTACAATAGAAAACATATCTTCGTCATAAATGGTAGAATTATTATTCTTACCCTTTATTTAACGTTTCTGAAAGTTATTTTTGCCTCATCAGGGCTGTAATTCTTCCAAATTTTTCCAATGATTTACTTTTCCAGTATATTTGCGGCGTATTTAATAAATAATATATGCTCCTTGCGTTTACCTCGTACTATTTGTTTGAAAAAGAAATAAGGTAAATAATTACTTAAGAAGGTCAAGATAAGGTTACCTTGAAATAGATGAAATAATGAATTGATGAAAACGTTGAGAGAGCATAAAAGCTGGATGTATTTATGTGTAATGAACAATGCGAATTATTTTTCGACTGATTGGATTGGTTAATAGCGTGAAAATGCATTGGTTTTTTACCTGTTTCATTGTCAGTAGCAGTTATTTAACGATGAAAATGCCAATGATTTTGCAAACTTACATCGTTTTGACGAGAAAAATCAATATTGTTTTGCTTTATTTTGTGTAATATTCCCTTTTTTAACAGTAAAAAAAATTGCCAGCCGTAGGCTTTATTCTTGCTTAAGTTTCATTTTACCATTCCCGATTTCTGCGGTAAACTGTCAGTATCAAAGCTCAGATTGACCCCGATTCTAGCATCGCATTTACTATAGAAATTAATTGATCCCGCGAGTACATCTCCAGGGGTCATTGGAACGCGCAAGCCCTTTCACTACGTTAAAGTTGTAGTCCACGGGAAGGGAGAGGTCATATACGGAGTGTTAAAAAAGTGTCGAATATATTGAAAGGCGGAATTATTTAGCTAAACACGACAAAAGAAGTCCAGTCAACTTGTGTCTGGATTCGCATCCTTTCTGAAGTGTGAAAACTGGTTCTTAGGAGGGACGGAAGGGTGTTTGGTTGCGGATATCAGCACAATCTTTTTCATGCATTTATTGTATTTCCATTGATAGACGTCACCATGAGCACCTCCTATGTACAAGTGTTCAAATCTCAGAAAGTGTGCATTTCCAGACTCATATTTACTGGGCTTTTTATTGTGTTATGAGTACTACCACATCTCAAACACACTTTTACATTTATTATTTATATACACTTCTACACACACATATTTCACACTTATTTATCATCACGTATAAACCTTATATTGTTCCTTTCTAAGCTTTACAGTGTAAAGTTTTTGTGCCACGTATATAACGACACCAAAAATAAATTTGACGACATCTGCTTTAATACAAAAATTAAATTTGAACATGGTCTCTCTTATGACTATGGAGAAAAATATCGCTCAAAGTGCCTCATGTGGGACAGTGATGATAGATACGATTCGAAGTATGGCATCGAATTTGTGCCTACGAAAAGAGAAGTCTTTGATTCTGACTCGACCTTTATACAGACATCTTTTGGCTTGAATCTCTTCAGTAAAAATTCGATTGAATGAGAAGCGAGTGGCGGAAAAAGGTCATTCTTTTACGAAGTGGATTCCGTCACAACCTTAAAGACATGATATGATTATTTCGTCATGAATTTGAACCAGATCAATTTGGTAAAAGACATGGAGGCGGTCAGCATAAGAGGTGGACATAAAATTTATGCTCAGCATGTATATCGCTGGTAGAAATTGATGTCCTTATTCCTAAAAATATGTTTTTGATTGATGCATTTTCACTTGGGAGATACTCGGACGGAAATTTCTCAAATGATGTTTAAAGTCTTAGGCAAACATTGTATGGTCATTGAGAAAAAACTAGGTCAAAGAAATGTGTTTTCTGTTAAATGGTGTTCTATTTCCTACTTATATAATTTTTCTCCATAGGCATAAGAGAGACCATATTAGAATTTAATATTTTTAAAGGAACCGTTTGGACTCGGTGAGATAATTTTATGGGTCGAATATTAATGAAAAAATCCGAATTAAATATTATTTTTTATCTCTCATTCCACAAAGCCAATACCAATAATGACGAAAATGATAGCAACACTAGTTTTATTTCCCCTGAATATGATTCAGAGGACGATGATGTAGTTTTCTCACGAATGAATGGAGATATTTCTCCATAAATGGTGTTTTTAGCGCTTCAATATGATCAATGCGAGTCTTAATCACCTATTGGTGCTTTAATTCATCGTCTCATTGGTCGTTCAATCCTAAGAATGGTTGATTGTACCCCTTCTCCCTTCCCTATTTAATGCAGTTCCCTCACCTCCTGGTGTTTCTTCCTATGTTCTTTCCTCTTTACTTGGTCCATGAACTTATTCCTGGGTCTTCCACTGGGGACTTTTCTCTCTCTTTTGCCTTAAATTATATTCTTCACAAACACATTGTTTCTCAGAGTATGTCCAATCCACCTTGTTTTTCTTTACTGTAAGGTGTTCCATATGGTCTTTGCTTCTTCCACTCATCTGTATAATTCATCAATATCTTATTTTACCCGTCTAATTCATGATACTTACGTCAATATCATGGCGGTCTTAGTATCAAAGTTTTCATGCTATGGTTATGTGATTCCTCGGTTGTCATTGAGTTCATGAAAAGGCTGTTGTTGAAAATTGAAGAGCCATTCACGGAATTTTCTTGTAATGTATTATCAATAAAACAGAAGATTATTAACGCCATTATTTTGGTTAATTTGTTACGCGTTGTGGCTCATCACTCTCCTTGTTATCACGGGGATTATATTTTTAATATTTCGTTGCACGATTATTCGAATATGTTGAGCTGAATTGTGTACGTATTAATTTATTTCTAACTATTTCTTCTCTCTACTCCTTACTATACTCTCCTGTTTTTCCAATTTTTTTCAGGTTTCTGAAGGTTTCACTTCATAATCAATACAAAAACTTTGAAGTGTATTTTAGGATGCTTTATTCTGTAATTTTGAGCATAGCTACTCTTGTATTTGTTTAACACCTTTCCTGTACTTAAATAACAGTGAGGCTTAAGCCCTAGAAAATTTCAAATTATGCCTCTCCGTTGGAAAACGAATATCATATATGGTGAAATTGGAACTAAATTCCTTTGTAATGTAATGTAATGATCTTAGGCAAAATATTACGAAAATTTTTCCTTTCCTTAGAATTATTTCATTTTCATGCGAAACATTTCGGAAGAATGGAACGGGATCATCATATCTTATCTCAAGTACATCCTGTATGCTTTGGATGATTGAATTCTTATCATTATTTCTAATATTCAGCGGGATGAATTCAATTCAAATGGAACAATGCCAATTCCAAATAAGGGAATTTGCGTCCTGGAAAAGACTGCAAAGGACGTGTCTCGTTGCGATTCTTGTGTAAAAGAAATGCTAATGTGTACTCTGTCGAAAGCATTTGCCTAAAATGGAATATCTCATGACCTAGGACGTTTGCGTTAATATCTTGCAGTATTCACACATTTTTAGGTTAGAGTACGCGGGATGAAAGTTCAAGTCCGATGGCAACACGTAGAAGCCGGCACGCAGGATGCCAGGTGATATGCCAGGATCTGGACCAGGAAATCATTGTGCGCTTCAATAATCAGTTACCAATATACTTCGCTGAAGGGACTGTTGGCCTTAAAGGAATTTTAGCCGCGCAGGAAAATTTCCCTGAATTTTCTATAATAGTATTATATATTGACAATATGGTCGTGCTACATTCGGTTCGAAAGGTCCGCGGCTTGCTGTCCCAAGATCCTATATATGGACTTCTATTTAAAAACAATAAATAATTCGCCGCGTTAAGTGTCATGGAGATTCGTGCCAACAGCGGCCAACCTCGCCGACCTGCCTTCGCGGACCGTACTCTCGTAATTGCCTGACTAGGTCGGCCGAAATTGGCCGGCCGATGGTATATAAGTATGGGTGTGCGGTTCTAAGGCGGTTGAGTTGAAAGACAGCAGCTGGCCGGAGAGAGAAGAAATGAAACTATTTCTCGTGCCTAATAGAGAGAAGTGAATACTTCTTTATTTTGGCCTTTTGAGAAGAACGTAAAATAACCCAAGGAGTTTATTTCCGTTTCTCATATTCCTCTTCTTTTCCTGATTCTCCATTAACTTCCTTATTCTGCTATACATTTTTCTCCTCTCTCATGTCCTTGTGTTACTTCTTTGCCTCTTTATCTTTTTCCGAATTACTTTCAAGTTTCCCATAAAATTCCTGCGTGTAGTTTTAACCTTAATTGTGTCCTCCACTCTCCCGATATCTGTCATGTCTTTCATTATCCTTGTAACTACAGGTTGCTATTCTTACTTCACAATCTTAAACTTACCAAAATATTTAGACTCCTCCAAAGGGCATTTCCCTTTTTTATCATTCTTTGCTTTTCTACCGCTTAAGGTGAATTAAAAATTATATCGGACCTCTATTTATCATTAGGCGTAATCCGGTAATAACACAATATGATCCAATTTAAACTTAATTTGTAAACTTTCCCAACTGTAAAGCGACCAGTTTTAACGCCTAGGCGATATCGTCACGTGAGGACACGTCTATGCTCACAGGAATATATTGCTTATGCGATGAAACCGGTAGTTTGGAAGTAAACCATCGAGAAAATTTGAAAATTTATTTGATGCTGTATTAATTTGCATCTGAATTCCCTCTTGCCCCAAAAGCGGGAGTCTTCTACCTTGAGGTAATGGATCTACGTTGTGGATTTCTCTTCTCATTTTCAACTGATTCAAGACTTCAAGACATAATTGTCATCTGGGCACCAGAAAATGGCGTGAGGATTTTGCCTACAATTTTACACAATGGTATAAAAATAAACTTTTAAAAGGCTTTTTGTAAATTGATCGTGAGTAATACAAATTTATATGGTAAAAGTATCGGTTTTATCTTCGTGTTTGCACTAGGTGGAAAATTTTTATGCCTATCATTTTTTTAACGTATATTTTGGCGTATTTGGGAAAACGAAAGTTATGACAGTTAATGATGGAGAAAATGTGAATGTAATGAAAAGTGAAGGAAAAATTGAGCACGCTAGAAGTTATAGATATGTGAGGAGCATGCTGACGAAAGAGTGGAAGAGTGAGGTAGAGATTAAGTGAAGAATGGCTATGGGAAAGGAAGCTTTTAATAAGAAGAGAAATGTGTTATGTAGCGGTATAGATCTAAAACTGAGGAAGAGATTGGTGAAATGTTAGGTGTGGAGTGTTATGTTGTATGGATGCGAATCTTGGACCTTGGGAAGAAGAGAGAAGGATAGAATCACTGCTTTTGAGATATGGGTGTGGAGGAGGCTAGAAAGAGTGAAATGGGCGGATAGAGTGAGAAATGAGGAGGTGCTGGCATGAGTTAGGGAGGAAAGAGCACTACTGAAAACAATACAGAAGAGAAAGGGAAACTGGATTGGACATATTTTAAGAGGGAAGGGGATTTTAAATACAGCAGTCGAGGGAACAGTGAAGGGAGAAAATAGAAGAGGAAGATGAAGACTGAAAATGGCAGGCGATTTGAAGATAAAAATAATTTGCAAGGAATAGGCCCGGAGCAGGACGAATTGGAGACAGCTTTGGTATTTGGGATCTGCGAGTAGGCTGAAAACCCATTAATGGTGATTATTGTGGTTTAGAAAGGTGTGCAACTTGTGAAAAAATCTCGATTATTGATTAAAATTCCTAGCGCTTGGATAAAAAATGAGGGTGATGCTTTCTTCCTTCCCTATATAGAGGAAAATATGTCGCGATAATACCTTAAAAGTAGTGAGGTGAAGGAAGCAGTGAAGGAAGACCAAAAAAGCTCTCTACGAGATCAAAGCGCTTGGAGGACGATAACGAGTCCTTAAGATAATATTTGTGCCTCGAGAATGGCTTGGATGATCGGGCAAAAACCTCGATGTTAAAGGCAGATATATATGCAAGGAATGCATTTTTACATTAAAGTGAAGCAAGATGTGATGGATTAACGAGCAGGGGAACGCAATATGCGACTTCGATTTCATGCCGCCATCCCTTCAAGGGTCTGCGGCGATGTATCTGTTAAGGATGTGTGAGGTCGACGAACTCAGCTCGGGGATGAAAAAAAATTCTCTTTCTGCTTTTCTTTCCCTCTCCATCCTCGAAAAACCAAGCATTGAGTATCTCCCACGCAAAGTTAGAGGTGAGAAGTATCCTCGTATTTCTGAGGTGCGGCCGCCTGCGTCGATTCCCCACGGATATGGAGAAGTAGGCGAGCGTGGTGGGGTGGGCCGAAGGGACTATGGTGGAGAAACTAAAGGAGATGCCTTCGTCACAACATCTGCCCCCAATTACGACCAACGCAATATTTTGCTGGCACGAATGATGTCAATATCAAGGAGAAGAAGTGTCAATAGGCCGAAATCGCCTTTAAAGTAGTGCTACGAAGAGTGGAAGAAAATAGATGCTTGGTGAAACACTGCAAAGTCGACGAGACAAACGTTTAGCACGTCTTTTGTGGCAAATCTGACTCTTGGGTCATATACTGAAAGCCAATCCTAAGCTTTCATCCTAATTGTCCAAAATAATCTCGTTAATGGCGTTACTGATGGGATTTTGAAATTTTTTACAGAATGCGGTATTTTAGGACAAAGAAATACTGACAACCAAAATTGCGGAGAATGCGTTTTATATGATCGTTTTTAACGAGAGAGTACCAGGATGTATCTTTCGCGATGAATATTGAATTTATTCTAAAAACAATTTTCTTCCTAAGAAACTAATTAATCTGTTTTGTTTATATTATTGTATAATATAATAACTATTATGTTTATATATATTTCATAATATTAAATTTACCTTAATAACAAAATTTTCTTTTTAAGAAGCTAATTAGTCTGCCTTTATTTATGGTTTACAAAGAAAGAACTGAATGAAACTTATGGTCTTAGACGAGCTTTTCGGGTTCCTCTATATATATATACATTTCAATGTAATGCCATGCCCGATGTCACATGTGCTAGCTTCATTTGGCTCCACAAAGTAAATATTTCAAGAATGTTGCATGCTCTCCCTACTGTAGACTTGCACGAAGATATTCGAGGATAACAAAGAGCTGAATACGTGTGGAAAATAATGAATTAGATTTAAATGAAGACCTATGAAATCATAAAGTGGTTAACGGGCAAAAATGCCGCACAGCATCCTGCTGTAAGCCCATCTTCTGCAGAATGATGACTGCTGATTTTCTCATAAAAATCTGTGTCTAGTCTTTTCTAATTTTTAGGATAAGGATTTACTTTTTAATTTTTTGCATTTTCTATTAATGTGGCCTAACCCTAGCTCACATATTTTTCATCCACGTGATTACTAATGTATGAATACCACATTGTTACTTTGCCCTCTATTGCGTCTGTCAATTTCCTGTCTATGCCTACTTCATTTTTACCATTCTTATCAAATCCGCTTCTCAAAAACCGTAGGCGGATGAAAAGGTTTTTCATTTTCTTGTTAACTTCAGCCGGTGACAGTCTGAATTGATAGGCTGAATTGTCGCGGTGGTGAGAGAGGTGGATATGCGGAGTGATGAGTAAAGTGCTAAATAAGTATCCTAGTTGAGAATTGGAGCTTGAATGGTGACGGCTGCTGAGTGGGAGAGATTGTAAATAATGAAAATGTGATGTATTAGATAGCTTATGACTACCACATGCACAGAGAGAATCTATAATTGCATAGTCTCACAAACAATTGAGAGGAGATATGATTCACCTTCCTCTCCTTTGAAGAGCCTTCACTGAACCTCTCTTCTCTCAACAGTTTGTATGCGGTTGTGATTAGTGAATTCTATAACTTCTGGGCATATTCTGCCACTTAATAGCCTATTTAAAACCATAATAGGATGAAAAATTGATTAATAACGCTCCTGCTATGGAGAATGAGAGCGGTTTGGTTATGCCTCCTCCTTGAGATGGAAAAGAGAAAGAATCAAAGCTATAGCAAATGAGAGCAGATGATGAGAATGGCGTCGAAAAAAATACTAAAGTTACAACCTCTGATTGAATATGGCGTAGAACGAAGGGAATGAAGGAGCTACTAATTTCCTTATTTCTTCTTTTTGCTTGATGTTCCTTGTCCTATTTGTTCTTAACCGGAGATTCAATGGAGGGATTATTCAGTCTTTGGAATATTTTACAAGGAGGAATGCGATTACATCGTATATTTATGAATGCGAGACTGCTTATTCTTGAGGGGGCAACATGTAATGTTCTGTCGTCTTCCCAATTACGTTATTCCGGCTGATTCTGTGAACTTCTCTCTCTCTCTTTCTAAGATAATGGACCACCAATACATTTGATCGCAACTGTCCAGTGGGGCAGTTTAGGCATCATGTAGGGCATAGATAACTCTCATACCTGTTTTGTTGCAGAAAAATCGGATATATTTTAGAAAATATTTTAAATATTCACTAGCACAGGATTTCGAACCTGTGACCCTCAGATTCATAGTAAAACTACTACAGCATCTATACTAATAGCGATGGGGAATAAACCGTGGTTGATTAAAAAATTGTTTCCAACATTTTCAAGAATGCACGTCGTTCTAGGACTGTATTCATGAAATGAAATGGGAAAGGCTTGAGAATAAAGTGAGATTTAGTGTAAAGCGGCTCGAAAGGGGAAAGCATTGGATTTGGGAACAAAAGAATCGGAGCTGAAACTTTGCATCTGGTGAAAGAAATTGGATCGGAAAAGAAGATCAGAATATAAGGGAGACTTCTTGTATATTTGGGAAAATGGAGGAAAATTTTAAAAGAGCGTTTTTACGATATTTGCTGGAAGACGGAGAAACGAATTGTCCGGGATGGAAAATGAATTGAGACGCTCCTGCTATAGAGAAAGAGAGCGTTTTGGTGATGCCTCCGCCTCGATTCGGAAAAGAGGAGGAAACGGTGCTATTGCAAATGAGAGCAGATGATGAGAATGGTGCCGTAAAAATGAAATGCATAAAACCGAAAGCTACAGTAGTCTTTGGCGCATTCATGAAATTTGATTAATATTCAGCAATTAGTACCCTTCGATTCCATTGATTACTCGTTCGAGGGTTCTTACAGGTTCGTTAACGGCGATGTATGTAATCGGGAGTATATGGAATGATATTCTGGAAAAAATGAAACGTTTTTTCATCCTTATGTAGTTATTCCCCTTTCACTGCTCTGAATATCTCACGGTTTAATGCCTCAGATGTAGCAGCTTGTGAGAGCACTCTAAGCTACACGTTGGCAAAAAATGCATGAGAATAAACCATCAAAATAAGGTTATGACTGGAGACAAAATTCGCATTTACTACACTTACCTCATGCGGACGTGAATAACCAATTTGTAATTCCGGAGTTTTATTTTTAAAAACTACAGATTTAGTAACAGACTTTACCTTAAACAAAACCTAATAGGTCACAAATTCATTAATTTCAATAAATAAACTGTGGCTTTGAAAAGTGTTTATTCATTGTTACGTTATGAAAGATTTTCTAAAGGTAAAGTCAGATGCAGGATTCTACACTTAACGCTTTACATTTCCGTAGATACGCTAAGCATCGGACGTGACTTTCACGTTCAATCTTGAAGAGAAATACCAGTTTTTACATTTCTCAAATTTCACCTGGCCAAAAGCGATAAAAAACTTACTCTGCAGGAAATATTTCTAAGATGAACGCAGGAATACCTGCGGCGCCACGTCCTTTTCATGTGATGGGCAAGTCCTACCTCTGAAGGGCGCCCTACGCACTAGGCTCTCCGCTGCAGGTCGTGAATGTGCTGAAAAGAATAAAGTACTGTACAAAAAATAAATTGATGAGATGGATAGATGATAGGCGCCTCCATCGTTCAATTAAAACTGGCAACGAGAGAGAAGTGAATTTGATCTCAAGGGAGACGCGGTCGGATGATGAGAAACGGGAAAGTTTTGAGTATTATCCTTCGTATGATGAACGAAGCATATTTTTCTTTTCACCGTTATACAGGAGAATATGTAAGGTTTTTAATCATAATGGGAGCACGTATCAACTTCTTATGGATTATGCGAGAGTATGACTTGCAAAAGGAGTCTCGTTTTACCTCTGTAATATCTTTTTTAATGTCTGGACCTGGCTCTTCGTTAGCGTGGTGCTTTGTGATATGAACTATAAAGTTTACTGGGAATCGGAAGGTCGGAAAACTTTGCGAGAGTTTCCATTCATGCCATAATATGTGTTGGAAAAAAATTTATTTGTGCTGCAGACAGACCTTGTTAATGAGATGCATGCCTTCCACTTGCGGGCATAGGTTAAGTTAATACAGTATTTCCAGGGTTATGGGACTAGAGATGCTAGACCTCGAAAAATAAACGGAAAAGTTGGGAAAAAATGATTTTTTGGTATGTTCCCTTCCTCAAAAGAAAAGGAGTTTTGAGAAATATTTAACTCTTAAAACTATAGACTGATCAAACCATTAGTATTATTTTTTTAAAGAGTTGCAATCAGCCATCAAGATCAGTGCAAGCAAATTTTACGATGGTCTCTTCGGTAGATTTATGTCTTCAATAGTATCTATCATATTCAAAACGTAGTAATTTTAGTTTCAATACTTTCGCATTTACTCAGCTTACGAAGGAGCTTAGATAATATATTACTACTCTGATCCAAGTGAGAATGAATGCAATGTGTATACGCTAAAGACATCTTATGTAAATAGCATTCATACTCTATTACTTAAAGATTTTACCCCAAATTGCAATAAAATAGTGGAATAAATTAACAAACATCTGACTTACTCGCTTACTAGCCTACTTGAAGAACCGTGATTTCTAAGTTGGATTTTTGTAGAATGATATTATATTCGTATTCCCTATGGTCAACAATTTATAGAACTGATGCGGAATTTTGAGCCCTCATGAATAGTTACTATGCTAAAGTTTTCGCCGTAGAATCCCCAAATAAAAAAATGTTAGAGAGCGCACTTTCTCGCTTGCTGTCGCGACGCAGTCTGTGGTGAAAGTAGATGCATAATTGGATGTGTGAAAGTATGGCTTTATATTCGGTCCATAAAGCACAAGCTGATTTTAGAATGAAACTTCATCGCAAAAAGTGCGTCTCCAGAGCCAGTTACTTAGGCCAAGGAGAGTATAACTTAACATACTGGAATATATTAATTGCATTCAGTCAATTTTCGAACAAATCAGAGGACATTCTTCCGAAAATTGGCATTGATCATTTTTACCCTCTATTTAGCTAGCCATTATCTTTATTTAAAAATCCCCGTTTTTTCACAACCCTCATAATATTAATATTACTATTGCTTTCAAAATGACTTTGGGTAACTTTTCTTTTGCCAGAATCAAAATCAAGCCGTTCATTTTGATAATGTTTTCTAATTTCTTGAAAGTCTGTCATCTGTGGAATTATTTTAGTTCAGTGCTGTATGGTCTTTCAATGAACACTGCTAACACGATTTTCTCAAAATGTACGAATAGAGCTTAATGTTAAACAGTCAATTACATTAAAAAGTTCGATTCAGAGAGTCTACCGAGTAAAAGATCGCATATTTGCTGACATTTCGATGGCCAAGTTGTCTATTGTCATGTGGGCAGAAAGACATTGGACTTGGTCTGAAGACAATGAGCAATTCGGCAATCAAAACTTCTGCAACCATGCATTTTATCACCCCGTGGACTTCCTTAATAGAACTTCTTAACACTACCTGCCGGTAAAGCCTCAGTGCTTACATCGATTGTGTCAATTGTAGCCCTATAAATACCATGTATATGCATACAGAGCTCCCAGTCAAACACCTAGCACATTGTATGTATCGCAATCAAGGTATGATACTTTACTAGCCACAGCTTTTCAACTAAATGAAATTGAAATCAGTATGCTGTCAGTATATTTGACATTCAAATTTGACATTTATTAGGCCATAAGACATGTGTAAACAGAATTATAGTTTAGTTTTTTTCTTAAACACTGGTGAGTTTCCGAGGGTAATAGTAGGCGTGGCTAATAGATTAGTACTGATTTTACATATCGAGGTCCTGGGTTGGAATCTCAAAAGTAGCAAAGATTGGTCGTTGGATTCTTACACCTCTATTTGGGTGGGTTTTCTTATGGCTCTTCAGGTGCACTACTCTGCCTATCTCCTTTGGACTGGATGTTTAACAGCGATCCCCTAGGCGTCTGAGGTTGTGGACAGGCTAATGTCGACACTGAATTTCACTCCTCCCTTTCTTTGATCCCCCTATGAGCTTTCCCTTGCCAACCAGCCACCTATTATCCATCATCCAAAAAACCCATGCTGTTGGTTGCTTACCCTAAAAAACAACCAACCCGTTTCTTTCTCATTTCTTCAACTGGAAATGATGTTCCGTCAATTATAAGTCGGGGGTAACTTACTGATTTATTATATCACAGCTGCTCGCTGAATTGTACTCCTCAAGTTTTCAAAATTCGCTTTTAATGACAGGTTGGTTGATTCACATGCAGAGGACTTAATTTTACCGGTTGACTTTATATGAATAGTATTTTAGCTTAGCTTCTGTTGTTAGCAAGAGAGTATAAAATAGTGTTTTAAGAGTGAAAGTAATCTTTACAATACAGCATTCGCCTATCTTATTCGACTTCAAACTCGTTAACCCTTTCCCTCTTATGCCTGAGTCTTTTTTCTTTATTTATTTTTCGAAATTCTTTTTGCCAAAATATGCAGACGTTTCTATAACTGAAACAGTAGACTACCATCCGTGTGCCATATATATTAAATTGGAGCGCTCTGTGCCAGTAATTTTGTTCTAAAAAAGTCAATCGCTCACGCAACCTAAAGGCCGTTTTACACGGGGCACGAAATGGCACAACTTAACACTGCATTAATTCCGCAATCTGCCTTGCAATAATTATTGCGAAAATGAATGCGTGACTGCTTTACACGGTGGTCGTAAGCATGCATTCATTCGTGAATTCCAGTCGTCTGATAAGTACGCTAAGAGCGAGTGTTTTGTTCAAACAGGAGAGATACGTTATTCTGTACACGAGGTTGTTGATATTCAGTGAAAAATAAGGTTGTGTTGATTGTGGGATTCTGTGATATTGACATTGAGTCACTCTCTCTCTGTGAGAAACATAATGGATCAGGAGGAGGATGCATTAATTGCTGCAGAGTTAGCAGTTATGGGAATTATGATCGGGACCGCAGAGCTCATAGAAAAGCGTAACCGCAGAAGAAGTGCCAGAAGAGCACTTTGGATGCGGGAGTGGATCCCTAGGTGAGAGGAGGGAACGGGCATTATTAATATGGTCCAACGGGAGCTGGCTGTAGAAGACAGGAATGCCTACCGCAATTTTATGCGGATGACAGAGGAACACTTTAAAGAGCTTTTAAATATCTATTTAAATAAATAACAATATAAGTCATTGTAAATATCCTCCCACACAAAGAATAACTGTAAATACCCATCGCTCTGGTCATCGAACCTTTCCGTCAGTCAACTTCCCGTGAACTTAGATGTCGTTAATTCTGCAACCGCTAGATGGAGTGCTATTCGTACAAATTGCAAGAATGTGACCAACGAATTAGAGCAGGGGCTATTCTGACGTCTCGCATTCATGCATTCCTGCATACGTTCTTGAATATCGCCGCTTTACACGGTGCATTTTGAAATTCACGATTGCACATACATTAGCTTGTGCCATTACGTGCCCCGTGTAAAACGGCCTTAAGGAATATACATCCTGAATCTTATGCGACCATGACTGTTATTTGGCATTTGTGTGCGTTGGGTTGCGTACGTTTCATTCGATACTCTCCGATGCTCAACCGAGTTGTAACACTTGTTTGACCTTTATTTGCCATTCTTCGGATTCTGACATTATTCAAATATTATATAATAATCCTTAAAATGCCATCACTTAATTTTGAACCATTCATTCAAAAAATTAACTCTATCTTTGTTCATGGGACTTATAATTGCGTCAATTCTGTCATCCATTTGTTAGAAACTATTGATAAACCACTATGTAGTAGGTATTTTGTCGCTTAATCTCTTTTGTATTTTTGTGACTAATGAGCTTTTCGTCTTTTCAAGAGAATGTAACTTATCGAGTTTCACATGATACATTTGCGTTAAATTTTCGTCTTTTAACGTCCATCAATTTTCTTCATACTCTTGAGTCATTAATGTCGAGTTGTATTTTATACGTATGAATCTAATGAATTCCTTGCATTCGTATACACCTTGCAAGTGTCCTTTTTCGGTTTCTGTCCTTGAACGATTGTTAAACTTATTTCATTTTCTAGATTATTTTGCCCTAATTCTACTTAAGTAAGTGAATCCTGCCATAGCACGAGAAAATCAGTGAGAGAAACCTTAGTATACCTCTAGCTGCACGTAAAGGGAATAAAACTGCCAAAAAATTCAGCCAAAAAAAGATTTTTTTTCATCCGTAAAGAAGGAGCCATACGTTTCGTATCATTTTTTTGTAGTATTGATGGAAATAATACAATTGATGACGGAAAATTCTTCGATATTTCCTAATTTCCCCGGTATTGTATCTTTCAGTCATATTGACTAGCCAGGAATAAACAGTTCGAGTATTGTGGCTTTTATTAGAAATATATCGATCCGAAAATCAAATCGACAGGTTTTAGCGTCTTTTACTCATGTATTGATTTATCGTCTTTTCTATTAAAATGGGCGTTTATGTCTTTGTAACAGTTGGGCCGTGTCTCCCGAATATCTAATTCTTTTCCATCATGTTTTGGCTGCAAACCGATTTCCTACTGTGAGCCAGATCCCAGATCTAATTCTTCGATTACGAATCTTGATTCACTAACACGCATGCCACACGAGAAAAACAAGTGATCAAAAAAGGTTTACTGCAGGTGCTTTCTTTAAGTAATGCAAAGGGACAGCGGTTCTGAGTTGTGGTTAAAAATTAATTGGGGCGTAAACGCGTAACCATGTTCATGTAGAACTTAAAATAGGAACACAATAGTAGCATATTATAAATTCTTGCCATGTTTAACTCAATCTTTTATGAAGTTCAATCACTATATTACAATTTCCTTGTACATAAATTTGGAATGTTTTTGGTATCCTCTAATAACAACTACGTTGAAGTCACCTTGACGAAAAGAGGACATTGTTATATAAAGATTTGAAGAAAAATAATACAAGCAACAAAATTCATATGCTTGGAAAAGTATAATTATGAGCCAAAGTGAAAAAAAAACTTTCACAATAGATTGAAAAAAATAATGCACATCTGCCTGAGGAAATAGTCATTTAACAGCTATTTGGATTAAATTAATTATTTTTTAAAATTGATTATTACTATTATACATTCTTGCCATGTTAAACTCAATCTTTTATGAAGTTCAATCACTATATTACAATTTCCTTGTACATAAATTTGGAATGTTTTTGGTATCCTCTAATAACAACTACGTTGAGGTCACCTTGACAAAAAGAGGACATTGTTATATAAAGATTTGAAGAAAAATAATATAAGCAACAAAATTCATATGCTTGGAAAAGTATAATTATGAGCCAAAGTGAAAAAAAAACTTTTCACAATAGATTGGAAAAAATAATGCACATCTGCCTGAGGAAATAGTCATTTAACAGCTATTTGGATTAAATTAATTATTTTTTAAAATTGATTATTACTATTATAAATTCTTGCCATGTTAAACTCAATCTTTTATGAAGTTCAATCACTATATTACAGTTTCCTTGTACATAAATTTGGAATGTTTTTAGTATCCTCTAATAACAACTACGTTGAGGTCACCTTGACAAAAAGAGGACATTGTTATATAAAAATTCAAAGAAAAATAACACAAGCATCAAAATTCATATGCTTGGTAAAGTATACTAATGAGCCAAATAAAAAACAAAATCTTTTACAAGAGATTTTCAAAAATATTCCACATCTGCCCGAGGAAATAGTCATTTAACAGTTATTTAGGTTAAATTAATGCCTTTCTTTTCATTTGATAATGAAGTGGAAATGCTGTATTATGTAACACTTTAGAGCATCATACGATTGATTCAAATACTAGTTAATATTTGCCAAACTCGTACTCCAACTGACGCCTGAGATCGTCAGTTCCGTAAATTAAAGGGATCATTTGGCGTTAGGCATCCATAAATCGTAGAGAAGAAGCTACTTTCTATTCCGGGGACCAATGGCTCTTCGGTAATCTCTTGCAGGCTAAATGTCAGTAAAGAAAGGCAGTGCCCTTAAAGGTCTTATAGATGAAATAAATGACTATTATGCGCCGCTATTGGAAGCCCCTGGAGATAGGAATTAAGAATAGACATTTAAAACTGGTGATTTATTCACAAGATCGGAATTGGAATTTCATCAAACAACAACTGTCCATCTTTTGATAGTGGGGAGCCAAAGAGAGGCCAACATCAAGGATAAGGAAAGGTTGAATTTTATGATTGTAAGATAAATTTACTTTACTCCATATCGGATAAACATATTGATTACATCTACCTTATTGGCTGTCAAATTACAAAATGCGAAAGGAATACTTGAAAAATAATGACTACGAGGTTTGGATTTGATCTCAGAATCATTATGCTATGAGTTCATTTCCCCTGTTGTACTTATATTGCTGTTTGACACTCGTTTCTATTATTATTGTATTAGTAAATATATTAAGTTCGTTTTTTGCTGAAACTTGTATTTATAGACCTGTAATTAGAGTGATTCGTAAGTCATTTTCTGCGGCTACTTTCGTGTCACTTTGGTTTGCAGCCTAAACTTGATAAGGTTATTCTATCCATGTACAAAGGCCTTTTAGAAAGCCGATAAGGAAGGATAGAGTGTGGTGACGGAAAGAATGAGCTTGATTGTGTAGGAAGGAGAGGTGGGAGTTGCCGAAAGGAGTAGAAACCACTGCGCGGAGAAAGGATGTGGCGGCGGAAAGAACGGAGGGCATGTGACAGGGGTGGGGGGTCAGGAAAGGGGGGGTTATCGGGCGGATGAGGGGGTGAATTCCCATGGGGGACGAGACTCAGACCGCCCTGAGCAAATGAGAAACCGGGAGGAATTGTGTCAACCAACTCTTACTCCTTTCTCTGCTCCTTTGCGTGTCGTGTCCTCCCGTGGACTCGACCCCGAAAAATTAAATCCAGCCTCACGTAAGAGACGCAGACGTGGGAAAGGGGGCGAAGTAAAAACCATAAGAGAAGCGGATAGGTGGGGAGCTGTCTGTGTGTTCTGGAGGGTTGGGTCGTTTTTAATCATGTAGCTCTCGTTAAAAATTGCGAAGGAAGATGAGACCGCGTCCATTTTTTTCTCCTTTCCCGGAAAAACAAAAACATAATTAAAGTCGCTGTGAGCCACAGGGAGATTCCTTTCCTCCCGACCACCTAGTATACAGTTTTATTTCAGACGACGCTAATGTTGTGCATTTTATCTGTGTTTCCTATTTTAAACGCTTAAAATTTTAATCATGCTCTCTTTCCGATGTTCGATCGTTTATTAGATTTAATTATTAGAAATAAACTCTACCAATAAATGGATTTCGATTTGAAAGAAGAAATTCTTACGTACAATCTTAAGAATTATTGTCCATGCTTTAAGTACCCTAAGCGTTTTTCAAAGGTACTGAAAATTTTAGTGATAATGTAGAAAAATCCAATCCAATAGAAATCAGGATGGAGCCATTTTTAATTATAAATCGGCCCATTCCTAGCAAACAAAATATCTTATTCCAATAACGCGAAAAGTTTCAAGAAGTTGCTGGATTTCTTCTCTTTTTCTCAGCTAATCTTCGGGGTTTAAATATTAGCCCTAGCATTTTTTCTTTTGTTGATCTGCCTTATAAAATTGCCTTTTACAGTAAGAATATATGTATCGGCTTTAATTTTTATGAAAACTTAGCGTCCCTTTTTCACGACATGAAAATAATCAACTTTCACGTTAGAGTATTTTTTTCTTAATTGTAACAGAAAATATTTTATGTTTTTAGTATATTCCATAAACACTTGCCCCATTGATGACCTAAGTACGGTATTCGTTTCAGAGCATAAGAAATCTCGTTCCTCATTCTTGCTCTTATTGCCAAAACTTGCTTGTTTCCGTCTTGATGCATTTCAACATCAGCGGAGCTCGGGTTAATATTTTAAGTAATAGTAAAGCTCTCCTGGGAAATATCTTCTTCAATACCCAACCCTAGTTAAAACACGCTCCAGGTAAAATTAGACCTTTAAATAAGGTTAAATTCCCGTAGATTATTCATTATAAAAGCGTTTCCTGCTCCTGAGTTGATTAATTCTAGTGCAGGCATGTTCAAACTTTTCCATCCTCGATAATGGTAAAAGGCTGCATTTAAAATAGCGAACCTTGAGATAACTCTAAAGGTACTTGAGAGCATTATGTTGCTAATTGGGTTTCATTAAGTGGAAGTTGGCCGTTAGGCTCCAGCATTGAGAATTTTATCCATTAGTTCAACACTTTTCTCTCACCAAGTAATGGAGAAGGCTCCTGTCGTACTTTGACTCCGCTTAAGTTGGAATTTAATTTTAAAGTGAATATAACAAGAATATATCATACCTCGTATTTATAAGTGTCGCACGGTAAGATGTTACTTCTTTTGAGACAGCTTTTAAGATTGAAGTATCTTCATTTCTGTGACTAGTTTCAATGGGATACGAGCTTTTATACCTCAGGCTAAATTTACAAACTTCTTGAATTTTGAAGTGGCATTGCTCTTTGTATCACTGGTTCTTTAGATATTAATAAAATTACAATTATACATTATCAAAGTTTGGAACTAAATTTTTTTGGATTTTTGTTAACAGTAGTTACAGTTGGATATACACTAACTACATTAGAGACTCACTGAATTTTTATCATGACCCGCACATGTGTTCTATGCGACTTTTCACAGGAAGTAGCTACAATATCCACATTTTTTGGGAAAACTTGAGGAGTAATTTCATGCTTCTGGTAGTCATAAAATCCTTATTAGAATAAATTATGACTAATTCTAAGGACAGTAGTGACAATGCATCATGGCAGATTTGAAAATGAGCATAATTTTCTTAGTAAAATGTAAGCTAAAAATGTTTTATTTTTCATGTCCTTGGAACTGTTATAAGACCGTTATCTAGTATATTAGTGGGTATTAAATATTTAAGTAGAGTTTAAATTTAAGTTCCTACTTTTTCTGCCTGTCTACATGTTAATACATTTTTGCGTTATAAAATCTCTTTCACAATTGTAATTTTACATATTTTCAGCGATTGCACACATTTTTCCAGAGAACATTAAATATTAAGTGCAAAATATTTACGTCGCACCTACGAGTTGTTATTTGACAATACGTCAGTAATATCTCTTAGTAAACACTGAATAATATTACATCAAGAATGCTAGAGAAGCAAAGAATTATAACACTTTATCATTCGTCAATATCCCCATCTCAACGGGGATAGTTTGTGTTATCTTGCGGCCAGCCCTGCGTTATCGCCCAAGCGTTGCATCAGCAGCCTCCATATGTGGTTAATACCTCTCCTACGGGCAGACATTCTTTCTCGTTATCCCTGGAAACCTTTTCTGGCGTGGCGACGTCGCCGTCAGCTATCAGTGGATCGCCGTTCGGCACGTATGCGGCGGATTGCTCGGGGGATGACGAGAAGTCGGCGCCGGCGAGCATGTCAACAAAGGTCGTTGAAGATAAGGGCTGACCATTTGAGAAATAAGCGGTGGGGAGACCTAGGCAATAAATAATGGAAGATCTAAGGCGACGGTGGGAGTCGAAGCAAATAGTATTTCCCCCCCTTTTTCTATCATTGGATAAAAAAATACTTTATTTACTGATGGTGTCATTTGCCGTTCAATCTCAAGATTGGTTGACTCCATCCTTTCCTGTCTAATTCTAGGTAGCCTATTTCCTCATAGCAGACCTTATATACTTTTTTCTTTATTTTCCCCATATATTTACCCCTTAACCTTCCTTTTGGGATCTCTAATTTTCCTTCAGTGATGTTCTCCGTCAACCCATTTTGCCTCTGGGTGTGCCCAATCCATGTGGTTCTTACTAACTGTATCGTGTTCCATAGGATCCTTTTACCTTCTACTCCTATGACCACTACTTCATTTCTTACATTAACTGTTCATTTGGACTTCATCATCCTCCTCCAGCACCAGGTTTTGAAAGATTATAGTCTATTCTGGTGTGCCTCTCCAGTAGTGTTGTTTGTATGGCTTCTGTGTATACTTTATGAAAGGTGGCAAGGTATTCTACGGATGTGTTCTTGTTAATTTTCTTGTTTGACCTTAGGACTGCGAGAAACAACTGGTCTGCTTTGTTAAGTGTCTGTTCTCCTTTCATAGTTTCTCTTAGTTCTTCTGCTTGTTCTTCCTTCTTTCATTTGACCTGTTGTTTCTGGTCTTTTTTTTGTTTGTCCTGGGACAAATTAATTCCATTTACATTTATTTATCTTTGAAAATCTCTTCATGCCAGATCATCATATAAATGGATGAAAACCCATTTTTATGCTCTTCTTAATGTAGTTAAATGGCTGAATATTTTCTTCCTCAGTCCCTGAATGAAATTGTGTCCTTATAAATTTATGTTTTCTATTGCGTAGCAAATAAGTGACTTTTATGTTTTTTGTTAAGTTCACCATTTTTTCTCTGCCTTTATGTACCATGATCTTTCCACCGCAGTAAATACTCTCTTAGATTTTCCGTTTCTCTTCTCTATTCTTTCATTTTCCCTTTTCTGTCTAGTACTAGGCATTCAGAAAGGCACCTTCTGCCTTTACAACTGTCTTGCAGCAACATCTTTTCTATGCGTTGTAGATAATCTTCTCTTTTTATTTCTATGCCGTAATAACTTATTCGTCGATTCCATCTCTTTAGCTCATCCTTCCTATGGTTAATAGCTTAGCCAATACTGTTTTATTAATTCCCAAAGTTACTTAATTTTACCTTTTCCATTAATTTTTTCACATCTCATATTTGCAGGAGTTTCTCTTTCATGTTGCAATCCATGTTCAGTGTATTTCATGGGAGAGCTGGAATCTGTTTTATCTTCGATTTCAAGTAGCTTCCCAATAGTTTTGAATTGATGATGTTATTACTCCATGAGTTAATTTACCAGCCTTGGGGGCCGAATTTTGAGCTATTTCTATAAATATATCGCATTTGGACTTAATAATGGGAGTAGCTAGATAAACTTTTAACTCTAAAATGGATAGGTGCAAAAATAACATTACCCGTGGAATCTCTGAGAGCTCTTCCATCCTCAAATAGTTTTTCGTCAAAATTTAATTCAAAATATATTCTTAAAATTCTAATTTTTCGCATTTTTTTATCGTACTTGCATTTAACTACATTTGCATTAAAGTTTTATTTGCGAAAACAAATAAAATAGGAAAGATATATTAATATGATTAATGATAAAGGAACTGATAATGTAAAAATGAATCAATATGAGGAAACGAATGTTAGAAAGGAATAGAATAGAAGCTTATGAAATGCGGGTGTGGAGAAGGATAGAAAAAGTAAGATGGGTAGATAAGATGAGAAATGAAGAGGTTTTGAGCAAAGTAAAAGAAGGAAGATCGCTCCTAAAGGAAATAAGGAAAAGGAAAGGAAACTGGTTGGGCCATGTGATGAGAGGGAAAAGTATAATAACTGTGGCACTTGAGGGTTCAATTGAAGGAAAGAAAAAGAGAGGAAGGAGAAGATTTAAATTGGTGGATCAGGTGAAGAACATCAGCTATGATGAAGCAAAGAACGAAGCTCGGGACGGAAGCGGATGGAGACAGCAGTGTGGTGTACGGGACCTGCCAGCAGGCAGAACACCAGATGATGATGATGAGGAAACGAAATCGTTGGCTTAAAATAATAATGAAGTCGCAGCTAACATTGGTTTGGATTGGTGACTGCTGATTGCGATATTAAAATGTTAGCGTATATACGGCTGTAAAGTTGGATTGGTTAATGATTCATTTCTCTGCTGATCATGGGAAAAATCATCACTGTGCAATCAGAGTCTGCTTATTTTATTTCATTTGAGTACATGAGTACTTTACTAATGCTAATCTTACACCATTAGGAATACAGTTTAATTTTCTAAAGCAACGGCACCATTTTAATGTTGATCCGTTAAGTTGTGGTATCTATTGAAATGTCTGTACGTGTAACTTTATAATGTTTTCATAATGGCCAAATATTTTTCTCTGACCTCACATTTTGTAGAATGTACAACGAAAAGGTTTAAGTGGTGATATTCTAATCCTGGACTGTCATGTTCAAATAGTTATTAATGAAGAAAGAGAGCTGTTTCAATTGGAGCAAAAGATCTTTAATTTGAACTTAGTAACGTGGTAACTATTGCAGGGGAGACGGTTTTGCAGTCCCGTAAAAGGAATTTTCTCATTAAGGCTCATTCATTGATAATAGATAATAGCGCAGCATTACAATGAGGTAAACAGTCGGAGTAATTAAATTGGAATTCTTACTTTGGCCCGGTGCTGTTCTTTGCTTCTAGAGCATCGGCTATGTGCACTCTTCAGGATACCTGAACTAAAGAAGCAGCTAAATTGCCTTCATCAGAAAAGAAAAAAATGTAACTACAAAGGAATACCTGAATGAATTCGTAATATATTCTGCCGGGAGTAGGTTTTAGAAATAGAGTAAATGAAGTGCATAAATTTGGTCTGTAAAGGGGGTCAAAATTGCAATGGGTAAAAAAGCAGTTTTCTCCACTTATTCTGGCAATAAAAAACTATGCCTCCGCACACCAAAGGAATAAAGAAAATACCTAATAATTCGATTAAAAATATTCGTTTTGAAATGAAATTATTAGTTTTATGCTAGTAATCATCTTGATGGATATCAAGGGATGAATCAATTAAATGCTATGGTATCAGCAAACTACTTAGCTCGAATTTCCAATCAATGCATTTAACAAATGATACGAAGTCACTCGAACGGGTGCATATACACCGGTGTTGAAATTCGCCATGAAAAAATCATTTGACTTGACCGGGATTCGAACCCGGATCTCACAATTGCCGGTCAGGTGTGTTAGCCAGTTACACCCTCGAAATTCGCCTTGAAGGAAGATGGCTTGGTGGTGTAACTGGCTAACAGACCTGATCGGCAATTGGGAGATCCTGGTTCGAATCACGGTTAAGTCAAATTATTTTTTCATGGCGAATTTCAACGTCGGTGTACTTAGCTCAAATTTATTTGACTTGGTGGACCCGCAAATCGTTATATCGTACGTATGTCGGGAAAAATCATTGTAAGAATTAGATGCCCAACCTTTTACACTGATAGTTTAGAAGTACTAATGTCAACTTGCAGAATTTTAATCTTGCGTGGTGTTATAAAACTTCAGGAATCAATACCTTTCCGCATTCTTGTTAGATTATTGGCTTTTACTGATAATTATGAATAAATAATAAGGAAGTTATTTGACGAAAAATTTACTTTTACAACGAAACTTTACGTAAGTTTTACTCCCTTTTTCTAAAGATCAATCCCATTAGCGCTAAGCCGAGGATTTCCTCAACTTTGTAATGAGACTTGATTTTGATATAACTGAATAAATTTGAGCTGCCCACATTTTAAACAATTGTATGAATAATAGCATAAATCAGCATTAAATATTATTCGATCACGGAAACGTTCACAAAGAGGATTTGAATAAGTAAGTCTCATCAATCATAATTTTGTAAATTTAACCTAATACATTTTTTCGTGGCGTTTTAGTAAATTTATTCGCGTTCTGTACTGATCCGAATTTTAATAAATGCCGCTAATTAGTTTGCAGTCGTATTTTCGAGTTAATTAACTCATCTGCGTATGCTTACCTATTTAAACCGTGTTTTAATTTAGAAACCATAAAAAACATCAGTTATCGAATCTCTTTCAAGGCCTACATCTTGATGGTCGGGAGAGTTATCAAGGTGAAAGCCATCGGTTATTATCTTCTTTTAAAGCTTTTGAGAGGCGCCATGTAGTATTTTTTGGTAGATTGGCCAGATTTTTGTAAGAAAATGGAAGATAGCTTTTGCGGGGCTTTAATTTCCTTGCGTCCTTTTAAATCCACGTTTTATTATTCCAGATAAAAGAAGCTGGGAAATTTTGCAGTATATCCTTCCCTGCTATGGTATATAAGTAGTCGTTAGATTATGTGTGAACCTATTTTGTGGGTGCGTATAGCCAAATAAAATGTATAATTCTCATGTGAGCTTAAAATTAAATGCTTTTTAATCAGATCCGTGCATTTTGTGCGCAGTTTTAAGGCGCGTTTATTTGTTTTTTGTTTTTGCAAACAATTCTTTTACTTCCTCTAAATTACGATTTATTCATCCTTAGACCTCTCAAAATGGCACCCCTGATGTCATGTGAAAGATATAAATAGCTAAAAATTGTGAGTATATCCATCAGGTTAAACAATGAACCATTTCATTGGTAAATATATTCGAGTTATTATGAGGGACTGGTCTCGGTTGTATAAATGAATTCAATCACTTAGTTACGCCAACGTTTCGAATTTGTATTCATTCATCCTCATGGCTTGAGATTAATATCAGGCTGAGTACAAGCCACAGTCAAAAAGTGTAATAGGATGGTGAAACTGTTTCCATCCATTTTTATATCGTAAATGGCAGCAGGAACTTTTGTGACTTCAGGTTTTAGTGGGACTTCAGGTACAGGAAGACCACGAACAATGAATTGTGAAGAATATGTATTGGAAGCAAAATAGAGGGATGAACACCAGGCAGAAGACCAAAGAATTAATAGATCGACCAATGAGAAAAGTGTATAATTTAGGCTATGGGAGCAGGGGGACTCCTGTTATCTATCTAAACTATCTGTTCTGAGTGTACTGTAGCTAGAAAATGTTCACCGTTTTAGTTTTATTTGATTTTAGCAAAGCATTTGAGCGCGTTAATCACTCAAGACTACTTCCAATAATGAGATTTCTAAATTTTTCCTGCTCGGTTCTGGACTGGTTCTATGACTATGTCACTGGGCGCCGCCAAGCAGTCAAAGACTCAAGCGGAAACATTTCTAAATGGAATGCAGTCACCTGCGGCGTTCCGTAAGGGTCTGTACTTGGACCTATGCTTTTATCTATTTGTATACTTAATCTCCCTGAAAACATTAAGTACTGTAAATATATGCTTTACGCAGATGACCCGCAAATCTACCGACACTGCCTTCATCATGACCTCGGCAATATCATAGAGAAAATAAATGAAGATATTGCCTTAATATCTGATTGATGTAATAACAACTATTTAGTCCTAAAGTGTGCTAAAACTAAAGCCATTATCATTGGCTCCTCTAAGCTTGTAAAAAGTTCGACCTTAATGTACTTAATTCCTAATGTAAAGCTGGGAGGTATTTGCGTTCTCTTTTCAGCCAGTGTCAAAAATCTTGGGGTCACATTGTCAACCAACCTTTCCTGGAAAAATCATGTTCATGAAATCTCGAATAAAGTTATCAAAATACTCTATCAATTAAAATTAAACGAGGAGTTTTTGCCTGTTGATACTAATAAACTTATTGTCATCCATAATTTTCCCTCTTTTCGATTATTGCTGCTTGGTTTACAATGATATCCCAGATGAGCTTGATTTAAAACTTCAGCGCTTATTCAATTACTGTGTAACATTTGTCTTCGGTCTACGAAAAGATGCCCATATATCACTATACCTTAAGGAAAGGGTGGCTCACTACAAAACAACGACGTAAATATTTCCTTGCTACATTCCATTATGTATTATTTCGTCTTAAAAATCGTGAATATCTTTTTAGTTTCTTCAAAACTATGCCTAAAACAACCCATATAACAACCAGAATAGATGTCAATTTCATTTATAACCCCGCTCATTGGACCACCTTCCATAATTCCTTCCAAGTGGTAGGGTCGTAACTTTGGAATTCAATCACTGAGGAGCTATAAAGCGTTTCCACCATTACTTGCTTTAAATCAAAGATGTATTTGTCACTACTTACCGACTCATTATGAGTAATTTGTCGAGTGCACAATGGTATTGTTAGTTTTTCTCGTTACTTTTCTATTGCTATAATTGTTGTAATTGCATCACAATTTTTCTTATAATTCATACGTTACATAGTTATTTTGAATTTTATTTTTGAATGTCACTGACACGAACATTATAATTTGTAATTAATCGCTTGTGTAATGTAGCATGCTGTTACGATATTTATTGTTTCAACTTATGGTAAAACCTATAGTATTTCTGCTGTCTTTTATGTTTTTGTACCTTCGCTCACAGCAAACAACTGTATATTGTTATTAACAGATTTTTATTTGATGCAATGTGATTTTGTTCTTTGGGGACAAACAGTCCTAGAGCAATAAACCTTATTTTCAATTTCAAATTTCAATCCTCTTTACTTGGTCCATTATTTGTAATCCTTGGTCTTCATCTGGGGACTTTACTATCTATTTTACTTTCGAATATATGTTCTTCACAAACCCATTGTGCTTCAGGGTGTGTTCAAACCATCTGGTTCTCCTTTTCTGTAGAGTGTTCCGTATGATGCATTCCTCTACTAATCTTCCGTAAACTTCTTCATTTCGTATTTTTCCCGTCCATTTTGTCTTCAGCATTCGCCTCCAGCATCAGGATTCGAAGGCTTCTAGTCTGTCCTGGTCTGATTTTCCAATCGTCCAAACCTTTCAAGCCGATGTACTTTAGTTCTTTTGTTCTCATGTTCATGAATAATATAAACTTACGTATACCGTCTTCTACGTCTTTCCAGGCAAGATGTCTGCGGCTGCATTGGTGGCGCTGTCGGCAGTACTGCTGCTCCTCCTGCCCGAATCGTCCGTGGCGTCGCCGCAGTCGAGCATGTCCATGCACCACCAGCAGGCGGTCTGTCCGATGGAGTGTGACTGTGGCCTGGACGAGGGCGGCCGCAGGAGGGTGTCGTGCCGCAAAGGCGGCATGAGGGATCCCATCCCGGTCACTTCGATGCCGCCGGACGCCGAGGTCATCGTGATCGAGGCTCCGCCAGAGGGACCCTCCAACAATCTCACCATCGGACCTATATTCCAGGTTAGAAACGCAATATATATTTAAAAGATTACTTTGACTTTCACATGTTTGCCTGGGTTAAATCTTGTAATTGATGTTTTACCTACTTTCTGGTGACGTAGCGCTCTGTAATTTAGTCCACAGGCCCGATTCCGTTGACAACTCAATAATCGCCATATTTGCAAATAAACACAAGGACAGTTTCAACTCTTTTATTCTCGTCAACGACCAGAGTTTCAGCCCATTATGCCATCATCATGGCGTGGAACAATTTCAACACTTTAATTTTTGAATGGCATAATGTGCTGAAACCATGGTCAGTGACGAAAATAAGTGTGGAAATTGTACCAGTGTTTTTTTCAAATATGGGAATCCACAGGTTCTACATAGGTCGAACCAATATGCTCTCGCATAAACACAGTAATCCATTTAAATTATGAAGATACTATTAATATAACCTTCATTGTAAGGTTTTCTTAAGAATGGGGTGTTTATCTGCGTAAAATATGGTAACTTAAATTGACAAACTTCCCGATAACTCAGAGGTATGGAACTTTGTTCATAGGCTCACATCTAGTGACAATAAATTTATCAATATTCACAATACTGAATAAACTAT
The DNA here is from genome assembly GCA_963169105.1 of Ceriagrion tenellum. Classification (NCBI taxonomy): domain Eukaryota; kingdom Metazoa; phylum Arthropoda; class Insecta; order Odonata; family Coenagrionidae; genus Ceriagrion; species Ceriagrion tenellum. Next base: position 89,695,843 of record OY720635.1, on the reverse strand, counting down.
ACGATTGCATTTGAGGGATGAACCGTCAATTACAGCGACCATCTTCTCCGCGTAGAAGTCATTCTCCTTCATAGTTGCTCTCGTTCTTGGACTGATCCGTTCCATGACCCGCTCAATAAAAGGCGTAGCATTACTAATAACTCCTAAAACAAATGAACAATTCAAAAACATTTGAGCTGGACTCATTACAAAAATCTGAGATGTAATTTATAAAGATAAGATAATATTTTTAGTGAAGCGAGTTTTATGAAACTGTAAAATCATTTTCTAAAGTAGTAGTTCTTGATAAGGAGAATGGGGAGAATAACCATAGGATGAAGGCGAATTTTGAAGTAATTGAAAAAAAGGATGATTTTGTGTACTTGGGTAAGATGTATACGAAAGAAGGATGGATATATGATGGGAGAAAGAGACGTGCGAATGCTGGCAGGAAAGTGGTAGGTAGCATGTGGAGCATATCAAGGAATTAGTGCTTGTCTAAGAGAGCGAAAATTGCCCTGTACAAAAGTGTACTCCTTCCCACTTTGCTCTATGGTAGTGAAACATGGGTATGTCAGGATAGACATAAGAGTAGACTAAACACCTTAGGGTATGAGTTATCTGAGGAGTATTTGCGGCAAAAGTAGGATGGATAGGGTCAGGAATGAGTGGGTCATGAATGAATGTGGGTTAAATGCTCCAGTAATGGACGTGTATGAAAGGAGTGTGCTTCGTTGGTTTGGCCATGTTGAGAGAATGGATGAGAGTCGAATAACGAAACGGATATATAAGAGTGAATTGAATGGTGCGAGAGGTAGAGGTAGGCCGAGAAAGTTTTAGTTGAATGTGGTTGAGGAAACTCTTAGAAGGCGGAATATTAAGAGTCTTAAAAACAGGAGGGCATGTATGAAGCAGTGTATGGGGGTAAATGAGGCAAAATAGCGAAACGTTTTTCAAGGATAGGTTAATATGTAGGAAATTATTGAAGCAGAGTTCAGTGTACAAATATGTATTAATGAGTGAAACGTTGTGACTGTGCCTACCCCGGAAGGGAACGGCGATATTGGTATGTGTGTAAAATAATTTTCCTTCAAAATTCTGTTTTTGCTATGTATTATTTATTTCAACACTGCAATTCGAGCGGACTGAGAGTGCTTAGCCGTCTCTGCACCTACAAAAATTTACGCCGATTACAGCATACCAAATAATTATTTTTTGCTTGCACGGCAATTTGTGTAAATGTAAACTTGTGAGCCTGACGAAGACCCCATGAATTTATCCCACATTGAGCGCACACGACAGGGTCGGTCTTTTGAAGAACAACAGTGGCTTTGCGTCACATTCAGGTTCTCCATGTGGATCATTGAGAAGGCATCACGTCATCAAACTGTAGTTTAACAGCCAGAATTACAACCTTATTGGTTGTTATTTCTGTTGTCAGGCTACTTATTTGCGTATGCAATTCTACGTCCAATCCCTAATAAGCTAGGAGGAGTTATTGCTCTAGTCATATCAATTGTAAGTTTAATTATTATATCTATGTATCATAGATTATTATGAGGTTTATAATTTTATCCAATAAATAAAGTACTATGCTGAGGGATAGTAAGTACAGTAATCTTATTAACAAGAATTGGAGCACGTCCAGTAGAAGACGTATTAACTAAGTTAACTAATAAGCTTTGAGAAGCATGTGTTTTGAAAGCTTAAGATAAAGATATTTCTTTATTAGTTATACTAATTTTTTCATGCTATATTAAGATAGATAGAAATCAAAACTTAAAACCTTTAAAAAAATTAAATAATTTAATGCTACAGGTAAAAAACTTTTTCCAGCTAAATATATGAATTTATCATAACGATACCGCGGAAGAGTGCCACGAGCCCAGATAAAGCAAAAATAAATAAAAGTTAACTAAAAAAATTAAAGAATTAATATAGCAACCCAAAAATATGACAACAAATAATATACTTATAAATGAAATTCTTGCATATTCAGATATAAAAATTATTACTTTACTTTCTTTTGAAAGGCATGATGGAATTGACGAATTAGCGGTTGTAAAGTAATAATATCCATCATATATTCAATTCATTATTATTAACTAAGTAAAACATCCTTGCGCCGAAACGGCTCACACCCATGTGTCCCTGCGTCCAAACGGCCCAGCGCCAAAACGCCCCTGCGCAAAAACGGCCGAACCCAAACGGTTGCGCCCAGGTGTCCCATTCCCTAGTCGTAATGATGTGATATCTTTCACCCATGCACATAACTCCTATCAATCTTCATTTGTGTTACTTTCGCATTCTTGGTCACGATTCTTGGATTTCAATACGTTAGGACCTCTAAAATGGTGGTTATTCATCCTCTGGTGATTGTCTGCGATGAGTGCAAAAGGATTCTGACCAATCAGATAACATGGACTGCTGTTAACTTTTCACCAAGCGCCACTTCGTGGAATAATATTTTATTCGAATCCTTATTGAAAATAAGAAATGTACTCTTTTGCAGGTATTTACTATTGTAAAATGTATTTTACAACTTACTGTATCATCAGGTACAATTGCTTATCTTACATAGAATAGAATAGGGAATCCTTTTTTGCCTGGAAATCCTTTTCTAGGCAAAATTTCTTCTTGCATTTCAAACCGCCTTCCGATTCCGGATGGTAGCATTATACACTCCCTGACTCTTTCAAAATTTTAAAAAAACGGAAAAGACAAAGAGGATAGGTTATTCAGGCCGAGTATTTAAAAATTTAAATGCAACAGTTGTAATGTAGCTTACATAGGTCAAACTGGACGAAGTTTCAAGACACGCATCAAAGAACACTCACGAAGATACTTTTATATGGATACCAACTCACAGTTTTCCAAGCATCTGCTGGATAATAGTCTCGTATGTGATTTGCCCCTCGAAATTTTACATGTTCTACCAAAAGGCTTAAAGATGGATGCTTTAGAGCAGATGGAAATTATCAGAGAGTCAAGCAACCTTTACCACGAGCGCCACGAGTTACTTTTTCCGTGTTCCACGTCACACGTGTTCCACGGCACGCAGAATTTTTTTTTCACGTTGGGGTCTCCGACGCGTGGCTTCTTGAATTGGAGAGTAGACAGCAGCAAAAAGAAATGTATCTCACAAGCAGTTTCTTTTTTAATTTCCACAATTCAAGCAGTGAATGCAAAACAATTTAATGAATATCGGAAAAGAAATTGAGGGGCTAGTTCCTCTCCGGGGGCGAAGGGCGAATAGGCGAAGCGCCAATTCCAGACTCGCCTCCTTCCTTCTCTGCCGTCCAACCGGGTTCATGTCTCCTCGTTCGGACGTCGTCGCCTCCGGTCACGTGATCTTCGACGCAACCTCAATACTCCTCCCTCGCCACTCACCGGAATTAATGACGAGAGGCATGCGGTGCACTCCACAACATGGATACAGACTGCTGTATTTTCGTATAAATTTCAACAACATTAAATGCTTAAATTTCCCCAGGATTTGCAAAAATTGCTTAAATTTTTTACAAGAGATGCTTGTATTTTCTGTAATAAATGACCTTTGTCATATTGTCATATATATGGCTGAGCGTGCGTCATCAATGGTGGAATGCCCTCCAATTGCCAGTAATTTTATAATTTATTCCCTCGTCGAAGTCGGACTATCTTTCGTCGCTTAGAATTTGGATATTATTAATGCGGGAAGTAGTGTAGAGGATTTCATTTTCATTAAATGAAACCTCATGCTAGCTGCTCTGAATGCATGTTGCGCTCCAAATGAATACGAGAAATGAGCGTTTGATCTGTGATATATATATTTAGCAAGAATGGAATGTTTTATAATTCTTCCTTCGTTCCTTTTGCCTGACAAAAGAGGAGTGTTTTATTTATTTTTTTTTGAAAAATGATGAGAGTCGCCTTTTTTAACCGTAGTCTGTGCCCCATTCTTCGATTCCCGTGCAATTTTTTCACGGTTCCTGGGACGCGGCGCGAGTGATGTTTTCATTCTCGCGTTTTGCTTGATTCCAATGTGACTTTGTGCTCCACTTGCGGCTTTTAGCATTCGACCCAGTTGACATATGAGACTCCCTTTTGAACGATGACGTCTTAATTAAGACAGGATTTACTGTCTCTCTCTGGTGTTTTTTTCTTTTCATGCCATCGCGACACATCCCTTTGCTTCCTGATTATTTCTCCTCTCTGAAGAGGACTCGGTCATGTAATGGGGTTTTTGCAGACCTAATTTTCAGAGCGTTTACGCTTGGTTACCTCCGCCTCGTGTGTTGTTAACAATTTTTATTGCCCATTAAAGAAAAAAATAAACAGAAAACCAAACGAATGGAATTAGCTGTGGTGAAATGAGAGTGGTCATTGATGCATGATTAGTTGTGTGCGTGAGGTGAGATTACTACTGCTTGTAAGCTGCTAAGTCAAGCATAAAAATCATTCTTAATTTAATTATTTGTCGTTCAGCAAGGAGAAGATGTCAAGATTGGCATTGTTTTTTTGACAAATGTTATCCTGGGGTCTGATGTATAATTGAGAAATTCAGCGCTTCTGTTCCAATTTATTCTTTATTTACCCTAAAAGTTAACTGTTACTATACTATATACATAGCTCTATTCCTGTTGTAGGGCATCAAGTCAAGAACTATACTTGTTTTCTCTCCGAGATCAACCATATTAATTTTTTGTTTTTGTGGTATGTTGCCCACCGAAAAAAAATAGAATATAACCCCCTCGGTTTTTTCCTCTGGGAATGATGAAGCTCATTAATAAACGATGATAATTATTTGTTTTCTCCGTGAGATTTGATAGTTATAAATCACTATTACAGTTTATATCGGGAATTTACAAAATTAAATGCCGTCCAATGTCCTTTTCTCCTCGTGAAACAAAACTGCTGGGCCCTTTCTCTGTCTTTTCAGTATTGATAACTGAAATTAGAGATGAACGATTCAGTACGGAGTTTTTTGTTCTTGCAATTTTAAATGTGATGAATTCATCCAATATTGAAGTAAAAGACGGGAAACTTGCAGAAAAGTTTGGTTTTATTTTTAGTTCTCAGAACATTTGGACGGAAGCTTGGAAAACAGATACCCACTAATGCAAGAAAAAAGTAGCTAATTACACTTGCCATGATTAGATGAACACTTATTTCGTTAAGCATATGTCCTTACAGCAAAGTTTGGCATTTTATGTTGAAAAAATATGTGTGGGGCCGGTATTTAGACAGCCTTAAAAAGAAAAATCAATATGATCGTATTACTCAAATGGTTTCTCATCCCTTCTGCGTAAAAACGACAAATTCCACCATGCATACTATGTCTCCTCTTGTTTCTTATTTTTTTATAATCTCACAGTAACTGGTAGATTTTTTTCGAGAATAATACCGCATAATGACTTGTCATTTTCCAGCATGTTATAATTTTTATGAAATCGGATACGTCTGAGATAACGTAGAGGGTTATGCAATAAATGAATGTAATGCTGTAACTTTTCCAACAAAAGTGTAACCGGTTGTTGACGGAAAAACGATGATATAAAATTCATCGAAAAAATTTAATTGCAGCTCTGTATAAAACTGTGTTTGAGCATCTTAATTTTAGTTTAGACATATTCTGCTATTCGTAGAAGTGGTACGTTATACTTTGAATTACTTTTATCAAGCAGTGAGTGTTTACCAAACACATATGTCGGAGAATATATGCTAACGTATAGTTTATTAACCTTTTCTGAATACACTAGAATTTCGTGTTAGCTTTTTAACAGCAGAAATCTCACCTCTCAAGGTAATATTTTCTCGTAATCACAAGTTCATGCTTATCAATGTGTTACCTGAACGACTCACAGCATTTTTATTGATAAACAAAATTATGTCTCTACACGTCTTAAGTATATCGTTGAATGAAGTTAATGCAAGAAGAGTCTTGGGGCTTTGGTGAGAGCTGTAACGCCAGGCTCCCGTTTATTTTGTTCCGGTTAATTATTGTTTTTATGTTCGTTTAATGTGTTTCATAATATTATTTATTTGTTTGCTTCATAAACCGAAAATGTTTGTTAGTTTAACTCTTCAGTAACATTTTGCTACACGATTGGGCGCGCGGGCCACACCGGTGATCCAAATTCAATTTTTTGAATTGCCTAAAATTTTAAATTTTTTTGTAAAATATTTTTACAGGCAATAAATGTAGACTAATATCTATCGTTTATTTAGTTTTTTTTTCATTATGAAACATTCATAATCATTATTGGAACAAAACCCAAAGTCGTTGAAAGATCGTGAAATATTTTGAGCTTTGAACATCCATTGTGACAAAATTTATATAAAATATCCAACAATTGTAATATAACAGATTATAATATAATAATGTATAAATTCTATATAAATAATTAATAATAAAATAATGCCGACAGAAAAAGGTTACACAGTTAGTCACGTAGGCCACATTTGCGGCCCAGTCATGCTGGCTCCCTTTCACACGCTATTTCATACTAACCCTGCAACAATTTGTTACAAACGACCATGTGAACTTTTGAGGACTATAATTATATTATGCCATCCTATGAGATACGGCATACAAATGAAACACTGTGAGCCACCCCTGTGGCCCACGCGCCTACTGAAGGGTTAAATTATTTTCACGAGCTTATGGTTTTTATTTATTTGCTTCGACATTGTTAAGAATTTGTTTAAGTTTTTGTTTTGGTGGAGATGGGCTGTTCAAAAAAGAGTTAGAAAAGCGTTATGAGTCCAAACGTTAGTACTGAAATTTCTTTTCCTTCGTTTGGAAAAATAAAATATATCAAGAAAATTGTGTACCAACTATCTTAATAATAGCACTACCACGCAGCAAGGTGTTACAGTGCCATTGGAAATGTTAACCGTGATGAGCTCTTTTTCTTAGCGAATCCAAGTCTGAGTGAAAATTGTGGGAATTACGTACTTCGAGTTCAAACTGTCTTTTCACGTCAAATTAGCTGGTGATCAAACTTCAGTTTTCAAGGGAGGAAAGAAAAAGGAACGATTTTTGAGAGAATTTTCGCGAAAGAGCCCATTTTAGGATACAAATCGGCCATAATCAATGGAATCTAATTATCGAAAGGATACATACGTCCAAATCTGAAGCCTTGATTATTCAAGTGAAGGGCATTACGGACTGTTATTCGTAATTAATGATAAAACAGCAGCTCAGGCGTTTTAATCGCTTCAACTTGTCTGTGCCAAGAGGAGTTATTTGAAACAAAATTTATTCCTCCGGGATCAAGGCCATTTTGTTCGCTTGGGAAACCAAGAGAAATTTCGCCAGCGATAAATTGTGAATGCTTGAAAAATTGCTCTCCGGGAAAGTCATAATTTATTATAAAAGGATCCGAAGATACACTCGAAGTTGGTTCCCCACCTAAGCCATTTCGAACACTCAAAACATAAATCTTGTCACTTACAGTGGCATATATCTCTTCTCTTTTTTTTCTGGATGCAAACCAGCCTTTGCCCACCTTTTGATTTTTGTAAGGGCTAGACTTGAATATGGTACGGTTTGGAAGAAAGCAAAAAATGTGTGCCAACTCTAATCGGCGTTGAGGCATTGGATTCGTAAATCCATTGTTTTGCTTCATTTGAGACAAAACTTGATCCTATCATATACTAATTTAATGAACCCGTAACATAGGTATAATTTATAGCTACTTCTGATAGCTTCGTAAAAGTAATACATTTTGGCTTTAAAAACGATTAAAAGGTATATATTTCTCGGTAAAAAGTTTAAATATTTTAGAAATTTTAGATAACTTTTCAAGTCGTGAAAATAAAAGTACCTGAGATTTCTTTTCGGTTAAAAAATCAGTAATTGAACATATTTTGGTATTCCTCAGGACTTTGAAGTTTAAAAACCTCTATATTTGGCTTATCCGGTCACTTACTGCCCGGCATTAGATGGAATGCACTCTATCTTGGAATAGAAAGGCCTAACTTTGGTCTTACTTTAAATGCGTTCTTGGTATAGGATTTGGTTTTAAAAATGCTGAACCTAACGATTCGCCTTCAAAAATGTCTGCAATACAGAGTGATTCCTCAAAATTAGCAAACTGTCAATGTGAGATGTGTGGATGATACGTGGAATAAAACTCCCACTCATCATTTCCTGATTTTCAATTTCAGTGGAAATTATGGGACTGTGGGTGTTTCATATCGACAATCCATTCGTTGTTTTTACATCATCTCCGCACTACACGTATTATAAGCGAGAACGCCAGTTTTCTAGATATTTACTGCCTATAATTCTTAGTTGGGCAGTAAGTCTACCGGGAAAATCCCTCCAGTACACAGTTCATCTTCGGATCGCAAGGGTGTGATGTCATGTCAGCCGTCTCTCGTGCCGTTTTTTGCCCGCCAGATGGTCACGTATTCCGATTCCCAGAGGATCATAAAAAGGTCCGGTTCCTCCTCCTGGACCCTCATAATCTTTCAACCCTTCCCCTATTTTCGGGAAACCATGGGCTTTAAAAAGAACGACAGAAGATTCCTTGCGTATTATGATCCGTGGAATTCGTCTCTTACCTGCTAATGTGAGCATGTATCCGATCATATTCGAGATGATTGTGTAATCCAGGAATCATTATTGTACGAGGCAGTTTTCCATTCAGAATGAATCAATCATACCGTTGAAATTAGTCGAATCGCTTTAATTCCTCAAAGGGTATGGATTTAATGAAACTTTGATCGACTAATATCCGTTTGATCTTCACGCTCATCGTATATGGACGTAACATAATAAGAGAATTTTTCTCTGGATTCAGATGTTTTATTTATTATATACTTTGTGAATTCCATAATTAAAACTTATGCATCACCATATTTTTTGTTCTTTACAATATCGGTATTGTACGTACAACACATTTTTGCCCAAGAGTCATAATACATTATGTACTTTTTCAATCCTCCTCTCTTTTTCGTTATAATTATTGCATCTGCACGGTTCGCATCGACCATAATCAAATAAAAAATATTTACATTTTGTAAATGGTCCTATTTTTAGGTGTCATAAAATGTAACAAGACGTCAAAGTAATGCTTAACTTCGTTTTAAAGAATGACAATTTGATTTGGAGTACAAAAAAATCTATGTTGCCAGTTAAACTCCATATTCGCCGATATGGGGAAACATTAAATGTTTCTTAAACGCCAATTCATCTTTCACTGCAGTGATTTAGTGCAGATTTTAATTATACATTTTTTGGAGAATATTTTGTTGTTTAATACCTCGTCTAATACCTCTTTCACTCTGCAATGATTAAAATGGTGGCTCTAACTGAGCTGCATTTACATTTTGTGTGTGTCCAGAATATTAATATAAACAATGCATTCTCCCGGAGAAGTCCAATTTACCTGTCATCGTTGTGATTCCGTCTTTCTGCTTGACTCTCAATTTTCTAAACTCTCATTTCAGTCAGGATTTCAACTCACCTCCGTTCATACACTTTTCAAATACTGGTAACCAGGGCCAACTCCAGTAGCTGCAGCGTAGTGAAAAAATAGTTTTGTAGGGTTGGTGATAACTTGTGTTTGTACGGAAATATTCTGGTCATTATTCAAATGACCACAGAAAGCTAGTAATGTAAAGGGACATTATATTGTGGAGGCCATAACTAATTTTTATGAAATGTAAACAGCTCTGCTGAATTAAAACGCTCATGACGGTAGTAACGAGGTCGTTTTGCAACGTGAGGCTTAAGAGTTTAGGTTGAGGTACATTTAATTTTTCGCTTAAAATTTTATATTGGTCGGAAATGGAAATTAGGACATTTTTCATAGACATCAAAGGTGGAAAAATGACTCCAAAAATAACTCAATACGTTTTGCCGTTTCTACATCATTAGCATCCTCCGCCTCGACATCTCCCTCACCTTTCGGACATTGAATTTTACTTATTAGTACAGATTCGAGGCATTCATATGAGTCCTCTAGATGTTTATAAGTAAAAATATATGGTAGTTTACTGGAGTGAGACAGAAAAAGGGATAGAATCTGAAGCCCAATGCAATTTTTATGTTTTCTAAATATCACTGTGCTCTGCACTACAGGCATTTTCTCAGTAGAATGCGATTTTAGCATTCCTAGTCCTTTTCCTACACCACCATTTTATAAATTACTTTAACTTGACAATCAGAAAATGTGTCTTTGTTCAATGAGACTTTGCTGGATCGCGCATGTAAACGATTGTGGCAAAATAATGCCGTTTCACTTCCATGCTTGCAGTCAAATTCCGAGCTTGAATTTCCTCCATCTCTTTGCTTCCTCGATTTCTTCTGTTTTATAATTTTATATGAAGGAAAATGAATTCCAAATCTGAATTCATTGGCAGCGTAAAACGGTTCGTCCAAAGTTGAACCTTATCAATTTACACCAGCTGTTGACATTGGGTCGCTGCACCTTCAGATAGGATTCGTTGTCTACATTTTTAAGCGAGTGAAGTGGAGAATCCAGTGATTGAAGTCCATTCGTGTATGTACCGTATGCCCTTGCCCTTAAGTGGTTGAAAATTTAAAAAATTTTAAAAATATCTGAAGAAAAGCAGTTCTATTTCACCCTGAACAGAGGAACTCCCCCTACAAAAACAATTTACATGTCATATGGGTTCCCAAATTCCCCAAAGTTATAATGACCCGAACGTGAGTGCTTTCAGAATCTGTTTAAACTAGTAGAAAGAGGTACCTTTACGTTTCCTCTGTTATTTTAATAAAAATATTTTTCCATCCAGCCACTAACGCAGTTTTTCAACCGAGATCCTTCCACAGGCATTTTTCTCAGGGAATTGTGTACATTTTACTAAACCAAAAGGAGGGACAGAAGTTTAATTCGGTTACTCTTCAATAAAAATTTGAATTATTGGAACGTTTGAATATGAAAATTTACTCTGCTTTATCTTAGATCCTTTAAATTACTTGATGGAAATAGTGTCATCAACCGATTCTTTTCATTTCATATTTTCTCATTTCTCTTCATATTTTTATCGATATGTATCTTTCTCCGCCATGTGCGGGAAGTATTGAATAACCCCAAGTATTAACGTGACTGCGGTCCGGGAAACTAAATACGATTCATACAGTTATTGCAAACTGTTAACTACTTATATATATTTGGGAAAGTTTGCTATTCCAATCACAGTGTCATTTTCACTTTATTCGCTCGTTCTGAAATAACTGATAACTTAGCTTATGGTCAGCTAATCCATATATCCTTTTACCTTACTACATTCGATATCTGTTCATGAATATGCCGAATTAATGCATTATTTTTTTATGAATTTTTTTATGCTCTTCATTGTGAATACGTTTACCTAAGCACTGTAATTACAGTCGAAATAAGGAGATTTTAATTTTAGGGAAGCCTATCTACAGTACTTCTTTTGCACATATAAGATTCCTTTTACATTGAAATATGAAAACACAGACCCAAGGTAGATTTAGCATTAGAAAGGTGTAAAATATGTGATAACTATATGTTATCTCTTCAACAATCACGTGGCATGCCTTTCGGAAATAACTGCTAATATACTTAGAGGAAATGTGCAAAATTGACCCTTCATCTCGTTTAGTGTTGAAGATGGGATTTAATGTAACGATTAATTTTCCATTTTTTTCTTAAAGTTCAACCACCAAGTTAAATATTTTCTCCTTCATATTCAAAAGGTAGTGCCCGACAAACTTTCTATGAGTTAAGTAATGGAGTTTTTAGTATTTTGTGCGTTTTGCACGGCAAATTTCTTCCTGCTAGAGTGTTTAATTTTGCACAAGGCCTTTGCAAGTTTACTGCCAATTTGCTAAGACGCTCACCGTTGGATTTAGGTTATCCCGATTTTCCAGCGTTAAACCGTTAAATGGTCGCTTACTCGCCCAAGTTTGCGCTCCGAAATGCTAATCCAACCGTTTCTGTATGCCTCATTTGTTTGCGTGTTGGTGTGTGTGTGTGTGTGTGTGTGTGTGTGTGTGTGTGTGTGCGAACCTTGAGGTGGAGAGCATTTAAGTGCGAGTCCTTTAACACCATGCAACTTTATCCCTTTAATTCCCGCGGTCCACATTACGGAATATCGATGGCGAAAACTTCTACCCGAGAAGATCCCTTTAGGATGCTCTTACTGTCACTGACAAGTTTGTTACGAAATGATTATGGGAAATTTTCGGCTTGTTCGGGCTCTCGCACTCGTCGAGGTGAGGTCGAAGCTATCTGGTTTATGCGCCATCAATGAACCTCTTTAAAACTAGGAACCAAGTGTGGCGCCTCCATGGAGGTTAAACGAGTTATAATCTCCCTCGGCAAAAGAATGATGGAGCATAATTCCCCTGCACAGGTACCCGTACACGCCGGTTTCCACTTAACTCCCCGCGTGGGATAATCATAAGCACTTTTGTGCGCTTTGACACCATACATCAGGAGAACTCTCACATTAGCGATCATTTTTTCGATGTACGCAGTTTAGAACGTTCATACAGGGATTGCGGACTCAAATCACACCGATTACTTCAGAACTATGTAAGTTTCTTAGATTAGCCTTTTTACGTCGCGAAATTAAAATGAGCCAAATGGGGTGGAATTCTACTTCTAACACGATTTTTAGTTGTTAGAATACAACACCGCAAGAATGTTTTCAGATTCGTTTGAATTACAAGCGATATTTGGCTCTTCTAGTTCTTATAAAAATTGTGTATTATTCCGTAATGAACGAAAGAGCGAGAGTAGGTACTGCAATTTCTAGATAATTCCCACTCATGGTCTCAAATCTGGAAAGTGTGAAGATTTTGTAAATATTCCGATCATCCTTCCACACATTTAATGCAATAACATTTAGAATATAATCCTAATGATAAAACATTACCTTGGAAATAGGCTTCACAAAACTGATTCCACGGCGAATAGAACTACAAGAAGAGCAATCAAAATATTAATAAAAAAACAGCAACGAAATGCTAGCAACTTCGCTCACAAACTTGTTCAATCCACTCAAGCACACTGAAGCACTCAGTGTATTATCCTTTTTAGCTCCGAAAGCGAAAGCGTTCAATATAAAAGATTATAATACACCGGAAAGATGTCCATCTCTGTGCTAAAAACGCAATCTTTAAGGCAGTTTGAGCGAGTTAGTTCCCTAGTCATTACGGAGACCATAATCGAAATTTTCATTTTAATTTCAGTAGCTGTAGGAAGCATGAAGTGAACATTGTAATATTAGTAATAAAATAATATTATTTTATGACTGATTCTGAGTATATAAATAAAAATAACCACATAAGTCATTAACTTTACTTAACATTTTCATGCAGTACGTATAAAACTCTCTCACAACGGAAGTTTTGTTTATGATTCTGAAAAATTACTGCGGTGACACTACGATTTAATTTTAAAAAAAGCTGAGAAATCATACAAACTGCTCGCTGTTAATTTTTTGACGAGATCTAGGTGTCAGAAGTTCCTCATTTTTTAAAAAGGGTCTCTCCGGAGTGCACCCACGCATCATTTCCCTTGTAAAAGGACTGGGATTTTTCGTCAAAAATCTCTGAGAGAAGTTCAATAAGGAGCTGATATTTTGATAGTTTTGGAAGGGTGAGATTGTTTTCTTTGGAATGAGATCAAATTCATTAATTTCTAGGAGAAATGATATTTTGCTCTAACTACCTTAATCTTACCTTTCACCGTGTAAATATTAAGTCTAGGTATCGTTTTTTCTCATGTATTATAATTACTTAATAGATTTCACGCTATTGCCTAAAATATTCAATTTCATCAAAAAGATTAAAATATTTCTAAGAAATTACCACTTAAGGTACGTCCAAATAATTTAAATTCTTTTTATTCTTATCTTTTACCTTGAATTTGCTAATGTATCCATAGTTTAATACCATACTATTAATTTTCCATAGGAGATTAAAACTTATTAAGGGCAGCATTCTTCTGGGGTTTTCCACCAGGTGGAAACGCGGTGGAAAACCCCATAAGATTGCTGCCCTTATCATCACAGCACCGCGGAAGCCTTCGCTAGAAGATAGAAAGTTGTACTGGAGCAACCAGCTGCTCACGCTACGAAAACCGGAAACCGTGAAGCCTTTTGTCCTAGACCAGTGGTCGGAAAACTGATCAGTCAATAGAGCCAAATATCAACTGTACGACGTTTGAAATTTCTTTTGAGAGCAAATTTTATAACTTAAATTAAATTGGTAGTTACATTGCTATTAACTTAATTAGGGTACTCCTAAGCTGGCTTTTGCTAAAAACGTCCTCAATCTGATTGAGGTACATTTGCTGAGGTTGGCCCGTTCCAACTTTCCAATTCATATTCGTCGTGTATACTCGTTTCGTCTATCTCCTTTTGTTCATCCTCTCTAAATCTCTAAAAATGTCCAAACTATCTCAACATGCCTTTCTCGATCCTTGATATTACATTTTATTTCACTCCATTGCACTCCCTATAATTTACTTAATAAACTTTACTTTATCTTTTCAGTCTTAGTTACACTATTGGTACGTTGCATAACATTTGATATCATACAAAACTACGATATTATTTATTGATAAAATCAATTACGTGCGCACCTGCATGTATTTTGCGGAAGAGCCACACTCAAGGATCCAAAGAGCCGCCAAAGAGCCTGTGGCTCGTGAGCCAATGGTTACTGATCAGTCCTAGACCATAAAAATTCTTAACATATAATCATATTGGCAATAAATTTGTGGCTAATGTTACGAAGTATCATGAAGTTCGAGCGCAGAATGTATTATTCATGGATTTTTTACTAGAAAAAATATAATTTTATTCATTCCATTAATGAGGTGGCATAATTATGCTGTGATATAATGTTTCTTTACTCTGTTAGGGTAAGGATGCTCTTTGGCTAAAAATCAATTATTCCGTGAGGAAATAATGTTGGTTGAAATCGAGGAATTCAGATCGCTCGTGGAATTTTGTACTGCAGCGCAAAGCATATTTTGATTGGTAATTGCTCTAGAGATGTCTCTCTATCATTTTAGATGAATTTTTTTGATTGCATCCAGCGGAATTCAGCTCAACCTCCAAGTATTCTCTAATTTTACATAAATATTTTCGTTTGTTTCCGACAATGTCAAAATCCTAAAATAATGAGTCCATTAGTCTGGTAAGTTCATCCAATAGCTAAGTAATGGAGGGTTATAGCAGGAGGAATGTAACAGTAAATTATACTCATTTGTACGCTTCTCTCGCTATCGGATAGTAATTTAAAAGACGAGGCGAGATTTCCAGCAAACTTAGGTCATTAGCGATTCGGCAATCATTCATTTGAAAAGACCAAACTGAGAAGTACGTTCTTGCCTCCAAATGTTGAAAATACGCCTTCCTCTGGAGAACCCTTGTTCTAGAGGTGAGTAAGCGTGTGTTAATCATGATCTACAAATGAGTAGAAAAAATAAAGAGCTCATTTTTAGTGCATTAGTTTGAGAGAACGAAAATCATGATCAAATCTGTGCCAGTCTAAAATAATCGAAGTTATAAAAAAACGAGTTTTGACAACATTTTTTTACTCCCAAATTCTTAAATACTCTTTAAACATAGTTTTAAACTGAACATCTAATATTAAGTATGTTAACGAATTCAGCTGTAGGCCGAATCCCGTAATTGCCTCAAGATGGTTTCAATTGCTTGGTTTCGATCAGACTCGAGAGACTGATGAACAGCAGAGCTCTTTATTCTTGAAAACGACGTGTTAATATGAGAAGAACCTTCTCCTCTATCACTTAATATTCACATCCAAACTTGATATTTCAAAGAAAATAAACACTCTCTTACCACTCAAGCTTTCATCACGTTAGCGCGCGTTGCCAAGTCCATCGATTGCTTCATACTTTTTATGAATACTTTTGATAATAATAATTCTCAAGACAGCTCTTAGCCATCCTCGTGTCAACCAAATATTCGGCGGGTATATTCTGATGAACTGATTATTCCTGATAGCGTGTCCAAAAAGTTTTGCCCTTTTCCCTTTGATTTTTCGTAGTAACATATACTTTTTCACTTCTCAAACTTGCTGATCTCTTTTTTGTATCTGTTCTGATAGCTTCGGCCGTTAATCGTCAATATAACTTAAATGGAAATATTTCAATTCTCTTTTAACGACTCTTTTGAAGAGAGAAGAGGCTAACCATGAACGCCATGTTGCAATTGACCGAAATTCAGTGTCGCTTCTGCAAATGATCGGCTGAACATATTAAAGTAGATTAACCTGCGTAATGCCTGATCAATTATGAATATTATGTTGCTAAACGGTCACGCTTTAAATTTAAAGCATTTTTTAACCCCTAGAACAACCTTGTTTATCCATTTTACTTTGTTCGCCTATTTATTTCTTTACATAAGGAATACTCTTAGGCTTGAGATGGTAAAATTATTCTCGAGGCCAAATATGCAATACACTATAGGTACCATGCCAATTTTACAGAAACTATTGAATTGAACTATAATAATCATTTCTGAGTTGGCAACACAATGTCCAGCTCTCTGCCTTGTGTCCGCAGAGATATTTGGTGGACACTATAGTGCATGTTGGTGACGAATTGTCTCCTGCCAAACACTATTGAGGTGGCTTGTAGGGTGATATTTGTGTGTAGGCGGATGTAGTTATATGATCAAGATAGATATAGACATGTGTGCTGCAAACATTCAGAAGGACAATGAATGGAGTTGGTCTTAAAATAATCCTTGATGAACTTTCGGCTCGAATTAATTGGAAGAAACGCAAACTTATCACGTAGGACAGTAGGTTTCTTAAATTTATGACAGTGCGCCCTTCCATTTGGAAACATTGTCGAGCATTCACTTTACTTGAAAAATCGTTATAAGCCCTCATCAGATTTGCCACAATCAATTATTTTTCTTCGAGAAAGTAACACTAATTGTGATCAGAACAGACAAGAAATACTGTGAGAGTGGAGGATGGATAGAGGAAGGTCAGGCATTGGCATTACTCTATCTGTTGGGTTCGAAAAATGCCCTGGGTTTCACAGTTTCACTTCTCATCTGACGTATGGAGGACTAAACTTGATGTGCTCTCACTATGGCATCCGCAAGTAGGGTTCACGACTGCAATGACACATGTTTGCCACTGTCGCAATTCGTGCTCGAGTTTGGAAGTCGATGCTTTTCCTGAGCACCAGTGGTAGTGGATAGTGGTAGTGGATGAATGGTAGTGGAAATATTGAATATATTGTTTCAATACAATGATACTGGGCGCAAAAGCGCAG
Source organism: Ceriagrion tenellum (assembly GCA_963169105.1). Taxonomy (NCBI): domain Eukaryota; kingdom Metazoa; phylum Arthropoda; class Insecta; order Odonata; family Coenagrionidae; genus Ceriagrion; species Ceriagrion tenellum. Next base: position 89,678,606 of record OY720635.1, on the reverse strand, counting down.
GATTGAGTCCATGGCAATGTACGCACTTAACTTCAATTCACCCAGACGGGTCTAAATTGTGTTTCACGTTATAATTGGACACCTTGGGGTGTTAGTAATAACCTATTTTGGTCTACATTGTTATCAGTAAGATGTTATAGAAAAGAAAAAACTCATTATCCATAGCAGATTATGATCAAGGTAAAATTAAAAATCCTTATTCTACGTTTATTTAGCAGTATTTTCCACTAGATTACATAACAATCACTACCTTAATACTACGTTTATGAAACAATCTTCTTAACTATTCTAGCCTGTTTCGATGCTGTTGGATTTCTAAATGCTGAGAGATTATGTTGCATTTATCATTTTCCTCCCGGATTTTTCAGAATAATGTGAATTTAGGTACTACACCTTACCGTTAATCTCTCGCTCTCCACTCGAGGGTGGAGTTAAACTCCATTTCTCAGTATTTACATGATTTTCTAGGTTCCTTTCTATTTTAACCCCATTTGTTTTACTAGTTATCTCACTATAAACTAATTATTACTTTCGTATTTTCGAAACTACTTTTAGCGAATGTAATGAACATAGGCTCAAGGAAAAGATTTGCTAAATGTTTTATTTGGAGTGTTGTGTATTATGAAGCAGAAACATGGACATTCTGGAGGAAAGAGAAAAAATTCTAGAGGGCTTTGAAATGTGGCTATGGAGAAGAATGGAAATATTAAAAATGAATGATAAATTGAGAAACTAGGAAATGCTAGCAAGAATGAATGAAAAGCGGAATTTTTTGAAATCAATAAGAAAGAGGAAGGCCAACTGGATGGGACACGTCATAAGGAAAGATTGCCTGCAGAAAAGAATATTAGAGGGAAAGATCAAGGGAAAGAGAGGGTGAGGAAGATAAAGAAGTATCATGTTGACTGATATTATGAACGGAAGGAGTTATGGAGAGCTGAGGGAGGCAGCAAAGGATAGACGAGCATGGAGGGAGCAGTTTAATTGAAACCTCTCTGAGAACAGATTCCCTGTAAAAGAAGACTTTTTACATGCATATTTTTTTAAATTATCAATCTAATTGGCAGTATTTAGTACTTTGCCAACTGTCCGTCGGGATTTTGATATACATTGAAAATCTATTTATAAAGCATAGGAAAGTGTGTGTATTATATGACTTTTGCAAATTCAGACGTTTTAAAGTATTGTTTTATAGGTTTTTGTAGCAAAATATTACTTTATTTACTTGTGTATATTCTGATTGAGTTGCTGAACTTCTTTCTTGATTTCATGGACACATATATTTGTAAAAAAGTGATTTGCTGGGTATTATGATTGTAGTGATTGGTATCAAAACCTTTGAACACTCAAAGCCTCTTTTTATGTTGAGATGGTAACCCCAAAAACATTATCTATTTGGGGTACCTAATTCCACTTTGGAAGGTTGCTGGTATATATGATAGTTATATATTGATTGATTTTGTATCCAATGGTGGAATAAAATTTATTAATATTATTAAATTTGTAGCCACTGCATCAATGTGATCCCAGCTATTTCCAAATGTGACCTCGCGTCATGCGACGTGATTTTCCCCCGGCAGGCGTTCCCTCGCTTGGAGGAGTTGCGGGTGGTCGGCTCCGGCGTCCCGGCCATCGGCAGGCACTCCTTCTGGGGCGTGCCCGCCCTGCGCTCCCTCGACCTCTCCGGCAACCGGCTGACCGCGCTGCTGGACGACCACTTCATCGGTCTCGCTGACCTCCGGCACCTCCGCCTCGACAACAACCGCATCGAGAGCGCTCCCTCCGCCTCCTTCCGCCACCTCCACGAGCTCAAGACGCTCTCCCTGGCCAACAACAGACTCAAGGAGCTCGTCCCACGACTCTACTTCCGACTCGGCAAGCTCAGAAATCTGGACCTCAGCCATAACACGCTCGGAAACCTGGATCCAGAGGTGGGTTTTTATTTGTATTCTCTTTTAGGTCGTACGCCGTCGTCTTTCATTTCAGCGCTCTTTCTCATTTAATAGGAATCAGAAGATACGCAATTTCCGACGATTGAGTACTGTTTTTTTTAGTCTTGTATTTTGCTCCAGATTTCGATGCATCACATCATGAGCAGATAACATTATCTGATGATTCCGCATTATGGCCGGTAGCCGGATCATTTAGTTATGAGGTCCATGAAGTTATAGTTTTCATAAAAATATTGAGGGTGCAGGAACACATCGTCTATATGCATAACTTATTTTCTAGTTATTTGTAGCTTTGAATAATTGATCTAATCTTTTACCCCCAGATAAAATTTTAGAAAGTTTAGCCTATCAATGCACATGCTAATGCACACAATGCTAATGCACAAAATATTTAGTCAGTAATAATAAACAAACTGGTAATTCGTCTCAAAACAATTCTTTCGTCAAGTAATTGAGTCTCCAAGTGATTCATTTCACATCCGCGATCTTGTCCACTTATGGAACGCATTACTCTATGCCATTTGTTATGAAACCGATAAATTAATCGAATATTTCAGAAACAGTTGTTGAATGGTTGGAATGGCTTATTGTGGTCCTTTAACTTTAGAAATTGCATACGTGTCGTTCCTGCAACTAGCAATCAGTACGTCAAAATTTGGGTCAAAATTAAAGTTATTTTAATTTATGAAAATTTGATTTTTTTTAACTAATTAACTGATAATAATGAAATTCGATAGCCGAGTCTTCTGAACTCGTTTTCATAGTCTGCGCAGGTAGCCATCGAGACAATACCTTTTTATATTTTGGTACATTTTGCTGGCGTCAAATTTATTTTATGTCAACATTTGAAAATTCGTCTGAAAAAATAATGTTATTTTAAATTAATAAAATGCAAAACAAAAAATACGTGATAATTACTATTTTCTTAAAACTTATACGCCTTAATTTGTTAATGGTGGCATGATTTTCTTACTGTAGTCCATGGAAAACTACTTTCTATCTCATGAAAAATATTCATGCGTTTATTTTTCCCTCCTGAGTCACTTCTTTTGGCGCGCTTTTATGGTATTCTTTATATGAAATTACTTCTGTGACAGAATAATGTCGAAAGCCAAGTTTGAGTTTCTGGTGCAGTTCTGTCCGCATTGAACATTTTGCTACATTCGAGCTCCCAACTTATGTATGGAAGCGAGTAATTTTGAGGTACCCATTATCCTAAACTATTTTTACCAAAGACATGTTATGGATTTGATAACATATTATCAAATGAAAATGATTCTGTCCTTTATAAATATGCATGTTCCTTTAGCGTTTTGCTTGGAGTATTTTGTTTATTTTAAAAGCTAATACGTCGTACATTTACATTAACTGCTTTATATAGCCCTTTTAAATACGGTTATCAAAATCATTCTATGCTTTTCTGAATGGTTTGAAGATATTACCGCGTGTATTATCACTACTCATTAAATTAACCGCAATTCGGGTCATATATTCGCCAGCTCTCTCATAGTAATCTAAAAAGTGGAAAAAATCCATTTTTTTACTCTACAGTAATAGTAGACCACTATTGTGGAAGCCGGAGCGTCTCCTCCTCGTGTACGTTATTATGTACTTTGTGTGAGATTTTTTTCCAGTAATCAAAATTACTTTTACTCATTGTTTGTGGATTGAGGAACTGCTCAATTTTCCCTCCATGTTAAATTCGTTTGACCCGTATCAAATCTAGCCTTTTACATAACAGTGGCCCATTTTTATTATGTTCAAAAACAGTACTTGCCGAAGCGTAGCACTGGCTGAACAATTCATCTAATACTTTGAATTCTCTGGCGATGATTTTAGCGTCTCTTTCGCTCCACGACCACATTGGGGTATTATGCTCACTGTTATCACGCTATCACAATGTTCATATTTTTCTTAGAAATTCACATAAAATGAGTGAACGCTAGGATCTCAATCCCCAAAAATAATATAATAAACTGGTTTATGGGAACAGAAATCGAATTTCCTATCAATATTTTTTGTAATTAATGGATTGGTGCTCACATTTTGCAAAACTTGGCTGTTTAATTTGTGACCCAATGCCATCGAACTTAAATAAATATATCTTCTACGTATTGCCATTACAGAAGCAATTTAATCACTGAATTTACGAGATGAATTTTTATATTTATTAATTGCCCATCAAATATCATTAAACGTGGAATGCAATTTATTTTCAGCCCTTTGTTTTTGTATCACTGACATTTTATCACGTGACATATGTAGAGATTTAATTCATTGCTGCTCGAAAAGCCGTATGCGTTTATGATATTTTCTGAGATGTCCATCATGTTGAAATTCCGATGCACCAAAAATACTGTTCACAGTAAAGCAACATTTAATTTATTAAGATGTTAACGTCGAAAATCGGACAAAATTCGTACATCCGTCTTTGCTGTACTTTAATAATGACATTGTTCTGAAGGAAACCTTGTGCAGTCAATGGAATAATCTTATAAAAATTTATATAATAAATAAATACACGATAAATAGAAATAAATAGAAAATACTTTTATTCCATCTTATTGATTTTTTATTCAATTCTGAGCTATGTTTGATGTTTCAAGTCTGTAGCTCATCGGTAAGTTAGTTTAAAATCGATTGCAAAATTTGTACCTAACTGACAAAGAAACAGACAGACAGACAAGGAAGCGAGTTAATAAAAACGTGGTAAAAATTACATAATTATTCATTGTTAAAGCACACGGTGGTTTTATGCATTGCGATGTAAAAATCAGAGATAATATTTAGTGACAGATGACCATAGTGTAACTTTTAAAGCTAATGCATCGTTAACACGGCTGGAAATAAAGTCAAATTTTATATTATCCAGGTGTCCTCGCCATGTAAAATGTACCTGGGGTCAATTCGGTTACCCTTAAGAGTCACAGCACCTCCAAAACGACCCCTTCGATTCACAAGGGGTTCTCTTCTCACCGCACTTAATCCCCAAGGGTCGTTTGGGCACGTGACCAGAAGGGAAGGTCGAGAAAAAGGGTATCAGAGTCTGTGTGGGATTGAATCACCGTGGGAAAGCACTTTTCCTCGAGCAAACCTCCCGTGGAGCGGAGTCTAGAGCCAAAAAATTGAGTTTCCTCCCTCGCTCTCATTTTCTTCCTTGTATTTTTTTACTTAATCTTCCTTTATTGTTTACCTTCTTTTTATTGGGCGTCGGGGAAATATATAACCTTCCATTAAGCTGCGTGAGGAATTTAATCAAGGAATGCCATCTATAAAAATATTTGAGCTGACGGAATTGCTCGGAGAATGAACGAAGTAAGGAGCGTCGTTAAAGTCGATGTATCCAATACGAGAATCAGCGACGAGCTTTCTCCCGGTGATATTTTAAGTAAATGAGTTCGATCAGTGCCTACTCGGGTGAAGTTTATTTACTCTATCTTTAATTTCCTCTTCACTTTGTTCCCATACCTAAATGAAACGTGAATTTATTATTTCGTAAACTGGAAACCAGAGTTAAGCCAGTTTTTGAGGTTTTAGGTCTATTGTTCTCACCTTTCTTTTTTTCAATAAAATATTACCGAGGAAACTTAATCTATCAAATGATCGCTTTACGTTTGAATTTTAACAATCCAACCTTTATAAACTCTGAAAAAAGAGTTAACTTTTTAGGAAGTACAATGTACGGCGGTAGTGCACTGTAATAAAGATAGCGTAATACGAAGACAATGGCTTATATTTCAACTCCATCCCATAAGTTTCATTGTTGGACTCTTTTGCAGGTGGTAGTGATGGGTTTTGGTAGCCCGTGTGGCTAAATTTTCGTGGACGACAGTTTCGGTAGCATTACAGCAACCTTCTTTAGGTTGTATTTTAGTGGCTTTATTATAGGAACAAGATCATTTGTATCTTCACTTCAGACCTGATAAAGGTTATTGTAATGAAACCGAAACTATTACCCAAAAAACTGGAGCTAGGAGGCAGTGATCTCGAAAACCCTTCGCTGTCATTTCAACGACTCCGCAGAAGCCTTCGCGACCATATTTTTCTGCAGATTCTGTGCATCTGGGAAAATAGTAGTTGTAAATAACTAATAGTTGTCTATACCGGGAACGGAACCGCGGAAACTCGGTTCATCGGGTCTACGTGCAAAGATAATAACGCTAACCTGGTTTTCTAAATCCCGACATTAAGGCAAATGGGAGTTAGATGCTATGACCTCTCGGTCCATCAGTGATGACCGTAAAGGAGTAGAGGACTTCCTATGGAATCCACAGCCCATTATGGTGCATCTTATACACTCAATTGTTCCGTACTTTGCTACATTCGAAGCAATTCATATACATCGTAAATACGGAGACCAAATGCGTGGAATTTGCCACGACCAATAAATCGGCCCGGGCTGTGTATGGACCTAAAGATTGCTTGGCTGATGCATGAACCACCACACTACCCTGAATTCCTGATTCTTTTGGAAATTTTGAGAATAAAAAGAAACCAAATGTTATGGTTCGATTACGAATTCAGGCAGTTTTTTTCTTGTGGCAGTTTCTGCAAATTACATTGCGGTATTTTTGGCTGATATGAATTCATCTTTAATTTTAAATTTATTACGTGATTATGTTAAGGAATAATTATGACTACTCTAAAACAGTTGGCGATTAGCGATATCAATCATTCAAAGATTGGATTGATGCACCTCTTCACGTAATTTTTCAGGTTGACGTCCTTCAATACTGATATATTCTATAATTCGCCTTCCTGTCTGATTATTTCTATTCATCCGCTCTTCTAGGATTGCCTACGGTATCAATTGTGTCAGAAAAATGTATAACAAGTTTATCTAAACTGCTGCTCAGGGTTTTCATTACAGCTTATTTATTTCCAGCTCTTCGTAGGATTATATCGTTGGTGATTATCTTCGCTCATTTTATCTCCACAATTCTTCGACAACATCACTTATCCATAGTTTCCAGTCTTTTATGCTCTGCGGTTATTGTCCAGTCTTTACTGCCATACGTGATCATGCTCCAAATATATGCTTTAATAAACTGCTCCAGAGATACAATGGGAGGAAAATGAATATCCCAATATATTCAAGAAATTACACTATTGGAATATCTTAACTTCTATTTTCTCCATCTTAAGTTCCGATAAGGTGTAGGTAACTCCACAGGCATGATATCCGCAAAGACTGATACAAAACCTCACAATAACAGAGAGATTTTATTTGGGCTTTACTGTTAAAATAAGCCGTATAGACAAACTTTTGATGGAGCTATCAACGGCAATACCTTCATGGAGTCACTCGCAAGTACATATAAGAGCAAAATCACCCCGAGGAAGAATCACTCGCCTCAATAAAACCATCCCAGTCAAGGCGAAATTTTTTTCCTCATCGGAATTTCGCAATCAAGCGGTGTTGAGCACAGTTAGCGATTAATATTATGTAGCTTATTCCATAAAATGCGATAAGTCATGGTCTTTTAAATTCACTAGCTATCCCAAAGGTTATTTGCTGAATGTGTGGAAATTAGGTGCTTTAGTTAGCCCATCATTTTGCACTATAGGGTATCCTAGTGCGAGTTTCCTGTTATATTCATGCATTAGGCCCTACAGTTATTTTTTACTGCGAACCTGCTGATATGAATGCCATTTGGATTTGAATGGAAATTTTTGTTTCAACTGTAGTTGCGACGTTGACAAAAATAATCTGATAAGCGGTAGGTTCTTGAAACGTGCTTTATTCACATCACTACGCTAATTTTCAGAATACATTTTTATTCCAATGAATGACCGGAGAATCATACTTCCTAAGTAAGGTAGTGTCCACTTGATTGTTGTAACTGGATTGGTCTATCTGGAGTTATCTCTGATCGGAATGGATTCCACCAATAGCTCTGCCATTTGGAATCTGGATATTCGCCAATAGCTTGGGTTAATGTCCCTTCATCTTGCCAGAGGATAGACAGAATTGAAAAATCCCCTCCCATTAAATATCGGCGGGTCATAAATTCGTATATTCCTCAAGGAAATAATCCAACCGGTGGTTACTAACCCTCACGCCAATTTCAATTACTTTATCTTTGGTACATTTAATAGCGACCACATCCATTTAAGTAGAAAATTATGTGTAGTGAAATGCGTTGTAAATGTTGTTGTTCATATTTCAGATGTAAATGTGTTTAAGGTAGTTTGAGCGAGATGTTTCCCTTGCCGTAACGTTGACTGTATAAGAATGTTACGTTTTAATTTCAGCAGCTGTAGGGAGCGTAAACAAAATATTATAAAATTTATCGTGCAACTGTGTACTTTTATACTCCTAAAATTTTCAGTAATAAAATAAATAATCTTCCAAAGTAATTAACTTGACTCATTTGTTCACGCGGTACGTTTAAAACTTCATCACTACGGATCGCATATTTGTGATCATGAAAAAATAACTGCGGTGAATTAATGATTTATGTTTAAATATAGTCGAGAAAACGTGAAGACTACATACTGGTAATTTTTTGTCAAAATTTATATATTAGCAGTTATTCAGTTTTTGAATAGTCTCTCTGGAGTGCATACACGTACCATTTCTCATGAAAAATGACTGATATTTTTTTGGAAAATATCTCGGAAAGTGGTTTGGTAATATTTGGTATCTTCGAAAGAGTGAGATATCTTTCTTTAAAATTAAAAAAGTGCATTGATTACTAGGTGAAATGATATATCGCTCAAAGTACCTAAATTAGCCGTATAAATTACTCTTGTATGCATAATAAAATGATACCTTTTTATTAAGTGATATTTGGAATCTGACTAGTCGCCAGTATGTTTTCTCTGTAAGTAATTAAAACTACGAATTAATAAGCGTCATATTTTCACCTTTACGTCAAAATTAGTGTATAAATGGTGGCACTAACAGTATTTGAACACGTCGGGGACAACTCAATAGGTATATAACACGTAAGGGGAAAATCTAACGACTGGGCATGTAATCCATACTTACGAAAATATAAAATGCAAAATGTAATAAGATGAATGCTTAAGTAAAAATATGCGTTAACTCTAAAATATTTTTTACATTTACATCAATCAGTTCAGTGTATTTCTACCTATTCCTTTTCATTTTTCATTTTGTTTATTCCATACACTTGTAATTAGCAAGAGAAATAATTACAGAATTACAGAATTGCGGATTTCTACATGCTACAATCACTTGATTTAATTTGCACACATGTTTCCGTGATATATTAAAATTTCTCATCAAAAGTAAAAAGACTTTTGAAAATGATAGCGGCACTTGTTGTGAAATTGTCTCACGTGAAAGGGAAACTTCACGCGTCGTTTGACAAAAACACCTCGGCTTTCGCCAATCCAATCTCGTTGACGCATCTTTAAAACCTATTTAACTCGAAATTTGTAGCTAATGACTATTCTCATCAATCATATTCCGGTTTAGCGATCCCGACTCTACGTCCTGAATAAACAGTCACCGTATTAAGCCAAAAGACGGAATGAAATTACCATCTGTGACCAATTACGGGATGGAGGTGTCTTGAGGCAAGGAGATTCTGTAATCGCTGAGAATGTTTCTTAATCTGCATTAGAAGGGGAAAACGAATTAATAAGCTTTATATTTTCACCTTAACGTCATGATTCGTGTATAAATGGTGGTATCAACAGTTATAAAAATTTTTAAATGAAGTACCTTTGTTTTCCACATGAGTTTTATTTAAGACTACCCAGGATTCGACGTGGCACGATATGATACCTGCCGTGCCTGCATACAACCATGCTGTCACGCCTAAGACAACTGAGTTATTATATTTGTCGGGGAGAACTCAAAAATTTGTTAACACGTTAGGGGAACTTCTAACGATGGTGTATGTAAACCATGGTTACGAAAACATAATACCCTGTCTAAAAGGTTAGGTTTGTACTTCTCCACAGATTTTATTGAGCAGCTACAATGCGGTAAATAAAATCCGAGGAAAACTAAGTAGTATTCTTTAAATACGGATACGATAAACTTGTCCGCGATGTGAGGTCTGAACCTATTAAGTGAAAATATGAAATCTAATAAAGGTAGAAGCAGTAAGTATTATTTTTTTGAACTGTCAACTGATAAAATCCACACCGAGGGAAATATCGTGTTAAATAATCGTAATTTTCTTCAACTCTCAACCATATTCCTTGATCTTTACTCGCTTGACTAACTCGCTTGGTAAATTTCATAGTATTTTAGTTTAATTTAAAGACTATATAAACTGTAATTTTTGGGAAAATGTATTTATTGTCATAAGTAATGACTGGCTTAACTGTAAAATATATATTTTTTACATTTATACTCAATCATCCATTGCATTCCTAATTTATGCTTTTCATAATTCATTTTTTGATTCCTTTTATATGTAATTAGTAAGATAAATTGCGAAAAAAATACTATTTTCGTCAATATTATTTATATAAAAACATGATGATAGTACTGTATGGATGACTGTTCACATTTCCGGTAGTTATCATGAACATGCTTCAGGCGCATGTATATCGAAAATTTTGTTAGCTTATAAATTAAGGTCAGGCCGGAGAATTTATATTTTAGGCTGAAATAAGGAGAGACCTATTTTCGTAGCTTTGTAAAAAAAAACTTCTTTTCGAGGGTTCGTGCTTCAGAATTGACTCTGAGAATTTATGGTTGAGAGGAAAAAAATATCGCGGGGCATAAGCGTTGGATAGCAGAGTAAACAAAGCTAATTTCTAAACAAAGCGGACGTGGCGCCCCCGTTTTCTTTTTACCCGTATACCCTGTTTGGAAGTTCACTGTGACGATCGTTCTTTTCTCTTCTAATTACTATCATTAGAAGAGGTTAAGCAAATCTAATTAGCGTTGATATTATCCCCAGCACCACCCAGACAGCAAAATCCCTCCCCCACCACCCACCTCCCCTCCATCCATCCACCACGAGGCTTTGACCCAATAAATGACACGACGCGTGCTACATATATATCGTACCCACCTTCGCGCTGTCAAAAGTCACCTTGCTGAGGTGGTTGGTGGAGCATTTTGTTTATGTACATATTTGCGTGAAATTTGCATGCGTGAACTAATTGGTAATTTATGTAGATTAAAGCGAAAGAAAATTAGATATTACCGATTTTATTTCATGGCCATTCAATGCTATTGTAAAACGTAGGCTTAAAGCATTTGGCATATGATTTTTTAGAAATAATTTCATCAAGTATGGTCCGAGTCTCTCCTAAACATGAAAATATATTATTAATATTTTACGATGGTTTTTATTAAATATTAAGGTATAACACCGAAAAAAGTACGCATAAATGTACGATTTGGCTTAAAATTTGGATTCCGCGAGGGACACACTAGTCAAAAAGTTCTCCACTCATGCTATTATTACTCCATATGATACCTTGCAATTATCTAGTCACCATGTCAATGATAAAAAATGTAACATTACACGATTAGGAGAAAATATACTCAATTTTTTCCAGTTATATCGAAATATGTCTCAGTTGGCATAAGGCTACATAATTTCATTTACACATATTACTAATCTGAAAGCATATGCAAATTTTTGCGCAAATATGTGTATACATTAGCGAAAATCTCACCAACCACCTTAAGACTAGTGTCGCAATGTATTGGAAATGGAATAGGAATCTTAAATTGGAATTCGCTATTATAAATATTACAGGTAAAAGCTATAAAACTCCTCACCAAATATACATATCCAAAAACCAGTTGCCTATAAATGTACAATCATAACGTACCTTTTTTTTAACTTTCTCAATTTTTTCTAGAAATGACATCTGAAACCATTTATTTCAAAGCTCCACCAAGCTCACTATCGTCAGCGAATAGCGTCACACATTAATTTATTCAAATTGTTTGACAAACCACCGAAAGAGACGCAACTTTCCACACACTTAATCCAAAGCGTTGCAATACTGTCTAGCGCAACAAGTAAATGGAAAAGCCTCTTAGAAAGCTTATATTTCAATGGTTTTGAATCGTATCAAATTTGACTCGCTCGAAAGAGAAAGACGACTTTATTTATTGATTATCTACGCTTTCAAAATTTTCAAACCAGTAAGATCTCAAAATTAGGCATCTGGTGAACTTTGCCGATGAGTCCGGTGGTGCCGGTGAACCTTGCCGGAATCTGGTGATGCCTTGCCGACGGGTGATTTTAGCCTTTGGCATAGTTGCCTTGAGGGTGCGTGCGTCGCGCCTTCTTAGTGGAGTGGTTTGGTTCCAGTGCCTCATTCCCTTACATTTCTTCCCTCTCTCCCACTCCGTCCTTTCCCTTAAACCATTTCCACACCTACCTCCCCGCCTTGCCCCACAGGTGTTCGCCGGGAACTTTTGCGGGAGTCACACCTACATGGTCTACATCTACATAATACCCTGTGAGACGCCGCATGGGCGTGTGGCACTGGGTGTTAGGTCACCAGTCGTTTGAAGATGTAAGGTTTTGGCAGGTGAAATGGTGACATGTATTATGGGAGTGTATTTAGTGGAGCTCAGTTTTTATTTTGGTCGCTTATTGTGCGCGGAAAGAAAGAGTTTTTGTACCTCTCTGTTCGGCAGTGTATCTCTCATATTTTATCGCTTCTTTCAGACATAGAGATGTAGTGTGGAGTCGTAATAATATTCTCTGTGTCGCTCTGAAACATACCAGTTCTGCATTTCTCAAGGAACCTACACCGAGCGTCTAGCCTCCGAGACTCTAGGGGCTCCCGCCTTAATACCTCAGAAAGTTGTGAAACACTATATGCTCGCTCGTAGTAGTTTTTAACGAAGCGCGCTGCTTTCCTTAGTATTTTATTAATTTTTTTTGCTAAATATTTATGACCAGGGTCCCAAATGCTCGAGGCGTATTCGAGGTGCAACCTAACCAGAGCGAAGTAGTAATTCTCTTTTACTTTTTTATGATGTTGAAACTTATTCACAAACAAATCCCACAGTATAATCATAGCCGTCTGAAGCTAATTATTTGTTTATTCGTTAATATTGCTTAGTACAACGCAACAGTTATCAAAATTTTACCTACATAATGTTGAAAGTCAACTTGCCACTGGGTCAATATGTTTTTCTCCGCGTTAAAGTGGATGTCACCTGACAGTGAACAGGAGAATGCTTGTCCTTTAATTCTTGAGGATACGAGAACATTTGTCCCGCCAGAATTAATCGGCTATCCTTTGACCGACCGTTTCGGATTCAGTGACGGGAACTTTAGGCGAACAACATATAACCACCGTGTACACACAAAGCCACTGGCAGTGACCAAGTGAAACAGTCATGCGCGCATTACTGCTGGTTATGAATGTGATGAATTTATTATTTTAGGAGCCATTGAGGTAGATGGAGATGATATTGCGTCATCATACTGCAGCCTGACTACCGAAATAGCAACCATATTGTTCATCCGTGCTCGTTTCTCACTTTCTTTGGGATAGAACCAGGAAATGAACAAGTCAGCCTTTGTAGAGCATTCATATCGACCTTTCCTAACCTAAAAAAAACCTTCAATGTATGTCATGCATTGATTTCAATAATTGTAATTTACGACAGGTATTCCGGACATAAGGAACTATTTATTGCTTTCATCATCGTATCTCTTCTTCTCTTAAACGAGTAGTAATTGCAATTGTGCATATAAATTTTTGCTTGAAAATGCCCCAGCGGCTTTGCTAAGACATATTATCTGGAGAGTGTTAGGCACGAGATGTTCTTTGGGATTCGTCATAACTTCAAGAAAATTCGTCAAAGGACTCTCCCTGCTTGAGCTCAGAAAAAATTTCTCGGTGAAAAGCATGGAATTCAGTGAGTCAATTTAATAACTTTGCAGTTTTTAAGACTTAAAAACATGGTCACAAGTATTCAAGATAATGAGAGTTTAAATAATCTTTAACTTTAATTTAAGAATGGCTTTAAATTGTACTTAGCTAACGTTTTACTTAAACTTGCCGGACTATACATTGGAAAAATTAAGACCAACGCGCTAGTGTGGCTTTGGCTTTAATTGCATTTTCAAAATTAGGACTTACGCTACAGCCGTTGCTGTTTATATTATTAAGTGAAATTTTGTGCATGCTTCAACTGGAGCAGTGGGCGAACGCTGGCCATAGATCACCGTGAGTTTCAGAAACGCTCCAAAAATAATTCAGCTGATGTGATTGATTCTTGAGTTCGCCAAAAGCAAAACTACAGTTCGATCAAAGTTTGGCCTCCAGCTAATTTCTTGAATTGCATAAATGTGTTTCAATTAATTTGGAAGGAATAGAAATACGCTCTACCTCATGCTACTGCTATCCTATAATGCTATACTCTCTACAAAATCTCTCAAAGTCGACCTCCAGATATTTTTGAACTGCATAAATGTGTTTCAGTAAACTTGGAAGGAATAGAAATTTGTTTCACCTGATGCTACTAAAATCCTATACTGCTATACTCTCTACAAAATGCTTTCTTTGCGAATTCCGCTCTTCGCATTTCCTCCTGGCAAAAACAAATTGATGTCACAAATAATAGAGGGAAAAAATAATAGAGCCGGCCGAAGCGCGGCCATGTGGAAAAAGTGGAATGATGGAGAGCCGGAACGATGTCGACGTCGCAATAAAGGAGAATGGCCCTCGACGCTCGTCCTGGAGCACTCCTGAAGGAGAGGGGAGGAGGTGGGATGAAGAGAGGCTTCGTACTCGGCGCAATTTTAACTTCGCTCCCCCGATGTCGACGAAAGAAAGCCGCTGCCCTTTTCCGCGGAGCAAAATGAGGCCGACGGGACGAGGAGTGTGCTAACGTTCGCGAGGCAATTGGCATGCCGTCGGTGCGCTAGCTGAGAGTCCTCATTGCTCTGGTGTTTGGGAGTGTGTGCGTCGGTGTGGTTTTGCGGCGATAGACAAAGAGCGATCGCTTTGTGAAACCTTCCGATGCGATCGTCGACCGGGCCCTCCCCTCCCCCCAAAACGAGCAGTATCCGTTGACCATTTCCCGGTCCCCCTCATTCCCTCCCTTCCGTAGTAATAAGCTCCAATGAGAACAGCGGAGGGAAATCATAAAATGGGTTAAAATTTCGGATTTCCCTTTGCGCTTTAACGTCGTTGGATCTCGGCCGAACCGCGGCTATTTCCCGTACGTGCTCCTCGGTTCTCGAATGAGCTCGGCGGATGATTTCATACACTCCCCATTGGCTTTATTACTTCCCTACTGTGTGGTGGCGCTTCAGGATTCCTTTTCTTAATATTGTACCGCTGCTTCGGGGCCGTTTAAAGGGAATTTTTCTTCTTCTCTTTTTCTCTATGGTTCAAACGGTGAATTCTTACGTTTGTTACTAGGCGTCGTCTTCAATTTCATTAGTTAAATTGTGTTCTCCGCCAAAAATGTATTCAAGCAAGTGAATCTGGCTTTTGTGAGAATTGTGAGATGTAATTGGAATTTATGGGCGCATTGGGTGGTGGGAAGAGGGCTGCAAGGAGATC
Source organism: Ceriagrion tenellum (assembly GCA_963169105.1). Taxonomy (NCBI): domain Eukaryota; kingdom Metazoa; phylum Arthropoda; class Insecta; order Odonata; family Coenagrionidae; genus Ceriagrion; species Ceriagrion tenellum. The sequence goes on along the minus strand of OY720635.1, from coordinate 89,663,166 downwards.
TTCCTGCCAGTCCTTAAGTCAATGGAAACTCCTGGGAGTCTGGGAGAATGTTGGTTTAAGCGCTGCGCGGTGGCAAACACCATGTAATCTCTGAGGTGCTCGTATCTTAATTTGGAGCCCTTTTGGAATTTTCGTCCGACTTGGTCGAAATCACATTCCGAGAGTGATTCTTTAGAAGTTATGCTCGTATTCAATTTTTTGTCGAGTTTTAGACATTTTTGACGTCACACAGTGGACCCAAATCGGAAAAAGGTGGCCAAAAATCAAATGTTCAACTGTTTTTGAGATTTTTTCGACAGTTGTTTTATTGTTACCCTTTATGCCTTCAATTAGTTACATCCCTATTGTACTCCATTCTACTAACTGTCTAGCGATATCGATATCAATCAGTCAACAGTCAGGATAATGGCCAGCCAAGCAGCGATGGCGTTAGGCATCAAATGTGTCATTGTGCTGAAGCCTCGGGTAATAGATTACAGTTTTAAAGTATATTCCGCAGTTAAATACATCATTTCATAATATATTGTATTTAAAAAATATATTTCCAAAGCTTAATGCATTAACTTTGGCCTTAAAATATCATCGCATTTTTTACATTGGATAGATATTTTCCATAGACCCTTATCGGTACAAATATTTTTGTGCAGGTAGAAATTTTTTACATCACGCGTCTTACATGCCCTAAAAAAAGTGATCTCATCGATTTAATTTCATATTTGAGGCTTTTTCATTCACAGTTGTTCTTTCTAATGTTGATAGTTGTTTCGTTTATTTAGTTATTAATTGTAATTTTCTTGACGTTTGAAAAGAAATGCTGTTTTTTAATCGTTGAATGTTTGTTTTTGGAGGAGGTTGTTTAGATGTTGTTGATTAAAGAAAGAAAAGGGATTTGTTGTGAGAGAAACTCCAGAGAAATGATGCGAGATGTATCTTGGTCTCAAGTAAAGAAGTGTCTGGAACTTTGGAATGTAAATAATTAATTGAAAATTAAGGCCACGACTTCACTCATTAATAATCACGCTGCTTGAAGGATTTTATTATCAATGTAGTTATTTCATCTAACTCCTGTTAATTAAAAGTACTATCAATTGTTTCTTGGGGTGTAATCGAATCATTGAGGGAGAGTGTAAAACTGATGTCAAAGGTGCAGTCACTTTTCTTAATTTATGTACCAAAATTCACATAATAAGCGCCCATTATAAGTCAAAAATAGAAAGTAACGCTTGACGTTCCTTTAGTGGATTATCATAAAAGACGAACTGCCACTGAAGTAGCATCAAGAAGATTGCAGCTCTAGGCTTCAGAAAACTTCATCGAGATTTATATCGATGCGAATAATGTGTTTTTCGTCATAACTCCTCTCATATTCTTTTCTATTTGCCTCAATTCAAGTTCATGTTTTGTTTTAATTATATCCTTTTACGTGGTTATTTTAGTTCTTACAACCAAGGTCATTCGATGTCGATCGTATTCTTTCTTATCTATAGATCTTCGTAACCGTTTTCACCGCATGTCCACCATTAATGTGCTATTTGAACATTTACTGCCACAACACACCCTTAAGAAAATCTGCGAAAATGCGGCACAAATTGTCATCTCGAATGCAAATAAACTGCCAAATCAACAAAAACGTCGAACAAACTGTACTATGCCCTTAGATAATGACGGAAAATAAGCAAAATAATGGCGACTTTATGTACGTAACGAAGACCAATATGGGCGGAAGGACACAATCGATATTCAACGACCTAGCTTACAACATGATAGAAACAATTGCTGGTCAGAGAGATGTCAAAAACGTGTCATTTTTCGTTGATCTTATTGTATTCCACGAATAATCAATCCTTTCATGAGAAACTTTTCCTCATGAGTAAAGGTGGAAAGGGCAAACTTTTTCGGAATTGCTCACCCTAAGAGCTGAAAAATCCGCGGTGAAAGCTGAAACAAGGGCGCCGCAAATAATCGTCGGTGCCGTAAATCCTCACGCTTGAGTGAAGAGCATCGATCCGCCACTCATTATTCAAGCGGTCTGCGTTTAATTTCCCCGCTAGCGGCCTCACTCTTCGGCTGCAACATTACTGCTGGAGACATTTGAATGTCAGTGTCACCCGGTGAATGAATTGGGCCGAGGAGTCCCTCGCTTGAGCGCTGCACGAAATGAGAGCGACGGCTCTGTGAAAGAAAAAAGAGCCTCAGAGGGAAAAATGTGAATCTGCAACGCACAGCTTCCATCAATCGCTCATTAGATTTTTACCCAGCGCCGTTCAATAGTTTTCATTTTCCCCGTCAAAAGTTTTCTAGATGAGAGAATGCGATATTTCGGTGTATTTAGGCTGAGAAGTAAAATGTCATCAGTTTCATTTTATTGCTTTTGCATTTTTTAAATTATTTTTTTATTATTTTTTATTATACATTTTGCTTATTAGACATATTTTTTATTATTTTTGATGTGCATTTTGCGTTTCATTTTATTGCATTTCTTTGCTTTATGTTCCGAAAATCTCGGGAAAATTTTGTTTTCCGATAAGATACATTTACTTCTGAATAATTTAGCAAAATTTATCTGTCAATTAATGTCTGTCAATTAATCTATCAAGTAAATTATTAGTGAAGTGCAGTCAGTCAAAAATGGAAAATTAGTGTTTATTAATGTATTTTCTCAATTTAAATTTTTTTGTGTATCCATGCAAATAAGTGTCCTGGTTGAAATTTTTACTCTCTGAAAAGGAATTCGTTTTGTTGCGTTGTCCATTACTATCGGGCTCATCTTAAATGGGTATTCTGGCTTCATCTTGCGTATTGTGGACTCAACGATAAAATTTAAAACACGGGTTGCTTTTATCTCAGTAGTCATGCTGTTCAATAAAATGATGGCGTATTATTATGTGTGAATAAGATACAGTATGGCGCGTTATGAAATTGTATTTGATAATTTTAATATTTATCTGAAATACTTTGCACGTACGATTACTGACTTCGTTCTCATTATGTAGGTTTTTATATTTTACATGAGTTTTTATTTTAAACACATATTTTGCGTGTATGTAACGCTATTTCGGTGATCGAAGGTGTTATAAATTCAATGCTAGGCAGCGGCCTGCCACTATGGAAATACCTGTTCAACATCAGTCATCAAAGGCAAGCGTCGTTGAGCTAGGATTTAGTTAAGAAAGGTGATCTTCCTATTCGTCCGAATGCTGTTATCCCTGTATTTTAGTAAAAGTAAGTAAGTGCAAAATGATCGTAGCCGTCGAAACGCGTTAAACCATAGTATTACTTCTACTGATTTCAGACATTAGTAGGTTTTATGCGTAGATAAAATTTTCCCTCACTCAAAATCTCTCCTGCACTCAAAATAAAGTTCATTAAGTCCATTTTTATGGGAATAGCAGAAAAATGTTTTCCGTCATCCCATTTATTTTTTATCGCATATTTAAATCTCAACGTTTCACGTATGACTGAATCTGCGTTAATTAATATACAGTTTTTCACTTTTAATTCGTCTTTGCTTCTGGAAAAAAATGAATTCTATATTTTAAAGGGAATTCGAATTTTATGAAATTGAGTTGGGAAATCATTTTTCCGAAAATGGCGTGCAAAATTGAATTCGAAAGCAATTTTTTTAAGCTAAACGGTAATTTAATAAGCTGATTATTGGACTGAATGGCTCACATCTGGCTATCATTCCATTAATTTTGATCATTGCAAGAGTGGATTTTACATCCAGAAATCATTTCAGACCTTTGTTACAGCGGAATTAATTTAAATACTTCTCTCACTTCGACTTCATTTGTAATTAATATGCAGCCTTCATATATTATCTGCCCACCTAATATGGTATTTGATTGTTATGAACACAAAAACAGATAGAATTCACTCCACCAGTAGAATTCGTTAGACTTTATTTAATCTGATCCAGGTTTCGACTATACAAAGTCATTTTCAGGGTAATAATAAGATTATTACCCTTCATCCATGAAATGAAGAAGAATCAGTGAGTCAGTAAAAAAAGTACCTTTTCAGATGATACTACCGAGAAATTGCCACATATGCTGACATAGAAGTCGTCTCATCGTGCTTCAACTCTTTAGTGTCCTGAGCTCGGGGCTCGACCTTAAGGTAGTGTGAGCGAGATAGTTCCCTAATCATAATAGAAACAATATTCGAGTTGTATGTTTTAATTTCACCAGCTCTGAGAAACGAATCAAATATTGCATTATTAATAGTGCAATAAAATAGTTTTACATGACTGAAATTGTAAGTAATCAAACGAAAATATCTAAATAAGTCTTTAACATGACTCATTTTTTTCACGCGGTACGTTTGAAACTCCATCCAAATAGAAGGCTTATTGTGATCCCGAAGAACTTACTACGGTGACAATATGATAAATTTACAAAAATAGTTGAGGAAAAACACATAATACCCACTGTTGATTATTTTACGAGATTTAGGTGTTACAAATTCCTCATTTGTTAAATAAGGTCTCTCCGTAGTGCACACACGTACCATTTCCCATATAAAAGGGCTGGTATATTATGGCAAATATCTTGGAGAGTAATGTGGTAAGGGGTTGAGTTTTTGGTGCCAATGGAAGGGTGATATATTTTTCTGTAAAATGAGACAAAATGCATTGATTTCTAGGTGAGATGATGTTTCGTTCAAACTACCTTAACATAAGTGAATGCGCTATAGTGACTTTTTTACGGAAAAAATCACTCTCGTCATTTCTACAAAGAAGGAGGGGTAACAATAACGGAGACGAGTGAATACAAATATCTTGGAATATCACCGTAAATTCAAACCTAGCCTGGGTCTACGAAACAGTGTGCTGCACTTCAGTGAATAAATTAGGATTTATCGAAAGGTTCTCCGGTGAAAACTGAATGTTAGATGCTACTTTTAGCCTGAGTGGGCCATATCTCGAGTACACCGAAAGCATTTGCGACACTGCACAGTTAAACTTAAGTCACAAAGTAAATACATTGACAAGTAACGCGGCATCCTTCGTTAAAATCTGCTCCTGTGTGACCTGAAAATGCTACGCAGCTGATGGAGTGATTAGGTTGATAACCAGTGGAGAGTTCGTGGACAGAGGTTTCTACTAATCGTAAAAATTAAACCTTTTAGTGCGCTACGAGGGATATTATTTTGGCCCCTTGAAGTACTTCTCGAGCTCTTGTAAAACAAGAAATAAAATATTGAGAAAAAATGACATATTATTGTCGATACCTGAGTGGGAATGTGATAATAAATATTGCGTGTAAAATATAACAAAGTTATGTTTTTTTAAGATGAAGATTTCTGCAACCAATCTCCACAAGATATTGCCTGATTCGTTAAACTTTATAAAAAAGAAATATAAAATTCCCAGATAATAGAGGTAATTATAAGCTTTTTAAACTTACCATTATTAATAATTAAAAATTAGAGCTGAACGCTAACTTAAGAAACATGATTAACAAACAGTTCACCCCTGTGTTCTTCGCCCCTCTGTTCTCTAATCGCTCCACTTTCATACTAGTTGTCGTAACTACTCATGGCACATACCTCTACAACGATTCGCAAAGTAGTATATAGATAATGAGCGTAAAATATGCCTGAGAAAGAGGATACAATATTGCGTGGACATTAATTGGAGGCCTTTAATTTTGATAAACTATGTAATTATTTATCACTGGATTTAGAAATATAATTACCTTCCTGGTTCAATGGCAACCATGATTTTGTAATGAAGCCTCAAATATGGCTCAAAAAGGGATAAAATATTGCGTGGACATTTGTAGTCTTTTATGTTGATAAACTATGTAATTGTTTATCACTGGATTTAGAATGTAATCACCTTCCTGGTTTAATGTCAACCATAATTTTGTGATGAAGCAACTGCCTTCTTTCTTAGCTTGGATCGTGTTTGTCATCAGTTGCTTTCGTGCTTGCATTCGAATCCACCCCATGTTACTAGATAAGAAGCTTATTTTCTCACTCTAATCCCTTTCGCTTCAAGTGATTGAAACGTTCACTTTAGCGTTTTGATTAGAGCAAATCACCTCAAGTCTTACGATAGTTCTTCGCCTTTGGTGAGACAAGAGGCGGGGAGTTCTGTATTTTCTGCCAAGATAATTTCAACTCGTCCTCTAGTCCTACTTTTGGATCCAATCCACCTCCTGTCATTATAACCTGCAGTTTCTCACCCTAGATTAATTGAGTTTGCCAGTCCTTCATCCCTTATCTAGCTCACCCCATCCCCTATCCTTTAGACTCCTGCACATCGCTCCAAAATTTGTTTTAAGCTTTCATCCTGATCTATTTTCTCCATTATATCGTATCCTTCTTTAAGTGGCTCCCTTCTAAGAATACCTCTTGCTTTCTTGTGCTTTGACGTTACTAATTTCCTATAAGTCTCGTGTATTTTCTTTGACTTAGATTGCTTTCCAGCGAGAATTATTGTTTTTTTCTTTTTTGATAATTATTTGCGTTACAAATTTTTGCACTGCCTTTTTGCCTTATGTAGTTTTGTACTAATGGTTGACGAGATTTTCAGTTCCTCTTCAAGTTGTAACTTTATTCGTAAAAACCGAAAAATGACAAAATGTCATGCATGAAAAATGGGCACTGTTCAAATGAGTTGCCTGAAGTATCGATTAATTATTATGGGAGATAAAAGATGCCCTGCAGACCTATTTTGATGCTCTAGTTCAATTCCAGTGATCCAAACTCCTCTCACATTCCCATTTTATCTTGTCTTATTTTTGGTTATACAGAGCGTTTTATGGCCGCACAAACATTGAGAGAACAGGGCACTTATATCATTTAGGTGTGGAGCCGTGGAGAAAATATTTTCAAATGGCAGGAGTAACTTTGTTGTTGCACTAACAATAAGTGCACATATTAAATGACTTTCTATAAAAATGTTCGGAAATTGGGAGACAAAGGTTTACACAATTTAAAAGAGATTGAGGACCAATCATCCAAACGATGAATTAATTTCTCCGTGTTTCGGTAGTAGTTCTCTATCAAATTGTGATTCTAACGTACTTAACTCCTTTTCAACCTACAGTCTGTGAAAGAAGTCGTGAGTCAAACTTTAAGATGCACTCTCTTACAAAACAAGGTAACGGAATTCAATTCAGAAAAATTCTTAGAAAGTTTGGAAATATTTGTAATTATAATAAAAATCGTACATTTCAGGTAGGAGACATTAGTTCTAGTTCCTGATGACGACCCCGTGCGTCGAAAAGCGATATAATTGTATTAAAATTATGAATAAGTGCGATATTTGTCCTTAAACTGACGATATTTCTCCTTATAACTCCGTAATATGTTGAACTTTTACATATTTACGATAAAATGGTACTCTTAAATTTTTAATCTCCTGAAGTGCTATTTTACTTTATTTCCTTTGCTACTTTTAGCACTTTTTTAAGGTATTTCTCAAGATTCTCCATTCATTTAACGCATTTGTATTGATTTTAACTCACATCATACGTAGATATACAATTCCAAATATATTTTGTATATTATTTTATTTTTGACCATTATGGAAAGATGAACATCAATAAAATTATTGCCCTTCTTTTAGAGTTTTTATTTCCATGAGATTGTTGTACATTTTAACTGTGGTGTAGTTTAAGGGAAAAGTAATGAGAGACAACAATCGCAGTTTTCTGTAGATTCTAATCATAATGTGCTACGTTTTTTGACTCACGGAGTCATCCTCTAGTACGAGACACTTAAGCAAAAGGAGACATCATATTTATATGCCTTAAGCAGGGGTGGGTGTGGAAAACAGGGGTAAGTTGGAAGGTTGTGACGGATAAACCATGGCACATCGTTGAACATAATAATTATAATCTGCGGGAGAGTGCGATTGTTGAAATCTCATTATGAAAAACTTCCATTTTATTACATCTAATGTAAGAGAAACAATTGCACTTTTCCACAAAATTGTTTTAATGCGTACAACGCGTTTCGGCTCACAGAGCCATCATCAGGTACAAGACAATTTTTTTGGAAAGGTGAAATTGTTTCTCTTACATTATGAATAACTTCCACGATATCTCGCCTGAATCTGTTGAATTTATTTATTGCATCTGTTGAATTTAAGGTAGTTTGAGTGAAATATTGGCGGCAAGCTTAAACTTTATCTACCGAGCCTGTCACTCCGGCACAAAAATTGTGCTCCTGGAATGCTTTAAATAAAAATATCTCACCGTTCCAAATATAATAAAATATCAGCCCCATTCCAAACTACTTTCCCTGAATTATAATATATAAAAAAATTATATATAATAATACTTGAAAAACGGTACGTATATGCACTCCGGAGCGACCTTATTTAAAAAACGGAGAAATTTTTAATATCTTTATCTCGTTAAAAAATTAAAATTATGTATTTTACATGTTTTTTCATATGCGCGTAGTCTCCACAGTAATTTTTTCTGGATCATAAAAATATCCTTCCATTGGGAAGGAGTTTTGAGCGTACCACCTAAAGGAAATGACTCAAATTTAAGACCTATATGGATTTAATGACTTAATAATTTAGAATTTTAGGTACATTAAAGTACCTTATTCCAATATTAATAATAAAACATTTAATCCATGCTTCCTAGAGCTGCTGGCACTAAAACTTACAACTCAAATATGCGGAGAAGAAGATAAATTTATAACTCAACAGTTTTGGTACAATGTTGTACACAATTATCAATTAGCTTTAAGCAGCCTTTAAGGTCGCAGATCTCTGTGAAGACTGCCTTCCATAAATGAAATTCATTGCTGGCATTTAAAAAAATACTTTCAAATGTATACATGTATAATAATTGCAAAGACGATTTCAATTGAGCCCAATTGTGAACAAAAAAAGCAGAGACAATAATAATTATAATTCATTTTGCTTACATAAGTATAAAACAATAATTATTACAGGTTATAACTTGTAAATGTATCCTCTATGAATAGGGAACTGTCTCGATCAAACTACCTTAAAATTAAGTTTTTTTTGTTCCTCCAATTATTCCTCATTGAATTTCTTTATTCTCCCATTTTTAATACCATTTGCCGTTCCCGCTGGGCGAGCAGGTGCTGAAAGACGTTCGCCAGCTCCGGAAGCTCCACTGCCGTGACTGCGGCCTCACTTCCCTCGATCCGGACGTTCTGCGTCTCCTTCACGACTTGGAAGACTTGGATCTCGGTGACAACAACTTTGAGTTCCTCTCGGCGGAAAACTTCAAGTGAGTTAATTTGATGTACTGGACCAAATATTGGATCCACCGTCAGCACTAGCACCCTTAATTTAATGATATCTTCCCAGTTCTAAAGGCAGAGTATCCTTTGTTAGCAGAAGGATCAACAGTGGAATTTGATGTTAAATTGTACTGCGCTAATGGTGCTTTATAAAATCAAGATTTCATTGTGCTGTTGTAATGCAGTGAAGGTTAAGTGATATATAATGTTTGTTTTGATTCCACCCTTCCAAATATGGTAAGATCATTAAATTGAAAGCTTCAATACTTTAGTATTGTGTTTCTTTTTAAATTATATGTTTTTATTGTACCAATAAATACTTAGTATACCAAAACTATTTTATTACTGCAAACTGTATGCATAATTCAAATTTCAGTGTAAATAATAGGATAAAGTATTATTCTAGAATCACATATATATCATCTTATAGAACTCTGTAAAGAAATGGGAAAATCTCCTTTTACAGAATTGCAGAAATGCAATTCCCTTGTCATTATTTCGCGCAGTAAGTTACAGGACTCTCTATATGAAAAACTCCTTCAGTTATAGGAAACCGAATACCTGTTATAGCATTGTGGCCAGCTATATCAATCCAATCACCTGCTTGTTCCTTCTCCTGCTGGAGCAACTCTTCGAACCATAACCTCTGAATTGTGTAATGCTCACGTTGAAAGAGCCTGGGAAGGGTGAGACGTAACTCATCTCCTACGGAGAAATTGCATCGAATAACCGTATTTTTCCTCATCCCTGAGCTGGATCCCGGATTTTCCTGCTCTCTACCTCCTTCAATAACTAAAATTTTCCCTGTAGCGCTCCATTTTCTGAAGGAAAATGGTGGCGATTCGAAGTGCCAGGATAAATTTGAATAGCGTTTATCGCATTGTCTTCATCTTTAGTCTGATGCATAAAATATAGTTGCAAGAACGTATGCTTTTGATGATTCGTGTTTGCGCCCCTTTATAGGGCGGATATAGAGTTCTGAATCATAAGTGACGGTTTTCCTTTCCTCTCAGGCCCAGAGCATTATAAATGCTAGAGCAAAATTGTCCCCTTTACGGTTACAATAGTGGAGTTCTCATTTTACGATTCCTATCTTTCAATCCAAATAATGGCTTTCATATATGCGGCGTCATTTAAATAGTACGGTAATGTGAACAATCAAATGCCATACCCAGAGACAATTTCTTTAATACCTCTATCTTCAGCATTTAGTTGTCGTGAATATGTCAGTTATACGCAATGGAAGTTTTATCTGATCAATTAAATTCTCTCTGTTTACTATATTTTGAATAAGCTATTTCAATATCCTTAAAAAATACTCGTGGTTTGCAATCCTCCGGTTATCATGTATAATTAAAATTAATTATTCTTTCTGCAAATATTTTCATCAATATTCCGTTTCAAGTAATAAATACAATATCTGAATCGTAAAAGTCAAAGTATAAGCGAAATTAATTGTATTTTTAATTGAGATGACGATAAACACGGTCGCTCGTTCCCATGTGGACTATAAAAACAATCAGAATTTCCTATTATAAGTGAGTTAGTACCAGATGATATAATTATTCCTTTGTTTGCTCTTATATCCACCGATACTGAATTGCTTTGCATTAAATGAAAAATACCTTCTCAGAGTGGAGGTTAGATGAATATAGGATAACCACAACCTCCCAAGACAAATAATTCATACCCGCAGCGTTCCATTTCACCCTATAACTTCTGCTAACGTATATCCCCAAGGTCTTTGCGCTGATGGCTACCTTTCCTCCGTGGATTTCACCCCGCGGGGAGACAAAAATACGTCGACTAGGGCCCACGAAGTGATTCATCCCGCTTCAATGAGCACCATTATTTCGTCACTTTGCCCCCATGTATATATTCACCGCCGTTATGAAGTCATAGCGTATCGGCCTTAACTCTCTCTCTCGGCGCGGTGAGAATTTCCTCCTCTTCGTCGCCGTCATCATCATCCCGGTCTAAGCTCATTGAACAGGGCGACGTGGAAATTTCGCGATATAACTCATCCTCACGTCGAGTAAAATCCACTCTCCTCAAAAGGATGGAGGAGCACCCAACCTATTTGTTTGAGAACGTCTCCGGGAAGCGGTTTAAAAAGAGAGTCCCGCGGGAAAGTGAACAATGGGACCGCGGATTCTTTGTGAAGTTGGTTGGGAAAGCCTGGGGTTTGGGCGCGTTCCGAAACCACCAGGGAATAAACCCTTAAGGCCGCCACACCGCCTTGAATATCTTAGGACTCACCCCCTATCGCCTACCAGCTCATCCTTCTCCTCCTGCGCATCTCCTTCTCCCGTATCCGCACCTTCGACTCTTTTAACGCAGAATCCATCAAATTATTCAAATGGTTTTCCCCAGGAAAGGGTAATGGTGGTGGCGGGGAGAGGTGAACAGGGTTAAAGGGGGTGGGGGGGAACCGTCCTATGGGGTGTTGTGAGGTCACAGGAAACGAACGGATCGCGTTACGGTCTTGGCAGCATTTAAAATATTTACGAGACAAACTTGAGCGTGAGGTCGTGGGTGAGATGGAAGAAACGGAAGGGACCCGGTATTTACAAAAATTAAACCCTTCCCTATTCCTCTGGTCTTGGCTCAATACGAAGTCTCAGTAAGTTAGTCTCAGTAGTTAGTAATTCCTCGTGTACGAGTCTGGAGGTCACGAGTTCAAGTCCAACCTGTGTGGAAATTTCCTTCTTTCATCGGCATGAGCGTAACTCAGCGTGCACAATAGGTAATATTAATCGTTGGCGAGTCCACTTTATGGAAATTATCAATGATAAAATGAAATATTCACTTTGTAATTTTTCTTCAAAACTAAATTTTCCTCAACTGATTTCAACGTTCGCATTGTCATTAAACTAAGAAGTAAGTGCAACTTTATTATTGACTTCTACTAGTTTTACTTTCCTGAGTAATTATTTAGGAAATTTTAACGAAGTGTAAATTCACAAAATCAATGAATATAGTGTAATTATAAGGATCTTGATTTTCTATATTTATTTGACCAAAAATTATCCTCTTACGATGTTACTTTTCGAGTAATGTGCTATAAAATAGAACCCATTTTCCCTGGGGTATAGTATGACTGGGCACAACAAGGAGACGTGAAAAATTTAAGGGGCTCGGATTGAAAGATGGCGTTAGAAATTGAAGGGTTGTTAGGATATGAGGTTTTCCAATTATATAAAAATAAATTATTTACTCCTTATTGTACATATGATGCAATTGCAAAACAATTCTTTGTTTGCAAAGACATTTTCAGCGAGCGGCGTTTAACTTTTTATGCCTATTGGTAGCGACTACAAGGTTATGCTAAAAATCCGTATCTCACTGCTGGTAAGTGTACAAGTTTAGCGCATTGATTGAAGCCAAATAATGTTTAAGATTTCTTAACCGGAGTAAAAGTCTGTTAAATTGTTTTGTAATAATTGTCATTCATGACCAATGGTTATTGATTAAGTACAGTTTACTTATGGTACTTTGAATTTGGAGAAATGTAGTTGTACAAATTGTAGCTTATATTAAAATAGGCAAAGTATAATATTTCAGAAAATTTATATGACATTTCCACCATGTCTTTGAAAAGATTAATCAATCATTTTTGAATTAATTTCCAAATCTTTAAAGGTAAAATTATTGGTTATTTTAAGCACAAAACACTAACGAACACAAGACTTCCGGTAATCAAATCCAGCTTGAAAAACCATTTCGAAAGATCTTTGATAGTTTTTTATCCGAACCCAAACTTTTTCACCCCTCTTTCTCTCTTCAATCTACTCCTTTCGCCCCTATTTCGAGCTTCTCAGTCCGGGACACACCCCCTCTCCCTCAAGCCACCCAACACCGCCGTCTCCTTTACCCTAAAGACCCACCATCTCCTTCCTTTTTGCCACAGATCGCAATTTGCTCCGTGTTTCCCTGGGAGCGCTCGAGGGATGTGGAAAGTCTTGAGTGGGGAGGTTCTCGGCGAGGGTGGTTAGATGGCGCGCGGGAGATGGCAAGGGAACGGCGGTGGAAAAGGAGACCTTATTCTCAAAGATGAAGAGTGATGCACCCTCTTGATAGGGTCTGGTTTACATAAGGGCCCGGATTTCAAATCTTCTTCTCTCCTTCCCCCGTATCCCGTTCCTTTCGTGCAAAAACCTTGGAGCGAGACCACGTCTTTCCCTCGTCCAATCTCTCTCTCTCCCTCGTCTTTTACCCACCCTCCAGCCGACTCTCAACGTCACCCGGGTCTCCTCCCTCTCGCACCCCCCCCCCGTCTACCTCCCCTACACCTTCTCCTTTCACTTCCACCGTCCGCCCCTCCTCTTCCTCCCTCATGCCTTTCTGCTTTCCCTCTTCAAACTCCTTCGAACTCGAGAGAGACAAATTTGGTTTCCGTGAGTTTTTCCTTGTGAGCCGCCCTCGTCGAACGCTTTATTAATATCCGATGTATTTGGGAAAGAAAGTTACCTCTGCCTTTGTCCGACCTTAAACATTGTAAATATGTGCGCTCGTTTTCTTCTCTACTTCCTAGTTTTACAACTTTAAAAAAAAGTAGAAGTGAGTACCCTTTGAAGCTCACTGGCAATAAAAATATTTCAACTGTTTCATCGGGTTAAAAGAGTCCCCATGAAGAGACATTCCAAATGCACGTATAATTCGGAGCGCCATAAACCATTTTTTAAATACCCAGTGCAGAGGATTTAGGAAATAGTTTCATTACTAACTTTCCACTGTTGCTCTCACCTTCATCACGTACCGTCAGCCTCAGTCCATGCAGTAGTTGCCAGTGAAATTCTATAATTATGAATGCAAAATCGTGAGGAAATGGGCTATTTTGGAGCCCAAGACACACATTTCAGGAAAACCCCAGGCTTATAGGAAATTAAATGTCAACAGTAAGCAATGTATTATAGTAGCCATTCCCAAATACGTCCAGTTGAAGACATTTAATCAAGATGGTATGCCTTGGAAGCTGTATTGCGTGAAATGAAAGAGGCGCAGCGACGTTAGAAGGAATAATTACCCAAAATTTTAAGGCATTCATGTTCATGAAACGACTTCGTTCTTGAAATATCTCAACAGGCTTGAATTTCACAAATGGAAAAAATAGTTCAGTGAAACCTATATTAAGCGACTACCGTCGGCTTCGCTAGAAAATGGTCGTTAAGAGGGGGGTCGTTCAACAGGGGTTCATTTTCTTGGACTACATACACCGCAAATGAACAGGCGGCTGATTTGAAAAACTAAAAACGTTCTTGAAGTGACGGTTTTGTTAAAACCAATACAGATGGCGTTTATTTTCTCAAAACTTATTTGCTACGGTGACATTTCAATGCGTATTAATTATATGTGTACATACGGTGAAATCTGGATTAAGCCACCGTAGACGGATCTGCTGAATAATGATCGTTGAGAGGGGTGGTCGCTTGATAGGAGTGGTCGTTAACAGGGGTTCACTGTACCTAGTAAATATTAGTAATGAAGGAATTCTTTTAAAACGTAATACTGTGTGTGTAAGAAACTTGAACCGATGGGAAAATATATGTACCTAATGAGAACGTCGTGGAAATTGGGTGCTGGAGGGGATCTCGAAGATACTGTTGATAGGTAAAATGAGTAATGAGAAATTTAGCGCAAGCCCTGATTAGCGCACGATACGGCATTTGGTACGTCATGTTGCAAATATGAGACTGGGGTGAGAAATATTGGGCCAGTCCTTAGATATTATGAATCCGTAAGAAATGTGGAAGAAGAAAAAATAGAAGGCTCGAAATGACCAAGGGACAGATACTCAGGCAAAACTCAAGAGGAAGGGTATACTATAAAAGTGCGTAAGAGTTTGTATTTGAAAAAGAGATAATGAGTGCTGTAATGTAACCGCTAATGATCTATTGATTAAACTTCTGTTTGTGATCAGTTATCACGTCGGAATTCATCACGTATCATTGTGAAAGCAACGTATAAATGAGATCTGAATCGATATTGAGAGGATCTAGAACTCCATGAAACGACTGCTTATTTACCATCATTTTGTATCTATCAACGAAAATCTTGTTTTTGCAATATTACAAACTGTGTAATTCTTTGACATGCTCGTATTTGTTTATGGTAATCGTAATATAAAACTATAAACCCTTCGGACCTGAATTATATGAGGAGTGCAAAATTAAATTTTCATTTCATATCTGAGCCATTAGGTCTCTCTGGAAGGTTTACAGAGTTTGATACATATTCGACAATAAATAGCCAAGTTTGAGGATTTACAGTATACTGTAGCAAAAATTACCGTGTACAAGAGTGTACTTCTTCCCACTTTGCTATATGGTAGTGAAACATAGGTATGTCAGGATAAACATAAGAGTAGACTAAACGCCGTGGGTATGAGTTATCTGAGGAGTATTTGCGGCAAAAGTAGGATGGATAGGGTCAGGAATGAGTGGGTCATGAATGAATGAGGGTTAAATGCTTCAGTAATGGACGTGTATGAAAGGAGTGTGCTTCGTTGGTTTGGTCATGTTTAGAGAATGGATGAGAGTCGAATAACGAAAGAGATATATGAGAGTAGAATGAATGGTGTGAGAGGTAGAGGTAGGCCGAGAAAGTTGTGGTTGAATGTGGTTGAGGAAATTCTTAGCAGGAGGAATATTAGGAGTTTTAAAAACAGGAGGGCGTGTATGAAGCAGTGTATGGGGTTAAATGAGACAAAAGAGGTTTGCAAGGATAGGTCAGCATGGAGGAAAAATTTGAAGCAGAGTTAGGTGTATGATTATATTGTGTGATTATAATTATATGTGTGATATATGATTATATAATAAGTGAAACATTTTGACTATGCCTACCCCGGAAGGGAACGGCGTGATGGGTATGTATGTACATGCGGAATTATGTATTGCAATTTTTGGATATTTGAATATGGAAACAAAATTTATCCAAATACATATAATCAGGCTCGATATAATAGAGTTTTTCTTATTGAAATCATTTTATTAATCCACATTATTTGGTAATCATGGCTTAATAAATTCTTGGGATTTTTTCAATAAATTATAGATAGTCATTCTAGTGATACATTCTGGATGAAGTAGCAGATCAATAGTATATTGTTTTACAGTTTGATTCTATAAACAATTGTGGAAATTTTCAAAAGAAACCGAACCCTCTGTTTATGCATAAGTAAAGGCTACACTTTTTACAAAATGCGTTTGACTTTTGAGTAAATTTCGCCCAAATTAAGAAGTATTTATTTCGTATACGTTACTGTACACCAGGAATGAAAGGGTTAAGTTCACAGGAGAGTCGGCTTTCTGTATGATGTTTCTGTGGGCTACCGTGGGCTAATCTTGGGATTAAATGAGAAATGGATATTGAGTAATGGAAATTTATCTCCGGGCCGGGAGAAATTTTCATCTCAACCCTTCCCCATTTGAGCGAGGACGTTAATCATTCAATCCGTCACCCCTTCTTTCAACTTCCCTGCCATGCTAAATCCTTATCATGTCCTGCCGATCCCACTGATGTCTCTCTCTTTCATTTCGTCTTACGCCTGCCATACACCCCATCAACGTTATTTCTCACTCAACTCTCATCCTCTCCTGTTTCATTTCCATTCCGTCTCCGTGTACCGTCATCATTTTTATCGTCCACTTCACGATTTTTATCGGTCCTTTACTGATAACCTCTCGCGTGGCAATGCCCCCTTTTATCCACCTTTCCCATTAGTTTCATTCCTCCCAGCCATGTGTATCAATTTTTTTAAAACCCGTCTCGTCTCCTCTTCCCCTTTTTCCAGTCCACCTGCGCTGTATTGGTGTGCTTCCCCCAAGTCCACCGCCCCAATACACTATTTTCGTACCGTATAATTTATTCGCCTTTACGGGTAGAGTTTCCCAGTGTGTCCCTGCGGTACTCCTCGCCAGATCGACTTAATTTTCTTGCCTTGCGAAAATTTCTCTAGGATGATTTACGAGGACTACCGTCGCGAGTTATGTGGGGCTCCTTATATTTTTTTAAAGCGTTTTCCCCCCTTAAATCCTTAATGCACTTCCTCGAAATAACTCTCCTCCTCCCCTTCAAGACTTAATTTTTAATGCACTCTCCTACTCCAGAGAGAGAGAGAAAAAAACATTATAATGACTTTCGAGACGGTGCTGTGGGTGGTCCGCTCCGTATGAGAAGTTATTTCTCGTGGGGGAGGTGAAGATGAAAGGTGTTTTTTTTCTCCTTCTGTTACTTCCACCTTCCGAATTTTTTGGTTTTCGTCCTCATTCTTCCTCGAGGATGTTCTCTCATCTCTCCCCGCGGCTATCCAATCTCTTTTACATCGCTTGCTCTCCTCTCCTGTCCTGGGCTCTTACCATCCGTTCGCCTCGGGCGTCCTCGTCCCTTCTTCTCCACCCCGGGCTCTAACTGCTTAACTGCTATCCTCACTCTCTCCGTCTTCCTCTCACACTCTCCCCTCCAACTCATCGCCCTGGCCTCTTTCCCATGGTCCTCTTCGTCAGGTCCCACTAAGGTCCTCTCTCGCCTCCCCCAACCCCACTCTCTAATTATCCCGGACGCCATAGAATGACACGCGCTCGAGTTCCCCCGAAGAAATCTCCTTTCCTCCATTCTCTCTTCCCTCTCGACAGCGTCCTCTTGCATCTTCGCTCTCCTACACCTTCTCCCTCCCTCCTGTATCCCAAGGAATTCACTTTTTCGCTTTCACTAACTCCCTCCTCCTCTCTTCACCTCGCCAACATCTTCATCATCCACTTTTCGGGACCCGCCCCCGTATTTTTGGATCGATTGGATTCCATCCTCATTCACCTGGATTCCTTGCCTATTTTTTCCGTGTTTCCTTATCCTTTGAGGGCTACTTTGAGGTATTCGAAGACAAGACAGTATTTTAAACTCATCAACTTATTTTAGGAAGTATCCTTGCCCTTACGTTGCAGGGAAAGATATTTTAACATATACAGGATTGTTAAACTGCAATTTTTCAACAGTTTGCTGATTTCAAGTTGAAATATCTTTGGGTGAGCAGTCGTCAAATTAAAACTTTTAATATTCCTCGTTGATTAAACTCCAAAAAATTGCAGCAAAATGATGATTCCAGGTTGTTAGATACATGAATTTGCATCTCTTAAATTACAATGACAGTTTTTCCCTCTCCTATCCATGAACTATATACAGCTGATAAAAAGTAGTTATCCGCAATGTTTGCAAAATACAGAAAGTACTTTCGAATGAAATTGAGGAATGTTAGCCAAATTTTTACCTCTAAAAATGGAATAACTATGATTTTGAACTGTCAAGATACAATGCTATTAACGCTCAGAATATGACTTTTTTCTAAAATTACCAAGGTTTCTTAACCAAATTTGGCTTGGTAATATCTTCGGTAGATCACGTATCGCCATCAGTATATTGCTCTACCTCGCAAAATTACTTCATTCTCCTGCTTCCCTCTCTCCCCACCTTCACCAAACACTCCACCATCCGTGAGCAAGATGAAAAGGGTCAGGTGTTGACCACCACCTTCCCCTCTTACGCCGTGTGGACTTCTTTCCTTCCTCCGGGTCGATAAATTCAAGTGATCATCTGGGACTCGGAGAAAGATGATTTTTTTCTGACGACATATTACTCTTCCGGCTGAAAAGGTGTGAACTTAAAAATCCCCTTGAAACTTTGCCATCGTGACTTTGGTCATATCACCCGAAGTTTGGAGTGAGAGTTTTGAGTGATTCAAATAGTTCCGCACTTGGTCTCGTATGCTTGAGCACGCAGCCCTCCCGTCTAAATGGTTTTTTGTTCAGCCATACTTTCTTCCCTTTTCTCTATCCATTTTGAAATGGACGCATGTTAAATTATCAAAAGTGGTCAAATACCAGGCGTCTTTTTGTGTACATGCAATGTATATTAGATTTATCGGACTATAGAAAATTGTTATATATGTCGGTCTTTATGGACTATGACCTTGCATTGAATACCTAAATTGGAAAAATCACTTCACATTTTTGCATATTTCAAAATATTTAAAATATTTTGTTTAATTTTTTTTTGTAAAAAATTTGTAAAAAAAATAAAATTAAAGAAAAAAAAATTCAGTCAAGGTCCTTACGTGTACAGAATAACCAATGATATTTCATGAAGTAGTATATTTTGAAAGCATAGATCATTTTCTCGCTGAATTTCATGTGAAGTTTTAACGTATACAAAATACACTCATACAGAAAATAGGGGGACTGGAGAAAATCTATCTTTAATGCTGGAGATATGTTTTATCATATGGTGTTTAAGTATAGAAAATGTTTTAATTTTGATTTGTTGATCAGTATTTTAGTGATTCAAATTAGTGATTTTCTCTTTTTAATATCCGTACTTGAAGATGGTAAAATTATATAATTCCTCTTTTATATGGAATTGGTTAATAACTGCATTTACTTACAAAAACTCTTATGTCTTACTATGTATTATATACTATATATTTCTCAGGGCTGGAATGTTTGTAAATTAAGTTTTTGTGCATGTATTGTTAGTCTCATCACTTACTGATCGAAATTTGGTTATTGAGGTGCATTTTATTGTGCTTTGATCAACATATGATACTCCATAGAGGGTTACTTGCAATTGTTTCTTGCTATCAACTCATTGATTCCGTAGTGCAAACAACGATATGGTTGCTAATGTAGCAATGTGTTCTATTTTTAAAGTCAAATACTTCTTAGTTTGATAAAAACATTTTCGGGAATATAAATGTTTTTTTTTCAAAATATAAGTTCAAAGAAAGTTTTTTGAGTAGGGTCTTAATGACTTATTTTAATATTACTTTTTCATGAAAATATTTTAATACCTCTCTCTTATGGTAACTGTTTGTGATGTAGCATTGTTTAATGTGGCTTTCTTATTCCCCAAACAAAGGCCACTCAAGAGACTAGAAAGGCTTATGCTGGATGGAAACCGCTTGTCCGTGGTTCTCGATGGCGCCTTCTCTGGACCTCGCCTGGCTGTACTCTCGTTGGCCCGCAACCGCCTCGCCAAAATCGCTCCCGGAGCATTCAACGACAACCCCGCACTCCTGGACCTGGACATCTCGGACAACCGTCTCGAGAGAGTCGAGGCCAGCGTCCTCAGCCCACTGTCTCACACCTTGACCGCATTCCACATCTCCGGCAATCCTTTCTCTCCCGACGCCATAGCTTTCGCGCTGGAGCCCCTGCTTCCAAAGATCCAGGTCCTGTCCCTCTCCCGCCTGGGCCTCCGTTCCATACCCACGATGCCACCGGCCCCGGCCCTTAGAGTCCTCAACATATCCGGAAATGCCTTGTCGCGGCCACCCCTGACCCTCGTCTCTTCCCTAAACTCGATCCGCATCCTTGACTTGTCCGACAACGGCATGCGAGGCTTGGACGTGTCCGCCCTCCGCCGCCTGGACACAGCCCTCCACCGGTCTCAGAAGAACCAGATCGTCCCCGAGCTCCGCCTTGGGGGTAACCCGTGGGCGTGCGACCGATGTAACGCGGCCATGATCAGGTGGGCAAACGGGAGTGACCTCGTGATTCGGGCTTGCGAATCTCCACTGGGTCCATCCTGCCCCGAATGCCACGGTCCCCGCGGCCTCGTGGGCCGGAGACTCGGGTCGCTGGATCCAGAGAACCTCCCGGGCTGCGGCGAGGGGTACGGTGCCGGCGAAGGTCCGGGGGCTCTTCTCGAAGGTGGCGTGGCGGCCAGGGCCGGGCTGGTGGCCGCTTCCGCCGCGGCCGCCGGCTTAGCTCTGCTGCTGGTCACGGCCGGGATAGCGGCGTGCGCATGTCGAAGGAGGCACGCTGCGCATTACTACACGCGGGAGGACAAGCGGGGAACCCTGGGACAACACGAGGAGGAAGACGACGACGGCGGCTGGGGCCCTGAGGAGTGCCTCAACGGGGGCGGGGACACGAAGAAGGGTTGGTCGCCGCAGAGGAACGGGAAGGTCGCCCCACCCGGGGTCACCATCACCCACCCCGAAGTCAAACACGTTTCCATTGCCACGATTGACGAGATCACGAGGGATCCCGAGTTGGGCGCCGCTTTGACGGCCAGGGCGACCGCAGTTGCGGGGAACGGCGGGGCCTGAGTGACGGCCCCCGCCGGAGAAGTTGTGTGCATTTACTGTGACGTCCTTATGCGCGGCGCGGGGAGGTTCGAGATTTGAGTGTAACTCAAATCGAAGGGTGCATGTGAGATATGCCGTCTCTCTTTCTGGGAAAAACAGAATATTGCATCTTATGATTATGTATTCCTTCCTCCCAAACCCCCTTACAAACTCATGGGGAAAGTGTACTTGTGGGCGTGAATTTGGGTGGATGCATGTTTGCGTTTTTATGCGGAATGAAAATTCGTGGTCTCGATGAAAAAAAATGGGTGTCCTTTTCGAAGAAGAAATCTTATATATGCGGAGCTTCCCTTCCTCTATCAGCATTTTTTTGTAAGACTTGGGAAAAATTACATTTTTCCCGTATCTGGTCGGTTGGATGAGGACAACAAAATTTTTCTTCGGATGAAAGGGATGGTCAACGCCAAAATGACGAGGAATGGTTTATTTTAACGATGGTACATTTCTTTGGTGTTCACCATAAAGTCTGTATTGCACTCCATATCTTCCTTATGAAACAGATGCCACTGCGAAAGGAAATGTATATCTGATTTGATGACGTGCACGTACGGAACAAACCGTCGCAAATTTCGAAATTGGCATTCTGTCGCGCTAGCGTGAGTGAATGTTTTTTTATATGTCTGTATTAATCTTTTCCATTGGAACAGAATTCCTTTTATCTTTTGCGTTTGTAAAACAGCAAGAGAACAATCATGTCGTAGAATGGTATGAAAAAAATCTTTCCAAATCTCTCTGCTGTGGAAGAGGGGGGAATTCTTAGTACTGCAACGTATTTGTTAGCAGTCAAATAGTGCTTTTATATATTTTTCAATTACATTAGTCTTAACTGTTGGAGCAGTAATTGTGAATAATTGTGACTTCTAGTGTGTCTGAGACAAAAAACTAATGAGATACTGCGTAAGAATTGTGAACTAATGAAGCTATTCATACCTTAGTAGGTCATTTGTCCTGATTCATGTAATTACGGATTTCCCTTGTAAGGGTCATGGTGCTTGAAGCCAAAAGCCGTAATGAAATATTTCGGTTCTAGTTCGGAGCCGTAGGAATGTCAGTCACCGATTGAATATCCCCTTTTTTGTGAATGTGACAAGAAAAACGTGTGTTTGACTTGAATTAATGGAAGATTAGAGTAGATAATCGGTCGTGTGACCGCTAAAAACTGAAGTAAGATCATTTAGTTATAAGAATTGAAAAATACTCTCGCTGACAGCTGATATAGATACATTTTATACCAAAGGATCTGATGCAGAAGCCGTGAGGGACGGCTAAATGATGAAGTAAGTGTTTAAATAAAGTAAGTTCAATATGCCAACCCATTCACTGCCTGATTTGTTTCTCTTCTTACATTTTCGAAAAGAAAAATGACTCGATAGGAATTAAATTCAGCTCAGTGACTCTTGAGATTGGACCAGCCGAAAGTTCACCTCGATAAGAGTATACAAAGAACCCAACCGATCAACTATTCTCAAGAACGGAGGGATATGCATTCTCTCCATTTTTCCATGAAATTAAAATTTCTCCGTACAGAGGCAAAAATTTTCAAGCTATTAAATTTCAAAAAGGTGGTTAAAAGGCGATCGCAAAGTATGTAATTGAGCGGATACCATGGCGGGAAACTTTTTTCATGTCCCGCGGGTTCGAGAAAGTCTCGGGAAAATTCCTCGAAAGGCCCCGAGCGATGAAGATTGCTCCCAATGAGGAAAGAATAGATGGGTAGCGAAAGGGTGAATATTTTTGCCAAGGAGGAATAGAGTACTTGCGATAGGAAACAAGAGTATTGATACCATTAACTAAAACATAGGGAAATACCTTATCTCTCTTTGCTTTCGCATGTGACACAAGGATATTTCATGGTGGCACTCCACGAACGGTTAGCCCGCATTATGAATATGGTATTGGGCAGGTTATACCGAGAGAATGAAGAAATGGGGATGCTTGGATGTAATTCGTGGTTGAGTGAATGGCAGATGTAGAGCAAGGAAGAAAGGAAAATATTATTTAACCATCTTGGAGAGGGACGTATCTCAAGTCTGCGCGTTGGCTCGGATGCTTCGAGTACGGAATGCCCGGGTTCAAAACCAAGAGGGAGCCAATTTCTTGACTTCAACTTTAACTTTTAACCACATCCAGCTTGATTGTTATGCTGAGAGCAGTGTAGTTACTGCATTCTGTCGTTCAATCAAATATTTAACCGGACTCCCTTTCGGTCTATAGCTGAATGCAGGCCTAACTTCATCAAGACGGCTTGCTGATTCCTTCAATTTTATGTTTTACTCAGTGTCTGTGGCATAGCCCTCACAAAAGTTTCTGGCTGAAGCCTGCGGGTAAGCAGGATAGATAGAAGTGAGAGGGGGAGAAAGCAAGGGGCAAGGGATGAAGGGGAAGAGAGACAACGAGAGGTTGTAAGCAAGGCGAACCAAATTGTGTCGCGACGAAGGCACGAGATGTGTGTGTGTATAAATATATATATATATATATATATATATATATATATATATATATCCTACCAACATCGTGTGTTCATCGCCGCATGGCTTACTTCAATCCATCTACGTATATATATATATATATATATATATATATATATATATATACACACACACACACACATGGCTAATAGGCAGGTAGTTAAAATTAGCCATCGCCACGACTTAATCTGAGACACGATTTTGAGTCCTATAGACGGCATGAGAGGAAGGGAAAGGGAGTGAAATGATTTTTTTCTCCCTGCGAGAGGAAAAATGTGTTCACTTTTCGACGAAGATTGTGTGGGAAGTGGAATATATTTTTCTTTAATGGAAAAAAAAAAGATTTGGAGGTTTGCGACGAACGAGGCAGAAGGGAGGGAGGTTCATGAGGAAGAAGAGAGGGAGGCTTGTGAGGCCGCCGCAGAGCAGAACCAAGTCGATCGTTCCCCGGGAGTGGGGATGGTTTCTTCGATCGTCCGTCCACCCGGCTCGGTGAAAAGGAAGGCCAGGAAGAGCGTTGAAGACAAAGCGGGGACGATGGCAGTGTGAAGGGAGAGGTCGCATGAGCACCCGGTGCTGCGGGCTCGAATGAAAAATGACAAAACAAGGATGAGCTTGAGGACGTGAGGAAGAGAGGACCGCAGGGGGAATAACGGACCCACAAAAAAAGAGATTTTTCGTCACCCCACCCTCCCCCCCCCAAAAAAAGAAAAAAAACTCGAGTACCTCCCCCACACCCGCCTTTCTTACTCCTCTCAACCTTCTTTTGTTTTTACGCCATCCGTGAAATGCAGAGGGTGCATTTACATTATCGGACTTCCGGAGAAAAGGAACTTCCCTAGTGTATAGGAATGAGAGGAAATTCGGGGAAGCGGAGGCTAAGAACGCAAAAGTGAAACGCTGGATAAAAAAGGTGGTTCTTCAGTCTCCCTAAAGATGTATCCGGTTGATGAAGACTTCAAAACAATTCCTAAATCTGGAATTGTACGCCCTTTAGCAATTCACTGCGAATGTATTTATAAGCCTTCATAGTCTCAATGATACATTTTTGTTCCTTGAACAAGGTTCAGTGACGATTCTTATTCGGAAAATCATATTTGTTTAGCTTTGTAGAGTTACCTTGTCTCAAATTTCACCTGTTTGATCTCTTTATTTACTGTTTCTGATTTCATGAATCCGGAGAGTTCTTAGTAAATCCTCATCGATATACTTCTTTATGTATACCTAATGTCGCATTTTTGGGCCCTGATGAAGTTATTGAGTTCAACAAAGCGTAGATTTTTTTGTTCATGTTTAAAACTTTGCTTTATTACATATTTTGAGCATTATTTTTCGTCTACTCCGTCACTTTTGAAATTGAAATTCAACGTTTCGCGTCTTCTACTTGGCGCTTTGTCAGGAATATATAACCCAGCAGAAAACTAAAAGCGTGGAATGCCGCTTCAACCAATCACAGAGAAGTCATAATTTATATTCCTCAGAATATGGATTATATCCCGGAAACCCTTATTGCTTTAGTTGTTTTTTAAAGACCAATACTCCGTATCTACAATTTTTACAGCATTTAGATATGGAAATAAGAGCTTCTGATTGATTTCGTTCCATATTCTCGATCGTTGCGCGGGAACTGAGTATGATTAAAAAGATAGCATCTACAAAATTAATATGGAACGCGGAGAGTTAAGTCTCTCTTGAATATAGGCCAAGAGAGTCGTTATATACTAGTGTCCGAATAGATTGATAACGCTGTCGGGTCACGTTTCATCCGGGTGTTCGGCGCAACCATCAAAGTGGTGGGGAGGGAAGAAGAGGCAACAAATTATTTGTTCGTGAAGGACTTACGAGATAATTTCACCCCGAAGCCATCGAATCGGATAAATGCCTGGGGGGGGGGCGGGTTTAATGGAATCACTGGCGGGCAGAGGAAATAAAGAATTCGGGTTATGCGGGGACATTGTACGAGCTAGAAACAAGTGATAGACCGAAGAGTTTGCACGCCGAGTGATTCGAATTAAGTGGCTATTGGAATATCCCCGTTCATTGGGGCGTGTCTTTGATGCGCCTCCGCATACGGGTAGCCGAACCGCGGGGAGATGGACGACGAGTTTTGTTGCAACAACCCGTGAAAACCAGCCTCTTCTACGCTGCGCTCGCAAAACTCGCCAATGCCTTACAAAGTAGCAGTTTTTTTCCTTCCTCGCATTACTCGGCATGACCCTGGAGATGAAAATGAGATGGAGCATTTCTGAGGGAAGATAATGGGGTATTTGACAGTGGATTAAATACGTTTGTGAGGAAAAAATATAGAAAACCAACGATATAATCGTCCCAGTTAACTTAATCGCTCAATTCATCAAATATTTCATGATTATTACGCTTCCTCTATCTAAACTCCCGCTTGTATTTTGAGCTAAAATCCTTTGAGAAGTTCGAATGAGCCCTTGTTTATACAAAGGGAGAAAACGAGGCTGTTAATTCTCCCATTATTATTTCTGTGAGAGCTGTGTGTAGGTTGTTAAGTCCAAATAGGCTCAAATTAGTAATCATCCTTAGCATTTTATAAAAATGATATGATAATTCATTTTTATATGCTTGAGATGATAATGTATTTTTGCCCAATTTGGACTTAAAACCCTTTACACTACTAATAAAGATTATCATTATGTATACTTACCATTAAAGCGAAGGTAGGCTCTTCTCGTATTCAGTCATAAAAAATTTATAGCGAAGAATTTTGGTGAATGTTAAACGTCAGAATTGTGATGCATTTTCATCATTTCAAGTTAATTATTATAGAGTGAAAATTTTGATGCATGTACGTTTATTGCATTCATCTTTTTTCACGAATATGGACCTATTTTATTGATTTGAGAAATTTCCAGAAGAACCACCCCGTACGCCTCACTATTACATAGTATTCCAGCCATCTGTTTGAAATTTTAGAGTTGCTGGCGAGAAATAAATCCGAAGACATCAGTTTTATTTGAAAACAGTAAAAGATATGCTCACTTTCATCTATGAACTGTGGTAATGTATACCGCAAATACGGGGAGCTATCGCGTTTTCACGCTGAAGTAAGTCTAACCCTTGGTTCCGTATCAATATATTTATCTAGGTCACGTCATGGATATTGAGATTTCCATTTCGTCTCGCAAAGCTTGATGTCATTGAGGTTTCAGATGAACTGTGAAGCTATTGCCATTCGAAAAAACAGATGTGAAACATCGCGGCGGTGTTTTATAAAACTACTGCCAGTGTGCAACTCACACAACGCCCAAACGTCACGAAAAAAATTAACACTTCAAATCAAATGAAAAATCAGGAGGATTTTACGGGACCACTTCTCGGTCCAGCGCTCGGTGTAGCCATCAACGTGGAGACTGACGGCAAATGGATTCCGTAAATTAAATCCCCCGGCGGGCTCCCCGGATCGCCCCAACAAGATTCGATTGACTGCAATCGGTCGATCTGCCTCGCGGCTCGAGCGAGTGGCGTTGCTGTCGCCGCGTCGTCATAATAAGGGTCCTTTTCCATCTCTCCCTCTTCCCCTTTCCTTCCCTCGCGTCCATCCTGCGGGAGTGACCAGGGGTCCCGCCTCCCTCAACCGCACACCATCCCCATTTCTCCGCCCGCCGACCGAATCCCCGTCCTGCTGTCCGAAACCGATGCGGTAATTGACCGCAATTTTAATCCGAAGTCCCACCTACTTCCCTCCCGCCCAGTGATTTGAGCCAATAATTCACCCCAATCAAGCACTCTCCTCTCATTTTCCTTTAAACCCCCGCCTTCCATGCCCCCTTTACTCGCCCTACACCCCCGTCCACTTCCCGACTGACCATCCTGTGTTCTGCCACACCTCCGACCGGCCCCGCACTAAAATACTCCCTCCCTCACAGTTCCACGCCCATTAACATGATAGGGTTTCATTTCGGCCCGACCTGCTCGTTCGTCTCACAGCCTCCGAAATAGTCCCTCCCCCACTAACCAAAAGGGATCTCTTTCCCTTTTCCGCCCCATGGGAGGCGGTTAAAAATCGGGTGCCGACAGCGGTCGGTCCGGCTCGGGACTGGTTTGGATTTACTGGGACTTCTTCGGGTCGTAGAAATATGGTGCGAGATGCAGAACACTCGGACAGATCCAGATCGTGTATTCCATGCAGTGCGTGCATGATAATTGGGCAGTTGGAAATGAAAAATGCAGCCGATTTGTAGTCACGACTAATTCTGTTTCGGGAATGGAGTCACGTGACCAAGAGATCCATGGTGGTGGCTTTAGTTCAAATCATACGATCGAATACAAACTATTTGCTTATCATTTCTTTCTAAACCTTTTCTTTCTAATAAACAAATAATTTATTTCTAATAAACTAATCAGTATATTTTTAAGTGTTCTATTATCGTGGATGGACTGTAGTGATATGTTGCGGTGTAGGAAGAGACTTCGTTTTGCAGATCTGTATCCGATGTACAAGTAAATGATTCAAAATTTCGTATTGCTGGAACATGCACTTCACGGTTGTTCATAACACGAACTGTTATTTATAACATGAGCATTTTGCTATCGCTATTTTCCAATTGCGCTCACGAGAGCGAAAACGTGATCGTTATTCTTCAGTTTTTTTCGGTAATTTAAAGTCACAAGTTTTAACTTAGGTAACGCTTCCTAAAGACTTTAACTATGAAGATTCTCGTCTCGAGTGACTTGACTTATAGACAACAATGATGACAACGCGAAAGAATTAACAAACCGCGTTTCCTCGTTAGATTCCCTGGTGAGTTATGAGCAGCGAGCTGGGTAGTCGAAAGTAGAAAGTAGTAGTAGAGCGAAAAAAATATGAAAACATTTTTAATGGCCCCCAGTTATTTTCATACCTGCAATATCCTGTTTATTGTACCGGTCGTACGAGCATGAAGGTTTTTGACAGATTTTTTTGGGGCTTAGTTGAAGGGCTGATCTTTCGTTTGCCGGATTTTCTTTTGCTTAGTTCCATCTTGAGGACCACATCTTCGCCGGCTATCCTGCAGGCTTCTTCAGGTCCAGCTTGTGGCTGGAAAACCCGAAAAACTGGATCACAGCTTGCTCGTGGCCAAAACCCCGTTGCAACTGAAATCAAAGCTAAAGGATCATTTTTTATTTTTTATGTAATGAATTTAAATGTTTTCTGCGACAATATGAGCAAAGTTTAGCAACGAAAGTGATGTTTTAAGCAGGTAGACGATAAATTCGTTATTACATCTTGACGTTGGCCATTCAATTACATCTTGGCGTTGCAAAGTTATTTCGAGTGCTTTTAAATCCAACTTCCATTATTTTACGTATCAATTTCCATGTAATAGTCTGACTTTTTAGCTTCGATAGTTAACTCATTTTTGGAAATATCTCACAATAAAATCGGACTGAAATTTTGTGCACTATAAACTCAGTTTACTGGCCTAGCCCAAACCCGCCCGAAAGTATGGCTTTGTCTCGTTCACGTAAACGCTTCGTGAATGCAAATCAATTTTTGACACCAGAGAGATTTGGTTTGCCTTTCTCTAAAACTTCTTTTCACCGGTTGGCTGCGTCGTCAGCGATCACGTTGACTTAACAATAGGTGTTGAAGGCTGGGTGAACGAGCATATCAGTGATATCACCCGTGAATCAATAACATAGCCGAATGGACGTATAGATTTCATGGATCTCAATTGCTTACGAGTCCTTTAAAACGAAATGCTCGGAACCTCACAGTACCTATCGCCGCCAAGTATCCTGTACAACGATCGCTGATGTAATTTCAATGGAGTACGGGTATTGTGCCAGGCAAGGGTCGAGCGCAGTGGTACAACTAGTGTTAAATTCTAATGGCTCGTTACTGATTCTTTATCATTTGAACGCCTACGATGTTGACATACATACTCCGCAATTTCCACAGCAATCGGGTCGTCCCCTAGCATGTTCAGGCCCGCGAGATAGCTAGGCTACGTACACGAAGCGAACTCATTGCGAATGTATGCAGACGCAATTTCCAAATGGGCCCGCTAATCAACACCGTCATTGTTTATTAATGCATTCGTGTTCCGCCGAATACGGCGCCATCGATTATGCAGTTGGTGTCATTTCAAAAATGAGGTTTCGTGGTTTGAATCCCAGTCCTAAAGGTACGAGCCAACGTTAACCCAAATGACATTACGTCCTACGCTTTTGGCTGTTGCTCTATGAAACAAAAATGTAAAACCTTTTAATCATATTAATACCATGCACATGTTGCTTTTGGGCAGATGCTTTGCATTAATAAGGGATGGATATATCCACATTTAAAGTAGCTATATAACTTTGTCATCATACCCTCGTTGTATGAGAAAATTTGCTGAATTAACCATTCTTTAATATAAATAAGATCATGGTATCAGTTGTACTATCTTTATACTATGTGAAATGAGCAGCTGGTCGGTTCAGGCCGCAATATTCAGCCAGGTGTTTGGTGGGTGATCTGGTAATATTAATTTATCAGTAAAAATAAAGTGAACAAGTTGAACTGGGAGGTTATTGTGGCAGTTGTTTAAGAATTGATTTCTCATCCAGAAGGCCGGAGATCTACACCCGGCGCAGGATAGAAGAGGATAGACACCCGTTGTTTTGCTTATCTCCGGTACTTGTGAAACGAGAGTACTGAGTACACTATTCCGTCCGTCGGAAGGAAAGTTAAACTGTCGTTCCCTCTACCTCTTTCCTTTAATATAAGTTTTCTTTAATATAAATAAACAGTGATTCTCCCATTACCAATCTACCCACCTATCTTTAATGGCGCAATGAAACCTCACTTGTCGGACGCCTCTATGAATAACAAACCGACGAGTTGAACTGTTAGCCTCTTGTTACATTTTCTTACATGTGCGGGCGTTTGTAAAATTGGATAAAATACTTCCTAATGCTCAAGATTGTATTTTCTTTTGGTCCAAAATTGATTAAGAGAAGAGAGTAGATGGCGTTTTTTGGCTTACAAAAGTGAAACCTGTAATTTTTTGCAAATGATAAGATACCACACTAGGCGATCGCAAGCAGAATGCCCAAAGATTTCATTAACCAGCAGGTGTTTTTATGGAAATTGCTTCCAATTTTGCACATCAGAATAAATTATAGCTATTACATTGTTATTTCTCTGCTAAGATTTCATTTTCGGTATCATTACTGCAAATCTGAACCATGAAACATGGCCATTTACGCATTTTAATAGCTATGTTGTTATTGCACTGTAATTCCATCTATTCACATTTTTTTCACTGTAGATATGAGGAATATACATGCGTCGTAGTTTAAGCAGTTCCCGGTTCTATTTTCTTCCAATCTTTTTATGAGTGAACCCCTCCATACGGCCATATGGCGTAACTTTCTTTGGTCGTTCTCCGCAGTCTCCGATGGCATCGAATTGATTTCATCTCCCGGCCTACCTCCTGCCTGCAGCCGTGGCTCCATTTCATGTGTCTCGCTTAATGAAAAGAAAAGCGTTCCCCAGAGAACGGACCCCCAAATGCTGCATTATTTTGTGGACAAAATTACACATCCATTGAAGGGAATCTCCGACTCAGATCTCTCGCCGGCGTTTATGAGCGTTTCATCTCAGGGTCGGGAAGGAATACCGGACTGTTGGCTTCTTGAGGGAAAGGGGAGTAATACGAGTGTTGGCTTCGGGGAGGGAAAGGGGGGGTAAATAAGTGCATATCACCGACCGGTATCGCCGGTGTAAAATGAAAGGGAATCTGCACGCACACGAATATTCCCCGACAAATTGGACGTTTGTGAAGGGTTTCCTCATTACGTGTGTGCGTGATTGAGGGCCCGGGGCCGAGGCCTAAGGCGGGGAAGGAGGTGTTTCACGTTAAGTGGCTCCGTACCTTCCTACCGCGGCTCTCGAAATTGGCCTTCCGAGCGAACCCTTGTTGCCTGTAAGCGCCGGCCGGACCCGGAGAACGCCTCAGACGTCGGCCGTCAGCCGATTGCCGGGAGATGAGATGAGACGGAGATTGCAGGCGAAGGAGTTTAGAGGAGGCGGAGGGAGGCGTTGTTGCGTGCGGCACGCGAGGGCTAAGTCTCGTCCCGTGATTGGCTGAAAAGGACCGCCCGCGTGCAAAATTGAAAGCCTTTTGCCCTACCCCATCCGCCTTGAAGGTGAAATAGTTCGCTATCATGGATGCAGATATGAAATCTTCGGGATCAAGATAGGAAAAGGCTCCTTTATGTGTTCAATTTTGAGCGTTATATCGTTGCGGGATTCAATCTGGAGGGTTCTGGGTTCAATTCGGGGTTTCTTGTGAAATGATAGGTAGCTGACACTACGCATTTAAATCAGCTCGTACTGGAAAGACGGACTTTCTATGAAATTAAAAAAAAGTATTCTACCAGTTAAGATAGGTTTTGCCGAATGATAGAGATTCTCCTCCCGGTTCTCTACACTTTCAGGGGCCTTTCTCGTCTAGGATATCCTTTTTTTGCCTCAGCATACGATCTATCCTTCTTCATTCTCTCTTTGAAACCTATTCTATTTTTTCCTCTTCCCCGCTTGCCAAATATCCTACCCTCTTATCACATTTTTGAGCAATTCCTCGACCCCTATTACATCCTCCAGCCACCTACTCTGCCGATTTCGAATTGTTTTTAGAGGTTTCCTTTCCTTGTCCACCATCTCAAGCACTTCCTCGTTAGTTTTTCTCTCCGTCCACCTCACCTTCTTTACCCTTCTCCACACCCACAACTCAAATGCCAGCAGCCTGCACAGTCTTCTCGTCCTCCTTTCTGAGGGTCCACGTATCTGCCCGATACAACGCCATATCAAGCTCTTCACCAGCCTTCCTTTCCCAAGGCCCCATCATCAGCTCCTTTCAATTACTAAACATCCTTTGCGATGTTATACACAATATTCAGTTGCCCTTGCTTTCGTCGCTATAGGTACATTTTCAAGACTCTAGAAATGCAAATAGTGTGATGTCCCACATTTTATTTTGTTATATCGATCGGTTACACCATATACTCGTAGTTAATTGTCGTTGTTTGTTTGAATGGAGCAGTTTGAAAGTTAGCAGTACTTTGAATATTAAATATGCTCAATTTGCTATCTGTTGTGGAACAATTCCTCTGAGAGAAGATCTGAACAATCAGTTTTATACCTAATATTATATTTTATGGTGCAAGCATTTTTTCCAAAGTGACTTGACCATAGCGTCAATGCCACGATTTTCTGCACTATATTGTACAATAGACAAGATATACCTCATTTTTTCTAATAAGTTGTATTTCACGTGTCCCTCACGGTCACTTCAAATGTATTTCCTATCATTGATTTTTATATTTGTGCCTCATCTTTGAGCGTGACGGGGACGAGTGGAGAGAGTGGGTTTGTTACAATATCAGCATCAGCATTCATAGGAAAAGGAGGGTTTGGAGTGACTTTTGTTTTTTTTGCTGAAAATATCAGCCAGAGCAGTTCATGGCATTGCAGGGAAGGAGAAAAAAATGTTAGTCTTTAGAAAGTATTTATTTAAAATGTACCGTGATTTTTATGGTAGGTTTAAAATTTTTAGTCCATTCATAAGTGAAAATTAGTTTGGGATGCCGCAGAAAACTGCTCAAGCACGTGATTTATGAATAAGGCTATACTAAAAGCAATGCACAGGTAGGGAAATAAAATACATTTCCTTCATGTATCGCTTGCAAAATATCGCTCATTTAAAGAAAAAGTGGACATGACAACAAGTCTGATGTTAGAGCTGATGACATATTGGACTAAATGGTTCTCAATACAGCCGATAGCTGCACACAATTCCAACCGTATGCAGATGTTTGCTGCGTCAAATTGTTTTTAGCGTGTCGTGGTTTCTGACTCAAATTTCATTCATTTCAATTGTCCATTCCGTTTTACTCGTTCAATGCTATGCGTTGATGCGCACATGTCATTGCTGTGCGAGATCACGTGAGTACCGCTCCCTGTTTAGTAAAAAATGAACTCGCAGAAAAAATATCTGATGGCGTTTCTCGGCCACGAACTTTTATTCAATAAAAAAACAACATTGCCCATGCTTCGCGGCAGTTATGGTAAATAAACACGGAGTCCCAAGCTTCCAATTTTATTCATGAGTGTCGGTGAAATTTTGTGTGCAAACAATGACATGGAAAATGTAAACACATATTTGAATGCCAGATTTTTATTTAGACAGTGAAAAATTTGTACCGTATGCCGGTTCATGATTTTATGGTCCATGAGTTTGCGGCTCTTTATTTGATGATGGAAGATTCCTCTCTTTCGATATATCTCGATGACAAAAATGCTTATTTCTTTGTTTTATTCATTACCGAATTCAATATTTATGCCTTAAATAATTGTTGACGAGAATAATCAACTCGTCTGAATGATTGGAACACATAGCATCGTTAGCGTATTTTATACGAATGCTGAGTTATTCAGTATTCTTGTGCCGTACAAGCTCTTCCAGGATGTCCATTGTTGCATGTAGTTTCATAGTTTGAAAATGTATGCTCAAAAATTGCATTTGGCCCTGCTGTACCGTATTTTAGTTTCGTTTTGCTATCTCTTATTTCAGCGTGTCTGGATTTTTAACTGTCAGGTTTTTTTCCCCATTATCTCCACGAATTCTGCTGTTACCAACGCTTCGGGTATTATTTTCCTTCATTTCGATGTAATTTTGACAACTCTTCCCGTCTTCCAATCAACTAAATGTATGCATAATCCGAATGAGTATAAAGTTCTGGTGGCGTTGATGTGCTTACTTAATTTAGGTCGTCAGATTTTCATCTTACGGTGGCATTAAAAATATTTTTCCATTAATCCCGTTATCCCTTGGTTACTAGGGCGTTTTTGGTTTTTCAAATTGATGACAAAACATGCAAAACAATTTCTGCTGGCCCCAGTTTTTCACCATTTTCGATTAATATTCGATGGAATTATTTCAGCAGCGTCTTTTTAGATTGCCATGGCATGTTTTTATCACATCAGCTCCACGATTACTCTTATCAATCTCGGCTAACAAAAATCTCGGGGATTTTTCCCGTCATTTTATCGAATCCTTGGCAATAGATGGTCACTCTACCCGTCCTCCAATTAACAAAATGTTCGTATACGATCCCGATGAGTAGAAAATTCTTGTGGCGGTGATGTTCTCATTTAATTTTGGTCATGGCATTATCGTTCTTTGGGAGGCTTTGAAAATATTTTTTCCATAATTGGCATTTGAGATTCTCATGCGGCTTTTGATAACTTTATCGAGTGGGGAGTGTGTGGAAAAGGGGGTTGGCGATGGGGATGTAAAAACTCAAGTGAGGGGTGAACCGCGAATGGAAGGACAATGGGCGAAGTGAAAAAGGGCAAACAAAGGTCATGAGGGAGGTTGGGGGTATGTTAGGGGGGGGGGACGGTGAAGAGGCAGCACAGGTGGGCGTGGTGGAGGCATTGGATGGAACAGAAAGTTGAGTTTGACGATAAAAGGACGTCCTGAACCGCATTCCAATAGTAATGAGAGAGGAAGAACGTCTGTCCCCCTCCTTTCTTACCCCAATTACCATTTCAAAGGCCGAAATAATGGGTGTCGATGGAGGAAGAAAGTTGAGCTGAAAGAAAGAGATCTAAAGGAGAGAGCGAAAGAGATCAAGATAAAGAAGGAATGGGGAGAAGCTAGAGACGGCAGAAAACAAGTACTCAAGAGGATCGAACGGTCAAGGAGAGATAATTGAGAAACATGCGCGAAATTCAGTCGTTACTTTTGAGTATTTAACATGATTTAAAACATTCTCACCAACTCAATTACGGACTATCCTTAAGTACTATACGCGCTGAGCCAAGGCATGAATAATAGACTTTAAAACGTGCCTAACATTTTCGTCAGTCATGTGATCCTAAACGGTATCACAGTGACCTGACTTCGAGTGTTATTGATTCCCTGCTCTACTTATAATCTGATCGGGAACGATTATTTAACCATATTTGATTAAACATAAAAAAATACGGGATGAAAAGATGAAATATTTCTGAAGCTTCAATAACATAAACTTTGCATTTATCTCAATCCTGGAATCTCGAATTGGAATCTCAAAACCCTGGAATCATCTCATCCTGGAAATAAGGACTTCGTATTTTCTATGCGATGTAATACACAATATTCAGTTGGTCTTGTTTTCACCGCTCTTGCTTTATTTTCAAGACACTGTATTTTAAAAATCCAGATAATGTGATGTTTCACATTAAATTTTGATCTACTAACCGGCTTCACCACCTACTTAATTGTCGTTTGTGTGTTTGCATTGTGCATTTTGAACTTTAACATTACTTTGAAAATGACATATGTTCAATTTTCTGGCATTAGTTTCCTTTCTATTCTAGAACAATTCCTCTCAGTGAAGCCCTCAACAATCAGTTTTATACCTAATGTTGTATTTCATAGTGCCTAGTGCAAAACCGTCTCTTGGTATTATACATCATATGCCCGGAGACGAAGTGATTTGACGGGACAGAGCACGAGTTATTTTAACTATTTTCATAATTCAGCGTAGTTTTTCGACTAAATTATGGTATTACACATTTGAGGACATGGATATCATATGCGGGTAGCTTTTAAAGGCGGTGCATGCTCTCCGTTATGGGGATGGAAATGGAAGCAAGTGAGATGATGAAGACCGAGGGAGATGATGAGGGAAAAAGAAAATTCTTAGGGTCAAAATTATGAGAGGGAAGTAATGAGAAGGGGATATTTATAGAGGAGGATAGATCAGCGGTTTGGAAAGTTTTAGAGGGATTTAGGGGGGGGCAACGCAGAAGCACAGGTGAAGGGGAGAAGAACTTGGAGTTGGAAGAGAGAGAGGAAGAGAAAGAGTGGATGGGAATTAAAATGAGGCGGAGAGAGAGAGGAAAAGAGGAGGTAGGGAAATGAGGGAAACTCGCATTTGAGCAATCGGGAGTAAAGGAGGCCTCGGGGGAGTGATTGGCGTAATGACATCGGGGGAAGACACACCCCCGTTACCCCACGACGAGTCCTTGACCCGCTGGTGGTCGGAAAAAGGTTTTCGAGGGGGGATTGCCGAAGATTTCCCGTGAAGTGCTCGGAAGGAAGGCAAGTTTTGGAACGCCACAAGCAAAGTTTCATTGCGCAGCAAAAGGGCCAATTAAAGCAGAGATTTTCCCGGATGATAATGAAGTTAACCATGTGAGAATAATCTTTTGTTGGTTCTAGAATGGCCATTCCTTGGTCGTTAGTTCCTTAGCTAACAAGATTACTGACCAATCGTAATTTTGTGATGTCAAAAAACAACTTTAAATCGTTTTCGGTGAAAAGAGGCGAGGTAAATTTGTATGCCTGAATGTCGAAATTATGCATAGACTCTCATATTTTTTCTGTACAAATGCGTCCCTTATGTGAAGGATTTTGTTCATTATAAGGGAATTTTAAATTGAAATTGTCATTTCTAGTTTATTAATCATTACATAAATTATACATTTCACTCATTATACAAGTGTCCATTCAGGTTTTACTCAGCTGTCGTCCACTTCATGGTATCAACTTTTTTTATTATAACTATGTGTATACTATGTTATAACAGGGAATTCAATTCATGCGATCGATATCAATATTTAAATCATGTGACTTCTAATTTATGTGACGGATGTGATGAAAATTCTTCTATTCGGCCATTTATTCATCCTTCAGGCCTAGTTAGAAGTTGAGAAAACTGTGCAGTTCTTTTCAAACCGTGGAGGAATTGATCACTTTATTTCAGTTAGTTTACCAATCGGAATGAATGTCAATCCCAAGTTTGAATTAGGAAGGATGGATTGGGTCAAGGAGTCGTTATTAATTAAGATTTGTCCTACGCGGGTCGTCTCGTGTATCTTCAAGTTTGATACGGGTTGGGAAGACAAGAAGTTTGGGAGAAATATCACGAGATAGCGCCTGTGTCGGCTTCGCCAGGCGAGCAGGACGTCGGAGGGGAAGGGAGGGGAGGAAGCATGTGAGTGAGAGATGTCACGAGAATGACTTCGCAAGAGATTTTGGGACCTCAGAGGAAATTGGGTGGAATCGTTGAAGTATAGTAAGAAAGTTAGGAAAGCCGAGTAAAACACCTCGAATATCGAAATAAAATCGCGGGACACCAATCCCAGAGGTTTTACTCGACGGTAATCGACCCAACCATTCGTCGTCACCAAACCTCGGCCATACATGGAGCGATGAAACTATTCGAACCCTGATGATGGGTTCCGGGTTGATCATAAAAGGCTTGCTGTTAAAAGTTAACGTCTTTAGCTTATACTTTGTGGAATTGACTCACATGAAATGAATTATCTCTTATTAAAGTTCGTATATTTTCTCTAATTGATTACGGCCTCTTTTAATGGCGGTCGACAAGAGTTTTAATGTTTGGCATTTACTACATGAGAAATCATTTTTAACCTATGCATCTTCCATTAATCACCTGCATTTTATCCCAATTTAAATAATAATTTTCTATGCACTTCCACTGCGCGTTGATGACAGGCATACGAAAAATCGTATAAACTCGCCACTGTACACCGACTGTTCTGATTTCGACCTAAGTGTTACGAAAACAGTCCGGCTGGGCATGAATTTTCCCAACTGAAGTATAGCGGTAGCGAAACTTTATGGCAGTCGCCTACGAAGTGTATGACATCTAGGAGGGGGAGTTTCGAGTGGAGGGATTGGTTAAGAATCGAAGGGTAGAGGACATTGCACGTTACGTATCGCTGCTAACATAATGACAATGAACTTGAGAGGGCAAGAAAGTGCCAACAGCACGTATCACAACAACGTTTACGATCCAATCAAAGCAGGACTATAGTATGCTGATATTGTTCGCAGCCCATTGGAGAATAGCAATTTAATTGAGAGAGATAAAATTCACCTGCGAATCACAGATCGAGCATTTATAAGTGGGCAACAAAGGTTTGCAACGCCTAGGAAATCCTAGCAGTCAAATTAGGAAACTACCTTAAGATAAGATAAGATACCTTACTCTCCAATATCGAGATAGTTCGTAGGTAAAATGGACTCTTTCACTCAAAAGAACTCTCTGCGCAACTACCACTTTATCGTGATATACTCGACGTTATGAGTGTCTCCTTCTATCGATTTGCGCCCTTAATTAAATTTCTCGAAACTTTTGGGTAACGCCACGTACGGAGAGTCTATTCTATCTAGAGGAATTGAGAGGTTATGGGAGGAGAGGGAACTTAAAGGAACAAGAGAGAATCCCTGAACCCTGTCGAAGCGAGAGTGAAGTTTCGTCTTTACCCTTATTTCCATTTCTCTCTCTGTCTCTCTCCCTCTCTCTGGATGTCCCAACCCACTTCCCGAACTTCATCAAATGTTCCAATACACACTCAATCTTCCACCTCCGCTGAAACAAGGACGCTAATCGAACTGGACCCTAGTTTAAACGCGTTTCAGTGGGTGTGACGCCTTGAGATGTAAAGGGTTCCACAGCCGCAGAATGCCTGAAGCCCAGTAAAAGATCTAAGCATTTTTAACGGGAAAACTTCTCACGAGGGTCTGGTAATCTGACGAATGGGAAGATGGGGATTAAGATGGCTTTAGTTCTCGAGGATCAAACTATGGCAAAGTAATTTCAAGTACTTCTGTGACTGAATTGGATTTCTACGCTGGCAAGGTACAATGATGAGAGCTAAACTGTGACTTTCTTCGATGAAGATAATTATTGTAAATGACAACGCAGCAAGCATCTGATAAATTAATTATAGCACCCAATGCAAGTTAATGAAAATAAATAATAATCATTGTCAGTAGCTTGCATGGTCACGGCACCGATTGTTGAGTTGAAGTGTGAGATAAAAATTCAGAGCGTCGTCAAATCCTAATATCAAAGAAACCGAGAATGTGTGTTTTTTACATATGTAATTCGCACTTTCAAAATGAAAATAATGGTGACCAACTTGTTACTTCAAACGATTTGATGTATTGAATGCAATTATATCAGTCAGAACACCTTTTTTATGTGTCAAAATTCAGAATTATCCAAGTTTCTCAGATTGTATGGCAGCCCAGCCAAGTGTCGAAACCTTTATTGGGCATTGATGAAAATTAGTGACAATTGAACTTGGACAATTGGACTTTTTTCTTACAATGAAATCAATTGATGGATGGCTTCACATTCAGCCTAGCCATTTTTACAGATCACACCTATGAGTAAGGTGGCAGTGGAATACGTAGGTGGCAGCTCTGCTTTCGTCAGTGACAACCAATTTTTTACTCGAACGAAAGAGAGAATGAGAGATGGGTTTAGTTTTGTCTCGTCGATTACGATGACAACGCGTGACAACTACGCTGAAACTAGGAGCTGACAGTTTTTAGGCATTCCCATAAATCTCCGTGTGTATATTCAGAAGGTTGGCCCTTCGTAGGATAGGCGAGAAGAGGGGATTGTGACGAGGGGAGTTACCAAGTGTGACAGTTTCACGTCGCATTTTGGATTTTGGCTCCGCACAACTTTTGGTATTACAA
Organism: Ceriagrion tenellum; assembly: GCA_963169105.1. Taxonomy (NCBI): domain Eukaryota; kingdom Metazoa; phylum Arthropoda; class Insecta; order Odonata; family Coenagrionidae; genus Ceriagrion; species Ceriagrion tenellum. The sequence continues at coordinate 89,622,805 of OY720635.1, read as the reverse complement.
AAGTTTTGATCGCGCCGTAGGGCGTAGATCCCGAGCTTTTGATTGGATGTCGTCAGGAAACATCAGGGTAAAGTTTCAGATGTGCTCTATTTTTTAAAAAATAAAGAAAAGTTTACTCTTTCCGAAGAAGATGTAAGTCGTGAATTAGATTTTTCAACATGGAAATATTTGTGTATTCAAAAAATGCTCTCTACCAATGCGTTGTTTTTTTTAGCGGTGATGTATATTACATTTCTCGGCCCACAGTTTATTGGCTTAAAGGTGCCTAGTGTTAGTAATAATCCCAGATATTTTCCTCCACGCTTTATTTCAACCATATTCTTCCCGAGGTGAGGTAGCACCAATTAGTCCTAGATTAAGATATTTGGGTCCAATTTCTCATTCCACTCCTATAATAATGAAAATTTATCCTTTTTTAGTAATTTGGAGATACAATATTCCGCGATTCGAAGTCATTTTTATTGATATTTTATGTTTATAAAAAAGCTGCTGTATAATGATTGATTGTCAAGTATGTTTTATAAAGACGTTGCTAAGCGCTTTCAAAATATGTGTCTTCCGGCCTTGTCTTTTCTTCGGGTGTTGTTTTAGCTAAGTGTTTACTGTGTATTGTTATTTAAGTTTATTAGTAAACCAGTCTGATCCATATGCTAACCGTTTGTGGCCTTAAATGTTTCAAAAAGGGTAACAGCTAAAAAATTAACGTATAATTTCCCTTTTCTTACCTTTTGCTAAAATTCATCAAAAGCGTTATCTTCTGCTGTCTTTATTATTTACACACACTGCTAACTTCACACCGTTTGATTCGACATTGCATGGACGTAAGGTTAATCGTATAACTAAAGGTATTCAGTATGTCATATAATGTGCCGTGTGAGGTTATACCATTGCGTATTTAAACTGTGTAAATATTTGTACTGAAAAGAGGAGATTTCTGTAGATGTTGTAAGTGTCGCAACTTTTTAGTAAATCATTTTGCTGGAAGTAGAGTGATTTAAGTGGATGTGAAGATTACGACTGAAGACTGAGGAACGCAAACACGTATTGTTTCGTCGCTGTGTGAAATAAAATTCAATTTAAATGTAATTGGGTGCATTTTAGGAAGCGGCAAGGAGTTCCCCGAGTCCGTATGAACTAGAGGTTTTGTGATCATTAAAGGTGAATGAACTAGTTTATGCGGTTAAAAATATGCAAATGAGAAACGTTTCTGTGAAATATTTTTTCTCCTCCCATGTGCCCGCGTAGTCATTACATCGCTGCCTGTATCCCTCTAGATGGCTATGGAATTCCCAAACTGTTCTCAATCACAGTGTCATTTATTCCCCGCAAGTGAATGTCCCCTTTCATGTGCAAGTCCATGAAGATACCAACTGAATTGTGATTTTTTACGGCGTCTGTGTTTTCTGCCATCGATGTGGGAATTCGATTTCGTGCATTTTTCAACGGCTGTTTTAGTTGAATGTGCTTGTGCCCCAACAATCTGCGCTTTTATCTTCTCATAGTGAGTGAACAGCTGAAGAATGAATAGCGTGGTTCCATTGTTTGTCAATGGAAACCTGTTTATATTCTCATGTATCAATCGTGCATTCTTTTTTTCTCCGTGAGGCTGGTTTGTGAGATTTCGCCATTTATTGTTTTCTTTTGCTCTCACTGGTTAATTTTGCCGTGGACATCTCGTGGTGGTCCGTGGTGGTGGTGACAAACATATCGCGGGCGTTTCCGAGCACCGAGCTGTGTTTCAAAACAAATCTGTTTGTAGTATATTGGAGAGAGATAGAAAAACGGGGAAAATATCCAGTGTGAAAATATTGCTTTTTATTGAATTCCCTCGCACGATTGTATTTTTAATATTGTTACTGTCTATCTTAAAAAAGTACTGTGAATATGTGTTATATGATTTGTAATAAAAGTAATAAATGAAATTTGGAAACATTTCATTGCAACAGTGGGAAATTTGTGGCATGCATTTGATACTTGTCGAAACTAGCTGGTTGAGTATCGTCGCTCTTCTCAAGAATTTCCGATTTTTGCGCGAACTGAATGAATGAACCGTCATTGAGACACCTGGCATGGATTTTTTAAGGTGGTTTGAGCGAAATATCACTTGAATCACACACCTAGAAATCATTGAATTTGTTCTAATTGTAAAGAAAAACATCTCACCCTTCCAAAGATACTAAAATTTCAGCCCTGTACCGAACTCTTTTTCGAGAATTTTGACGACAATTACCAGCCCTTTTACATGGAAAATGGTACGTGTTTGCACTCTAGAAAGACTTAATTTAATTAATTTGGGATTAATAGCACCTAGAGTCAATACCAATAACGATGAAAGTAATAGCAAACACTAGTTATATTTCACCTGAATATGATACAGAGGACGATAATGTAGTTTTCTTACGAATGAATGGAGCTATTTCTCCATAAAAGATTTTTTGGAGCTCCAAAAAGTTTTTATGGAGAAATGATAAATGCGAGTCTAATCACTTGTTGGTGGCTTAATTCATCGGTCGTTTAATCCTAAGATTGGTTGATTACACCCCTCCACCCTTCCCTATCTAATGCTAGTTCCCTCACCTCCTGGTGTTTCTTCCTGTGAACTTTCCTCTTTATTTGGTCCATGAACTTATTCCTGGGTCTTCCACTGGGGACTTCTCTCACTATTTTGCCTTCAATTATATTCTTCACAAATCCACTATGTCTCAGAGTGTGTCCAATCAATCTTGTTTTTATTTTCTGTATGGTATTTCATATGGTATTTTCCTCTCCTACTCATCTGTACAATTCACCATTTCTTATTTTGTCCGTTCATTTAATCTTTATATTAATATATGAGGTGACATCATCTACTGAATTGATTTCACAAGGTAGAAGCTGATGTAGTCCCTTTCGGAGTAGTGAGTTTAATTGAGCGTTACCTTGAACGTAGGCTGGAGTGAATGCGATGCCAATCGCGGAAAAACGGCTATCTCCAACCTAACGGTGAAACGCATAAAAATCGCTTTTATGCTCAGCATCTTGGCTGAGAGGCTTTTCAAGAGCATATCCGACATCAGTTGTAAATCATGATGAAGGCAGCTGGTGACGCACTCAAGTTTGGTAAGATGGGGTGGAGGTATAATAGAGCAATAATTGGAGTCCTCGAGGGCGTGCGAGATTGAGAAGTAGGTTGCTTGGAAAAAATGTGAATTGACGGCAGGAAAAAACGGAGGAGTTGCTGGACTGAGATGAAAAAATTCAGTTTGAATATGTGCATGAGATTTAGACTATCTGCAAGCGAGTTGAGCGTGCTCATTTAATGGTTTTAAGTGAATGGTTTCAGAAAATGATTGGGTTGAGTTTCCATAATCAACTTCATGTTCTCAATTGCAGGATCATTTGCTCCGAGAAACGTTGTGCGTTTGGCTTAAAATGGCTTTGGCTCTATCATGATATGATTTGTATAAATGGCCACAAAAGATATAGATACCATAATTGAGACAAAGGTGAGATGATGAGTTACAGTCGGTCGCAGTTTCAAGCGGCACAAAACGAAGTGGTATTAAGGCGGGAAATTCGAATAGCGGAAAATTAAGGCGGAAGGTCAAACACCCTTCAAGCAACTTCATGGGTGTTTGACCTGGGGCAAGTTATCAGCAACACGTACTATTGTGTACATGTAACTTTCATCAACATTTTCTACAGAATAGGTATGCTACCAATGCTAAATACCAGTGGAATAGCTCTCTCCAAAGTTCCTGGCGCAGCGCAGGGGCAGATTCCAGTGCAAAACCGACGGAAATTCCAAAAATCCCGCGAAATCGGAGAGGAAGGTTGTTTATTTAGGAGGGTTAGTTAGTTGAGTCACCGCCACCTATTGTCAGGTTTTCACTCGGAGCACAACGAGGCTTCGAGATAGTCACGGCCTAAAATGATCGTATCACTTGTCTGCTAGCCCTGCCCCGTTCAGACTACAATCGCACGGGCCAACTTAACTTCCCTGCACGCATGCACACAGCTACCGTAAACTCTGCAATACCGACCCCTTTATATTGACATCGCGACGCACAACAAAAGACGGGGATCCAGTTGGTGTGCTGGCTAGAATATTGGATAACCTGTACCTATGGCCAGGTCGGAGAGGATATATTTTCTGAGGAAACTCAATCCCTACTTTGGTGTTTTGAGGAAGGAACTTCAAGTCCAGAATTCCATCTTTCGAATGAGAAGATATTAAAACGTGGTCCCCTTGACGCCTTTCGTTAAGAACAGGCTAATGCCGACGCCAGGTTTCCGTCCACCCTTCCTCCATTCCCTTTCCTTACCTACCTACCCTTCTTACCTCAATAGCGCAAATAACCTCAGCTGTCGGTCGCCTCCCCAAATAACCAACCAAAAAATATAAACTATGCAAACGAAATAAGGAACACAATATCCCTGTGGTGTTGTGAGACTTTTGAAATGTTTTTTCAAGCATATGACTCATATCCATGCTCTTTCAATAAAGCAACATCATCTGTTTCACCTTAATGAATGTCTTGTTTAAGTATTGCTCTTCATAATTTCCGGTTTCTCCTCGCGACGCTGGCGCTACTTCTGTGAAGTGACAGCTTTAGGAGCTATGAATTACCATGTTACGAGCATGATTTTGCATTAAAAATCCTGTTAACCGTCTTACGGATCATCGTTTGCAAGATAGTGGTTTGATGGGGGCATGTGGCTCTAACTTGCTCAGATTTTTTCTCGGATTAGGTTCCTGTTCCTCTCTCTCTTTCGTTGCCTTTCTATCTTCCCCTTTATCCCTTGCCTTCCCTCTTCTATACCTTCCCTCTTCGCTGTACAACCCTGCGCCAGAGTTAAGCGATAGGCTATAAAATGCAGTTTGGTGTTGAATGGAGTTCTCTGTGTGTCACGGTGCGTAGGGATACCTATACGATTGTCGGTTATTGTATTCGTCCGCCCGGGAAGTGTAATAGCGTAGGACTACTCGACGCCTGTTCGTTGGTGTATACCTCTTCTCGCAATATCGTCGCAACAGACTTCGTCCCGCATTGTCATGGGCAGAGCGTGGCCAGACAAGTTTGCTGCTCTCTCCGTGATATAGTGTTAACCACAACGGCCTACTGGTTCTATCTTCGATAGTTCTATCTAGTTTGACTCCGTGACACCACCCTACGACGAGTTTGCGTGAGTGAAAGAAGAAAACGTCGCCAGGGGGGTACTCCAAAGTGGACACCACGTCTCATACGGGAGGTGAATGGCAGTCTGAAGGTGGTGAAGGCAGCCGAATCCGGCCAGGTAGGGAATGTGATTTTTAACTCCCATCGAATGTTATTTTGGTGAGAAATTGTGCAAGATAATTTTGCTTTAAGTAAAAATTTGATAACGGTTCCATCTTCTCCTGGAAGTTTTACTGCTCTTGCGGACAACATTTCTCCTCCTATCCCGGATATAAGACACGGTCTTTGGCGTTACTCGGTGGAACTCCTTCATAATGAAAAAAAATACTTGCTTATGACTCCACACTTTATTTAAATCAACACGCCCTAGGTTTCGGCACAACATGCCATCATTAGGTACAAGCAGTTGGGTGACTTACACTTTGATAGGTACCCGCAGGGGAAGGGGGAATTTGCTATGCTCCACAGCCTCCTTGTTTCTCTAAACTCTCTTCCCCCTTGGGTACCTATATAAGTGTAAGTCATCCAATTGCTTGTACCTTATGATGGCATGATATTCCGAAACCTAGGCTGTGTTACTTTAAATAAAGTGTGGAATCATAACCAAATGCTTGTTTTTCATTCACCCCGACACTTCCAGATAAATTTTAGAAGTTTTCAACTCGTAGAACTTAAAGAATTCAACTTTAGTCCCATTTTCGTGATATTTTCAGCATTTTGGGAAGCATTATAAAAAGCAGCAAGATTGCGTAAAATACGCAGGTAAGGATTTGCAAGTTCTGGTGTTAGCTATCGCTTCGCACATGTTTCTCTGTTATACATTTCGTGTGTAAATAATTTCCATCGTAATTTTTCATTGCCATAGTTATTCTTCATGACCGGACAGTTTTTTTATATTAATCATGAACAAACATAGCAAACAAGTGTAAATTAATTAAGTATTATCAGCGAACTACGTGTTGAGATACTAAAGATCAGATCAAAAGCTACTCAAGCACAATATTTGTAGGCACAATCGCTGAGATATTGTACAAATTGGAGTTGAATAAGTTCATAAAGAAACTTGTGATAGATACTTTGCTGCAATGTCGTATTGACTAATCATTGAAGCACAATCCATGTAATTACAAATTATACTTATGAAGGTACGCCTTGTCTTTAGATCACAGGAACTCGAACTACTGGATGAATAGAGATTGAGGGCTTTGTGTTATCGTGCATTTCTTTAATCTCTTGAACTTTTATCATACTTCTTTCATGTTAATTCTTTTTTAGGTATTCGATTAAATACTGTCCGAATCTTACCTCGAATTAATGAAGTGATCCTTATTGATTTCCAGTTGCTTGTAAATTCATCAATTTTATTCTCAACTATATTTTTAAAAGTACATTTCCAGTAAGCGTCGTAAACAACCATTGTATTTGTAATTTCAAATCGATTTAGTAACAAGAGATCTCATTATAATCTCCTGGTAAGAACGTTTTAAAAATTATTTCATAAAGCGTTCAAATCATAGAAATTCTTGAAAGTATACGTAATCGTGTCAAATAGATCAAATGCTAGCTTTAAAATCGTAATCATTTGACTGCAAAATAATTTCGCTTATCTACTTTTTTAACTTTAAACTTTAAAAAAGTAGATAAGCGAACGCATCGTCAATTGTTCGATCACTCTCGCTACGGTAAAAGTAAACCTTTTGGCAGCCCTGCGGTGGCTCGAATAATGATGACTTTGAAGTGATAAACCTTCAGTTTTACCTCCTAAGTGCTTAGTTTATGCTGAGTCACTTGAATTTAATATAATTTAGGGGAAGCTTTTTTGTTGTCAATTTAGAATAAATATACTTAGCCATTACGCTTAATTTACGATCCTTTACCAAAGTATCAAGTACATTGAAGTATGATGTTTTTAGGAGGGTGAAACTTGTAGTTTCTGGTGAAAAAAGTTCTCAGGACCACTTTTATAATATTAAGGGTAGGTCAAGAACAATCACACTATAATATCTTGCCGACGTTTCGAAGTGTAATGCACCTCATAATCAGGGCTATACAGGAAAGAATACACGAAGGTACAACAACCGTTAATTAATAAAAGGACCTGACCTGACTTACCCGCGATATTTTAAGAGTGGTTCTAAATTAATGAGGTCGATAGAGCGATACTGTAAAAATATTCTCTTCAGAAGTTCCTGTTTTGGCAAATAGCTTGTGTCCATGAGATGAAGAAATGAATACGCCTTAGGGCTAAGTTGCGTCGATGTGAATCGTAATGTCGCGCGCGTCGTGGAGGCAGTCTCTTGGGCCTTTGGTGGCGTAACTCTCTAAAAAGGTGCTAGATGGCTCGCCAGCTCCTGAACGTTACGAGCTGGAGGCCATGAAAACTTGGTTGGCGACCGGGCAGATACGAAGTGTCAAAACTAGGATTGCTTGAAGGCAACGAGCGACTACGGTTAGAAAAGCGTCACTCGCAATTTTATTACCATTTAAACCCATTTATTGAACCAAGTGGGAAGAAATCTTCCTGACTCTATGCTTAATACTTACATATCTTCAATGAGTACTTGTGCAAATCTTAGCTGAATATTCGCATTCCGTTGAGGTTTATTTCACTTCATCTAATTAATATAGCTTTCTGTGAAAACTTGGAGAACTGCTTAATTCATTTATACCTTTCAATGCACATAGCAGCTTATATTTTCCTAATTACTCACTTAATGTTTATCAGGAAAGGTTATCTTCTATGTTACATGTCCACACTTAAACCTTCGACTGGAAGCAGTTATTGCAGTCGCATTGATGTTTTTCTTGATTTTTGAGGTTATATCAGACTAATTTAAACAATTATTTATTCAATGAGGCTATGCTTGTTGTATCCAAACATCATATAATGATATCGATAGAAATTAGAGGTAGCATAAGTCTTCTAACATAAAAAAGAATCAATATGACTATTAATAATGCATGAAAAAATTCAATATCTTTTTTTCCAATGTGTATGAACACAATTAATTTCTGATTTCTAATATCCTTGGCTAATAGTCCCAATGGCATGTGGAATATTTCCACATTCTTCATAATTTTCTGATGTACAACTACATGAATTCTTTCAAGCTGCTATAATAAGATCGAGAAATACAATATAGTGCAATACATACTACAATAAAATCAGGTCATAGCCCTTGTCTCCAGTTGGCGTATAAGTGCATACTTACAGAGTAACAGAGGAATATTCAGATGTTTCGGAGATACATGGAGGAACTTAAAGATACAGACGTGGAATTTAAATTGCAGTCGAATAAACGACGTAAAATGTTCCACAAATCAATGAAACTTTAATTAAGCCCTAGGTTTCAGTGTAATATTGTAAATCTGTGGAAAAATACTTGTCTTATAATCATCACACTGGAATATATTCTCTAGCAATATGTGTACATATTATTTAACAGCAAAAATATTCCTCATTTTAATCTTCAAAATAAGACCCTGTAGGAAGACCAAGCATGGAATGCATCATGAAAATTGTGACTGAAAAGTCACGGGGGAATTAAACAGTCATAAGAAAGGAGAGTGGAAAGTATAGGTTTCGATTGAATATTTTCAATTAAGTGAAATTCGATTAGAATGCATTTTGAAGTATTTTTATTGTATATTTCACAAAAGGCAAAATTTTATTTAACCGTAAAAAGAACAATTTAACATAATAAACAATGGACATTCTACAATAAATACTCATATTTTTCTGTGTGAAAAATAAGTGTTGAAAAAAGCTACAGATAATTGTTTATCATTTTCTGCGTATCCGAATGAAGTTCCTTTCAAAAGCCAATTTTCATTAAAATGGACCAAAATCGAGCAGTGAATCACACGCCTTCCGCGCGTCTATGCGTCGCTCAAGTGCATTAATTATTATCCCAATATCCATCCTTGCCTGCTTCGAGGAGCGCGCGAGGCTCCGGTCCGCGATGAGCCGTGCATTTCCCCGGCGTCTGCGAAGCGTTCACGTCTCACGCCCTATCCCGTCGCCTCACCCCCACTCCGCATTCCTCGATCTGGATTCAAATTTAATGGAAATTCAAGAGCTCTTGTTACACTATGCGTCTATGATAGCTCGCGCACCGCTGAGACAGACTTTAGGAAAATCAACGGCGAAGAAGAACAATTCGGGAGAGTTTATGGACTGAGTCTTGAATAAAACTTTCTCGGAGGGCAAGAAAACTGAGAAAGATCACCATACACATAATTTAGACCCCGACCGAGAAATATGGTGAAGGTCACATTCATTCCAGCTGCTTAAGGGCTCGTTGCACAAGAGTTTTGCAAACATTAATGCTCATGTCGTGTGGCAAATATGGGGATGAGAGGGATTTATTGCAGCTCAATATTTCGGAGGAACTTGGAAAGGAAACTTTGAAAACTTCGTCTCACTTGACAGCATTCCATTTCCCAATATTTACTTTTCAGTTAAGTCAGATTTTCAGAGGATATCATTGGATTAACTCGTCTCTTTCAGTAATGCACGTCACTTTCAGTAATACCTCTCAAGACGAATTTTCGTATCATATCTGCGTATATTTCGTATCTTACAATTCATTCATAACTATCGGCAAATGTTCTTCATGGCTGATGGTGATTGACTGGATTTTATAAAAATCCCATCTCAAAAATGGAATTTTATTTAAATATAGGAGAAGACAATGATTTCTTGCATGCTGAAACTTATAGTCACCGTAAAAACTTTGTACACGAATGATAATATTCTTAATCCTCTTAAAATTAATTCGTTCAAATCTTTCAGAAATTTACAACATTTAATTTATAAAAAACGTTAGTTTATTTAACATGATTTGATAAAAATAATAACTTTATTAATAATTTTTTTAAATTTAATTATATACAATTTAATAAATCTGTCCATATAGTTATTTTTACTTTGTTCATAGTATAATTCTTTGTATATTTGTTATTTAAAGTTTATTGAAAAAGGGAGAATTGTTTCAAGATTTGACGTAATAAGAACACGCTTACGAGACTGCTACCTGAAAATTTTACTGTAAGGTCAATACTTAAATTCAAATAGCATTTGGTAAAATTTATCCGACGTTATTACTTGAGTCAACGGCAACACATAATGGAGCCAGTTTACCCACTGCTACTTAAAGAACTAAGTTGATATTCAATATATTGCGCCTCTTGTTAAAAGTCACCTTTTTTGACAGTGTTGCCAGCAATAGACCTTAGCGGTAATTTTATGCCTTTCTATGTTAACTGACTATCCTTTAAATGTCACCAAATGTGTCATAAACTACCCACAGGAGTGCTCGTATTTAAAAGACTATTTATTTTATTAACAATGGTAGAAAACTGCTAAATACTCCTTTCAATATGGATATTAAATCAGTAATTGTTGAAAAGTGCAAACTATTCTTTTCAATAAACTTTTCACCTTCAGGTAAATTGTATCAATTAATAAATAAAAGATAAGCAATGGTACTTGAAGATAAAGCAAGCAGCAAATCGCGTTTTGCGTGTTACATTTGCGTTACAAAAAAAACTGTGGAAAAGTAAAAGGCTTATTTTCAATATGGATTCGAATATTCTTTTCATTATTTATATATATTTTGCGAGTGGGATTACACCATGAGGCGTCTCTCTCATACAAGCCTCCACCTTCCTTTATCCAGCCAATCTGTTTCCTGCATGTGTCTGTCATCCATGGCTCGTTTAACTCCGCCCTCCCAAGAGAGTTTCGTTCTTCCTCTTCGTCTTATGGTTAAGTTTACTTTTTGGTTAAGTTTACTAATTTGGTTAAGTTTACAATGCCATATCCTGGATAGTTATCGTTCCTCCGGCATTCTTCTTGTCCATACCAACTGAGGCGTCTATTTTCAATTGTGTCCATGATATTCAAGGTAGCACCTATTTTTTCTCGGATCGTTTGATTTCTGACCTTGTCTATTTTCGATATACAGCAGCTGCGTCTCCAATAGTCCATTTCCATCGCTCTTAACTTTGCCGTTGTGTGTCCTTGTCCGTTTGTGTTTCCACCGTTCTTAACTTCATTTCTTTTTGTAAGCACCCACACCTCTGCCCCATATGTAGCAATACTCTCCACTATTGTTTTGTAAATTTTTGGCTTAACTTCATTTGTGATTGTTTTGTTCCAAATTATTGGGTGTAATAGCTTCATTGCGTTTTTGCCTTTTCCTATTCGGTTCCGTATTTCTTCGTCAATTTCTTCTTGATCAGTTATTGTGGTCCCAAGATACTTGCAGTGTCGGCAGCACTTTACTATTTGTCCATCTTCCATTTCTATATTCCTACCAATTCCTCCGATAGCCATGTATTCTGTTTTCTTAAAGGTTATTTGCAGGCCCCATTTTTTATATTCTTCATTTAGTTTTCTTAACATGTACTCTGCATCGTCCTCATCTTCCACGAAGATTACCCGGTCATCGGCAAAGTGTAGCGAGTATAAGGTCTTATGCTTTATGTAAATCCCAATACTTCCACATTTATTTTGCCATCCTTTGAGCGCTTCATTTAGGTATATTTTAAATAACGTTGGCGCTAAGCGGACCTTGCTGAAGACCTTTATTTACCTCGAACTCGGGTGATAACATGTTTTTTACTTTGACAGTATTTGTATTTCCAGTGTATAAGTCTTTTACTAGACATATATTTGCGATTTATATTCTGAATTTCCATCGCTTCCCAGAGTTTTAGCGGAGGAACATTGTCGTAAGCTTTTTGAAGTTATATATATTAGGTGGGTCTCCAAATTATGTGCTAATCATTTTTCTGTTAATAACTTGATACTAAAGATGTTATCGGTGCAGGATCTACCAACACGGAATCTACTCTGTTCTTCTATTTCATTCAGTTCTTTTTCTATTCTGTATTTAAGTATTTTAGCATATATTTTTTCAATATGAATACTAATTTTAAGTTTGAAGCGTACCGTGGTCTTACAGAGCAATTTTGTATAGCAAAGGTTTAGTAACTTCCATTCGGAGACATGTAAATTTCAATTTGAAACAGATGGATACATACATCCGTAATGAAGTTAAAGTGGTCGCTCTGAAAATATTCAAACATAGCAGGTGAAATACGATGACGTTGCCACGAGAAAAATTCGGCCTGTACTGGGGATCATACCAAGGACCTTTGGTTTGCCGGACCAATTCGTCAAACCATAGGTCCGTGCTTCGATTTCTGTTAGCTCTGAATGACAATTATTTAAGAGGTCCGTTACAGTCTCAGCTAATGAAAATGAACACACAAAAGAAACTCGAGTCAACCCTGGGTCTGGAAGCAGTCTAAGAGAGAGCATTGTTCCGAAGTCGTAAGGATACCTCCCCCCAGCGTGCCGGTGTGCCACGAAAATCCTGCTATCCGAACGCCTTCTTCGTGACACTCAAACAAAAACATTGGCGTGGAACTTTGAAAGTGCCGCACCGTGGGACACAACGGCACAAGTTGTTCTCCGAAATGACGCCTGATGTCGTCAAGTTTATTTGCTCAAACGAGGATTGAAAGCCAAGTTTTATTCCCTGGAGTTGTTTATTCATGTCTTTATCTGGTGCCTGTTGCACTAACCTGAACTTGCTGTATATTAAATTTGATATTTGAATCAATTTTCAAAAATTCTGTAAAAAAATTTGCTGGAATGGACCTGGTAGAATCATAATTTTGTACTTGTCAACGCTTAGAAGTTTTACCCAAACATGGATCCTACGTTTTATCCGTGTGAATTCACTGCGCTACGCGGAATCGTTTCATGAATATTTTAGGTAACTACCTTAAGCCCTGCGGTTAAGAATTGGGATAATAAAATCCTGTTAACATTTCAACCATCCAAAAAGTGCCGCGAGTAGAGATGATAATTGAATATTTCCTCGCATTTCCACCATTTTGGACGCGATCCACGTGATTTTTCTCAACCGGATGCGGAAACATGTATTAGGGTGTCATTAATGGACGGAATACACTTTTTTTATCAAACCCGTCACTGGGCCCAAGCGCGGAAAACGGACGCATCCGGCGGACACAATTATAATGAGCCCGAAGCAGAAAATATCGCCGTCGACCCACTTATTAAACTTGCTGATTAGTGGACTCACGCGGCTTGATGCGATTTTGTTTTCCCCCTCCGGCGAAACGCATCCGCGCTAGATAGCACAGAGGATCTCCATCACTCCCCGAAAACCCCTCACTTCCCGCCCCTCCCCTCCTCCCCGCCCCTCTCCTCCTCCCCGGCACATCTACTCTTCCGCAAATAATTCGCGACAAACCGAATTTGTGTCCGGAATAGAGTCCATGTCGGAGATATATATATATATATATATATATATATATATATATATATATATATATATATATATATATATATATATATATATATATATACATACATGTAGGTATGGGGTCGCGGGGAGACTGAAAGTGTGTCAGCGTGAAAATTTGATAACAGCCCGCGAACTTGCACATCCGGGTGCGGCGCGAGGGTGATGTGTTTTGGGAGCGGGAGAGGGTGTGGTTCACGGTCTGTGGATTATTTTGAGGGCGGTTCGCGGGGGGAGGGGAAGGAGCAATGCGGTGCATTCCGAAAGCTGCGCTCCGCGACGCTTGTTGCACGAAGCCCCGGCAGCCGCGTTCATTATGCATGGCCGGGCGGCTCTCTCCAGTGGCGGGGGGGTAACGTAATTTCCCCGCGCTTTGCACGCACCTATGAGCATTGTGACAAAAGGGAAGCGTGCGAGGACGATCCGAACTTTGCCGCTATTGAATAGATTGTATTTTATCCTCGCTCGAAAAAAAGCGTGTCGTTTGCGTGACCCTGAAAAATAGAGAAGAGAAATGGATGGGAATCAGACCGGATGGCTTTTCCGAATGTGATGATTTTTCCGATGATTTGTGACCACCATTGTTTTCTGTCCTTTCATTCGTGTGCTATGTTTTTACACAAGGGCTGCGTTGGTTTACTCCACTTTTGGGTCATCACTCAAGTTGCCCTACAAAATTATGTTTTCTCTGCAATACTTTTTGCCATGTCGAAAGAATTATTGGTTTACTCTACTTTTGGGTCATCATTCAAGTTGCCCTACAAAATTATGTTTTCTCTGCAATACGTTTTGCCATGTCGAAAGACCTGAAGATGTCATAACGTGACGAATCTCGGGTCGTAAACAATAAAAATATTAGTGGACCATTACTTAAAAGTTTTTTGATTTCCGATATGGAGAGGTTCCACAAAGTGAAGCCTGAATTTATTAGAATTATTGAGAATCGAATCATCATTGGTCGTACAATCCTAAAACTTGTCGCCCTCCACCATCTCCCTACATAATGCTAGTTTCCTTAATTCCTGGTAGTTCTTCTAATATAATCTTTATATGGTCCATGAACTTATTTCTGGGTCTCTGTTTGGGGACTTCTCCCCTTGTATTACCTTCAATTATGCTTATTAGACAATGTCTCTGGCGTTACTCGGTGGAAATCCTTCATAATGAATGAAAAACACCAGTTTATGATTCCACACTTTATTTAAAGCAACACGACCTAGGTTTGGGTATATCATGCCATCATTGTCTGGCATTATTAATTATGTAATAAATTAAGTATGGAATCATAACCAGCTATTTTTTCATTCCATCAATCAAAATCTTCACAAACCCATATCTCAGAAAGTGTCCAAGCCATCTGGTTCTTATTTCTCTACAGTCTCCTATATAGCCCTTTCCTCGGCTAATTTTCTGTAAATTTCATAATTTCTCATATGTACGTCCATTTTATTTTCACTATCCTCCTCCAGAACCAGGTATGTAAAGCCTCTAGTCTGTTCTGGTCCACTTTTCCAGTGGTCCATGTTTCCAATCCATGGAGTGTCACGCTCCCCCCGAAAGTATTCTCATACTGTTTCCGAATTCTGAACTATTTTTTTTATCCTATCATCTTGAGGATTGGGTTGGTGTGGTGGCAAGAGTATTGGTTAAATATACGGACGGCCAGGGTTCAAATACCTTCAGCGGAGGATGTTTTTCAGAGGAAATCCGATCCCTACTTGAGTGTCTTGTGGAGGGCACTTCAAGTACAGTACTCCTTCTGTCGGATGAGACGTTAAACCGTGGTCCCCTTGGCGCCTATCGTTAAGAGTAGACTAATGCCGACGCCGGGTTTCTATCCACCCTTCCTCCCTCACCTATCCCACGTGACACAAATGGCCTTAGCTGTCGGTCGCCTCCCCAAATATCCAATCCAATCAAATTCTATCATCTTTAAACACGGTATTCGACAATTTACTACAAACTCCTCCTTAGCTGGGTCCATTCTCGCTTAGTCCGTTTTGCTTCTTCCGTTCCACGTAATGGGAGTTCCAATATAGGAGAAGGAATCCAGTTGCTCCAATTTCTTTCCTCCCAGTGTGGCTTCTGAATTTTGCTTCTCTCTTCCGCATACTAGAATTTCAGTCTTCGTCTTAATTAGTTTCAGATTGTATTTCAGGAGAAATTGGTCCATTGCGCAAAATAACCTTTGACATCTATAGCGATTCCGGCTAAGACTGTAATATCGTTTACGAAGCGGAGCATGTTTATTTCTTCTGAGTTATCTCAATGCCGTTCAGTGAAGTTTCTTGTGCCTCTTTTAATGCCTCCTTCAAGTACAATTGGATGATGAGGCCGATTTATGAGAGAGGGGTGAATGTTTTGAGAGAAAGTGGTACATCAAGATGTCATATTTGGATGTTGGGGAAAGTACTCTTAAGAGGAGAAATATTAGTAGTCTTTAGAACAAGAGAGGTAGCTGGAAGCAATCTGTAAGTTAAGTGGATGAGAAAAGGTGCATGAAGAAAGGACAGTACGGAGAAAATAACTAAACGAGAGGCAGTCAAACCTAGCTACGGACATTAAGGTGGTTGGAACGCTTTTCATTTACGCATAGATTTGCATGACACTTTCCATCCGTGTAATTATAGTAATATGTTTCTATGAAAGCGAAAAATATTCCATGTTACTGATTTGGTTTCTTTGTAATTTAATGACATTTTAACAGTTAGCCTTATGGCTCTTGTCTACTACTTCTCTAATGCCCTGCGAGCCGCCGTATGTGAATGTGGAAGGGTGTGTTAGGTCACCAGCCGTGTAAAGATGTAAGGTTTTGGGAGATGAAATAGTGACATGTATTATAGGAGTGTATTTAGTGGAGCTCAATTTTTATTGTGGTCGCTTATTGTGCACGGAAAGAACGAGTTTTTGTACCAAGCTCCTCGGCAGTGTATCTCTCTTATTTTTTTGCATCTGTCAGACCAGAGATGTAGTGAGGAGTCATGTTAACATTTTCTATGTCGCTCTGAAAAATATCATTCCTGAATTTCTCAGGCAACCTAAGCCTAGCGTGTAGTATCAGAGTCTTTAGGGGCGCCCACCCTAATCCCTATAGACACTATATACGTACATATAGAGACACTATATGTACGCTTGTAGCAGTTTTGACGGAGCTCGATGCTTTCCTTTGTATTTTATTATTTTTTTTCGTTAAATCTCTATGACCAGTGTCCCAAATGCTCGCGGCGTATTCGAGGTGTGGCCTAACCAGAGCGAAGTAGCACTTGTATATCAACTTGTAATACACTTTGAAATAATTTGACGACATATGTGCAGATTTTCTCCTAAATGCGAAGAAAATTGTGTCATATTATTACAATGGTTTCTAGTAAATATCAAGGCATCATGCCGAATAAAAAATACGTGTGCACATACATTCTATTTGTGCTCAAATTTTGAATTCCGCGAAGTGAATCTAAGTCATAATAGTGCTTTGCTTTAGACAAAAATTCAAAATATAATCCTTTCATCATTTATACTACAAGACGCTGGATTAATTCCAGCGTATCAATTGATTTATTTGACTGAGGTGTAGTTAGAGATTTTTTTTCGACTTTTGTGAAAAATTATTCCAATGTGTACTTAATGACTCTCAATTAGCACTCTAACTTCCTTAAATCTCGTTGACCATACTGACTCTGAAAGATAGCAGCGTGATGGGTATGTATATGTGTATGTACGCTCTTAGTTTCTCTTAATCCTCTCACAGCGTATCTGGTTTTCAACGAGCGTTCTTAGAAAAAGTCATTTTATAACGAAAAAACGAAAGTCGAGGTCGTATTATTTTCTTCGTATCCGTATTCTTCATGCGTCCACTTGGTTCAATTATACCGCATTATAGATCGCCACTGCCGCGTTAAAATTCGGGGATATAGCATGAGAGACTTCGGGCGTCTGTCGCGGCCGAAGAAAAGTTTTTTTCACAGTCGTGGACTAAAGTCGATTATCGCTGCGAAGCACAAATATTTGCAGATCGACTTTTGTCGACTATCGCGGTGAAAGGGTTAAACTGCCCATTATGTCTGATACCCTTTGAAAGTCCAAAATTTCTATTTCTTACTCATCCATCCTCTTTGTCGTTTATATTATCCTCTTTAAAGTGCAGTCACTAATAAATTATTTTTTTCATACCTCGTTACAATCTTCTCCGAGTGTCCACTTCCTAACAGTTCTTTTGACTCTCTCGCTTCGCAGCTTGCCCTCTCCATCCTCCCCCGCACCCGACGTCTTTAAATCATCTGGAATACCTACACTTGTTTCCATAAAGACCTCATTACCAAACCACATTTCTTCGTGCTCCTAAGTTATTTCATCTCTCTGTACTTTTCTCACACAACACAACCCCTCGACAATGTCCCTTCTTGCTCTGAGTGCATCATCAGGCGATATAATGCGACATCATAGGTCCTTGCAACATTCCCATTCTTTCAATTTTGGTACGTTCACTGATTACATTCTTTCTTCTTTCTTCCTTCAGCTTTATATTCATTTCCTCTATTTTATTTCCAGGATTAGTCATTTTATGGGTTTTCTGCTGCGTAGAGAATTTTTTATACTCCACGTTCCGTTCTAATAAGAACGTCGTCAGGAGACTGAATAATTAGGTTATATTTTTGCTCTTTATCTGCTTGACGACTGACTACTGTTGATGCGGAGACAGAGTATATAAATATAGCAGAATCTCCTTCAGTCTCGATTTTTTCTCGGGGATGAAGAAAAAAGTTGATTACTTCTTGTGTGAAGTCTTTAATTTTGCAAAAGTTGATCCACCTAGGGCGCAATACATTTATTGGCATTGGGACTAATTCAGTGTGTTATAGGAAACTATTTCCATTTGGTAGTTTCGTGGATACATTATTGCATCTCGGCGAACATTCCACCGCTAATACATAAGTTTTTGGTGCATTTAATGTCCATTTGATCCGTTCATGTGGCCAATTGGGAATGCTAATGGTGACAGTATTCTCTTGTGCTACCGTAACGCATTCTCTACTTAAAATACACTTTTAGTGAATCATATTGCATAGTCTTTCTGTGGTTAATCTCCAAGCGATGTGATTTTCTCTCTCACTCTAATGATTAAAACCGACTTGTGTATTAGAATGCCTCATTCCCACTATAAAGAGAAAAAAAAAACTCTAGAAAAAAATTTTTTGTAGAATTTTTTATGTGGTAGTATTGTTTCCTGAAGTTAAAAGTACCTACTTTTATGAGAAGAAATAGAAGCGGATGATGTAGGATCTAGTGCTTTTCAGGCGCATTAATTGACTTTAATCTTTCCGGATCTTCCCCCGAGTGACAGGTTCCATTTTGTTCTAGGGCTAAAGGAGCTTGTTACCCGAAGGAAAACACGAGAAAACTTTTATGAACTTGATGCGGATATTAGCAACTGCATTATTTACCGTATATCGGCGATAAAAATATGTTAATTTGATGCCTCGTTCTTATTAATTTCCTTATTATCGAATTATTCTTGCGAATTAATCACTCCCTAATTAGGTAACTTTTTAATGTGATTGAGGTAATGAAGTGCACTGCACTAGTTAGGAACAAGTTGGACGACTGAGTAAGTAAATTGCTTCGGGAGCCATTTTCAAGTTTGAGTACGCCCACGTGTTGTATGGTGTGAATTGATAGATAAACCAGAAATTTAATCAATACTTAGCTGCCATCGATGCTCAAACTGATATAGCTGCTGATGTGTATCATTTTAATTGATGAAATTTAAAGGATTATAATGATTAATTTATACCTTGTAATACCCTGTAGTCATCAATTTCTCTCATATTGGCTATGCATTGAAAATTCCGAAATCAAGAAAATATTTGAATACCGATTAATTTTTGCGATTTTGAATTTAATAACATTTTTAAAGTGATTATTACCCATGAAGCTGAATGGAATGTATGGAAATCCAATGCAATCCAAAAATTAAGATCATTTTTTAAATTCCATTCCTGAGTGATTGGTGAATTGACAGACCTCTGTAAATTTTTCATATTTTTCTTGATTTAAGGTAATAAACAATATAACTCCTGTTACTACTTAATTTTAATAGTTTTACGTAATTTTATCGTAAATCTTATTTTGATTCATGAGTCAATATTAAAGTATTGACGGGGAATGGGTTAGCGTAGTGACTGAAGTACTGGATACCCAGCCCGAAAACTTGGGTTCAAATCCCGGCTGAGGAAGAGATTTTGATCGGAATCCCGATTCCTACTTGCAAGTCCGGTTGAGATTATTTCAAGTGCAGTTAAGTAACCACTCTACCAGAAAAACTGAGTTTCCTCGGTGCTTTTCTCAGTGAACAGGAGAATGCCGACTTCAGGTTTCTCTTCTCTTTTACTCCTTTCCCCTAATTATCCTTCCATTACCAACCGATCTATCCTCACTCATGACCGCCTTATTGGCCAAGTTTAACAAATCAGGCGATATCTTCTTAAAGTTAGTAAAGACGTCACGACCTCAAAAAGAAATAACTGTGCTATATTCCACACGATTTTTCCCACCACACACTGACCTAAATTTTGACAATACATTGTCATTTTAAAGATATTTCAGACATTTTTAATTTTAGTATTGTTCGCACCTTTATCATAAATTTGTTTTGATCCATGTTGTCAATATCAAAATATTGACGGGGAACGGGTTAGCGTGGTGGATGAAGAGTTTTGATACCTAACCCGAAAACCCGGTTCAAATCCCGGCAGCAGCGGAGATGTTCACCTAAATCCCGATTCTTTTGGGTGTCCGGTTGAGGTTACTTCAAGTACCGTTAAAAATCCGCAATGCCAGAAAAGCGCCGAGGTTAAAAAATTCAAAAATCCCTATAAATAACTGAGAAAAATGATGGGCCATCTGTAATTTGCACAACGAGACCACTTTTCGAGTATCGACGCCAAGGAATTTTTGCCTAAATTTATCATTTTAAAGATATTTCTGATATAGAATTGTCGAAACCTAGGACAGTGTTTGACTAAGAAAATGCATGGAAATATAGAGAAGTTCTGTCATTTTGAGATCACGACATTATCGCTCGCCCCTAGCCAAAAAGCCAACCTTGATAAAAACCACGTGCCATGAAGATTTTTAGCGTGCATCTTAGAAGTAGGATGTATAAATTTGTGGTACAATAATTAATAGAATAAAAAAAAATAAAATAAAATAAATAAATAAAAATAAAAAAATAAATAAGTGATCGAGTAACCACATAATGCTCCGCTCAAAGCACTCCCTAAATACGTTTTACTTTCCAAAAACTTATTCTTTACGCAGCTGGGGTCCTAAAACCACCTGGCACATGCCCATGTGGTACGTAACTGTAACTTTAAATAATATCACTGTATGTAACTGTCTGATTTTGAGCCAAGTTTGATACTTATTCCAATAAAAGCCTCAACAAAGTGTGCAATTTGAAGTTTTCATACACTTCTGGAATTTATTTCTTCTGGAATAATACTTCTGAAACACTCGTTGCCTTTTCTAAGGTCCCCGACTCCCATTTGACCTGAATTTTGTTACCGCAGCTAAAACTTCACAAATTCTTCTGGTCATATACGCGGTCCAGCACTAAGCCGACATCGTCCTACATATTCCTTTTTCTTTTTCCATTTAATTCTTTTTCGCCATCAAATGCTTAAAAGAGACCCCTTTTAAGCCGGGTGCTGATCGGTACAACTGAGGCAAGGGAAATTAACCACCGATACCCCTTGTTCCCCTGGAATGGGAAAAATTACGGTGGTCACGGAACAGAGGAGGAAAACAATGGCACACGGCAGCATGGCCTGGTAGCTGGCGAAAATCCACTTCGGCAAGATTAAAAGGGGATCCCTTGGAATCTAACTTCATTTCTCTCACTATGAGCGTAAGGAAACGCAGAACCGCGGAGAGGCAATGTGAATTGAAAGTAGGTCAAGTGAAATATGAAACAGATTGTCGCGAGGGAATTTTGGTTTTTCCACGGAGACCTCGGGGAAATTCGCGTACTAATCCAAGCAAAAATCTAGGCAACCTGAGTTTGGAGGAAGATTCTGCCGGGAATTTTTGCCATTTAACTGGAATAGAGAATATAATTTATGCATATTCATCGGGTATATCCGACTATCTCTCAATCTGACCTCCTCACCCGTGGTGGTTCAAATTTGGATTTTCTAGAAATCAGTCTCAGAATCCACTTTTGAATGATAAATACAGAGTTTAGAGGATTTTTCGTTAGCACAAATCCGAGGACTTATTAATTTTCAAGGTCTCACCAATCTGAACAAATATCCAGGTAACCTGAATTTTGAGGGAGATTCTGCTGGGAGTTTTTTCTATTTAACTGGAATAGAGGATATAATTTTTGCATATTCATTGGGTATATCCACCTGCCTCTTGATATGGGTCGCTGGCACGTGATGATTTAAACTTGAATGTTCCAAAAATCAGTCTCACAGTACATTTTTGAACACATTTTTTTAAATATGGACAGAGTTGAGAGGATTTTTGTGGTGTTGTTTCGAAGTTTTTTTGAAGCAGATACGGAGAAGAAGAGGCAATGACTTAATTTCCGTTGTACTTGTAAGAATCAACTTAAATTAGCAGTCTCGCAGTCATAGATTGGCAGAGTTGCGCTGAATTGTGAGAAAGCTCAGTTCAAAAACACTTTTTTTTTATATTTTACCAGCTGATTGGTAGGACTATAGAAATTTTTATTTGCTTATGCGCACCAAAGCTTGAATTAAATAAATACTCTCATAAAAAATACGAGTCGGAAGGTTATACTTACGGATGACTGCAGGAGATGAAACATCCACAGAATGCCATTAAGAGGAAGACAAAGCAATAATATGTTGGCTGATATTATGATTGGAATGAGTTACTAAGAGCTGAGAGAGGCAGCACAGGATCGACGAGCATGGAGGGAGCAAAAAAATCCTAGGAAAAATCTATTCGTAATAGAAGGAGCAGTTTAATTGAAACTTGTCTGAGGACAGATTAACCTTAGAAGAAGAAGGTGTAATAATTTCACTTGATGATTTTATGGAGGCGGATCATTTCTCCCGAATAAAATGAAGTACTCTCCATTTCAATGATCATTCTTGATTGTGATGCAATTTCCATATATACTCCCTTCGTTCACTACGCTTAAGGGAGTGTTGGCGATATATTGTTTCACATATAAATCTAATAATTTCATCTCATTTTAAATAAAATATCTCATCTATCCAAAGATATAAAAATATCACCTCCTTGCCGTACTACTTTCCGAGATATTTCCCAGAAAATGCCAGCTATTTTGCAATGGAAATGGTTAG
Source organism: Ceriagrion tenellum (assembly GCA_963169105.1). NCBI lineage: Eukaryota > Metazoa > Arthropoda > Insecta > Odonata > Coenagrionidae > Ceriagrion > Ceriagrion tenellum. The sequence goes on along the minus strand of OY720635.1, from coordinate 89,599,966 downwards.
TTATGCGCTCCAGAGATATATTAGATAAGAAATAAGGAATTTCTAATACCAAGATTTTGCCTAATAATTAACAGAAAGTAGTTTGTAGGTTTTCTCTACCATTTTTACCGATAAATCATGAATTCACCGCAGTAATTTATTTTTTTTAAACACAAAAAATCTTCCCACGTAAAAGAATTTAGAACGCACCATGGAAATAAAAGGAGTCGAGTCGAAGACTAATATAGGTATTCTATTTAACTAATGAGACGTATAAAATTTATTATTTTATCATTAATTATGCAACACATAATTCGTGCTTCCTACGGCTGCTGAAATTATAACGTAAAATTCAAATATGGTCTCCATTACGACTAGGAAATTCTCTCGATCAAACTACCATTCCATCATGTGGCTGCAATGAAAGATTCCGAGTGCGAGATGTGTGGAATCTCGCTATCTAAAGCCACATCCAATAGGTAAGATCGATGGGTGAAGTAATTGCATTTTAGATGGCGAAGGGGTAATGGAACTTCTTGAGCATTGCGAATTCACGGCACAAGTGATAACATTCCCGTCAAGGACATCCCCTTCGACAAGGACATTCCCTTCGACAGAGCATTCATCTCGTATGGTAAGTGGCTCAAATGTGAAGCTAGCATCGCCGATTTTGCACCAAAAAATGATCGAACCCCATATTATCTTGCAAGATATTTATGTGAATTGTCGTTCTTGGTTGATCGTTTTGGTTTTAAGCAACCTTCTTGCATTCACTATTATTTTTTCCCTACTCCAAGCTCTGTATTGGGTGGAAAATAGTTTTGAATGCGTTTTGCATTCTATTTTGCGTGCTTCAGCTATTCTCACCACCAGCAACCCTGCTCTCATTTTACCTATCGACCAATTAGGACCGTCCAAACTATATTTACTGCACTTAACGGCTAAACCAAATTGATACCAATGTTGTGACAGAGTAATCATTAGAGACCGCTGTTTCATTCTCATTAGTTCGCTGAAAGTTAACTCGGAAAAAAACAGAGAAAAATGATCGTTCATCTTTAATGAGCACAATCACAGTCAAAGATTGGCCGAGTTGCGCTGAAATCTTCGAAAGCTCATTTGATTGGTAGGGCTACTGAAATTGTAAAACGCTTTATACCGCCGAAGCTTAAAGTAAATAAATACATTAAATTTCGTCGGGAGATTTTGTTGCTTTGATTCCTAACTCCAATTTGAAAATTAAAGTCGGAAAATGAGTATATGCATATACCACGTGAAAATTTTGATATTATTTCCAAGGGAGACAACTGTTGGTACGGAATGACCATTTTTTTCTCCAATACGAGAGAACTATGAAAAATGTTTCTAAATTTATTTGTGCTTTCTGGAATGATTTTTACGCTTTATCCCTGGAAACCCTGATGACGGGGCCTATCGGGATTCCAGGGACGTACGGGCTAACAGAATCGTCTGGCAAACAAAAAAAATTAAATGAATAAAAATATCCTAGACAAACACCTGATTAACACCAAGGTGCACCTTTCCAATCATTCAGATACTCCAATAAGGTAACTTTTTCGCCGTTTATCATCATCATGATCTTTATCACGAAGAGAACACAAGTGTCTACGTGTTCAATAGATTAAAGTATTCTTCTCAATCTGTTTTCTTAATTTTATTAATTATAACGCTTTTCGATATTACAATAAGAATGATATTGAGATCCTTGAATATTTGGTCATTAATATATATTCAAACCACAGCCAACGTTTTGCCAAATATTTAGGTATCTTCAAGGCTTTGCAATAAAAAAACAAAGAGACATTCAGCCAGTTAATTTTACAAGTACATACTAGTACAATAATTGAGGTATCGAAAATTTACCTACAATTGAGCTAGTTATTGAACAGAAAAGAAGTAAATAATCACTACAAACAGCTAATAAATATGTAAAAAACAATAATTAAATTATAAAAAACAAATAATATCAATTCTAATATTAGAGAGAGCAGCGGGACGGTTCCGTCTCCCTTCGGAGTCGCCTCGCTCTTCCACCGCTTCGATCTTGACTTCTCTTCCTCCCGTCCCAATCCTTTTCCTTTCTATAAAACTTATAGTATATATATATAACTTATAGTATATATAATAAAAAATATAATTTCTATAAAAAACAAATAATATCAATTCTTATATTAACTATAGTATATATATATTACTTATAGTATATATAATAAAAAATATAATTTCTATAAAAAACAAATAATATCAATTCTAATATTAACATTGATTTTATTTTTGTTTTATGTGTCTATAATTGATCTCAAGTGAGACATTAATTTATTTACCTATTTATTTTTTCTATTTTTTGAAAATTTTTAAATGATTTACGTTGATTTAAGTTTGGTTGTTTACATATTTCTTTACTGTTTGGAGTAGTCATCTACTTTGCTAATGCTCAAAATTAAGCTCAATGGTATGTAAATTCTCGATTCCTCACTAATGTTTGTAAAATTACCTGGCTGTATGTCTCTTTGTTTTGTGTTGCAAAGCCCTATGGTGCCATTATACTTGGCATAACGTTGGCGGTGCGTTAAATATATTAATTACCAAATATTCATCAATATTATTATTATTTACAATTTAAGATCAAATGTTTGGTGGTGAACATGTTGATTCTTTACGCCCGTGCTTCTATCTTGCATTAAATTTTATTTCTTTCCCTCCCATTTCCTCTCTTTAAGTTCATTGTCTCCCACCTCCGATTACCATACGTATCCGCACTTCCCTTCTTCCCGTTTCTTACTCCCGTCACCCATTTCCTTAACTCTCAGCCCTCACAAGGCCTACGTTGATACCCTTTCTGTCTTCCTTTAAAATCCCCCTTAAATTTCCATTTGGGAGGGATTGGGTCTCACAACAAATGGGAAAATAATTTGAGTAGCATTTGAATGTTTTTATCGTGCCCTATTCGTCGCAGTGCTCGCTCTCTCGACCCCGAATCTATTTTCCCTTTCACGTGCCTTGCTTCCTCTCTCCTTCCTTCCTCGACGATTTTCCATTCCCTGGCTGTAAGAGAAATTCAATGGGAACGACTTGGAGAGAGCAGCGGGACGGTTCCGTCTCCCTTCGGAGTCGACTCGCTCTTCCACCGCTTCGATCTTGACTTCTCTTCCTCCCATTCCAATCCTTTTCCTTTCTCCGTCACATCTAGGGAGCCTTAATGGGCGTCAGTGAAGCGCGAATGTTCGATTCAAGTAATTACGAACTTTTTTTTCTTCTCTCCTCTCCGGATAAGGGGAGAAATCATGGCACCGTTGATGAAGGGACCCGCGTAGCAAAATCCCTTCAGACTTTAGGTCTTACCACTGCGACGGATCCTCGGATTCGAATCCTTTACGCCGAGCTCGCGGATGAAATTCATTTGAGCGGAATAGCATCAAATTTAAGCGTAATGAGACGGTGTCTGCGAGGTGCAAGGTCGATGGTATTTGGGACTCCTCCGTACGTTAAGTTAGTAGTTCAAGGTATAAAACTGGTTTGGATTATTAAAGGTGTGGAGCGGAGGCTTTCAAACTTTTTATTCTTTCCTGTCCAAATTTCCAATTATTTGCTTTTTCAGTTGGTATTGCGGTGTTCAAAAATTAAGTGATTCTTATGGGTGAACTGAGTGTTTTACCTCTTAATTTTTATGACATAACATTCCGCTTGATCATTTTCAAATGTTGATTTCCTTCTTTCTTCATCGTTTTTATAATTCTCCTCTCAGAACAGTATATTGTTTCCAAATATTTGCTCTTTTTTCGTCCAATTCAAAGCCTAGGAGTTAAAATAGTAAACTTTAATATTATTTTCTTGTATTTGGATGTTAAACTAATAAACTGCTGCCTACTCTCGAGAACAGGCACTGCTCCAGTGGCATTATTTTCTTATCCTTTCTAGTAGAAGGTTAACTTGAACGTCTAAAACGTCACTAGATACTTAATAAATACACAATTAGGATATATGGAAAATTTAATAAGAACTCGAATTATATGTCCACTATAATTTGCTTATCATCCTCAATAACCTCACTGATGTGTGGTAGAAATATGCACAATGTCTTTCTCGTATTTGAAATTATTGACCAATTTAAACCTCAAAACCATCTTAAAGCTCAACTTAAAACCATCTAACGCATTAGAACTGTATATAGATCATGATAAGAATATATTAAAAAATTTCAGCATTAAATTTATTCAGATATCATGAATAATACATTGAGAAAAATACGTTATTATATGTTTAGATATTTGGCATTTGGTTTATATATTTTGATGGCATTTTATATATGTTTACGCGAGTACGAATGTTTTCGATCCATTCATTATCTAAGCTATATTAGTCATCTGTTCACGAAATTTCTCCAAGCTATGCTAAAAATATTAAACCTTTTAGGCATTGTATCGTGAAATTCAGCTTTTATTTTATTTCCACGTTCTAGATTTATAATTTCAATTAGTAAAACGAGACAAAATGTATCATAAAGCGAGAATCTACGAGGTAATATCGCTAATACCATTCTCGAAATGAATATCTGTGATTACATTTTCTGACTCAATTTATCATATTCAAATTAAGTGTTCGTTAAAATTTCATTTCTTTTGATACATCGTATCTGTGTTCATGCCAGGACATTATAATCACTCAAAAACTTAATAACAGTTATGGCGCCTTGTTTTAACATTCAGCATTTCCATTTATTTTTATGATTTAGCAAAATGAGAGATTAAAATGATATGGAAAATTAAAGATTAGCGTTGAGTTTAATTTTCCTTTCGTGATTAATCTGTAACAATTCAATGCGTGCTATAAGCTTGTATTCTACGTATTACTAAAATTTTGAAAGAATTTGTAATCAAATTTCATTCTCTCATATTAAAAGCATCTTCTAATTTGATTAGTGCAAAGTTTTGTCGAATACTGATTACCTTTTTCAGTGCACAAATATATTCTTTTGTTGGTACTTGATGTGAGATGTATTCATTTATATCCCTAAAATCTATATGTGCTGTCACTTAACGCACGTATTGCGTTATTGATTCTGTTTTCCTTTAATAATTTTAGTTATCCAAGTTTTGATCTTTTTATCCATGTGGCATGAGCGTATTGGATACATTTGTAGCTCACGCCTTAAGGGTAAATTTAAAACTTATGTTTATAAAGTATGTTATTTATACGTGGGTGGTAATGTTTCTGCATACTTAAGATGAATAAGGTGTCTGTCTCATGGGCACACGTTATGGAAAACAGTACATCACTACCTGAAGCAAATCCTATGACTGTCGAGAGTTTGGAATCCCAGACTTTTATCATATGCGTAACTTATTGCAGCATTCTTTTGTTATGGTTTTTAATGAAAACTAGACAATCACTCCGATAATAGTTATATATAAATACAGAACGTTTGAAGTTTTTTTTCTTCTGCAAAACTTATGAGGAAAATGAAGTGTGTTCGGTTAAAGTGAAAATTTGAAAATTGAAAAAAAAATCGAAAAATTGAAATCTCAGGTCTCGTCATTTTGAATTCCTAAGAGTTTCTACAATATTATATTTTTAATTTTAGTTAATTACTGTCATTTCATATATATTTTTCTTCCTTAATTTTAGTTTAAATTGCCATATCTATTCAAAGAAATTACGTACACTTTGTACAGAAGTTTGGTCAACCAGGAAGAATGAGGTTTTTAAATCTCAACCTATTGGCGATTGCAAAAATTATTCCACCCATCAAGTATTCAAGTAGATTATTAGCCCTCGGATGGTAAATGAAATAGCATTATTCTTGTTCCGATGTATAAATAAACCTGATAAACCTATTTTAGCTAAATTTGTTTTAAATCCATTGAAAAGTTTTAATGAATAAATCTTGTGAATTTTTCGACACGCCATCCACCCGCTATTTTATAACGTTTGCATTAAAAAGGGGGTGAAAAATCTTTTTTCAGGCCGTTGGCTTTGCTATCGTCATTGGGGCATAGTAATAGACCAAAATATTTCCGCTTTAATTGTTCGACGATCAAAAAATGTGGCCAAAATTTATTTGTCCCGTGTCTGCTTGATGCTAGCCAAATCAGAGGAAATAAATTAAACATCTACATTACTTATACATAACTACACTACCCCAAAAACAGCGCAGTTGGCCTCTCACGTTGGGTGTGTTAAAAATAGACGAACAAAAGCACTGATGTCCTTAGTGGTGGGACCCTCGGATTGGCGGACCTGCGACAGATCAGCTCGGAGGATCGAACCTGCGACCCTCGGATTGGCGGACGTGGACTTTACCCAGTCATCAATCAGGTGACTAACATCCGTTTCTGGGTTTTCTGTTGCGTATAGTAAATTGTTACGTATGCTAAAGCCTAAAAACAAAGAAAAATTAGAACATTTCTTATAAATATACCCAATTCGCTAGAATGGTACTCACGTACTCGCGAAGTGATGCAAAAATTAACCAAGAGTTATTTCCTATTTGCATTACCTAGCTTTGAAGCCAGACATTCTCAAATACGAAGTTTCAGTAAATGTATGTGAACCTGTGAAGGATGTCCAGTGTATTCTTTGGCGTGGTGTCGCACAGTGCGCAGGCGGGAAATTGGCAATGCTGTTTCTTCAAGCGGGAAATACCCCGAGATCGGCGCCGTGCATGTCGGAGCTAACTGGATTGGAGCGTTTCGCCTGGCATTTCGAAAATGATCCACCCCCTCCTAATTTTTTTTCCTAATTCTATGAGGGAAGACAAGTTTTAGTCGTGCCCTTTGTCCGAGCTTAGTCGGAATTGTTTTATTTGCCTCCGCTGACTCCATTCTCCCTCATTCTGTTCCTCTCAAATACACGGAGCTCCATCTCAATGGTCACTCCCTCGAATCCCAATTCCGCATCTCTTGTCACACAAGTCCGACCGTCCGTGCACTCGGCGCCCGGCAGTCGGGCTGACATTTTCCGGCATTATTCAACCTCCCGCACGAGTCCCTCTCTCCCCTCTTGCTGTCGTCCTTCATCCGAAACATGCCAACGGTCCCGTGATCCCGTTGTCACGACCACTTCCGATTTTGTCTTTTTTCCGCCTCCCCCTCATCCCTCCCTCATACCCGTCTTCCCTTCCGTTGCTTCAGTTGTCAGAACCGCTGCCCAACGAAACACGTCCGGGGGTAGTGGATTCGAAAAGGTTTGAATGTCCTTTCCCCCGACCATACCCTTCTCCTCCGCCCCCCGCCCCAAAAAAAGCCGATACGCGGTCAATTAGTTCGTTTGTGTGAGTGTGTCTGTTTATGTTCATCGTTCGTGAAAGCGATGACCCAGCGATGTGACAAAAGTTGACAAGGATACGTTAGTCATTTAATCCATTCGTGAAGAAACAAAAGAAAGTGATGAGTGGACAAGTTGATTTTTAGGTCCTTTCTCCTGTGCTGTTCACGGTCAAATTCAACACTTCATTCTGCAGGACGGTCATTTTTTGAGGCAGAATACTGGTGGATTCAATGGAACGATTTCAAAAATCCATTCACCCATGGATTTTTTTAAATTAATTGGTAATTGAATGTTTTCCATCAACCCGACGCGCAATACAAATTGCATGGCCTGGTTATTCAAAATCAATCACCTGAATTGGTGAGGAATACCTATAAACATCAATGAAAAAACCTATGAACTATGCATAATATTAAAGTACGCCAGTGCTTTCTCATTTCAGTGAAAAACATGTCTCTGGAGAGCAGAGTCGTATATGGAACATATCCCACCGTTGATGTATTCATGCATTCTTATATAATCATTTTTTCAATCCAAAGCTTTATTTTTGTATGGTTTATTTAAATGTGTGCGATTTTTCGTGGTAAAATATACTTGCATCATCGATGCGGCAGTTGATAATTTTTTCATCTCTAATAAACTTTTTAATCTGAATTTGCGAGAGAAAAAACATTTACATTAGTTTTAATCATCAAGTACTAATCATTTTGTGTGTAACCTTCCTGTATTGGAATGAGAGACGTAAGTTACCCGCTGTCACAACATCGCACTTTTGAGTGGGACGGAATTTGTATCGGGGAGTTCTAAGATCGCTAATGCACGAAATCTATTTTCATGGCCATCGAAGGTCTGCGAATTAATCTGTGCACTGGATATTTAATATATCGCTTACAGAGCAAAGAAAGGAATTCATAACCATCTAGGGTGTTCTACTCAGCGCATACTAACCCATGAAAAGATGACTCGAAAAGTTACCAAAATGATCATTCTCCCAGACTGCAAATTTCGAATTTTTCTTCGCACATTTATTAAATATTTATTCATAAACGTATTAACGAGAACCATTATACCTCAAGCTATCTTAGGATTTATTTTCAGTCTCAACAGCTCGGTAGCTAAATCCTAAAAAATGTGCTCTGGTAGAGCACTTCAATATCCAGAGTCTATCTCTACATCTATCAAGTCACTACTTGATAGTTGTGTTGTCGGCATGTAGATGACTCTGTTCGATATTAACAAACGAGCTCCATCAGCAGCGCCAGCGTATAAGTTTAAATGATTTATCTCCTTTCCGTGTGATATTTACATTTATGCCCTTTCATTTCAGTTTTTGCTATTTTAGAAGAACCACCCATATCAAGATTTCGATCTCTCAAACCGGGAGTCTGTAAATAAAATCGAAAGAAATAATAACTGTTATGCCTGAGTCTGGTGACATTTATCGATATTCATATTGATGAAAACACTTCGTGATCTTCTATGCATTTATTTACACATTAAAATTTAGTTTAGTAGAAAATTATTCCTGCGAAACATTCTATATTTTTTATTCAAATTAAAAATATTTTCTTTCACTTTCTCCTCCAAATCCTCATTGAAGATGTCATGAGAAAGTCTTCTCTTCCTCTTCAGCCACATTTCTGTGCTTTGCTCTGCATATCTCTTAGCTTTAATTTTTTAAAAATCTTATCTTATTATGTTATTGTTGATGATTTTATTATCATACAGCAAAGAGCGTAAGAGGAACAGAGGCAATAATTTTTGTAAAATATAAAACAGAGGAAAATAGACATCTTATGTCACTAAATAAAACAACTGCGATGGAATTTCTGGGTAAACACACAGAATGTGATCATAACGAACGACCAAATTCTAAAGCGGGCATCTTCATTTAAAAATCTAGTGTACGAAATATGTCTTAGATGATGGAGTTTTTGAAAATTGACTAAATGAATTTAAACAAATATGCGGAACAATTTGTAGAACTATAAAATATGCAATAAAAATAGAAACCAGATAAAGATTCTACAAAACGATATCATTTCCAATGGCATTGTATGGGAGTAAGACGTGGCTACTCTCAAATAGCGACTGAAACAAAATTGAATCAGATGAAAAAAAATTCTCTGAATAGTAAAAGATTGAATCTGCAGTAAAATCATTGGGCAAGATTGACATATTTTTAAACTAGAGGATAAAGTAAAAGAATACAAAGTCAAATACTGCGAACATGTAGGAAGAATACTAGAGGACCACTTCCCCAGACTTGCGTTGGGATACAATCCTAGAGAACTATGAATTATGTTGGACGTCCGTGACTAAAATGGTTTCCGGAACTGTAAATATTGCCTAATCCATAAAGAAAGGAATAAGAAGTTATGAAGATATTTGTGATTCTTTTATTGAATTTCTCTTTCGTCGCCTTCCATTACTAATGAGGCGTTCATAATACGACCACTGTCGTCTTAACAGCTTAATAATTTCATCTGTTATAAGTTCTACACACCCACCTACACGTTTCACTACCAATTTAATCAAGTGTTTCATTATTTTTGTAATCATTCAGCTTCATCCAGAATATCGTACTCCGATTGCCTACCTGGCAACGACTTTTATTCGGTAACCTCGAGTTTGATTACCTGAAAATCTGACTCAGTCTGCTTCCCATCAACTCATAGTCTCTGATCCACATCCTACCCTTCCCCAATTCCCTCGGTGTGCATGCTGCGTACCGCTGGTGATAAAGGACATGCCTGTCACGATCCGCTAGCCGGACACTGTTCGCCTTCATTGCCAATCCCCGGCTATTGCTTGGCAAATACAGGTTTTGTACGAGATGACTATGCCTCTAGTGTACACCAATGCCTTGCGTAGCATTCGCTCAGCTCGGCCGCTTCGCTTACCCACTCTGTCCACGGCTTTCTCGAGTACACGGAGATATCAAAGCTATCTTGATGACGTACTCAGCTCCGTTTCATGGGCGTTCACATAAAATCGGTGGTGTCATTTCGTTTTCTGAACCCTTATTCATCTTTTCTTATGCAATTTTTCCCACTCTTATGAAATATAAATTTCATCACTCGATTGATTCTTACCAAAGCTTCGAGTGAAATGGACCAACGTATATTGAAATCATTTTCGGAATTGAAAATAGTAAGAGGAAGAGTAATATAATGAAACATTTCCGTTAAAATATTTCCATTAAAGGACAGTGAATGAATCAGTTTGAACAAGCTATGTATCCTTTTTACCAGTACCAAAATATTTGAGCTGTGCAGTTGTATTTAGTCAATGCGAACGATTCCTCTTTCTCCGATGCGTTTATTTTTACACCAACTTTATATTCATGAGTATGGGCTGTCCTTTTCTACATTGAACTTAACTGACCTATTTAATTTGTCGTAATGTTCTATCCCATATTTTTTCTTCCAAACTAACTGCAATGCATCGGGAAAAAACATGAATTTTTCCGCATCTGCGTGTAAAATTCTAGCCGAAGAGCTAAAAAAAAGTAAATTCTACCTCTACCTCATATTCATCGTCGATGTTGGGATGAAGTAGACCCCATACCATTATCATTGACTGAATTATTTAATTTCACACCCGAAGGGATGACTTTCTTTGACAATTTTCAATTATAGCACGATGCATGGGAAAGCACCAACTAGTGTAGCATTCTCCTTCCTAAAGCTCATCTTCTTTTTATACTATTAAGTTCTGTCATCCCATTCTCCACCCTCTACGCTTCCTTGTTAGGTAATATGTAGACGCTGAAATCTTCTTGTGGCAGTGCAGGATAGTCTAATAAAAAACTCTATATCTGCCTTCACTTATTGCTTGTTGGGTACCGCGTACTGAGCTTGACTAGTAGAGCACAAAAAATCTAAATTCAAGTTTTGACGTAACTACGATAGCATCCAAGGCTGACTTGCACAATTCCCTTGGAAAGATTCATCCAAAAAAAGAAAGAAACCATTTTGAAATGGAATCAGTAATATCGGCGAACAATTTTTTTAAACCAGAATATCTTTTATTAATAAGTTCATCTCGCACATATTTAAAATTTAGCGAATAATGTAAATCACGATATAGCGCGCATGGCATGCGGGTGAAAAAATTTGAAAACTAAGGAGGCGTTTATTATGAAATATATAGTGATAAAAGAAAGCTTTTAACATATTCTCTTAACTTGTGGAAGAATAATGCGTTCCTCAGAGTGACAAAAAAACCGAATGTGAAGTGAATGGCCGATAAATTTGGCCACTCCATATCATTAAATTCCAATCGGTTTCTGGAAGCAGGTTTGTGATGTATAGATTTCCCTTGGCATGTATTGGCGAGTGTGTGACCATGCTACCTGTTAGGCTGGTAAACCAAAGTCATCAACCCGCTGATGGATTTGATGTATCGGAGTGTGTAGCTGGTATTGCTCCTCTCCATCTACCTCCGCATGCATAACCCGATGGCTGGTTTCAATCTGGCCAATGATAATCCATGCTACTCGCATATTAATGCATTCTGGGACACTGCCACCCCAGACATGTCCATCGCTTCCCGAACGCATGCATTGCCGAGAAAATCTGATTAACTGGGGTGGTATAATTTTCGGTTAAATCATATGGAAAGAAGGTAGCACTGTCGATGTCATTGATATGCCCCGTTGTAATGACATCTGAAATGTTTTTAAATATTCAATGGAGAAGAACGTGAGCTATTATTCTATATTTTAGGAAATTAAAAACGTTTTGTGAAATAATATTGGGATGAATGGAATGATTATTACAGTACTTAGGGACATAGCCCTTAATTATCTGAACTGAGAAAAGACGTAAAAAATTAGAAATTCAATGATAAACACTTGGAATCTTTGGATGATTTACAAATGTTATCATGTTTTTAGTATATGCCTCAAATTCCTAACGCATATCAATCAAAAACAGATTGGTATTGTAGATACTTGAGGTTATTTAAAATGGTGATACGAATACCATGGATTTGTATAATATAGATGTCTATGCTCCGATTCGAGGGACATATTTTTATATACACTTACCTCTGCTTGGTGAAAAGAATGGCATTTCCTGTTATCTGATTTCTATAAAAATGACTCACGTCTAGGATATCGAATGGTTTTCTTCCTTCTTCAATCGAACGAACATTTTTACTACTTCGAACCCGGACATAACACAGCATATACGGTGATTTTATTACTCCAATGTACAGTACAATGTCTCCTAATCCAACAATAGGATCAAAAATTAGGCTAGGATATTTCCGTAAATGGTACAATGTATGGCTATTAAAATTTTGCTCTTGCACGTTCTTATTGTTTCTCTCTTCTGTCTGCCCCAAAATGAAAGAGTATTTTGTATGTGTGCGAACAACTCTCAAAACTCAACGGTATGGCTCTAAATAATTGTCTGGGAGCAGCTCACCCATCGATTCAAATGGCCACGAGAAATCACGCTTGATATCCTTTCCGCTGATAAGTTTGCCTTGCTCCCTCCTAATGAAGGAATTCCACCCTCTTGCTTATGAAACAAATGTTTTCTCGTGTTCCTGTCTATCACCCAAAAGCCACCACTGAAAGACTCAAGAGGCAGTTAATCTCCCGTTGCTGTAAAGCCTTTACTACTTGTGAATTAACCGAAACTTTTGAGGTCTCATCCCTCGAGTTTTCTCGATAATTGCATCCTGACTAACATCAAATAATTTGATGCCGAAATAGACGTTAATTTCAGAGGCTCACAGAAATTTCCTTGGTTTCAATCTTCCGTAATGGGTGAAATTTTGACGAGATGTATTTGACACTCATTTAATCGTGGCCTCTCCCTAATAAACACGAGTTTGGACATTTAACTTGATAATTTTATGCTCCTAATGCATGGATGATGCAGTCATTTTAGCCAAGGAGGTCCATTCCAATTTTAAAACAGAGGGTATCTTGATGCAGATACAATTCACTAACTGTTTTGAGATGTGATATAGTGGAGCTGCATTACAAATTAAATGAAAAAGATTTGGTAATTACCAAACTTGTGATTAAATTTCAACCAAAGTTTAACCGTTTACGGTAGCTTTCAAGATACATGAATTAGTAGCTGAGCAAAGTTTACTTTTTCAGGCTCTTAAGAAAGTCTTTTATTACAGACGATCTGACATTTTACATATTCAGTTAATATAACATTAACAAATAACTCCTAATTTATTGATTATCATTAATCATTGAATAATTGAATTTGTTGAGTAACACATTAATATAGGGAATTGTAAACGGGATTTTCTCAGTGATCGCAATCAAGGAGTGGATATTCATGGTACTAGCTCTGATAGGTATAGTTACAGTCATATCCGGTCTTTCACAAGGAAGCGTCATCGGCTGTCTCTTATTTTATTATTTATATAAATGACATAAGTTCTCCACTTAGCACTAAACTAAGATTATTTGCAGATGATACGGTCATCTACCGGGAAATTAGCGAAGACGCAGACTCAGAAGCTCTATCATCGGACCTAAACAGTGTTCATGCGTGATGTAGGGTAGTACATTTCTTGCGAAAGTCACTACACCAACTCCATGTGTGCACTATGGGTGGAGTAAGCATAAATTCCTCAGAAAAAGTCAACTGCCTTGGAATTACCTTAACCTCTAATATTTCGTGGATGGCACATACTACTACCAGCGTATATGTAGTATTCATCAGCATTAAGAGGTATTACATTGGGAGTCACTAGAGACTCGGAGGCTGCGCATTAGACTTAATTTGCTTCAGAAATTCAGAACAGGCGTGTTACAGGGCGACACGGAGAAATTCATTTTGACGCCACACCACATCTTGAGGTCCGACAGAAGCGATGACATAATATGAGATACATTGCCAAACAGATGGGTACAAAAGGTCGTTCTTTTCATGCACACTAAGTAACTATAATTAAACAGGCGCTCCACTTAAAACACTCCCATCATACACTTCACCATTGTACCTCCGAAAAGCTTTGTTTTAACACCTTTACACGCTGGTGTCCTAACACCCTATATCATTCGCCCATGCGGTGGCTCGTAGGATAGTATATAGTTGCGTTTGGACTCGAATCAGTGACATGCTTTGTTTCCACTATCATTTTTATGAATGTATGCGAAGTTTCTCGCCAATCTATAGTTAGAATTTAGCCTCTCCAACATTAAAATCACTCTTGAGGTGTTTCTCTGGGCAGTCAGTACGCATGCATCTGATTTTCCCGAGTGAATGAGATTATATTAATCACCCTCGATATCGGTACCTCTTCATATCCTCTCGCTCGCGCATTCAGAGGTCACCGGCGGACGAGAGCAACAAAGGATTGCATCTGAAGCACGCGGATCGCCTATCTTACCCGCTTGATTATGCCCCCGCGATGTGATTCCCGCTTCCAAGATCGTTGAAACTTTTACGGAGAGCGGAGTGGAGGCTTCAGGTTCAATTTAGACACGCCGGGACTGTAGCAGAGATGAAAGTATCTGCGACGGGAAGGGGTTAAATAAATAATGTGTTGGCATTCCAGCGAACCGAATAGCGACGCCCGCTCGCGGGGGTGCAACAATGAATCCGAAATGAAGGTGTAGGGTTGGCAAGGTGGGGAAAAAAAGCGTGTTTCCCACTTTTTGAACCTTATTTTCTCACCTGCACTCTTATAATTTCAACGCCATTCTTCCTTTTTCATCCGCAAAAAGGATAACAGAAGCGTCCTATCGCCGTACACTTAGACCGTACATACGGCCTCTCGTCCAATAAAAGCTCCATCCAGGGAACACGCCTACCGTTTTGGAACAATTTTCGTCCAGTGCTGACTCAAATTAGACACATTTCAGTTCAAAAATACAATTTATGGAAAATATACATTAATCCTAATAAATTTGATATGTCTATCACGATATATGTAGCGCTTTGCCCTTCTATCGCGTCATTTCTGAGATGAATGCATTTGAGGTTGATGACTTTTTTTCAAATATTAAACTCCGCCATGATTTTGCATTCCTATTGATGATAGTAAAATCCTTAGGAAAATCATATTATCTAAATTAGCCTTGTCCATATTCTCATAGAGCTTCATTTTTTATGCTGTATTAATTTAATTCGCTGTATATCAATTCTCACTCACGACGCCCGGAGGAGAATTCTTCAAACATTACGTACGTATTTTGAAATAATCGTTGACAACGATGAAAAATGACATGATATCGGCATTTTATATCATAGCTCAATAACATGTTTAAAAAGTTTGATCCTCATCTTCTGCTTAGTTTACCTCAGAAATCATGCAATTATCAATTGAAGGACCAAATGGCAGGTGATCATCATATCACATTTATTAGTATATGAAGCCTTTAGATTCCTCTAAGCTCCTCCATCGAAATTACTCAACAAAATATAATTACCGCGCTTCAAAATATTCTAATTTTTATTCCTTGAATATTCTCTACATTTCATTTGAGTATCAACGTGAACTCTACGTACCCCGCACTCAATAAATCTACCAATTTGATTGAAAACTAAAAATTTTTTTCATGGGAATATTAAAGAAGCAACATAACTTAAGATTATAAAATATAAAAAAACTAGCTGTGCCCGGCATGCATTGCATTGCCTCTTTTTCTTTCTTAGCAGGCACTCATATAAAAAGTACACACTCAACAAATTCAATAGTTTCAGCCTTAAATTTGTAAACTAAACCGGTCGTGCAATAAATATTCTGAGTAAAACTTACAAAGTATGCTGATTCCTGAACATGAAAAAAGTACACACATTGGCATGTACAAAATTCCTCCAATTGCCTACTTAAATTTGAAAAATAAAATACTCCATCCTGAATTCCCCACTGATTTTCATACTTTTCATGGTTTGACCCACAAATCTTTTCCGGAATCAAAATTGGTCCCTAAACGACTTTTAGACTCAGTCCAATGAATTCCTCGTACCTACACAGAAATTTGTAACGTACAAATGATGCCATGAGTTTCCATTCCATGCCTATGCTGGGGCTTCCAAGTTAATAAAATATTATTTTGCTGAAGCGGTACAAACATTAAAGATTTTTGAGCTAAAATGTACAATTTTAGGAAAAAGCGAAGGATATACGAAAATCGAATGCAAGAATTTAAAATAATCAGACAAAGAGACCACTGCACCAAAATATATTTTAGGCAAAAATAAATTACGTACCTTTTAAAACAAATTATGTCTCACTAATATGATTTTGATGCACGTGATTGAGCAACTCGTAAACGATCTGCTTCGCTTGCTTGATTGCCGCTCCTCGCTTTTTCGCGAAGCTCGCGTGCCAACACTAATATTTTGAAACGACTGGCGCTCCACCTAATGTAAAATGGATTTAATAATTCAGAAACCTTCAGGGGCGAGCGCACAACAATTCAATGGTTTCTCAATTTCTATTGGTTAAAATAAGAACCTCTCTCATTGGTTAAAATAAAGATCGTATTTGAAAAATTAGGTTTGGATTATTAGCTTACCCGTCGGGCGTTGTTGCACGAAAAGTATTCGAAAGATTAAGAGGGCCTTGGGGGGGGGGAGGGGGGCGGCGATATTTAAAACATTTTTATACCTTCAACCTTCGAAACCTTCGCAAGAGTGTACTCAACAACTTCTTAAAGTTTCTTGGCGATTCGTTAATAAACATTTGATTTGATGTTTATTTTTGTTTGTTTATTTGGTTGTCAAGGAAAATGCGTAAAAAAATCGATTGAAAAAGAGAGAAACTTCATTCTTTCGGGCATGATACCACTAATTTTAGTAGTATCATGCTTTCGGGTATGCGATAAAATGAATTTCAACTCTATATCTTTAGTTAGTGTTGTTTTAAAAAACGAAATAATTAATCGATGCACAAATTCCAATGCTTAGAATTCCTAATCGGCTCAACTAAGCAATATGAATTCCAACAGCAATAACCGAAATCTGGTTGTCAAGCGAATATGGTATTGTTGATTTCACTGAAAAATGTGTTTCTGCAGCTAAAAACGCAATTTTCAGTCAATTACGAAGTGAAAAGGATTATTAATTGACAGAATTAAAAACTTCATTCATTCGGACATTTAATTAAAAAATTCCAACTCTCTATCTATTGAGCGGAAATAATTTAAAAAAGTAAAAAAAGAAACCACTGCACAAAACCCGATACATACCGCGAACCATCTAAGGGCCCTGAGACTCCCACCTAAAGGACCCACCTAAGAGGGCCATGGGACATTTATGGGCCCTGAGATCATTTTAAAGTAGCCTGCCTTGAATTATCACTCGGCAAAATTTCAGCACGATAGGGTTAAAACTGAGGTTAGGATTATTAGCTTACCCGTCGGGCGTTGTTGCGCGAAAAGTATTCGAAAGATTAAGAGGGCCTTGGGGGGTAGGGGGGGCGATAATTAAAAACTTTTTATACCATAAACCTTTGCAAGAGTGTACTCAACAACTTCTCAAAGTTTCTTGGCGATCGGATGAACAGCGTAGTAATGCATACATGACACACAGACATACATTCGTTTTTATATATATAGATGAACCGTCATAAGTAGCTCCGACTTTATATATTTTCTTTAGAGAACATGTGTATTTGTCGTTACCTGCTCAACATTTGTCATTGTTAACATGATAGTTCGCATAATTTACGGACAAAGATTGGTCATTTATAATTTGATTTTTCCACATAAATTGTAGTTTATATTGATTGTAGATAGCAGTAAAAATTATAATATCTCATTACACGTGGTATTTTCTGCACTTAATTTACAATTTAATTACTAATAACAATCAAACTATTATGAAATAACATAAATTCATTTTGCGTATATTTAGATTAGAAGCCCTTTTATTTACAGTCAAAGTTTTAAGACAATAAAAGTTGGCCCCTCAGAAAAAGAAGCAGTAAATGACGCATAGTAATTAATTACTCAACTGAAGAACGTTTTATGCAACGCACAATTTTTTACTTTCAACTTAATTATCCACCAGCATTTCAAGCCTTTTGAGTGGAGATTTATTTTAGCTTTAATAATAGATTTATTGATTATGTGATTTGGATTTATTACGTAATATTTAACCCAACCAAAAATTTGAATATCATATCTTGTGCTAACATTCAGGTAAGTTGCCTAGCACTTCTGAATTAGAAGAGGAATGCAATGTTTATGATTAAACTTGCACATCATCACAGCCGATACCCTAGTCGTGATTAAGGGCGAAATTATACGAAACCCGTGTGGTTAATAGACTTTATATGCAATGTATCAAACTTGCTGATAATATGGTTAAATTTAGTTTCCATTCCATAATAAAATGTAAATATGCTCATAGCTTGCCATATTTCAAACTTCAATTAATTCTAAAGGGTATGTTCAAGCGATGACACTTTTTCATAGCTGGATACGATGAAACTGTAACTATCCCAAAGAACCATCCCTCATAAACTCTTACGCTTTAATGGGCGATCAAATGTTTTTCAGCATTATGATTCGAGGAACGAATTGCTCCAATAACATCCAATTATTTAAAGTAGAAAGTTAATGACCTCACTCAATCCTCTTTCATTGTATTAATTCTCAATTTTCAATTCCCTCAATTTGATTTAAGCTTTATTCATTTCCGTTAAAAAATATATTCAAATCATTAATTTTTCGATTTTTTTATTCTAAAAATAACCCTTATTCTACTGAATTAGAGCAGGCAACTTTCTTTTATAAGTATTATTAATCATTTGATCGATTTTTCAGTTTTCGAATGAAAAATGTGATTTCTTTCAATAATGGCATGGTATTTTACTTTTAAGTGGGTAGGGAATTTGTGATCGGAGACTTCCGATATCACTTTTAGGGAAAAGATCCTTTCATAAATTGAAAGCAATTTGGGCAAAGAGCCGTGGAACCTGCGAATCATGAAATAAAACAATCACATTTTAGTATATCTTAGGTATGTGTAATGTTATACAAAGAGTCACAGTATATATAAATCGATCAATTCTATCGCAAATTAGGATAAGGATAAATTTAACTGATTCTACAACTTTATTTATCGTACGGTTTTCATGCATAGTATCATCTCTTTGTAAATATTGCTTAAGGCCACTTTCCACAATATATATTATTATTAAAACGGATGTATGTACTCTTTCATTAGGAATATTGTACCGTGTAAAGGGGCAAATTATATGATTGATTGATTGACCACGGGAAATAGAACATGCTCTAATTCTATTAATTTTATCATAAATCTATGATACATGCATTTGTACAGTACCATATTCCGTGTAAATTGGCCTTTAAAAATAGTCGAAATTATACCCTTGTGTAAACAGCAACATTTTTGATAGACTCTACACTTCACTTCGTGGAAGTATGGGTATCCATAATGGTATCCATACTTAGAGAATACAATTTTGTACTTTTCCACAGAATTTAATATAAAATATAATAGAGAATAATGCTGAATTTAATATAGATATAATACAGAGTTTAATCTAGAATATAATTCTTCGGAAAATACAAAATAGTATTATTTTAGCATGGGACAGAGTTAAACCTCATTCTGATTCGTGATAAAGAAGTTCCATCAAGTGACGACTCCAACCACTGCGACTTCATTGTACTATCATGTTATACGATTTAATACGTAACATAACGCAAAATGTGATACATTTCGTATAAGATCTTTCTACCGCTATTCGATTCTCCAATTAGAGTGTCTCTCACATAGCTCGGTACGTCCACTTTCTCTCCCACCGCGTCCTCGCAGCGAAAGGATATGAGTCAAGAGCGCTATTAAACACGGTTAATTTCCTCCCGCAAAGTGTGAGAGAGGGTCGTGCGCATGATGGTGGATACTGGGGAAAGAGAGAGGGAGAGTAAGGGTTTTGAGGGTGATAATATTTCTTTGTGCTAGTCTAATGAGCCGGAATTCCCTCGCTCCCCTTCCAAGGGAATTCGTGCGGTGGAGATAGGGCGGGGTGATGAACGAGTTGGGGGGACAGAGGGGGGCGGTAGGTGGTGGCGTCTTAATGAAGTCCATGCGAGGGGATTTTTCTTCGTGAATGAGGTGCTAAGGAGGGCACGCTTTCTGGTGGCGTGAGAGAGAGATTGAGAGAGGGAGAAAGGAAAGGAGGAATGAGGAACCGAAGAAAGGGAAGAGATGGTGCCACCATTTGCTCTGGAGATGCTATTGCGGGCGGGGGCGGGGGGCGCTTCGGGAGTGGGAGAAAGTAAGCAGACAATTCCAGGCGTTGTGTCCCTGAAACATTTTCCCTCTGCCATTACTTTCTTTCTCCAGCCCTTTGCGGGCAATGTATCAAAACGAGATACAGCGCCTTACCCGAGGCGTGACGGGAGGTCATTACGCTCGAGAAACCTTGGTTTCGTTCGATTTATTTCCAACCGCGATACGAATCTTCGGTTGGACTGCTGTGCAATTTCCCGCCCTTTTTGAAGCGTTTTCTATTGTATCCTCCTTTGTGAGTTATGGAGGCTCTAACTCGGGGTACAATAGCATCTTGACCGAGTCCATTGAAGAGATGAGAGAAAAAAATGCTGTTACGGGTCCTTAAGGGTAAACAGTATCTCCACAAGTGCCATTTTTTGCGAATCATTTTCGATCGTTAGTATGAGGAAATCAAAACTCTCATCAGCCATCAGTTGATGCTTTTAAGAACTGATTGTGAATGGTATCAACCACCGAAGAGAATTATCATCGGTATGACTATCATGGCTTAAATTTTTGAGCTTTTCAAATACACACATACATACACATCGTGACACGCGATTCACAGGGAAAGAAAGATTGCCATTCCAGGGTGAATGTATATAGCTACGTCATATTTTAAATTCAATTTGGAAAAAACAAACCTTTTTCAAGTCTTATATAAGTGTTATAACTCTAAACAATGAATTATATCAGTGTGCTCGGACAAGATGATTGGATTGCAAACTGTCTCACTCCTGCATTAATGCAATTATTTGCATTATAGGCCGAAATTTAATTACACTTTTTGGTCGAAGTTTAATTTATACAACCATGTGTTAGGTAAAATTCACTGTTGCATGTGAGGGAGAATATTGATGAATATTTAAAATGATTTTACACATTATCATTTTTATATTAAAATGTTAATTGTTCACTACGACATGCATATTGTGTTTCTATTCTCTCGAGAGCATTAAAACCCGCTATGATTTAACATGCCGTTAAATGACAGTGAAAGCCCTTAATAATTTATTTTTATAAGTTATAACTATCCATATTCTCACAGTGCTTTATAGTTTACGCTTTATTTATTTAAAGCCACTGAATAACTAGTCTCACTAGCGCCACCTAGCGGAAAATTCTGCAAATATTACGTACGCATTTTGAAGTAAACATCAACAGCTAAGAATATCATAGCCACTCATATCCGCACATAAAATCATAGCTCAATAACATGTCTCAAAAATTTGTATTCTCATCTTCAATAACGATTATCGCAGAAATTACGGAATTTCCTATTGAAGGACGATTGGAAAATGCGAGAAAACTATATTGTGAGTTATTTCTCCTCTGGATATCATAGATATTTAACCCTTCATTGAATAAAACCCGCTGCGTACCGACGCATAACCTTCGTCGAAGTTCCTCTACAATGCGTTACTCGTGTAATCATGGTCATGATCTTGAAGCCAAAGGTCAATTGAAGGGCAGGCACGGATGAAAGGCCATTTAGTATTCCCCTTAACCGTTTCAAAGGAACAGAGTGGAACGCCTGACAGCCATTCAGTCACTCAATGGCACTCAAATTTCAAATGCCCTTAATGGCTCATACACCTCATATATCGCGTTACTGCGCCATCTGACCTAGAATCCCCCCCGCATGGGCCGCATACAAAGCCATGAATGCGTTTCCAGCCTCTCAAAGGCGCTGAAGGGAGAAGGAAATTCCGCAGCAGAGATCGACAAGGTTCCTAAATTACCTTGTTCAAATATTTTTATGACCAAAAGTCAGCAATTGAACCTTCGTCTGAAAGAAGCTGTCAGGTTGCTACTGGTTGATCGAGTCAAGCAGTATGGTGTGATACAAGCAGGATATAGAAAAAAACTCGACGTTTGCGCTTCACGATTGGTACATTCTCTCATATCATTAATAATTCTATTCACTATTGTGTCTCTCGTGTCTAAATTAAGCAAATTCCATTCGTCTTTCCGAGGTTAAGAAATCACAGCAACACGACGTAACAAGAAAAGCCATGTGCCTCATTTTAATACGATATTTTGTGGAACATTAAGTTTTTTCACGTTGCTAAAACTGATAAATATCAAATTTATCTAAATATTACATGTAATCACTCCACAGATAATAGGAGTCTCTTTGTAAAACCTTAATTTTTGTGTTCCTTGCCAGATAATTGACATCAACCACAAAAAATAATATACCTCAAGTTAGTTTTTATCGCGACCCAGAATGTTTATTCTACCCACATTTAATCAGAAATTATGGTTGTACTTACTCGAGAGAAGTTTAAAGGAGTTGCAATCCAAAATAAAAAATATTATGCACATGGATAAGGAAGAGCAGCAAGGTAATAGCCCTTTGTATGTTATATACAGTCAAAATATCTGTTTGGCACCTTCACAGCATCACCGCTGTAACATTAACATTCACTGTTTGGGACGTGTGATATTTCACGGTTTGTCATCCTGTCCAATGCGATGCAATTGCAATCAAATGCTTTCATCTAATTCGCGCCAAAATTTTGGAGCAGCAAACTTAAACATATTTTTGTGGGATGTTCCTGTTTTATAAAACGAATGTTTATAGGAATTTTTTCTGTTTACTTACGATGCCATTCACGCGTGATGGTTCTATTTCTTTTATAACTTGTTTTGTAAGAAGTATTTTTATTCCTTCAGTCATGAAATTGGTGGTTACTGGGAAAATTTTTCAGAAAACCTCTACGGTTTGCAACAGATTTAATATCCCAGAAGTCAGGCCCATATGGCCAATAAATCCTCTTCTAATATTGCGTCTTAACGTGACGTGAGAAAAATTAGATGGGAAATTTTGAAACTCCAGCATGTTACATTTTCTGTCGCATTTTTAAAGCTACGT
This sequence comes from Ceriagrion tenellum, assembly GCA_963169105.1. Lineage (NCBI taxonomy): Eukaryota > Metazoa > Arthropoda > Insecta > Odonata > Coenagrionidae > Ceriagrion > Ceriagrion tenellum. Next base: position 89,576,584 of record OY720635.1, on the reverse strand, counting down.
GACGCGGCTTGCCGTTGCCTCGGGGAAAAATACCAAATCCAAAGACTACAGTTTCAAAATCATCACGGAATGTCCTGTGGGAAAGTGCTTCCTAGATTGCAAGAGGGAGGAACTGCTAAAATGATTCCTAAATAATTTTTGATGATGTACATGACTAATGAATACGTATCAAATGTCTTTATCAAAAATACCATTCAAATTTTACTGAAAAAAGTGCTAAAAAAATTACAAATACCATGATAAGTACTAAAATACGTTTTTTAAATACTCTTTCTTAATAAAGTCCAACGTAGACCCCATTTGAAGAGCTCTTATTTCAATGTTAACATTATTTCACCACCACAAATAATTCCAATCGCCACTCAACAGTAAAAAAAAAACAAAAAGTTATGACAACCAAGTTTATGATGTTGGTTATTTCATTGTTTTGAATATTTATGGGCACGATATGGACAAAACACTATTTGTCGAGGACCGTTGTTCTGTTGAGTCAACTCACCATTGTAGGCAATTGTATTCTCGAACATGACCAATTAAATCGTCTGCGGAATAAACTATTTGGCATGATAAATTTGAAAATCATTAGAATTCTAGACTTTCTTTAATTAAATTTAGATTTGAACTTCCTAAAAATAGTATTAAGTTACTTAATCACGTAATGACTTAAGGGTCATATTTTTACTCAATTATTACTCCAACAAGGCTTTTCCGGTAGTGAAAACGGGGAGAAAATCACTCCCAAAGACTTAAGTTTCAAAACTCCAGCATGCTACGTTTTTTGTCGGATTATTCGAAGTAGTAGTTAGTTTGTTGACAATATAAATTATATAATTAATGAAATTTTAGGTTTTGAGTACCTATTGACAAGTACTTGAGTGATTCATTCTACGTGATGATAAGTATGGTGCCTATGTACCTGGGGATTGCTTAAATCGCCTGCGTGTGGAAAGAAAAGGTCGTTGAGATGCCGCGCGATTGACTGAAGTGAGAGATGGCGCGGAGGATTCGTACGCTCCTGTGCGCCACTGTGTGTGTGAGAGAACGATAGAAGGAGTGACGTCTGAGGATCAATTGCACGAGGAGATATGAGGAGAGAGAGAGGGGGGCGGGGCACATCGCGGATATATATCCCAGATAGCAGCTGCGCTCGCACCCTTGCCGCTTTAAAGGGCCACTCCCAAAGCGCAAAAGAAAACGAGGTCACCGGGGAAACTAAATCGCGCGCAGTACGCGCAAATTTTGCTATTCGAGAGGAACAAAAAGGGGGTCATATTTTGTGCTCCGGGGCTCCACTTTACAAAAAAAATAAATATATACTCACGCCCGTGATATGCGCTCTCTTTTTGAAAGGGTACGTTCATTTTTTTTCGCATGTTGTTCACGCATGAGAGTGCTATTCACTCCAATACATCGGCAATTTTTTCAGAACTATCGGTTGTAACGATAAAAATTTTATGAAAACGAAAACTGGTTGTTAAAACCGCATATTGTTGGTTTAATTTAGCGAAAAAAGAACTCTTGGCAATTTTCCTCAGATGAATGTTTGCTGCGACCGCTTTCAATGTATTAGAGAGAAATAATATTTCTTTCGTTACGTGTAGGTCCCTACGCATAAATCCGGAGCAGTATTATTTCTCATTTATATTGAATAAATTTTATTGCTATGTACCAAGGGATCATACTCATCGTGAAAAAAAACATTAGACTTGACCGGGATTCGAACCCGGATCTCCAAATTGCCGACCGGCTGCGTTAGCGGTCAATTTCAATGAGTTATTTCATGTGCACCCGTGCAAATGAATTCGTACCATAATTTGTACACGCAACGATTGGAGAACTGTCAAGTTACCCATCTACCCCGACAGTGGTTTAGTAAGCACAACCATCGTCTCCAGCGCCTCAATGCGGACTTGAAACGAGAACACTTCGTTCGCTTAAATCTCCGTCGAATCTCGTCTCGAAGATGGCTTAGTGGTACAACTGGCTAACACAAGTGAAAGACAACGGGGATATCCGGGCTCGAATCACGGTCAAGTTAAGTGATTGTTTCATGAAAGATTTCATCCCTTTTTATATATATATATATATATATATATATATATATATATATATATATATATATATATATATATATATATATATATATATATATATATAAAAGCTAGCAATAAGGCGTTGAGGTTGGGGATGGATAGATAGGTTGATAGATAGATGTTGTGATTTTCTCCCGCTGAGGAAGGGTTCTCACCCGAAAGCTTCCAAGAGCAGTGGACACCGGTGTCGCCATGGATCGCCTTTCTGTGAGTGTCCACTGATATACCTATCTATCCATCCCCAACCTCAACGCCTTGTTGTTAGCTTATATTTCTAAATTAATTTCCTTTGAGTCATGTTTTGTCATGTTGATGAGGTTGTAAGTCACTCGCATGGGTGCCAGCAGAGCTGCCAACCGATTGAACCACTCCAAGGGCTGCCAGCCGAAAACCTTCCAGCCAAACACGCAACGCAATAAACGCCAATAAACACGCAAACGACTGGTATTCGTGAAGGCACTGGATATGATACCCATTACAGCAATGATATGAAAACTTTTTCATTTTTATTTCAGAAAACCTACAGTTTAAATTAGATTTCATTGGAAGAGGATAGAATCCCCTAGATATTCACAGGCACTTGCCCTTACCACTCACACAATTTTTCTTCATCTCGTCGTGCGTACTACCCTTTTTGTTCTCGTCCATTAAAACAAATCTATTTTATTTCCCTGCCCCTAAATACTCCCCTCAAATTCGGTCGTCAGCGTCCCTTTCCCCTTATTACTTTGTTCCAACCACCCGTTCTGCACTCTTCTAATATCTATACAAATTTATTGTTTGTGTTCGATGAAATTAAGGATAAATCATTGAGGATAGATAGAGAGGGCATTTTGACATCAATCTGTAGCATTACAACCAAAATAACAACCATGTTCATCATCCTGCTGTTTCCTTACTTTCCTTCATGGCAGAATGGACGAATTAGTGGACACAAAGAAAGAATATCAACCGTCTGTTTGAGTTAATGGCAGTAACTTGGTGGAATTCCTTCATTGTGAAATGATGAAAAACTTAGCTGTCCACAAAAGATTTGTCACTTTCTTACGACCCAGCCACTTCACTTTCATCACTGAGCGACATCATCAGGTACAGAGCTTGTGAAACATTGCATAATAGTCAAAAGTGAAGAGGGGGAAGAAGGTAGTCTTCAGGTGTCGATTGGAAGTTATGCGATGTGTTTTAAAAGCTCTGTACCTGATGTTGTCGCGTAGCAATGAAACCCGGGTCGTAAGAGAGTAATAAATCTTTTGTGGAAAACTAAGTAATACATCAGTTCATCTGTTTGAAATTTAATAGCAGGTAGCTATGTAAGCATATGTTAGTTACTGAGTACTTAGAATTCTACCCGATTTTATAATGATTATCATCGGGAAAGAAAAATATTATTAATTTAAATAAATAATAGATAAATGTAAGAAAAGGTATGTTGAAGAAGTAATTGCATGTTGTTTTCTATTTGATTATCGAAGGAAAACATCTCTAAATTGAAACATTGAAGCGTAGACCTGTAAGCGCTAAAGGATAATCGGGGTTTACAAAGATGGTGGACAGGTTACGCTCACGTTGCAGCTTCTAGCAATGGCCACCATAGTAAGCGCCATCTCCATACATCTCAATGGGATAGATGAATCCCTGCAATGCCCCCTCTGGAAGTCTGCTCTCAAACGTGATGTTTCCGAAACTTCCTTTTGTTTCAATATTATATCCGTTCAAAACTCAAACTATCACCACCCTATGTAATTATCAAAATTCTTTTCCAAAATTGGGTTCATTCTCATCACTCTTCTACGCTTCCCCTAAATCACGTAAAGCAAATATAGGCGTTGCATAGTAATAGGAAATTGAAACGACGCGTACAATACAAGCGTAGAGATTATATCGTACCTTTAAAGAAGTTTTTCGACCATTTAATTTTCATTTTCAAAATCTGAAATATTTTTAACAATCCGAAAAATATTATTTACACAGATTTATTACTTTATGGTGTTATAATCCTGCATGAATAATTTTAGTTCCTCATGCCCCATAATTTTTACACTCAATTTAACCGCTTCATAATTTTTTCCCTGTAGGTTGCTGCATTTATGCTACTGCGCTTTTTTGCAAATGGGCAATGCTATCAGTATTTCGCTTGGTCATTCAAAGAAGAATAAATTTTGAAGAGACATGATAAGTTTTATAGGCCAAATATTTCTAACGGAGCAATATGTGAGCTTCGATGAGTTGTATAGTACAATACATTGTTACGAAGGCTTCCTCGGTGTAATGATATATTTGGGTTCTCCCCGTGTTGCACCATTTTTCTGGACGACCGTTTCGCCGGCATTCTAGTGGACTTCATCAGGTCCTAATGAAGATAGGAATAATAATGTACTACGTTACAATGTTACATCAAATATTAATCCTCAGTAGTAACGGAGATTAAGTGAATTTGTGCATAAAATGCTTTTCGCATCAAGTTTTCTAGTTATCATTTTAACTTGCATTTTGTGGACGACTGAATTTTTAAAAAATAATTATGAGATTGAAACATCTTTGGAGCAAATGAGGTGGGAGTGCTTTCTTCGCCTTGCAACTCCGAGTGCACTTGAAATAATTTCCTCGCAATGCATGCCTCGAAGTTCCCCGTGGGAAGTGCCGTGAGCGAAATCAGGCTGGTTACATGTTCGAGGGAAAATTGCCGTGAAAAACGGATTTGAGCCAGTAGAACACAAGATTACTTTGACCGTGGAGTAGCGTGCCTAAGCTCGCAATCCGTTGATGCGATTGTGAGGCGAACGACGGAGTAAGACTGCACGGGGGAAAAAAAGGAACAGGAAGAACGGAGTGTCTTCGCGATCCTTTTCCGAGCCAGCTCACTCGGCGTTCTAGAGTGCCGGTCCTGAGCTCTTACACACAACTTCCACCCGTCCACTTAGCAACATTTCCAGCAGAATTGACTCCCATTTCTTTTCCCTTGATTAAGTCATTATGCATTATCTTTGCTCTTCAAGTTGGAGGATTTTTTACCCACAAAACTGCTAAATTATCATACATTTCGCATCACTGACACCTTGCTTAGTGTTACAAAAATTTGGTGCAGCAAAGTCAGCAATGATTAGGATATTTTTAAGTTCTTATATTATCTTGCAAACATCTCTTTAAAAATTATTTTATTACTTAATCTCTGTGTCTATTTTTAGTATCAATTAAACTAAAAACTAGCATACTTATATCTGGTAACAAAAGTTGTGGTCACTTTAACTCAAAGAGAGCGTTGCCCTTACGTTAACATCATGTAGATTAAGAGCTTGATTTCTGTAAAGTACATCCGATAGCCTATAAGTTGACCTGTTATTGATGGTAGTATTTAATATCATCGGTTTTCATACCGAAAAAATGTAATCCATGGATTGTAACGACGGGCCCTATTATGTGTGTTTTAGAATTCAGACGAAATAAGATCTGTCACGAACTACTATTAATGAAATAAAATAAATAACGATGTATATGTGCCAAATTTTAACGGTCTAATGTCTCCACCGAATTTATCTCCGTTAATAAATTCAATTTCCCTGAACAGTCTGCCTCCATTAATGTAGGCAGTAATCTTTATTTGAAATCAGAGACCTAAAAAAAGGTTGAAAAATTTGAACATTAAATCTCAGTCCATATAAAAATGATCCAAAATACTCAAAAGATTATTCAAACATTAGACAATTATAATTAATTTTATGTGAGGGTGACGTTTTTATATCTCCCTAGGAAAATCAAGATTGAAAACTCATTCGGAATTTTCCCAAAATAGTCGCATTTTAAGTACTTGCATGCGAGAGCATGGTTTATTCATTCAGTTTTTCTACTCTGTCATTAATTAGCGAAGCAGAAATTATGCAGCCGGATATCATAATCATGGCTGACGATTGAGGTCTTTATAATTTCCAACATCCTCGCACATTTACGCTTGGGATAGTAAATATGCCATGTAATTAGGATTTCCACCTCTTTACGGTGCATTAGATATTCGATAATGATTTGTTTTAACTCGGATCTTGCCTATTATGACATGTTTCAAGCATGGAGACTTCATCATCGTGGACATCTGGCTCATGTTGTCTCCAAATTCTGAATTCTTGATAGCGATCACACCAATTAATATTTGTCTCACTTCGTAGATTTTTACTTTGTTAAAAATATGTCCTTTACACTTCATAAAGCTAATATATAACACTTTGGTTCTTTTCATACTAAGCTCCTGGTTTTTCCTGTTGATGAAAACTTTGAATCTTAATATCTGAAATATAAACACATCTGTATAGTTAAAGGAAACAGGACTCCGCTGGCGCTACAAGTCCTTGCAGCAAACGGATTCAGAGGAGGTTAAGCGTCAAAAACAGACGAATCCGGAACAAGTTACAGTTTAACAAATTATATTCGCCCAACTTTTACAATACAACGTAATTAAATTAAACAGACACGACCCGGGTTTCGCCGAATAATCTACACCATTAGGTGATTTTTTGTAAAAACACCTCTCTATTAATACACTTCTTCGCAGTTGTTGAGGCAGAGAGGGGGGTTATTGAGAAGGTTAGTGATTTGTAGAAGAAAGAGGGGAGAGTTATAGTTCATTCGTTTCTGTCATTTAATTACGTGGTATTGTGAAAGTTTGTTGAATAAAATTTGTTAACCATTGAATACCACCAAGTGACAAAAGACGGAGTTTTTAGTCGCAGTATTTCAAACATATAGTGAATCCATGTACACGTTACGCCAAGTGTCAGGTCTTTCACGTGAATGTAGAGGAGAATCAATTAATGAATATTTTCATAAATTTTTTAAACCTGCGAATGGGGAATCATTTTCGGCATAGAGACAACCTCAGGTAACATTCAAATACCCTATAGTAGGTCCTTCAAGTGGATTTTGGAGCCGTGCTAAGGACTACAAATTATGGGCAATCACGTTTACCCCCTCTGAGTGTGTGCACCTTAATGTCTGTCTGTACTATTGTGTAGCAGAAGCTAAGGTTTTTGGCATAAAGAAGTCAGTTGATGAATTAGTACTTGGTATACTTCACATTTTCAATTTACAACCGTTGTGTCAGCAATAACAGCAATGTTTGCCATGACCTTGAACACCTTGATAATAATCATGGCCAAACCCAAGATCGGAAATAAGAAAGTGTGAAATATACAGAGTACTAATTTATAAAGTTATCTGGCCTTTAAATTGTTAAATTGGCAAACAATTTAGTATTTTGGACTTATATTTTGAACGTTAAGATTGTCATTGTGCTTTTATCTTTTCTAATCCCGATTAATAATTCAGAAGTTAGTTTGAGCGAAGCATCATTTTCCCAGAAGTCAATGAATTTGGTCTCATTTTAAAGAAAAATATCTTACTCTTCCAAAGAAATTGAAATATCAGCCCCCTACCGAACTATTTTCCGAGATTATTGACTAATTAAACCAGCCCTTCTACTTGGGAAATGGTACGTGTATGCACTCAAGAAAAAACATATTTAAAATATGAGGCATTTCTAACACCTAGATCTCGTCAAAAAATTAACAGTGTTTATTTTATGTGTTTTCTCAACAGTTTTTTAAATTAAATCATTTTGACACTGCAGTCACGTTTTTGTAATTGAAAATTACTTCTGTTTGGAAGAATTTTTGAAAAACCGCGTGAAGAATTTAGTCAGATGAAAGACTAATGATGATATTTTTATTTATATATTTATAATTTCGGTCAAATGAAAGTAAATAATTGTACTATTAACTAAGCAATATTTATTTCATGCTCCCTACAGCTGTTGAAATTAAAACGCATAATTCGAATACGGTCTCCATTATGACTAGGGAACTATCTCGCTCAAACTACCTTAACATAATCAGAACTTTGAGAAATTGGTTATGAGTTGAGTTGAGATCTAATTCCCAACAGTTAATTCAATGGGCTAAAATAATGTGGTCAACATCAGATGGGAATTTAATTTAAATACATCGTTATGGGCAGAGGATGGGAATGACCCGGGCTGTGACTTTCAACGGCTTACTGACTCTTATCGACTGACCGACTCTTTAGTATTTAGATATAATTTAATATTTTTTACTTTTATTTTGAATGCTAAGATTGGCATTTAAGGTAAATATGTCTATATTTTTTTAATACGAATTATGAATTCTAAACATAATCAAAGCTTTGACAAATTGGTTACGAGTTGAGTTGAGATCTGATTCCCGACAATTACTTTTATGATTTGTTACAACGTGGTCGACAACAAATGGGAAATTGAGTAAAATACATTGTTGTGAGAAGAGGATGGAAAAAGGTCTTATTGCGTGACTCGAGGTGTGAATTTCAACGGCTTACCGTCTCTTTACTATTTTGCCGACTCTTTCAAACTTAACGATCCTTTAGTATATTGTAATTATTTAGTATTGTTTGACTTTTGCAAATGCTGCAAGGAAAGTGGTACGTAGCATGTGGAGCATATCAAGGAATGAGTGCTTGTCTAAGGAAGCGAAAATTGCCATGTACAAAAGAGTACTTCTTCCCACTTTTCTATATGGTAGTGAAACATGGGTATGTCAGGATAAACATAAGAGTAGACTAAACGCCGTAGGTATAAGTTATCTGAGGAGTATTTGCGGCAAAAGTAGGATGGATAGGGTCAGGAATGAGTGGGTCATGAATGAATGTGGGTTAAATGCGCCAGTAATGGACGTGTATGAAAGGAGTGTGCTTCGTTGCTTTGGCCATGTTGAGAAAATGGATGCGAGTCGAATGACGAAACAGATATATGAGAGTAGAATAAATGGTGTGAGAGGTAGAGGTAGGCCGAGAAAGTTGTGGTTGAATGTGGTTGAGTAAATTCTTAGGAGGAATATAAGGAGTCTTAAAAACAGGAGGGCATGTATGAAACAGTGTATGGGGGTAAATGAGGCAAAAGAGGTTTGCAAGGATAGATCAGTATGGAGGAAATTATTGAAGCAGAATTAGGCGTACAATTATGAATTAATGAGTGAAACATTTTGACTGTCCCTACCCCGGAAGGGAACGGCGTGATGAGTATGTATGTATATTGTTTGACTTTATTTTGTTATCTTGCAATGTTAAGATTGGAATTTTGGGTAAGAATGTTCCTGTCCTTTCTAATCAGAACTAAATATAAATTCTAATAAAACTAAATATCTAAAATATATAAAAATAATAATAAAATTTAAAACTAAATAGAATTCTAAACATAATCAAAACTTTGACAAATTGGTTATGAGTTGAGTTGAGATCTAATTCCCAACAATTACTATTATGGGTTGTAACAATGTGGTCAACAACACATGGGAATTTGAATAAAATACATTGTTACGGGAAGAGGATGGAAAGAGGGCTTATCGCATGACTCGGGCTGTGACTTTCAACGGCTTACCGACTCCCCTTTTTTTCCCTCTCCCTCAACTCAACCCGCTCGCAATTTCCAAATCTGATTAGGCAACACCGTCTCACATCCCCTGCCCTCTCCCCCTCTCTCTCCCGTATCCTATCTTTCTCGCATCCAATCCCGAGGAACAGGAGCGTTAAAAGCCCCTAACCCTTTTCTTTTCCATACTCTTCCCACCCACTCCACAAAGCCCCCTCCCTCCATCTCTCTCCCTCTGCCTCCGCCATAGCCTGCATCGCTAAATCTCTCCTGACAGATTCCTTCCACTCTAGCTACGACCTTCTATCGCGACTGAATATTTCATGGGATAAGGCATCCCCGTTTTCTCCCTTGCTTAGGCGAGGATTTCCCGCGAGTTTAAGCGTGGGAAGGAGTGAGGGAGGGTGGCGGAATAAGGGTTGGATTCATTTTCCAAAGGGTTTCCCTGCACGCGCTCATCGTCCCTGCATTCGGCTCCTGTGTCCCGATTTTTCTTCCGCCTCACTACCGTCTATTATTTTTTTTCTATTTATATTTATATATTTTTCGGATTGGCCTTTGATCGTTTTCTCACTCTGTTCACCGTCCTCCTCTGCCGGAAGCGTCTCTTCCGCCTTCCGCCGAAATTAAAACGCCCCGCTCATCCACTGGGAGGGCGTGGAACAATCCTATGCATTTCCCAGAGCTCTTCGCTCCCCTCAGGGAAGTTCGACATTCGAGCATGTTCTATAGTATGCAGAGGCACCGTTGCTTCATGAGGTAAACTCGCTGGCACTAGTAAATGAATAAATTATGAGGTTAAATAATCTTTTTCTAATCGAAAATGCAATGGGCTTTTGAAGGAGTGAATATTAAATAGCTTTGGCCACAACAAATTTGATCGATCAATTTATAAACTGTGAACTCAGCTGTATAAATCTGATAGCGGTTATTTTTATTTCTTTCGGTCCACGGTGTGCTTATCGGTTAACTTTTTATTTCGAAATATTTTTGAAAAGTTTTATAAAAGTTATCTACTATCCCGGAACACGAGACTATTTTTTAAACCTTCAATCAATTATCCGAATGATAGAGGTCTAATATTTCTTAGAATTTTATTATTAAATAATGATCTCAAATCTTCTAAAAATTTTTAATGACAATACAAATGGGTGAGTTCAATAATGAGTTTGGTATAACCAGGTTTTATGGAAATATATAGTTGGAAGAAACCATGTTTTTTCCAAATTTGTCAGTTTTGCCGATACTTTTTCGCTTATTTACGGATAGATTTGATGTAAAATTCAACGAGGTCTACAGGAATTAAATGAAATTTATATGTAAACTATCTTTTCTGTGTTTAATTTACATTCATTCTAAATGTAGGTGACTTGCCTCTGGCTAAGTCGAGATACATGTTAATTCTGACATTATTGAATTCTTGATCGCCTTCATCTTGTATTTATGATGGAGTGCCTTGTAAACTCTGTTGAATCAAAGATCACTGCGAATTGAAATACGTTTGATAGCAGATTTGATAGTATAAAGACTTTAAGCCTTATTTATTTATTTGCCTTACCTCTCTTACATGAGCTTCTGAATGTTAATGCCTTACAACATTTCATAATTAAATGATAAAATGTATCAAATACAGCGTAGTATAAGCAGATGAACCAAAGAGTAAGTGCAATTTATAATAAAATATTATAAACTATCCTATAATATTAATAGCAATAGCATAATTGAAAGGAACGCATTAAACTCTAGTTATAATAATATATGATTGTCTTTAAAAGTGCCTTATGACTTGGTAAAATAAGGGAACACTAGCACATCGTATTAAAGCAGCACCAAGAAGTTAATGTTTTTGTCTTCCTCAACTCGAAAAATAAAAATATATATTTATTATTAATAAGGATATTTATGATATGTACTCACAAAAAAGGAAGATATAAAATTTTCTGTCAGTAAATGTAACAAAATCTTCAATATATATCAGGGTAGGATCCATAACAAATATAAAACCCGAGCGTTGAGTCAAGTCGGCGCCTTGCTCAACGCCTGTCGCCTTCGGCAATGACCTGTCTGTTTACTTGGACCCTTGACAAGTTTTCAAAGTAAAGCTTGTTTGCTTGAGCCTCTGGCAAACGGGGAGTGAAAGGGAATCGATAAAGTGTAATATATGCGGGCTATCAATCTCTGTGCCAGCAACGCACATTATCACAACGAGCTGCTGAATGATCGCGAAGGCAGATATGGTCGTCACAGAATTAAGTAAATAAGCCTGAGATAATAGGCGACGTCATCATTACTGGATATTATGATTATTTAACTTATTAGTTAGTCAAAACTTCAGAATGTGATTAACCCAAAATACGGAAAAACTGAAATAATATTTGTACACGATTTTATGGAGGTAAAAAGTTAATTTTAATTCAAAAATTTTCAGTTTAAACGATTTTTCAGGGGAGAGCTTATTATCCGAGTACAAATTCACCAATTTTCCCTATTATCTGAGGTACAGGTCTTTATGCCGTGGCTGTGCAAAGCCTGTTTAGCTAATGCAAGCAAATTTGGAAATACGGCACGCAATTAATGACCATGTTAACGACCATTCACAGAAATATTTTCCTCCAACAATATCCAAAACTGAATGAGGGAAAAATATATAGAAATATCTCATTTTTGTCGCAATTTATTTTCGCATATATGCCTTCCGCATTTTTCGAGTTTTTAATATTTCGAGGTCTCAGCCCAAATTAACAAACGTGTAACTAGTATTATCGAAGAATTGTATTGGTACCGTTTTTCAAGAAAAATATAAAATAATGCTCGAAGGCGATTTCCAGTTCGCCAATTCAGCCCGACAAGCCGGACTGCCCCGGGTCCCGCGCCTCCGAGGGCCACGCATTTTGAAGAAACTCGGTAATCAGAGGATGGATATATATTTAGGATCCGTGAACAATAGTTTCCCTGGGGCACACAAATCATAGTTGCCCGGGGCCCCACAAGGTCTAGGGGCAGCCAATACTCTCAAATACCGATCTCATTGCATAGACCATAGTTTCAGTCATTTTGGAATATGCGCTATTGCGTGCAGATAAAAGAAAAATCAAATTTTCTGCTTCAAATCTCGTTAAACTAAACTTCAAGTATATATTTCTTTTCCAATGGAGTGTTGCAGATGGAAAAAAGACTATTTTCTTGACTTGGAACGTTTACAAAATACATAACTTTTTCCTTTTATTAATTGTTTTCTGCACCTATGGGATAATATCGAGTGTGTTTTGTGCTTAATTATTGTATTTTTGTTTTTTTTTCAAGTGTAGAGGCACAACTAAAGTGTTCACATTCGCAGTTATCGACTAAAGTATTTTTTATTTAGTGTATCCCATCCACTTCTTTATGATATGGAGAACCAAAAACAATGATGTGGCTTCAAAGAGATTAGAATGGACATTTTTCACCTGAAATTGTGGCAATAATTGTATAAGAGTGAATAATTTAGTGTAGCTTTACGGATGTGAATCGAATAAATTCTACCTCAGGAACTATTGGACTTGTCGGAAAGAAGGTATTGTTTGCTTATTCCTCTCAGTCAGTATGAGCAATTAATTCAAGTTTCCAATGGAGTGAGCACTTATCAATGATTGATCACAAATCCTTGGCAAATCGTGTCCATGTAAGATTTTCGAAAACTAGAATTTTTTTCGGGCAATTATTTGTCACTTCAATTGTCTATTATATTCAAACGTTGATACGAGTAGTATGGTTTTTTATACTAAAAACATAATTTCATGTGACAGCCAAAGACTATGGAATAACACGGGGTCTTTGCGCCTTATACCCTGAATTAAAAGGACAAACAATTGTTTCGCAGGCTCTCCAATGTCCAATGTCCCAAAGTCGCAGCGTAAGACACTTTTGCGACATCTGTACAATCAATGGCGTTTCTAGGCGGCCGGACTGGGGTTATGGGCGGTCCTTCATTAGTGGAACATTTGACTTTTTCAAACGCTTTTCGTTAGTAAGAAGCGTTACAACTAACTGTACTGAATATTGACGATAATATTTAATGCAAAAAAGGTATATTATCATTCTATCTAAAGAAATAAAGATATTAATTGCTTATGACTCTATATCATTATGAGAGATAAATACGAGTTCATTCACTTACCCTCAGCAAATCGTTTGGGTGAAAGTTTTTCGAAAATCAAGACATTCTTTTCGAGAAATTATTTGTCACTTAATCATCATGATCGCGGAATAAAATTGACTAGGGACCTTATGCCATATATCCTTAAATAAAAGAACGTGAATACGTTTCATAGCGTTTTTCAGAACCAAATGCTATTAAGAATATTTATCCCTATCATTCTTTCAGGTATGTGATGTTTAAAAAAAGTATCATATACGCTGAAAGAACACCAAGCAAATATCCTAGGCCAATGTGACACTTCTTTGCTCTCGTGCACAAGCATTTTGAAGTTTATTTTCCGCAAAACAAACATTCATACGAGTAGTATAGGTTTTCTTATACTCAAATCATAGTTTCACGTAACAGCCAAAGGCTATGAAATAACATAAGGATTTTATAACTTATATCCAGGATTAAAACAACAAAAAATTGTGTCGTACCGTTTTCCAAAACAGGATGTTACTGAGAACATTTCTCCTTATCATTCGGAAATGTCATGTGTATACAATTTATCATATATAATCATTATGTGTATAAAATTTATCGACTGCTCGTTTAACAAACAAATAATAAACCTTTCATCTTGTATGGGGAAATTTTTTTGTGGTTATTACTTCCATTTTTCTTCGCTCACTGCCTTTCCATAACGCCACAGCATATGTGTAAAGACGGCAAATGATCTATTTCATTTCACCGGGATTTCTCTCCATCATTTCAATAACCTTTTTCGGAAAAGCTGAAAATAAACTCTTTGGAAGAATGGTAGCTCAACTTCAAAGCATCCGTTTACTGAATTTCCCTTCAGTCGAGAGGATTTGACTGGAACTTTTAAAATTCTAATAGTATTATTACTATTACCCGGTCACACTACCGGTCATAGTCTTGACAGGTGACTCGTTACTCCATTAACAATCTTAGGGTGGTGAATCATATCTCACATTCAATAATCATTTTGACGAACTTTGATTGTAAAATCAATTCTATTCCATTTTCAGAAAATTGATCTAAGACTTCTTTAAGACTTGTGACATTCCTTATCAGTTTTATGAAGATGAGATTCTTATTCTCCCTTAGTAATCGTTCCCATTCAGTTTTTTCTGCACTGCTCTCTTTGGAAAGTCATTGTGTCAGAGAATGGGTCCAGCAAGTTTGTTTCATTTGTGTCGTTAAACATTCGTGAAACTTCTTTCCTTCCCCGCTATTCATTGGACTTCTTCATTAGTAATTTCTCTCTCCTTGTCCTTCATAGTTTTCAATGATAACACATTCTCCTTCTTTCCAATCGTCAAATCATATCCTCATACCAAACAAATGTCTTCTCCTTCTTCCTCTTCCATTTTTCTTCCTAGGCTTTTGCCTATTTCCTTCAGAACATTTCCTCATCCCACATTCAGATTATCCTTCCATCTTTTTCTTGGCCGTCCCACACTTCTTTTCCCCTTTGGAGCATTGTCTGTTGCCACTTTCACCATTCTCTGTTCATCCACTCTATGTGTCCATTCCATTCCACCTTTCTTCGACGAACCTACTGATTAATATCTTCCATGCCGCACTCTCTTCTTATCGAATCACTCCTCTCTCTGTCAAATAATGTTTTGTCAGCAATCCTCCGCAAAATTTTCATCTCCGTGATTTCAAGTAACCTTCTGGTTTTGGAAGTATCTGGTCTTGTCTCTCCTACATATGTTAAGATTGATCTCACTACAGCCTTGTATTTTCTGCCCTTTATTTCTTTCCTTATGTGCTTGTTTCGCCACCAAACAAATGTAAAATTTCTTCTCATTTTACATAATGCCTAAAGAGTAAATTAATCTAAAAATCCATAGAGGGAGGTTTCCCACAATCATCTGTTTTTTGCTAATATTTAGATATGGTGAATATTTGCTCATGTTATTTAATGAATTGCTTCCCTCCCTAGCGGTTTCAGTTCTTATTTATATGACGATAATTTCTAGTTGCTTTTTGATTCCCATCTTGGTTGTTTCCACGTTGCTATTTCCACAAAAGCGGTCTTAATCGCTTTGAAATTCTCGAATCATTATGAAGAAAGGCTCTTTGGAGAAGCGGTGTTTGCTTTTAATTCCACTAATGACTCTCCTTTTCACGACCAACAGTAACAAGTATTCCACGGAAGGCCTGGGCGCTCTATTTTCTTTCCAGGTCCACGGTACCCCGAAGCAATCTCCAGGAGAAGTTGTATTTCTTATCTCTTAAGGAATACTCACCTAATTACGCGAGCGCGAGGAACGAATCGTGAGTGAGTCTACAAGAATTTTCCCCCCCTCTCCCTCCCGAAGAGGAAATTTAAAAAAAAGCGTGCTAATATCCTTGGTTCCTTTGTGCAGCAATTTTTGCCGAAGTGGGTCACCCTTTATATAGATTCAAGAAAGGCCACAGCCGGAAGAATGTTTAATCAACGGCGCATTTATTTTGCTCCTTCATTTGATGTTTGCCCCTCTTTAAGGAAGAAAGAAACTATTGGCTGCCGGTGGAATGCAAAATCTCACGCCGTTTTTAATTAGTCGGCTGTAGGTCTATTGCGCTCACGCCAAAACAAATTCAAACGATTGCTATGTGATAAGAAAATCGAAAATATCTGGCTACGATTTTCAATTCATTTATTTACGCTGACGCTGCAAACCCTCGTGCATATCTCTCGAATGCCTATATAATGGCATGAAAAAGGTAAAAAAGTGAAAAAATAAACTGAAAATGAAGAACAGTTTAACTCTACTAGCTATCACCTAATGAGATAAATCTCGTCAATCGAATTGTTTGCTGGAATTTGCATATTCAATAATTACAATAATAAACAACGTCTTATTAATCCCAGATAATGCACTGAAGACAGAGGAATTAGAGCTGAATTTTGGTGAGATAGATAATCTCGAAGGAAAATTCTGTTGTAACTTCAGCATCAAATAAATCGATTCATGCATTGGGAAAAACAAGCAAAACTATGTAATTGATTGGGTACAGTGTCAATATTTGAGGTGGATGAAAGAATGATGTGAGATAATGTGGTCAACCACGACAGTCATGCTTCAATTAGTGAAATATCCTCAAAAGGTAAGGACAATTAGAAGTCTTAGGTAAGAATGGAATGCAGGAATCTTCACGCTCCTTTTACAGATGTAAAACAAGATTTTCGCTCATTTTCACGAATCTGTTTTTTACAAATAGCTATTTTAACAATTAACTGTTTTCCTTTAAACCAAAATCAAGAATTAAATTACATGAATTAGCTGTATTTTAAAAATCTGTTTTCGCAAATATATTTATCTCGAATGCAATTTTTACGCAAAAACGTTGTCTCGAATACTTTCAAACGAATCAAAACCTTCACAATAGGCCTACTTAACAATTTTTGTCATTTATTTTATTTGACATTGTTTATGCTTTTGGTATAGCAAAAGCTTTTGGATGTTAGTTTACTTGCATGCATGCATGAACTCATATACATAATTACGTATCCGTAACTACATTCACTTTAGGGGAAGGCAAAGTCAAAAACGTACTTAATGATTTTAGACCTGAGAAACTAGCAATTTTTTAACTATATCCTCCTTAATGCTCATTTGCTTCTCTCAAGCCCATGAACTGCTTCATTAACGCTCTCCTGTTCTTTAATTTTCAAATATTAATTAACTCAAAAGTCTCTTCCACTACATTCACCCGCGACTATCTCGATCTACCCTTTTTTCTCATGTCATTCACTTTTCTATCATTAATCTGTTTCGTTATTCGACTCTCAACCACTCGAAAAATGTATCCAAACTAACAAAGAACTCTCTTGTTGTTCATATCTATTACGGGAGGACTTAACTCACTATCTTTCAAAAACCACTTATTTCTAACACTAATCATCCTACTGTTCCAGCAGACATCTCTCAGGTATCCAAATCCTACTGCTTTTAGACCACTCCTATGCGTATTGCGCATTGATCATTGACGGAAATTATACGGTGCTGGTAAATCTATAGTAAATACCTCATCGATTGATACTTGTATGGGGGAAGAGAAGAGAAGGGGGAAGGGTTGTATGATATGGGGGAAGAGAACAGCGGAACTTACCGCGCAGTAACTTTAATGGAGTCACCCACTAGTGGTGATACAATTGCGTGAAATTCATTGGGGGAAAAATCATTTGCCTGGACTAGGATACGAACTCATGTATATTGATTTCGCACCGAGTGGTATAACCAATTGAGCTACGTAGACGTCCTATTCCTCGATGATTTCCTGTGCAGGTGAATAATTTTTCTACTCAAAATCTCGCTCAGTCGCGTGGAGAAGGATTAAGCCTGATGTTACCGAAATAGGTCATCTTCGCAGCAATTTACAGCTCAAGAAATTATATCTTACTCTGCTTCTGGGAAGAGAATTGTCCATGTCGTTTTGAAAGAACCAAAAGAATCTCTACATCAACATCCCCCATATCACGAAAGATGTTGATAACTTTGAAATAAATATATCGTAAGATATTAATATTTTCTTCTAAAAATTAATCCGTTTTGAATTTACAAAAAAGATTGATTCTAATTTTTAATTGACGGTCTGAAAGCGAATCCCATAAAAAAAACCATATTACAAGAGGTGAGTAACTAACGAGACTATCACAATAGCCTTTTACGTATCTTGCTGATCTTCTCTGGATGCGTTGTGTTTTTAAGACTACCTCATGTTTGGAATGCACAAGTTAAATAATCTAAAACAGTGACTGGAGATATTTTTGAAATAATTTTAATATAATTTCGATTAAACCGTCAAATTTCCTAAAGGAAACAAAATATTTCCCTGGTATCAAATAGACCCTTGTCGGTAGTATTAAATATGCCGCAAAGTCGGCTACTTTCAGTGTTACAGCTTTATTTCATCTATTTGTGGCGACGCTAGCACTTCTGGTAAATTGAGTTGTGAAAATGAGATCTTGTTCAGCTATTTTCTCTTCGCTCGAGTTCATTTTGCATGCATATTTCAGTGTTGAGTATTGACCATGGATGAACACGCTGGGAAGTTGGTGATTACATTCCGTTGATTATTTACGAAAATTATACGTGTGAACCTATAAATATATCTACTGCATGTTAACTTATTTCGGTGAGCAAACATTTTTTTCGATTAAACTGTATTATGCGGTATGTATGAAACGTTCAAGTATTGCATTTTCTACACAATGCTCGCCGTACCGGGAATATACAGCCCAACATATCAAAATTCAACCTCCCTCAATAAGAGAATTTTTTACGAATAAATGCGGTATTTCACCAACGAGTAATATTTTTCCTGTTAATTGACTAGAAAGTTTGACCCGAGTTGATGAAGATGGTAAATGTTTCACTCTTTCTTCATATTTTAATTCAACCAGTCAGTTTTGAGTCAGATGACATCGACAGAATGGATCTATTTTCCGAGTGCAAAAATGAACCATTTTATAGCGATGTAACCTTTTTGAAACTTTTTATTTATTTCGAACTTGACAAGACAATTTTAAATCAGAGAAAGAAGTTACTTATTGGTTTCCTTCAACTATGGAATTAACGCAACCGATATTGCACCTATGAGTGATTTCGTTAACACAACACAATGCGTGGAAATAGTTACGCCTGCAAATTATCACAAAATATTCAAGATGTATCATTTAAATGGCTAGGAAGTATCTAGAAAGTAAAAATTACTCTTAATTATTCAACTGAAGAACAAATACTCCCAATAGACATATTCATTTAAATGGATAACTTTTCAACGAAGCCATCTCGGGTGATGGAAATTCAACAGACATACAGCTATGGTTATACGTTATGTAATTATTGTAGTTGGATGGCATAGCTCGATGTAACTTGGGCTATTACTAGTCACTTTTGAATACATTTCCCTGAATATTATGAATATTCAGCAATAGGCTGCAATATGTCGGCCAGCATCATTCACCTCTCGCGGCTAGTCTCAAAGTTATAAAAAATTGAATCTGAATTAGAACAGGTTTAAGTAGTGGGACTAGAAGCCTTCAAACCTGGTTCTGGTAGTGAAATATGAAGATAAAATGGACGGATTAAATAAGAAATGATATAAAGAGGAGTAAAAGAGGAAAGGATCATGAGGAACATCATACAGAAAAAGAAGAACGAGATAGATTGGATACCCTGAGATACAATGGGTTTGCGAAGAACATATTTATTTATTTATTTATTTACTTAATTTGTCCACGTACAGCATACTTGCCAATTTACAGTGGCCCAATATAACAAACACAGAAGATAGACACATACAATTCAAACAAAACTAAGATCAATAACAATTTATTAACATTTTTTTTTAAGGGGCCCAAGGGAGAGAAGCAATTAAGTATTGCTAGCGAAATGAGAAAGAGCGCGTTGTGTAAAAGTGTTGGATGAAAGCAAAAACGGATCAATGTTGGTAGGAAGAGAATTTATCAGGGAGGAGAGGCGGAAGTGAAGGGAGCGTTTGGTCAAGGATAACCTGGGAATGGGCAGGTGGAGTAGAGAGTGCGTGCGGGTGGGTCTAGATGGGATTCGAAAACTGATGCTAGAGATCAGTTCAGGGCAGTCTATAGTTGAGTTGAGAATGTTATGAATGAGCTTAAGGTCAGTTTTGAGCATTAGTTTCGGGAGATCAGGTAAGGAGACTGTAGACAAAAAGGTATCAGTTGCCATATTGTGAAAATGGGGCACTCTGTATTTTACTATCTTGCAGAAAAAATTAGTAACACTCTTGAGAGTTAAAATATTAGATGGAGCCGAGATGGACCATATGGGGGAGCAATAATTGATGAGTGGAAGGACAATAGTTGAAAAGTATGAGCGTAACGCAAATGGATCTGTAATTTCTGTGTAGCGGTAGAGGAGGCCAAGGAGAGACATAGCTTTATTTTTAACTGCCAGAATATGGTCGCAGTAGTTGAGTTTTTGGTCCATCAAAACACCTAGGTCTTTCACGGATGAGACACGATTGATAATCTGGGAGTTTACGCTGTAATTGAAGTTCTGGGGGATTTTTTTCAGGGAAATTGACATGGTATTGCATTTACTTGAGTTTAATTTGAGTTTCCAGACTTTGCACCATTCAGCAATCATCTGTAAGGCATCCTGGAGGTCACAACAGTCCGAAACATTGTTGATTTGCTTAAATATCTTACAATCATCTGCGTAAAGAAGGGCTTTAGCTTGTGAGGAAGGAATAAGGGAGGCTAAATCATCGATGAAAAGATTAAAAAGATATGGTCCGAGGACACTTCCCTGAGGAACCCCAGAAGTTACAGGTGACCAATGGGATGAGGAGCCAGATAGTATGACCCGTTGGGCTCTATCACTGAGGAAGGAGTTTATTAGGTTTAGAAAATTACCGTGCAGGTTAAATCGAAGAGAGAGTTTGTGGAGAAGGAGAGTATGATCGAGGGAGTCGAAGGCTTTTGAGAAATCTAGGAAGATAGCATCAAGTTGACTTTTGTCGGTAATGGAATTGATTGCATGGTGCTGAAAAACAGCTAAGTTGGTGAGGCAGGAGCGGCCCGGAAGGAAACCATGTTGATTCTGAGACAGAAAAGGAGATGTAAAGTAGTAGAGCCTATTGAGAATAATCCTTTCACAAACAGATGATAGTATCGGTAGTAAAGAGATCGGGCGGTAGTTAGAAACTTCATGTTTTGGACCGTTTTTATGTATAGGAATGATGTTAGCCACTTTCCATTGAGTAGGAAAAGTGCCGAGGGAAAAGCAACGGTTTAAAAGGAGGCTCAGGGGGATAGAGAGGGAGGAGGCACAGTTTATTATGAGGATGGGACTGAGGCCGTCAGGGCCAGGGGCACGATGAAGAGGGATTTTACAAAGGAACTCAAATACCTCTCGGGGATCAGTCTGCAAATTAGATAGACAATGATCACGGACTGGAGTGAGAGAGTGATCGCGGTTAAAGGGGAGATTAGATAAGGGGACCAGGCAATCAGTGAAGAATTTGTTAAATAAGTTTGGCCTATCTTGACCCACAGCTTTGAATTTTTCATACGATACTTCATCAGGGATGCGTGGGCGGTTTCGGCGACTGTTTACGAAGGACCAGAATTTTTTTGCGTTGGAAGAAATGGACGAGCATAGACCCTTTACATATTCCTTATGATCACGGCGGATAAGCTTTTTTGAATAACGACGAAGTTCGGCGAAAGCATGACGGGTGTTCTCATTTGGGAAAGCTTTGTACTGATACCAAGCACGATTTTTGTTTCCGAGAGTGTGAACAGTATCCGATTTGAACCAGGAGGGGAACCTTTTTGTTTTGGGCTTGACCATGGGTACGAAATCTTTAACTGCACCCTCGAGGATGGTGTACAGAAAATCCACACCTTCTTCGGGAGACAAAGAGGAAAGCACGCTCCAGGGGATGAGGTCAAGGGAGCGGTTTAAGTCGTCCCAGCATACCTTCGACCAAGCAGGGAAAGGCTTGGGGGGGAGGGTAGGCGCCCCGCGGTGTTTTTTGGTGCCTCGGACGCGGAAAACTGCATCGAGGGACTCGTGGTCGGAGGCGAAAATATTTCGCCCGGGGGTGATTGTCTCAGGGGCAACGGTCGAAAGAAGAAAGTCCAGTGTTGCCGCGTTTCGGGTTCCATGGAGACAGTATTGAGAAAGGTGAAGGGCACATATAAAATTTTGAATAAAAAAGTCATCGTGGACGTCTTGGGGACAGCCACTTGTTGGTGAGTCCCAGCGAATTGACAAATTAAAATCACCCACAAGAATAACAGGACCAAGACTAATAGCCCTAAATACAGAGTCAAGACAATTTTCCAGCACTGAAATATCACTGTTGGGAGGACGATAGAAGCATCCTACAAAAATTTTACATGGCTTCGAAAGTTCACCTGAGGATAATGACACTTCAGTCCATACAATTTCACAGGCCGTTTCAAGGTCCAGGCGGCGCTTTGATGCGTAGCGTGTGTTGATAGCCAGAAGCACTCCACCACCTCTGGATGGTCGATCACGTCGATAAACATTGTGGGAATTTAGGAATGATAATTCACCATCGGAGACAGAGGGGTTTAGCCAGGTTTCGGAAAGGGCAATAATATCAAGTTGGGAGAGCTCATGGGCATGGGTGTCACAGGTAACTAGTTTGTTCCTTATGCTTCTCACATTCTGATAGTATATATGCACTTGGGGGACACAAGAGGGGCCGGGGTTGAGACTGATGTCACCAGAAAGTAAAACAAGGAGCAGGATAATCGTTCCACACTGGGGGTAGCGCGTGAGATTCGCCCGAGAGGGCCCAGGTAGTCGCCGGGACCCGGACGATGAGTCGCCGAGAAAACGAAGACCACGTCGGGAAAAGCCACAGGATGAAAAGACGGAAAATTTATATCTTCTATAGCTAAAAGTGTCTTGTTGAAATTGATTCACAACACAGTGGGAGTAATCACCGCACAAAAGGGCACAAACACGCAAGGACAAATCCAGCAGGAGAAACGAAGCAACCACAGAAACACTGAAAGACACAGGAGCGCGAGATAAACGTGTCGTCCTACCGGCGGCCATATTGGATTGCATCAGGCAAATTGCATTTGAAGGTAAAAAGAGGGAAAATTCCTCTAAGGAAGACCCAGGAATAAATTCATGGAGCAAATAAAGGAGAGTGCATAGGAAGGTATATCTCGAGGTGAGGGAACTAGCAATAGAAAGGGAAGGGTGGAGGGCTGCATTCAACCAATCTTAGGATTGAACGACCAATGATGAAGTAGTGGGATAGGAAGAAATATTAGTGGAAAAGTCTTAGGACTAACTGATAAACGTAAGACACATGTCAATGAAATTTTTAACGCGACCTGCCTCTTTCAAACAATTTTGGGATAAACATTGGCACTCTGAATAAAAATGAAGTATCTTCACTATTATGTCCAGAGGCTACAAGCCAAACAACTACGTTGATCCCCGTTTTCCCTCAAGCACTTTCCTCCTTAAACAATCAATTTTCATTAGAAACTGGACGCTAGTGCTAGCATATTGTTTAAGCAAATTTTTCCGAGGCTGATTTTATTTTGTAAGACTGCATTTATTACTCAAGTTTTTGCATGTACTTATATTTTTTTATTCATAAGGTTTTAAAAAAAATACCGGGAATTTGGAGGATGTTCTCGAATCTCTCATGAAATTTTGGACGTCACATACATAATGAGTCCAACAGCATGACGATTATGAATCATTTTCTCAGGGGGCTGTACTTAATGTCGTCACTCAAGAATGAGTGAACACCAATGACTCCACCATTCCAGACACTCCTTCTCCTGGGCGGCCAGGGTTCAAATCCCTGCAGAGGAGGATGTTTTTCAGAGGATACCCGATCCCTACTTGGGTGTCTTGTGAAGGGCACTTCAAGTACAGTACTCCATCTGTCGGATGAGACGTTAAACCGTGGTCCCCTTGGCGCCTTTCGTTAAGAGAAGGCTAATGCCGACGCCGAGTTTCTATCCACCCTTCCTCCCTTACCTGTCCCCTATGGCGCAAATGACCTTAGCCGTCGGCCGCCTCCCCGAAAACCAATCCAAACTACTTCTCCTTCCTGATGAACCCATCCATTAAGGTGTATGGAGAGGGCATTATGCCATCAAACTGTCCCCCGGTAACCTGTATAACAATCATATTGTTTAAACCAGCTATTTTCTTTCTTTCCTTTGGATAGCATGACGGAATGGACAAATTAGCGGAAATTAATCAATTATATCCGCCATAAGTTCGAAACTTAAGAGCAAGTAACTCTTGAAACATTCATTGGTTACTTAATGCTATGAATTCAACTCGATCAAGCCCTAGTTCTCCGGGAATGCAAATTATTATTAATATAAGTAAACTAAAAATATGTATCTCAACATCAACATACTACCCTGCGAGCTGTCGCATAAGTGTGGCACTGGGTTTTAGGTCGCCACCCGTGTGAAGATGTAAGTTTTTGGAAGGTGAAGCAGTGACGTGTATGATGGAAGTGTATTTAGTGGAGCTCAGTTTTTATTGCGGTCGCTTATTGTGCGCAGAAAGAACGAATTCTTGTACTAACCTGTTCGGCAAATTATATATATATGTATGTAAGCGAGTTCTATACAGCCGTCGGCCGTCTCTCGCATCCTCTTCTCCAAGCCTCCTTGTCTCTCCAGTCTTCATTCTCCAATTGTCTCCTTTTCATATCTTGGGTGACTTGCTTTGTCCAGTCTTCTGGTGGTCGTCCTCTCTTTCTCCTTCCGGGTGGTTGCCAATTTAATATCTTTTTTGGCCAACGTTTCTCCTCCATTCTTTTTACGTGTCCATACCATTTTAGCCGTCTTTTCTCTATTTCTTGTGTGATGTTTTCTTCTACTTGCATAATTTTTCTTATATTTTCATTTCTTATTCTTTGTAGTTCAGATTTTCTGCTGCTTCTTCTTAGAAAATCCATTTCTACGACCTCCAGTCTCAGACCAGTCTCTGCCTATCCCTTTTGGTAATTTCCCATGTCTCTGCTCCGTAAAGGAGTATACTCTGAATAATTGTTTTATATATTTGCAGTTTTGTTTTCCTACTTATTTCTTTTGACCATAATATGCTATTCATTTTATTTATTGCGAGTTTTGACTGATGTATTCTATTTGTTATTTCTTTTTTACTGGTTCCTTCTTTTCCAATCGTTACACCTAAGTATTTATACTCACTACAGACTTCGATGGCATTTCCTTCTATTTCCAGATTCTTTGCCTTCTCATTAATTACCATATATTTTGTTTTGTTGAAATTTACTTTCAGGCCCGCCTTATTGTATGTTTCTATCAATTTCCTCATCATATATTCCGCATCGTACTTATCTCCTGCAATTACTATTTGATCGTCAGAAAAAAGTAATGTATAAAGTGAGTCTCCGTCTATTTTTATTCCCATTTCAGCACATTTCTTCTTCCAATCCTTCAGAGCTTCGTTAATATAAATTTTAAAAAGAGTGGGTGATAGGCAACACCCTTGTCTTAGTCCTTTATTGGGTTTAATTGACGGAGATAATCGACTTCCTATTTTTACTTTTGTTTCTAGATTTTTATAAAGATTTTTTATTGCTATAATGTATTTTCCGTTTAGATTACTTTCATCTAGAATGCGGTAAAGGTTTTTGATAGGAACTGTGTCGTAGGCCTTTTCTAAATCTATGAATACCAAATGCGTTTCTCCGTTTCTTATTCTTATTTTTTCTGTTAGTTGTTTTAATGTAAATATGTTATCTACACAGGATCGTCCTGCTGTGAATCCACTTTGCTCTTCCCCGATAGTTATTTCATGCTCTAACCGCTCTATAATAATTCGTCCATACAGTCTTCCACAAGTGGCCGTCACACTAATGCCCCTATAATTATTACATTACATCGGCAAATTATCTTTCTTATTTTATCGCTTCTGTTAGAAATTTTCCGAGAAACGTTGTGAGGCGTCCTGATAATATTATCATTGTCGCTCTGACACACACTAGTGCATGCTGATTTATCGCAAGTTATCGAAGGAAAACTCCATAAAATTTCAAAATCAGTACTTCAGCCCGCAAGCACTATAGGAAAATCAGGGATAAAAGAAACGCTGGACGGGCTACGCCCGTGTTACAGTTTCTGGCCATGTTCACTGTAGCAAGCGCCCTCTCCTTCTAACTTAATGAACAAATGAACACTTTCCAACATTTTCATAGTTACCTCCACAAACTTTTCCTCCCTCTGCAACTTCTAATCTTCCGCCTCCCCCCCTGCCTTCTCACACCCCCTCCCCTCTACTGCCTCCATGAAACCCCACCCCTCTCCCCACCTTCTACTCTGCCTTCGTCGAAAAAAAGGTTGATTCAGCACCAAAGTTTTCCGCAAACTTCCGATAGCCATTTTACGAATCGATTCATCACTGCGATATCGTCGGCCAAAAATGGGGCGATCTGGATACTACGTCCCGAATTCGCGCCCGGGTGAAAATGACGGGAGAGCAGATAAATGTTTCACTCAGTGTAAATACGTGGCATTTGCCATGAGTCTGGAAGCGTTTGTATTGATGTACATCAAATAAGCATGCTGCATTTGAATTCATGATTCATGATCATCAGTAACTTAAGCGGGGTAATTTCAAAATTTAATTCTAACGGGAGTGAATTATCTGATAAAAATTTGATTAAAAGTTGAAAATGCTTCGCAATTTTAAATTTATTTGGAGCATTTGGAAAGGCTAAAACTAATGATGAAATTATTAAGTAACTTGCAATGGAGTAAACAAATAATGTCAAACGTCAAATATCGCGATGTACCAATGAATTCAAATCACCTAAAATTAACATGAAGCTTGTTTGATGAGCGAAATGAGTTTAAGCGTACCTTTTTCGACCAAAGCAATTTAAAATAATTACAAGTATATTTAAATGGCACATATTTCCAGTTTATGGTCACAAACTACTAAAATATTTCGTTGGGAGCAAAATTGAAGAGAAATTACGAGAATTATCACATAAGGGCCAACCACTGCCCGCTCAGTAATCACGGCATAACTGAATTGCTGCAGTAAACTTTTCCAACAGAATGCAATAGATAAAATGATATGTCTTTATTTTTTTAATATAAGTATCTGTCTTTATGCTGACACCTATTATTAAAGTACTTTATAAGCATTTACTTTCAGCTACCTATGTTTCCTTTCCTTGAAATATCATTTTTCTTTTCCTATCGGAAGAGAATACCCTACAGTCAGTGATACTTATTGAAAATCAACGATGGTATCTAAACGATGGTTTAACGCATTTTCAAAGCCAATGAACAATTTAAAGTTGATTGAATCTCTTCGCAGAGGAGATTCAATTAACTGTAAATATTACGCAACGGAGCATATAAAATAACCTCATTCTGAAGAACCCAATGTGATTAAGGACAAAATGTTAAAACAATAAAGAAATGTTATTTCAAATGCTATGGAAACTTTGATGTCACCAAATTCAATATACACGGGGAACTATTACCCAGCATCATAAGCATGTTCTAACATATGAATTTGAATATTTACTAAACTAAATGAAAATGAAGCACCCACGAGAGATATTGGAATATACGTTTATGAAACGACCATTGCCATAAACAATTCTTGGCATCGGGATTTTCCAAATTCAGAGTTCTTGACTCCATTTGTAAGAAACAAAATCCAAAGTCAGCCAAAGACATAGGAATTTGCTTAATTTGAAAATTATTTTATCCAGTTTATAAGGTTATACCCACTATTTCCTAACTATCCGATGTTCCAAAGAAATATACCTACATGTCGTAAAACCTTTATTATTATTTTCTTATGGAACTAAAGGAAAAGTGACTGGATTTAGAATAAAACTTCAAGCTTGAATATTTGTTATCCTTATTTTAATTTTATTGTAAATGCTTTTCTTAAGCTATTAAAGTTATACACTGCAGTTATATCCATTTATAAAGCAATTGCTTCTTTTACACGCCCTTTATAGATGTAATAGTATTTCCTGTGTGCCAAGCAATGTTTCAGAAGTATGAAATACATATTTATCATATAAAGAGAATTCTGCAAATGATTTTCATCTCTTTACGTGTTGAACCAATATTTAAGCAAAAGACATTTGGCCTACACGATGATTCTAGTTATACATTCCATTCCAACTCTGGCAGTTTCTTTCATAAAAGAAATACAAACCAATTCAAAAGTGGTGCGTGATATCACGGAAAATTATATGAATGGAATTGACTTTGGTAGGGGGAGGAGGAGCGAATGAGAATATATAGGTGTACTGGCATTCTCCTCCGTGACATGATGGAAGAGAGAGAAAAAAAAGGTCAAAGCCGTTGGTATGGGCGTGAGGCGTGTGTGGGAAGTCTACTTATCTGCCCAATCAAATGGAAAACTTCAGCGCGGTAAGTGGTGTTTGTATTTCTCATCACGTCCCGCCGTCTAAACGAAGCATTCGCCCCCGACCGTCATTACGGCTGCCTTCGCTTCCTCCTCTCGACCTGTTGCGCGCATGTGCGGCACGAGTGCCTTCTTCCTTCATTCGCCACCGTCCGGGGCACCTGGCGTCTCCGGGCGTGAACTACCCGACGGAATGGCGCCCATTGCTGCGTTTCAAACTTGACTCTCTCGTGATGCAATTGATCGCTCGCGCAAAAGTCGCTGGAACAGGCGTGAGAGGAAAGCAGGGGAGGTTTAGAAGTGGAGGGGGATTGAAGGGGAAATACGGAGGGAAGAGAGGGAGGCAGCGAGAGGAATTGAAGCATAGTAACCAACAGCTAACATTTGGCTGTCCAGGGAGTAAATGATAAGAACTAAATTAAGACTATTCCACTCAAATGTAAAATCAGTGCTCCTTTATGCATGTGATACGTGGAAAGTTACAAAAACCATAACACAAAAAATGCAAGTCTTTGTAAACAGATGTCTGCGTAGAATTCTAAACATAAGATGGCCCGACACAATCCTAAACGAAGAGCTGTGGAGGCAGACAGGACAAATGTTATTAGAAACTGAAATTAAATCCAGGAAATGGAGATGGATTGGCCATGTACTTCATCAGCCTGAGAACCATATAGTGAAACTGGCCCTGGAATGGAACTCTCGGGGCCAGAGAATAAGAGGGAGACCCAGAAAGACATGGAGGAAGTGGTGCTGGCCCATGCTGGCCCCCGTCTTTTTCTATCTTCCTTGGACTTTTTTATTTTCTCCTGCTTCCCCGAAACTAAAAAATAATAAACAGAAAATAAACCAACAAGCTCTGAACCTGAAGATGCCATAAACCAACGAAGAGCTTGCTAACAAAGATTTAAGAGTTACACTAAATATATTATTATATTACACTAAATACACTTTATTATGAACAACATGTAAAGAACTTTCATGAAGCTGAGTCAGTAACGGCAAAGCTTTTAAGAGTGATAGAGGAGGCCAAGCAGGAGGGGAAGTCCTGTGGGG
This sequence comes from Ceriagrion tenellum, assembly GCA_963169105.1. Taxonomy (NCBI): domain Eukaryota; kingdom Metazoa; phylum Arthropoda; class Insecta; order Odonata; family Coenagrionidae; genus Ceriagrion; species Ceriagrion tenellum. The sequence goes on along the minus strand of OY720635.1, from coordinate 89,546,953 downwards.
AGCTGAAGATGGTTGCCAGAAACAGAGTCCGGTGGAGAGCTTTTTTTGAGGCCCTATGGTCCACAAGGAAATACAGGACATGATGATGATGATGAGCCAAACAACTACGCGAAAAAGGTACAAGGCACACACAAGAGTTTTGGGGAGGCGCATATAGCAATAGATTAAAGCCTGGTTTAAACCTTCAAAAAGTAGATTATTAGAAGCATCACTCTGAAGATTGGAATGGAACACTCGTACCCTTCATTTGTATATTTGAGATTGCTCCATTGTAGCGCTTGTATTTTTTCAAGGTAAAGAAATTGTTTTACATTATGAGTGAGTAATATGCCAACTGTTCTGGCCGCACACTTACGTTTAATTTGAGAAGGGGACATTTTCAATTAATCAAGCCAAACTTAACTATTTACAAGAAACCCTTTGTTTATGTGGATGCAAAAGTTTTTTATGTTATGACTGATACTAAAAAAAGTACGAAAAGTTGTGAACAATATCTAAAGTTGGCCAAGTTTTGGATATAAGCTGAAAAAGATATACTTAGGTTTTCCTGAAATATTATAATCTATTCTTTTCTTAAACTTAGTGCTACTATGTAAAGTTAATGGCACTAACATTATTGGAATATTATCTCAATTACATTTTATGGTATATAAGATGATTATGTTAAACACTGTGTTTAATATAATTCAATGCAAACCTAAATCTTCGATGAATTTTCAATTCAAATTCAGCACTGTTCTGAGTTTGAATTGAAAATCTTTAATGCGAATTGAACCATAAAATAGCGTTACAGAAAAGACAGAAGAATAGTTAACGTATGATGAAAACACAAATTTCATTATGAATACTTATAGAAACATTATCAATGGTGAGTGGAACAAGATTTCCCGACTGCTGGAAAAACTCGGATAGGATTACAAAGACAGAAGAGTAATCTACCAACTATGCAGGAAGCAAGTGATCACAATGCGACTGAGATACGGATGACAAAAGAAGCTAAAATGAATAAAGGAGTAAGACAACGATCAACCTCGTACCAGCACTGTTAAACATGTACTTGTCGGAGGCCTTAAGAGAAGCACAAGAAATTGGACTGAGCGGAAACAAGATAAACGGAGAGGAAATAAATATGCTCCGCTTTGCAGATGGTATCGCAATCTTAGCTCAAAATTGCAAAATTCATCAGTGGTCAACAAACACAATGGAGCAAGTCCTCCGAGAATTCAACATGAAAATAAATAAGACAAAGATTAAAATCTTAGTATACGAAAGAGAAAAGTTGAACAAATAAAATGGATTGGACCAACTCTGAGGTGCAATGGGTTTTTGAAGAACGTAATTAAAGGAACTAAAAGGTGTTGAAGTTCCTAGGACTACAAACCAGGAAATTACGTCAAAACATTCGTGTGGAGCGTGGAAATCTTGACAAAGGATAGGTCCTGCCGGCGTAATAGCTTTTAGCATTGGTAACCATAGTAAGCGCCCTTACCACCTACCTCGATGGTTGTAAGAATGGCATTTCAAAAGTTCAAGTTTCAATCGTGATGCGTCTGCAATGGTGTCCAGGATTTCTTTCCATAGAATATATCGGAATAGCAAAGAATCAAGCTATTATTACTTTTCTGGCTCAGTTAGTAAGTCAACAAGCAACCACAGTCATTTACTTACTCACACTGCTACCTAAGGTTTGGTTAACGATGTATGTCTCTGCGGTAAGCCGCGGTGATCAATTATGGAATCAGTCCTGAGTCCTGGTAACCTGAGGTTTGAGTGTTAGAATTCCCATCGGGGATTTGGTGCTCTGCTGTCTTAGGCTCTAGGAATGCTAATATGAATGAAATAGCGTTGACGCTATCTGCCAGAAATAGCTTTCGTTACGCTTTTGTTTCGAAGAATAGCGTGTTATTCTTTGAAACAAAAGCGTAACGAAAGCTATTTTATTCAGAATAGCAGCCTAGGACTTAGTCTCAATGGCGTGTTAAAGCAACAGCATTTGAAGCGCCTATGAGATTTAGCTCATTGCAATATTCTTAGAACAAATTGTAGCAGTTAGGGCATTTTATTTAGAATTTGATTGGCATAAGTTTGAGTCCCCAACAAAGAATAAAACAGAACACCTCGGCCAAAAATTTCATCAAGTTTGAGATGCACGTGTAGGAGTATTGAACTTCCGGAAAGCGGAAAGGCCCACCAACAATGCGGAAATGCGAAGTTGCGAAAATTGGGGTCGTGGGAAATCGGCATCTGAGGCACGTCACTCGAGGCAATCCTGAAGGCCTTATCCACGCTTAACAGCAGTAGACCTGGGTATTATGTGCTCCAACTACCGAGGTTATATCGCACCGCGGCAAGCCTAAGACCCAAATCTTAAGGCAACACACAACATACGAAATAGAGGGGGTTAAAATACAAACTGGAACGGTTTGAGAGTTTACTTTAGGGAATCTATTTGGCATGCGTAAATAAATATCTTTTATATTCCTTACATTTCGAAAAATAGATTTTTGAGCATAATTTTTTTTAATAAATCAACGTTTTTGACTAAATGATCTGTTTTAAAATTGAGCTTTCTCAATAAATAAAAATTTTACACTCAACAGTTTTAAGAATTGTGGATTGTACCAAGTTTGTATATAAAAGAATGAGGATAAAATCGAGAAATTTATGCGTTTGTCAGGCTTTGTTAAGAGAATATATTACGTATTTAATAAATGACCGTTAAAAATAATTCCCAATAAATGAAGATTAAGTGTCCCTCTATGACCACAGTTTGTCGATGTACCCACTAATTAAAATTATCTCTGAAACTTCTACCGAGGTGGGATTTAAATCCACGACCTTTAATTTGCCTGGCCTATGCGTTGACATTCTCGTTGCTACAATTTGTCACAGTGGAAAAATAATTCGCCTGGACTGGGATTCGTTGCTACAGTTTTCATGCCAATATTTCTGCCAATATGCTATAATGCCAATATGCTATAAGTTGGAACATCAGTTTACCCTAATTAAATGCAGCTAGAACATTCACATAATTTCCTATACTGATTCAGATAACATTTTATGGCATTTATTTTTTAATTTCCGTTTTAAGCGGTGAAGTAATTTCTAATTTAAATGACAGAGTACGCCATATATCGTCGCGTCAGTAAAATGGAAAACGCTGGAGCAGAGGATAAATATTATAGAGAAATTCTACGTTAAATTGGCCTATTAAAATATGTAAATACAATCAAGGTCGCTTCTAAATTTCATTCCCTCGTTTCGCATGTTTTTAGTGGGAGAATCACATTGTAGAAAGTTCAACGAGAATAGAAATCTCAAGTCTCTTTACTGGCTGTGATGATGTGTTCAAACATGCCTAGGAAAACAAATGAGAACAGTTAGGCGTTAAGCCCATTACGCTAGCATAGGAAAAAATGAGGCACGCGTGGGGATCAGAATAGAGAATATTTTGCCACCTATTGCTACCACTGTTTACGTAATGCGAGGGCAGAATGGAACAGAAGGCCGAGTGCCTTGGCGTGTTGACGGAGTGGCTCAGGAGGTCGTGGGTAAAAGAATTACTCGTTTCCCACACCTTTCACTCTTGTTTGACATTCCGAAACGTGCATTCGCAGTCCTTCAACTTTAAGAGGCGGATTATGTGGATCCACGGGTAGTTTTATTATTAAGTCGGTGCGAGGACGTGCCTTATGGACAATTGGGTGACAAATGGATTGGCCGAAAAACTTTTTCGCCTGTCAGACTATAAGGTATTTTTTTCGCTCAGCCTTCTAATCACCCAAATCTTGCGAAATAGTCTTAATACTACCTGTATTTTACATATTGAAGGGCTTTTAGCTGTAAAACTAGCATTTTACCCAAGTAAAACGAGTGACTACCATATTTCACAGGCCAATTGGCAAGAACTGGATAAAACTTATCCAGCTTTATCACCTTTGTGGTTAAGAATGATCTGAGGGAGTATGTATTATGCATTTTTTTTGCATATTTTCTTGTAAACTACGTTCCAGTGTTATACATTTGCATTATTACTAATCTAAGTGTTTAATCGTGGATTTTTGTCTAGATAATCACTACTAACTTTGATGAGGTTTACAAAATCCTGAAATACTTTTTTCGGCTTGCATGTCCTAGTTAAAAATGAAAAATCATTTTTATGCGTGCCTAGTTTTTTTCTAGATTAATTTATATTTTATCACGTTTTTAACTACTCTTGGCCAATCCCTGTGCTGGCTACGTTCCATTATTTCCAACTCTGGCTGGTTTCTGAGGCCAGAATACTGTATTCTGAACCTTTGCACTGACAGTGCTTGAGAGCCTTGGCCTCCCTCACGATGCTCCCCCAAGATTTCTCTTATTTCGTGCCGTAAATTCTCGTGCTTCCCCATTCATCAGATTCAAGGCCGTTTTCCGCGTCCTCCAGCATTCCCATTTCTGGGACGTCCCCACACTCTAAGCCCCTAGCGTTTCACAGAACGCTTCGCGAACTGTGTCCCTTAAAACTATTTTCTGTGTCCTCAACTAAGTGTTCTGCGAATTTAATTTTTTTATTCTCGTCCAAAAATTGAAAGTGACGCCCGAGTCTTTTAAAGTAACTTGAGTGTGACCTCACAACACATAAAATTCGTACGTATTTACCCTCATTATGAATGAGAGTAAAGATGGCAGGATAGAACATGAAATTTAAAAAAGACTAAGAAGAGGAGGTAGATTTTATCAGAGCATTTAGCATCTAGTATGGGATAGGAAGATACCACAACAGGCAAAAATGATCACGTTTAAGACGTACTATCTACCAATAGTTTTATATGGAGCTGAAACTTAGACAATGACGGAAAGACAGTGGAGTAGGGTAGCAGCAGGAGAAATTAATTTTTTGAAATCAATGCTGGGGAAGACCAAACTAGACTGAGTGAGAAATACCAGCATACGGGAGCAATTAAATATAAAAAAGTATTAGACAAAAAATAGTAGACAATAGAATTAGATGGTTAGAACATGTTAAAAGAATGGAAGAAACAAGAATTCCGAAAGTAATGCTAAGCACAATAGAGGAAGGTAATAGACCGAGAGGAAGGCCGAGGAAACGTTGGATTGACGAAGTGAGTAGGGACGTGGGATGAAGTTGTTCGACATGAGCTATGGAACGATAGAGAGCAATGGCGAGGATTAGTAAACTCCTAGACCCACGTTGAGTAAAACAGGATTTGGGTATGTATGTATGAATAAAAATAATCTCACCTTTTCAACAAGAAAAAAATATGATGAAATATTTAGATCGCTGCTTATAAAATACCAGTATCGGCGTTCAACTCCTGAGGGGCTTTGTTTCCAAAATGAGGAATGTATTACACATATATTTCGTCCGAAATTTGAGTGCTTTCACAACTATTTTTAAAAACTACTCATCGCAGTAATTTTTACAGAACCTCCAAAACATTCTTCCGTTTTAAAAGTGTAGTCAGCATACAGAATGAAAAATCAGTCAAGTTAACAACTGATGCAGTTCATAGTAACTGTATAGTGCAGTATAGTAACAATTGATAACTGAGCATTTGAGTGATTTAAAACAAATTTTAGGTCAATTTTGTTACAATATTTGCTTAACGTTCCTTACAGTTGTGTACTTTAAAAATTAAATTTCAACATCGCTCATAGCGAACATGGCAAAATATCGACCGAAGTACCTTAATTTTTTTAAGTATTCTTCTGATAAAAATTAGGATTTATTACAATTCAGAGAATCTCCTCCCTGTTTTCTACACACCTAATTTTAAATTTGAATATTATAAATATAAATAAATATAAACCCATGTGTTTACTTTGCGCCAACCGTAGGCATTAATGATTGCCTTTCAATTGCGTGTGAAAGGTTTGAAAAAGTCACGTGATCCAACATCAGTCGAATCAAATCTACACCTACATACTACCCTGTGAGCCGCCGCATAAGCGTGTGGCAGGTGGTGGTAGGACACCAATCACATATAGATGCAAGAAATAAGATTTTGGGAGGAGAATTGGTGACTTTTATAATAAGAGCGTACACATATTTAGTGTAGCTCAGCTTTTATTGTGCTAGCTTATTGTGCACGGAAAGAACGAGTTATTTTAGCTGTTCGGCAACGTATCTCTCGTATTTTATCGCTTCTGTCACACCTAGTGATATAGTGGTACAGTGATATAGTGAGGCGTCATGATAGTATTCTCTGTCACCCTGAAAAACATCAGTTCTGAATTTATCAAGTAAACTAGGCCTAGCCTGTAGCCTCCGAGTCTCTAGGAGCTTCCGCCTTAATCTCTCTTAAAGTTGTGAAACACTATATGTTCGCTCAATAGAAGTTTTCAATGAAGCGTACATATTTTTTTGTATTATATAAAATTTTGTGTTGAATCTTTATGACCAGGGCCCCAAATGCACGCGGCGTATTCCAGGTGTGGCCTAACCAGAGCTAAGTAGCATCTCTCTTCTAATCCAAATCATGATCCTTCACTGTATGTCACAGCGGAAATTATAACGATATTTCCGCCAAACTAAAAACACTGACGAGGACATATTTTGTTTTTCTCTTAGCGCTACCGTTCTTTGACGACATCGTCGGGTTTCCGATGACTTAGCATATCCATGCCGTAATTTTCAAGAAGTATTTGTTCAAAGATACAACATTGTATTCCGGTAATAGCATGTCCGGTAGATTTACAAATTGGGAGTTGACAAAGCAATAGTTTAAAAAACATAGTGCATAGTTTTGAACAGGAGATTAATAAGAATAATGGAAGAAAATGTAGGGGAGGAACAATTTGGTTTCCGGAAAGGGAAAGGAACAAGGGACGCCATTGGCCTGTTAAGAATAACTGGAGAAAGGTATATAGAGAGAGAAAAAGGAATGGCACTTTGTTTTATTGATCTGGAAAAGGCTTTTGATCGGGAGGGATGGAATAAAATGTTCGAAATTCTAAAAGAGAAGGGGTTGGTATGGAAGGAGAGAAAACTCATTAGAGAATTATATATGAGGCAAAAAGCTGCATTAAAATTAAATGAGGATATGACAGAATGGGTGGATCTTGGTAGAGGAGTAAGGCAGGGATGCTGTCTGTCGCCAACCTTGTTCAATATATATGTTGAGGACATGATCCATAAATCTTTTGATGGGAGAGAGGAAGGAGTCAGCATTGGAAGTAGGAAGATAAGAAGTATAAGATTCGCAGATGACATGGTAATATTAGCAGATGATATGCAATCACTTCAAAGGTTGATAAAGATTTTGGAAGAAGGGATGAAGGAATATGGGATGAAGATAAACCTAGGAAAGACAAATGTGATGCCAGTAAACTGTGAAAATTATACGAGAGTGAAAATAAATGAAGGTGTAATAGGAAAAGATACCGGTACCTAGGAACGATGGTGACAGACGACTGGAGAAGTATTGCAGAAATAAAAGGAAGGGTAGCAATGGCAAAAGAGGCCTTCATCCATAAGAAAAACTTGCTATGCAATAAAAGCCTGGATCTGGAGCTGAGAAAGAGACTAGCTAAGTGTTATTCATGGAGCGTTTTCATGTATGGATGTGAAGCGTAGACATTATGTAAGAGGGAAAGGAATAGAATAGAAGCTTATGAAATGTGGGTGTGGAGAAGGATGGGAAAAGTAAGATGGGTAGATAAGATGAGAAATGAAGAGGTTTTGAGCAAAGTAAAAGAAGGAAAATCGCTCCTAAAGGAAATAAAGAAAAGGAAAAGAAACTGTTTGGGGCATGTGATGAGAGGGAAAAGTATAATATCTGTGGCACTTGAGGGTTAAATTGAAGGAAAGAAAAAGAGAGGAAGGAGAAGAATTAAATTGGTGGATCAGGTGAAGAACATCAGCATTGATGAAGCAAAGAAGGAAGCTCGGGACAGAAGCGGATGGAGACAGCAGTGATGTACGGGACCTGCCAGCAGGCAGAACACCAGATGATGATGAGTGCATGTTCTTCGTAGGCGGCCAATCGAAATGTCTTCGTTGGAATTTGAAAAAAGTACGAAAAAAATAAAGTAGCGAGTTCTCCAATCGTGACGACAAGTGTTGCGTTGCCTTTGGTGAGACAAAAGATGGTGTCATTGCCATTTTAGTAGAAGTAGATAATTAGGTCAGGGGTAGGGAGTTAGGGAGATGGAGAGAAACTACTCAGGCAAAGGCATTCGCCTCGTTTAACAAATGGATATAGCTCTTAAAAACTTTGAAACCTCCCGAAGAGGGCAATAAATATATGAAAAATAAATTGTCATTGAGGCAGGCGAAACTGAGAAATTATGCTCCGTTTAACATGATAAAAATAAATCGCACTTTACTACTACATTTAAGGTAGTCCGAGCTAAGTTCCCTAATCATAACAGAGACCATATTCGAATTATACCTTTTAATTTCATCAGCTGTAGAATTTTATAAATTATATTATATATAAATTTTTATAAATTATATTTATATATAATAATATAATATAAATAATAATTTATATATTATAAAATATATTATATATAAATTATATTTATATATATTTTATATTAAAATAAACAATATTATATATACCTGAATTAAATATTGCATTATTAATGGTGCATTAATATAGTTTTACATGACAGTAATTGTAAGTAATCAAATGAAAATATCCAAATAAATATTTAACTTGCCTCATTTTTTTCACGCGGTACGTTTGAAACCCCATCAAAACGGATGGTTAATATAGATTCCCGAAGAATTCACTGCGGTGACAATATGATTAATTTTCAAAAATAGTTCCGTAAACATACAAACTGCACACCATTGACTTTTTCACGAGATCTAGGTGTTGGATGTTCCTCATTTTTATTAAGAGTTCTCTCTGGAGTGCATACACATACCATTTCCCCTATAAAAGGGCTGGTATTATCTGGTAAATATCTCGGAAAGTAATGTGGTAAGGGGTTAATTTTTAGTGTCAATATTTTTCTTTAAAATGAGACCAAATTTATTGATTTCTAGGTAAAATGATATTTCACACAAACTAACTTTAGTCAATTTTTCCGTTCAATCTTAACGCTTTAACGTCATTATTAAGGAAGAAATTGCAGGAAACAATATTTCTTTAATGCTTATCTGTCTATTATTTATTATATACACCAAATTCGTTTGTTTTTTATATGGAAAATTTAAGCTAAATTAATTTATTTGATGACGAAACACTTTTTTATTTATTCTTTCAATTTATTCTTTCAATTTATGAATATTTCCATATGGCATATGCAAATAATATTATTTCATCAACAGAGATGTGTTAAAATATTATCTCTGGTAACTGGGATGCTTTCTTTACCATGTTATTCTGTGGGGCGACGTAGCTAAAACTTCGGATACTGAAATATATTGTCATACATTCATTCATTAGTCTATGGTGCCCCAAGGACACAAACTATGATCTATGGCCATCAATAATTGGTTGTTTATCATTCGTTCTCGCTTTAGAAAATATTATAGAAATAAGAGCCTATGGTTGGATGTTGCGGTCTCTTTATAAAATTCTCATTATTCATGATCATATTTGTTATGGGTAAACAATAAATCATATCCACTTATTGTCCTCATATCACTATATTGTCCTCAGCCGCGAGTTATTCTGATCCCATAATGTCAACGCTTTCAACATAAAGCAGGTTTATGATGATTTATATTGCAAAACCTGCCCACATTAGAAGAGGCTTATCGACGGATTACCACAAGCATTTGTTTGCCGCGCACTGATAGCTCAAATAATTAAATAAAGACAGAAACCCTGTCATTGACTATTTTGTTATACGCATGAGTGCGCAGGCTATGAATAGACAATAAAATAATTTTTTTGTGAATATTAGACATCAGAGACAAAAATCATAAGCCTGTCCAAAATTTACGCAAATTACAAAGGATTGGTCCAATAACCTTTTACTTGAGGCAATTAATTGCGCAGTTTGATACCTAAAAAATTGCAAGGCCGCGGGTACGTCTGGGTGGTTATTTTCCGACCTAACATTCTTGCACCTGCGCAGTCATTCTGGTGATTCTCCCATTAAAATGACGCGATTTGCACTCCTATTTATTCATCAGACTTCTCCATAAAGTCTCGTATCAAGTAAAATGGACTTATGACTCCGTGATTCCTTTGGAGTTTTGCATTAATTGACAACTCCGTGCCATTGTGCCTTTAATAGCTTTGCGCAAGATCGTTTTATGACAGTATGCTTCTACTGACTTCCAATTAGTTTCATTCAACGCATTAGTCAAGCTCAAATTTTGGCCTCCAAATTTTAAAGAGCCGATGTAATGTTTATCTCTCATCACATTTAATCACCCATGCCTATATGCTTGGGGAATCGTGAAGGATTCATTCAGGTGAATATTCCTGGGCCTGGAGAAATGTTTTTGTCAATGTATCAGCAATATTTTAAGTGCACACGTTGCCGGACAATTGTTTTCAGATAAAAGCTATTTACAAACTTTAAAAATACGTTGAAAGTTTAGATTTTCACTCTTAATTTGAACTTCATCGTACGGAGTGCTTTTAACTGTGAACATTTTGAGGAGGAAAAAAAATATTGTAATAGTAATTAAAGAAGAGCTTCCAAATTATATTGATAAATTATGTCGATGTTTTTATAATCTTCGAGCTACTGAAAATTTGGTACATGCGATTATATTTGAGTTTTTGGTTATAGGTTGCTCTAAAGGTAATGTTTAAGCCACATTCTAGGAGCGTAGCTGAGGAATCTACCCTCACAATTTTTTTCCTGGAATGTGTGTCTTGTTATAATTCTTTAAATTGTATCATCATTATTCCTCAGCAATATGAAACTTCTTCTTTATTAACCGTGTAGGTTATGTTGTCACTAAGATTTCTATGTGAATGTCTCGTCAAAATACGAAATTGACGAGGTATTCGGGCGAGCGATTAAAGGCATTACATCGTTTGTAATAATACCCGCTGCGAAATTGACCCGTGGATGAAAAGGGAATAACGCTAAAATTATTTTAACATGCGCTGAAATAGCTTTAAAATATTTATGATATATATACATAAAATTACAAACATACATATACAAAAAATATATATTCAAACGCATCTGGTGATATATTACCTATCTATGGCAATTTTTCAAAATAAAATTCATAACATTTGACATTCAAAAATGGTTTACCAAACGTAATCTCAGCAAAGGTTTGTGGTATGACTGACATTAACTCACTGGAGTCATAAGATATTTATATTTCTTGAAGTGTAAAGTTTTTGGCAACACTCAGCCGTTATATCTGCTTCAGTAGTACACTCTGAGCCTTGGTCGGAAATATTCAGACCGATAACTCATCATTTTCACGCTGGAATGCTTTCGACTCAGTGATCGTTCAATGACTTATAATTTAGCGATTTATTCTCCAGCGACTTGTGGGGCCTCTACGATAATAGGTCGTGTGAATTAGTTGGAAGTTGACGGCGGGCCGCTTCTGAATGAAACTATCGTACAGTCCCTTGACGGCTGGTCTTCAAGTGCACAAGCCGGACAGACAGGCCCAAGTTTTCGAATGTTTCGTATCGCATGGCTTCTCTTTACTTTCGGGAGTTGCGCGAGGGGACAGCGCTATCGCACACAGGCCGTCTCCGACGGATATCTAGGCTCCGCGCATATCTCGCCGCCTTCGTCAATTTCCGGTTCCTGTCACCACCGAATAACGCTCCGCTGCTTCCTGCACGGCGAACAGAAGGCTTCTCTAAGCTTTGGGCCCGCGAGCCGCTCCTGTCTTTTCGCTCGGGGAGTCGAGGAAGAATTTTCGAGCCGAGTATAACCGAGACATGAGGTGACCTAGTCCGGTGACAGAATTTTTTGTGCGCCTACGTGTCAGTAGAACTGTTGCAAGGGCAAATGCTACTTTAATAATTTTTTGCTGAAAACTACTTTTTATGTCTTTAGACTACGTTTTAAAAATTTTGAATTTAAAATTTTACGGGATGGTTTAAGGAATTATTTATATTTAGATACGATGTTTTTCCAGTAGAAGAAACCCATAATGGCAGTAGTTTAACATGATCGTTATTAATGAAATCAATGCAGTCTTGTAGACTTGTCGGTTATTCTATTAAATATGGTATTCGCCAGTGAAAACAACTTGTCAATGTTGTGCTATCTAATTAACTGTGGACTGATTATATTTTTACTCATAAGTTTTTTCGGTGAAAGTCTTCATCCAAGATTATGATAACAATGATACTCAAACGATATCGTACTGTGTACCAAATTTATTTCAAACTCTTTCAACACGTGTTTCAACTGTCTAGCAGTCATCATCAGGTTAGTATTACCTGATGATGACCGCTAGACAGTTGAAATACGTGTTGTAACAGTTTGAAATAAATTTGGTAGACAGTAAGATATCGTATGAGTATCATTGTTAAATATGCTGTTCTACAATATCTCGCCGGAGAAAGTGGAGTTTTTTCCAAGATTATCATCGCGATTATAGTCTTGGACACAATTCTATCCGTGATAAATGGCGTTGCATATTTTTATTAAATAACTGGTCCCAATTTGATTGGTGACAAAGCCATCTGGTGATAGTATTATTTCCCGATGTATTCACTTTTTTAAAGTAAATCTAACTTATACTTGACTCTTTTCGAGCTCACGGAAAAGGACGCCTGATATATATATTTTAAAATTTCTTTCCGGAATATTTAGATCCAAACTTATGGACATTTTTACTGAAAGTGGTTGACTATAGTTTGTCTGGAGAATTTTCTGACAAGCAAGATATTTATGTAAAATATTCGTTGAACTTGAACTTCGCATTCATAGCAATGGACTTGATGTTAACTGTTTTCCTTCTATATTACGCCGTGACTATGTCAGAAATTTAGCTTTAAAATCAGAGATTCATACATTAAATACAGTGTATACTATTTCTTTACCTAAGTTATATTATGAGGAATATGATGTCCTTAACTTTTCTTCTTCAATACTATAAAATAATGCTTAAGTTTTCCGTATAAGGTGCTACCACGGCAGAAACTTTGTTTACAATGTAAACTTTGGTCAACCCTTTTCCTGGCACTTGATTTTAACCCGGATATTACACACTGGGAACATGTCATCGGCTAATATAGCCTAATATTTTCGGTTTCCATACCAATCCACTCAAAGCATGCACAGCGCATGACAGTACAGCGCAAACGATTGATATTAGTGAAATAAGGGAGGTAAGACATTGTTAAAAGTACTCCTGTAGAGAAATATTAATTGCACAGAGAGTCAATGGGGTGCTGTCATTGAGTATTGGTTGATGAGGTAAATGGTTTACCGGGTCTTCCTCCGCGTCTATCCTTTTTTATGGAAAATATTCCGCTATATTTCAATTAAATGATACATAATAATATTTATGGACACTATCCATTTTCATGGACGATTTATAAAAATAGATAGACGTGCTAAAAGATCCTAAAACAACGATTCTCTTCATCACAAAAGCTTTGCGGAAGCCTTCACGGAGTATTAATTGAGTTTACTTTTTTAAAGCTGATGGACTATTTGACGCTTCGTCCGTCATAACTCATTCGTTTTTTTATCTTTAACTTTTATGCTATGCTATTCTTTTACCAGTTTTACTTGATTCATTGCGTTACAATTAAAAAATCTCAGTAAATGAGCTCAACTAGATTTAAGAGGAGACTGACGCAAAGATATGAATCAACCTGACGACGATACAGAATTTTCTTCCCTTTGTGTACGACACTATCTCGATGGTAATTTTCCAACTATTTTGTCTTGAATCTCTTTGGCTGGAAATATTTCTTATTGAGTCATCAGACATTAAATTCCAATGAAAACCGTAGTGAGAAAATAATTTACTTATTTACGCACTTTTTTCGCATTTACAGTTCCACCACATCGCATTATTTCATCATCATAATTATTCTTGGTTTATGAATGATTACTTTTTATAATGGACCTTAAATTGTTTTGAATGAGTAATTCTAATTGTATGAAGCTAGTTTTTATTCTTCGGAGGCTAAACTTACATCGGTATCTACTCTTTAGGCCACTTTTAAATCATTTTTATGGAATCTACTTTTCCTGAATACACCTCAAATCAAAGGATAATAAAGAAATCTGACGCTGAAGTTTAAAAAATCTTACTTTTTATGGAGCGTACTTCCATTGATTCTGATCCCTGTTGGATTTTTGCATCTATAATGGCGGAATTGAGCATTAGTCATTTAAACCATACGTTGTCAAAATATCCAATGATATGTAATATAGTGAAAGATTAATTGCAATTTTTAGCATAAATAAATTATATTCCATCCAACATTTCTCTCTCAGTTCGTATAAATCAAGAAATTTAGGTAAATAAATCCACCCAAACGTTTGATCGTATTGAATTTGCGAACCTGACTGCTGCCCGCGCTTTGAATACGCTGGGGGGATAAGGTAAAAAGGAATTAACATATTTGTTAATTTATATCAGAACCCATAAATTGCAGATTATATATACTTCAATTACCTGAGATTTTACGGATCCACTCTTAATTAATGCTTTTGTTGAAATGCAAATATGCAATTGAAATATGATTCCGATTAATCAATCAAATCATCCGAAGAGAATATAAGGAAAATATATATTGCCATTGATTGGGTACCCTTTCCATTTTGTCCAACACTCCTTTACATGACAATAAACCAACTCTTGTGGAGAGGATAGAATGTAGATTTTTTGAAATAGATAACTGAGAGTAACTCATAAATGTGACAAACGTGGTGGGATTTCTCTCATGTTATAACTCCAAATGTCTCTCAGTGCCTCGATGGTAGAGAAAGATGGTAGGGGGGGTTACTTTGGCTTTTTATTTTCAGGGCGCCAGATGATTTTAGAAAAATCACCACCAAAGTCCTCAGGACACTAAGGATGATAAAAATCAGAAAAACAACCAAATTAAAGATCAAACAATATCTTTGTAAATTCTCAAAATTTCTTCTCGGTACAAAACATGTCTACTCTGGACCAGCACGACAATCAAACTCTCCCGCATATAAATAAACCAATTACCAAGAAAATCAAACCGATAAAATCCAACCAAAGCCCTTACGATTTATAAAAGTTAATTCAAAATGTAACATATAAAAAATGTAATCGTTACAATGTTCAAAAAGTTAGATTGCTCTAATATCAACAAATTTTGGACTTTGAAATTTTAACTTTCATTCATGAAATTAAATTAGGACTCTTCCACGTTACTTAGCAAAAATGCTAAATAGACATTTTGAAAGTTATTGAATTCTCAACAGATGATAAGTCTAACTTTCATAAAATTCCATTCGAGAAATTCAACCACAAAACCCTATGGTTTTAAACAATAATATTTTCTATGTTACTTTAAGCAACGATCTAAAATCTATTCAGGGCATAAGATGATTTCATAATGAGGTGGGAAGATAAGTTTCAAATTTAGATACTTAATGCGTGTTAAAAGTAAGGTTTATTTGTTATTATAAAATAAAAGTAAAAAATATAGTAAAGTTAAGTGTATATATCCGTTTATATTAATATGTCTATTAATTACTGTAGAGTTTAGAATCATCAGTTGATTTCTCGTCAAGCGTACTACTTTTTTATATTTTTTGTTGTCTTTACTGGAATAGCTGTTATCTTATTAAATGTTTAATTATTTATTATATAAATTATCATATAAATATATTATATAAATATAAAATATTTAATGATAAATTAAACCTTCCATTCAGTTACTCACTAAAGAAAGAAAAAAGGTGAATTAAATTTATAGAAAAACACATCAGAATCGGCACAGTTCTCGTCCCCAAAAGACCGCACTAACCCTTCACGTATCAGCGCTAAATACATTGATGGACACGTAATTGTGCCGTTAAAGATAAGAGTTAAAGAATCCATTCTTCTTTTTTATAATTCAATTTAATTTATTTACATAACATAAGTTTTTAAATGCGTTTTCGGATAATTTTTAGAGTAATTGAATATAATAACGCAAAAAATTCAAAATTTTTAAATATACACAAAAGATCCTCAAGATAATAACAGGGATAATCCTGCAAAGCCTATGGCTGGTCAGCAGGTGCTGTTTTTAATTTATAAATAAGTTATAAACATTGATCAGTCGGAAAACATAAAAAAATGTTAAAAACCTAAAATGTAATGAAAAATCATTGATATACACAGGGATGCTATTAAAACATAAAATCAAATAGTATAAGTACAAAAGGTTTTTTTAATTAAACAAATGTATACAAATGTAAACAAAAGTACAAATGAAATTTTTTTAGTCAAACACAACATTGTCCCGTCAGAAAACATTAAAAATGTATTTAATTAACTACATAAATAATAACAAATATAAATAAATTTAACTTACTACGTGCTAAAGAAATGTGAATGAATGGATTGGAACTAAAAATGAAGACAGACTCATTCTAACCATTGAAGTTAAAAAAGGTCATTTCTTATCGAACGCCACATAGAGCAAGAGAAAACTAGTTTACATAAGGAAGTTTGCGAGAGCAGTAATAAAGCCTATGAGAAGAAATGTGTGTGGAAGGGAGTGAAAGACTCTCAAGTACACGTGAAAGCGGCGGATGGGTGTGTGGTGGAGGCGTGGAGGAAGAAAGTTCAAGGGCGATTTCCAAGGCTGTTTACGTGATGAAGCTCGCAGGAATGCGGATAGACATGTATCATTTCACAGGGTGGCGTAAACTTGGGGAGCGAGCGCATAATGATTCCTCGTGGAGAGAACAAGATACCATCCTGTTTCTTTTGTAATTTATTTGCCACGCTAAGATTCCAATTGCATGGAACTCCGAGCAAAATTGAGTCGAAATATCGCTTGAATGCAAAATCAGGAGATTTGCCTACATCTCCAAAATACTGTGCAAGCCACCCCTAGGGTATGTGGCAAGGGGTGATTTCACATCAGGCATGAAGCCCTCATCCCAGCTGAAATCAGAACGACGCACGTCCCACTGGATGCCAGGCGCGGACCAAAGGCAGTCAGGACAACAGTGCGAGGTCATAACGGAAACTAGAAGAGTAGTACATACAATAACATGCTACCAAGGAGTACACTACTTAAGATACAACTACTGGTTGGTATAACTGATGCGGCAGATAAATAGCACTTCATGGTATTAAATCCTACAAGAGTTTATCATGCTGGAAATCAGGTGTCAGGTTAGTAAATAATAATTATGTTAAAATGTTTTGCACTAGTGCAATGTTCCCTAGTCAGAGAGATTCAGGCGATATTGCGTGGCATTTTTTATCTTACTTATCCAATTCCAAATTTAATTGCGATTTTTGAGGAATCTAATGTACAGGCAATGCTTAAAGTGGATGTCTAATTTATCCATATTTTTGAGTAATATAAAGATGTTCAATATGTTATTTCAAATGACTAAATAAAAATACTCATTATCATAATAATTTAAACGTAAGCTTACTTATATACATAGCCACCACGATCTTTTCTTTCGGAGTAGACAAAGTCAAATATGTTAGGTATTACAGTTGTGAAGAAAATAACATGCTCTCCGTGAATTAATTTCGTTTATGGTGATTTCTATCCTAGTAAATCGCATTTGATTCTCTAACACACTCATGCATATTTTCATGCTCTCTTTTATTCATAAATATCCTGATTATCCTCCTCTTATGAGTCTTTTCCTCGTATATATGTCTCGTTATTCGACTCTCATTCATTCTCATGACACGGCAAAACCAACCAAGCATACTCCTGTCATACGTGCCCATTACTGGAGGATTCAATCCACATGATACTCATTTCTAACCATATGCATCTACTTCTCCTACAGACATCTCTCAGGTATCCCGTTTCCACTGCCTTTGTAGACCACTCTTATGCTTGTGGCACATCAATCATCGACGGCAATTGCATCGTTCTGGTAGTGGTTAATTAAATTCATTATTGTTTTTGTGTTTTAATGAATCAGGACCATGTGGAGAAGGATTAAACCTGATGTCATTAACCAACTATGACGATGAAGAAAATTGATGAGGATATATGAATAGGTTTTAGTAACCGGAACTGACTACTTAAAGTGAGTCACCATAATCCAGTCATGCATTTCGCGACGGGAGGTGAATGCTATTATTCAGAGGATTGGAACGAAAAAATTTTATGGAATCAAGTTCGTTGATATTTTCTGCTTATCACGTCAGAAGGCGATGTGAAAGATTGGTCATCCACAATTCAAAATTAGGCTGATCAAAATGGAGACGACTTAATGCTGTAATATTAAAATAAAAGACACATCACGGCTTCTTCTTGAGTGAGAGTTTGAATTTCAAACCCTCCCAAGAAGACAGTCGCGATGTGTCTGCAAACGTAATTTAACGGAAACTAGTTGCCTCAAATTTTACCAGCCAATTTGCATATGTTCGAGATCGATTTTCCCTGCTTACTCACTTAGGGAACATGAAATTTTTAACATTTGTAGTTAGGCAAAACTACAAATAAGATCCCATGCCAGTATCTCCCGAACACCCAGTATAAAAATCACACGTTATTTTATTCTACACCACTACGTGGGTGGGGTATATTGATTTTGTCGGAGCAGAAATGTAACGTATTAAAGGAGTGTGGCAGGTATGGAAAAGTATATATAGAAATTATCAGCATCACCTTACGAGACCATCCAGCTATGTCCGTCTGTCTGTCCGACTGTCTGTCCGACTGTCTGTCTGTATCTTCGCCCGATAACTGCCGTCAAAATTGAGATATTGAGCTGAAATGTGGGTCATAAGTCTCTAGTAGTTCACAGACGGCAGTTCTCAAATATGTTGGGTCAGACAAAAACAACGTTTTTTTAAAATTGATAATGGTGTAAGATATTTAAGCTTTGGCAAGGCCGATGAAAATTTCTTTGCTAGTTTTTGTTTTATGAAAGTTATAATGCGAAGCTGAAGACAAAATATTTCATTCTCATCCCATAACTAATGGCCTGACTTGTCTCCTAAAATTTGATGAAAGTTCCAAAATATAATTGTCAAAGGTTCAATGACTACCTCCTAGGAATCGCTCAGTGAGCACTACTTTCTCCTTTACGATAGGTCGAATATTTCCTTTCACCGTCTTATATTCACTGGGAAGCCTCCGAAATGATGAAACGATATAGATGAGAGCTGATTAATGTACTCATGAGTCCAATTTCTCCGAGTTGGCAGGATTTATTCAGCAGCCACACGAATTGATGGGGTAGCGAGTGCGCCATAATCTCTCACCCAAGGCCCGAGAACGGCATTGAAGGGATTTGCAACGAAATTTGGATCCTAATTCTGAAGTGGGCCGCTGGAAGGGCACTTGAGGTGCAAGTTTAAACGCGTCGGTTGGATCCAGAATTCCTGAATTTCCGCACTTCATTATGAGGGGGTCAATTTGGATCCAATTCCCTCACCATTTCTGGTTCCCATTTTCCAGCCCCAGCCCAACTGCTCGTTTGGAAAGACACGAATGACCACAATCGAGAGTCGCGCGCTTTGAGATCGATTTCGGCAATTGGGCATTGATTGAGATGCTGCGGTTTGACATGGTTTAATGATGAATCAAATGAAATTGTTAATAAACTAATTATTTAAACTGGTAACAGTTAGTAAAATTACTTATATAAAATATGTTTTTTAAAAACACGTTTTGAAAACGGACTATGAAGCATAAAATAGTTTCTCCTAGCCCCATACAGATTTAGTACCCCATACAGCTTCCTAACATCCATACGGATTGTCTTGAAAATTTGTGATTGGGAATTTCAATAGCTATAAAAATACTTGTAAGATTTAAAACGAATAAAGAGGGGCGCATGAAATAGATAATTGATGCATGAATAGTTCACCTAAGTCACTAAAATTTGTATTGTGCTGCAAATGATATGAACCGTTGTGTGACTTTTCTCTATAACAGCTACTATCTACACTCCTTACTGTTATTTGTTGCATACGCCCCACATTTTTCGTTTTAAATCATACAAGTATTTTCATATCTATTAAAATTCACTCTCCCAAATTTTCAAGAAAATCCGTTGTTTAAAAAGAAATTTTAATCAATAATCATTTTCTGCGTTTTAGTCTTATGTGATCATATCCAAAATGGACAACTGCTATATTTATCTACCAATAGAACTGTACAGGTCATCGGATAATACAAATAATTTCGCCAATAGTATCTCATTTGATGACACAGGCTATTCCATTTTGTGCTTCCCTTTTTCCTCTTGTGCTAACTTTTTGTGCCCCGCTTTTTCCCAGGTGCTAACTTTTATCACAATTTATTATTATTATTTAGTATTATGTTACATACGTATTATTATTGCATTGTCATCCAGTTCTTAGCCATGTTTAAAGTTCCAAGACTCTATCTTATCCAGAAGGTAGTTTAAATTGGATTGCAAAATATGCAGTGAATTGACAGACAGACAAGAAAGGGAGTTGATAAAAACGTGGAAAAATGGAAATTTAAAAAACGCCTTTTGCCCGAATTTATTTTGTTTGTTCTTACAAACCCGAATTCGGCTCAATTGGCCAAAGGAAATCGAGTAAACTACAACGAAAAACGATCACAAACACCCATGCCCTGTGTGGTGAAAATTCACCCAGGCGGGACTTGAACCCGCGACTCTCGGTTCCGTAGGCGAGGACTTTCCTCCACCGCCACTGGAGCTACATAAACATATCTGTATATATATTCAATCATGCTACAATTATCGAAATTTATTTTATATTAAAAATTCATAAATTCATCGCATCCGGTTTTTTACTATCGAATATTTTTCTGAGTGATGCATTGCGTTTAAGTACAGTTAAAAGTTGCACGAGTAGTAAATTAACATATAGAGAATACCTTAAATATTTTCCAAGGAATATATTTTTATGAACATCGATCGATCGTTATATCATCATCATCAATCATCGATTACATCCGTAATCATGTCGCAGATTCTCGATGCTCCTACCGCTTTGTAAAAAAAATGCAAAAAAAATCCAAATTCCACTGAAAACATTAATTTTGGGTTTGCAAGACTATTAGTAGTTAATTCACGCAAATGAGGATACGTGAGATGGGACATTGCGCGAAACAGTTAAATGAGGTACGAATAAAGGGTTGCGAGAAACACGGCGTCAGAATTACCGTGGCGAAAGGTGCCTAGAGGATCACAATACGACGTCCGTTAACGCCCAAACCCCGAAGAGATGTGAGGCCAGAACTCTATCCGCCGCACCAACACGATTCTCTTCATTGCTCATTGCTATGCACTCTGCAGGACTGTCTTCTGACTCTCCATCCCAAGTGGGTCACATCTACTTTCGTTTCGCTATCTCGGCCGCTTAGAAAACTCGCTCGAACTCCTTTGACTCCAATCTCCTGACTTCTCTCACTCTTCCTCTCTCTCCACTCCGCTATTCAATCTCTCTCTCCCTCGTAAGATAGTTTGAGCGAGATATTTCCCTATTCATAATGGAGACCATATTCATGTTATATTACTTATGTATTTAGGGAGCTTTATTAGACGCGAAATAATTATATTTATATTTATCGCCCAATACTATTGTTTATGAGTGAAAGTCCTGGTAATTAACTAAAAATGCCTAAAGTCCTGGTAATTAACTAAAAATGCCTAATTAAATGAAAGTCTCTTCGTCACTTGGTGGTAATCTATGGTCAACAAAAAAATTATTCACCAAACTTTTACAATACCATGTATATTATAAAATCGACATGACCCGGGTTTTGACGAATGATTGTCATCATCAGGTAACCGAGTCATACACTATAAGTGGCATTGTCAAAGTTTGGTGGATAAAAATCGTTATATATGCATAAATAATGCATGAGTCATTATTTCACGCCACTCGGGGAACAAACCTTCACACTGGAAGGTATTTTAGCGTTTCTGAGAAAAACTCTTCGCTGAGTGAATGTTTCTTCTTCGTTTCATTTACATCAAAACATTACGTTGCAAGCCTCCTCAAGGGTGTTTGGGAAGGCGTGAGTAATCACCGACATGCACTACACTGAAAGTATGCTACCATCACTACAGAAACTATTGAATTGATGTATATCTACTGCAATGTAAATGTGATATAAAAGTCATGCAGGGACCATTCGAGACGTAATGTTAGAACTACGTGGCGGATTAAAACACAAGAATTAGGGAGAAAATCAACTAATTACCTACACTACCTAACAACTAACCTTCTTCAAACTGTCATTGGCCGCCATTATATTCTTAAAAATAAGTATGAAAAGTACAAGATTACCTCTGTTAAATTTCTGACAAGATCAACGTGTTAGAAATTCCTCATTGTTTTAATAAAGTCTCTCTGGAAAGCATACCAGTACCATTTCACATGTAAAGTTGTTGGTATATGCTGAAAAATAGCTCTAAATGTAGTGAGTGGGAGGATGACATTTCCATATATCTGGAAAGGTGAGATATTTTTATATAAAATTAATTAAAAAAACATTTGTTTAAATGATACCTCAATCAAACTACCTTATATTTACCGGATCCCTCGTATTTCTCAGGCTCTTTCATACCTGCGTATTCATCAGACTGATCCCTTTCGAGACTATAACAGTAAAGAAAGTTTAATTATCCGTGATAGTCCCTTAAAGCTAACTTAAAATAAATAATTTCCTCCATTCAATTCCTCACGATCGCTTTTATGGCAGCATAACATCATCACGTGGTTTTACGTGATACATAGTGCCTGTGATAACTTACCCCCGACCACTCTAGCTTGAGGTGGCTTCCACGGTTTCGTGTAGGTAATTTAAATGTGCAAAAGTGGACACTAATGGTGCAATTTTTACAACGAAAGGAATGTAGGTCAACGTTACTGACTATTAAATCTTCAATCCGGTCACCTAAAGATTTGGCTTGTTTATGAAAGTGATAGTGTTCAATCAATTTGGAAATTGCAAATTTTAATTTTTCATCATCTAATGATGCAAATGTTACCTGAAAGAGAGCCGTGGACGTAATTATTTCTCTGTATTGACAACGTTGACTGAGTAGCGTTACTTTCGTTAAACGTGCTTCGACGGTTAAGTTCCGTTTGCACCGAACATGCACACTAGGGAAATAGCACTTCGACATCATGGCACTCTTGAGTGAGTAACTTTGCTATTTTTTAGAAGAAAACACACAAATTGCCACAAATTAGTCACACGCCAGGTGGTAGCATGCATGGTTTGCCAACAAACTCAATTTTTAAGTACACACACCTTTTCTATAAATTTATGATTTTTCTTGGGAAGGACTCAAATATCTCTGCAACCCGACTTGTTCCAGTCATGAAATATACGTACAGCACATACGGAGCGGAAAAATTCTGTGACTGTCGTCTCTATTGCAAAACTATCCGATTGATTATTTAAATTTCATGCATTTCCATATTTTCAATCTGTATTCAGTAAGTTCGTAGCCGTATTTTTAAATGAGCCACTAGGTATAAAAATTTTTTATCAATATTTTTTATCTCGCCTTAAGTTGATTAATCCTGCCTAGGTAATACGGGAGTTCTCTTACTTTTTACATTTCTCCCTCTCCTTAGTACGTAGAGCAATCCACAAAGCTTCTTTTTTCCCTGTCATATTGAGACTTCCATCCCAATATTATTTTACCCACGATTATAATATTTCATTACCTTATATGCTCTTAGAAATATTTTCCTCTGCAGTTTAAGTCGAAGAGTTATATATTCACTTCTCTCTCATCTACCGCATTTTTTATTAATGCATAATCTACATCTACATCTACTTCATACCCCGCAAGCCACCCAATGGGTGTGTGGCAGGGGGATCTTCTACACCAGGAATGCATGGATTATACGGCAGAACACCAAAACTACATCAAAACCAGCGTACCACGCATGTAACGCGCCAATTAAAAACTACTAACCAAGAAACTTTCTATCGTCAATCGTTCCAAAATGCAAAGGATAAGGGCTCTGAGAGAATTCTTTCTATTTTTTGACAATTCACAAGGAACTCTTTTAGAGCCCCATCGCTGAATTAATAAAATATTCTGCCAAACGTAGTCAGATGAGTAAGAAATTAATAAATTTTTTTTCAAACTCAACTCCAGAGGAAAAAAGTTATTTTTAGCACTTGTGTTACGCTCTCCGTCCTCCAATTTCCTGGACGAAAACGTATGGCAACCCTAAAAGGAGAGGGCCTCCCAGTTGACGTTCCGATCAGATTGGCAGATGGAGAGGAGGTGGAGGGAGGGTCATGGGTAGGAAGGGTTCAAGGAGGGGGGGAGAGCGGGAGGAGCTCTGCCTCCTCCGCTCGCCGCGTGCCCCGCCGATGTGCGTTTGCATACACAGGATGCGGCTAATTCGCGCGCATCCTCGTTCAGGCCGAGTTATTATTATTTTCTCCCACTTGCTTGCTGGCTTGACTGACTGGATGCCTCTCCTTCTCTCTCTCTCTCTCCCCTTCCCGGTTGACTTTGCGACAGCGGCACCCCAAGGGGAGGAGAGCGGTGGAAGGGAGGGAGGGGGTGGGAGAAAAGGCTGTCGACGGGTGGGTAAAAGGCGACAGCGGCGATCTCTTCATTTTCGGGCCCATGAGCGGTGGTGACCGACTGAGAGGATAATCGTCAAAGGAGAGAGAGAGATATGAGAGCCCTCTTAAACCCGTCTTCCTGACCCCGCCACACGCACACTTGGGTCATCGCACCATTCCTCCCCCGCAGCGCTGAGGGCAGTCTGAAGACGATACTGTTGGCGTTTCTGCCGCGCGATCAGACGATGTGGAATCTTAACAGAATCGGCGGTCCAATTCCAGGCACGATATTGTGTTCACCTATCCTTCTATATTATTTGAACAATCTATTCCTTATTAGACGTAACTTGAGGAGTCACTTTGAGAATAGTTTTTCCGTTCATTTTGAACAAAATAACTTTGTACTATTTTCACAAATAACAAAGGATAAAAAAGTTTATATACCTTGTCTAATCTGATAGGGAATAGTGTGTGTATATATGCACGTAAATAATAATATGTTGTCGGCCTAATTGACAGGAATCACTCAGAAATTCAATTCAAATCAGAATTCAAAGTGCCCAAAAGAGTGCTTTCAAATACAACGAAGTAATGACATTTCAAAGATCCGGCAAATAGGTATACTTTATCCAAACGCTAGGGTGACCAAAGGAGCTTGTTCCCATTTTGAACCCGGTGCCCTTCGGTAAGAAGTAGGACGCTTCATCAGTATGGCTACTGCGCCCTCAATGGGCGTTTTCAATCTTATATCTTCCATTTCAATGTTTGGATGTTAGACTGTCTTCGTAAAATTTCCCTGTTCATTTACTTTCTGGTCAGAAAAGGATCGGCTTTTTCAGTATTGGACGGATAAATTAATTTAATTTCAATATATATATTTATTTGACTATGAAATGACTTTACATTTATTTATAAACTTTGAAATAAAATGATACGATGGGGAAATATTAGACCGGTAAAACCGAAAAATGCTTCGAATTTCTGAGCTTTAATCGAACTAATCAAAGACGTATTTCCGCTGTGAGATGAGTCTTCTTTCATTGGTTAAAAGAATTTTGGCGGCCGTGAGTATTCACTTTTATCATGATCAATGTGCGGGTTCAAAATGTGGGAAATAATCATGTAGCAGTTATAAAATCAATTTAAATATGAATTATCGAGTAAGCACACTGAACTTCTTTGGCACCTTTAATTATACAGGGAAAAACGGTACAAAGTGCATTGCATTTCCATTTTCTATCACTCATTCAGTGCTTTACTAATTCTGTAATTGAAACGTAATAGGAATTTGGACAGATTTTCATGTAACCCATCGCTGTTAAACTTTCTTCGGACACATGAATCCTCAGGACCCTATACTTCTCTCTTCCTACCCCGACCAAAATTTTGATGTAATTCCTTCAAATGCCGCATCCTGCCCAACATGTTTTTCCCTCTGATATTGGGATTCAAATTCAGCGGCGAAAAAAAAATGCAAAGGTATTGAAATGAAGTTTAATATAAATTTGCGCGGGCGCGTTATTTTGATACTTACTACCGCAGGAAAGATGGTTCAAAATGCATTGCGCCTAGAGTGGGTTGAATTCATGTACTGTTCCTCCAAGATGTTTCCTTAAATTAAATTGTGTCTGGTGAGATATGATAGAACAGTATCTTTAGATGAATAATATTGTGCTTTCCACTTGATCGCAAAAATCGCTTCGGCTAACACGCAGCCATCATCCGGTACAAAAGCGAATATATAGCTGTTAGAGAGTTGAAAAACTCGTTGTACCAAGTTAATACAGTAGACAGCGCTAAGTCAAAGTTTTAAATGTAAATTACTAAGAGGTTTGGACAGGTCTTCATATAGTTCATCCCTCATTAGCCTTCCTAAGCATCCCCTTCACATATAGATTCTCAGCCACCCTTTTGCCTTTCCTAACTCCTCCCAAACTTCCTGTCATAATAGTAATTAATGAGGGGGAGAGTGAATATAGACGTAAAGAATAGACTGATAAAACTCTAACAAGGAGCGTGGCTCTGTATAGGTTGCAGAATTCGTCATTGCGAAGGGAAGATGTACGAGAGACTTGAAGCGTTTAAGATGTGGGTGTGGAGTAGGACGGAGAAGCTGAGCTGGATGGCGAGAAGAACGTACTGCTAGGTGGTGTTGAATGTGGTTGGAGGGTAGAGAAAGCTTGTGGTGGAAGTTCGGAGGAGCCAGAAGAGATGAATGGAGGACGTTTTGAAAAGAGAGGGAATGCTGAAGAGAGTATTAGAGGGGAGAACACTGGGGAAGCGTCAAAGAGGTAAGAAGAGGATAGAAATTCTGGACGAAATTGTAAGAGGGAGAAGATATGAGGGATTTGTCATGAATCCCAAGGTATATTTTCATGGACGGAAAACGTGACGGAAAAGCGGAAAGCCAATCACAACCGGCGGATAGCGAAGGGGCGGCGCTTCTGCCCCGCGCAAAATAATAGCCAGTGTTTGGATTTCCGCTTTTTTCGTCGTCCACTTTTCCGCCTTGTTTTCCGTCCGCGTGAATCCAGCTTAACACTTTGAGACCGAGC
Organism: Ceriagrion tenellum; assembly: GCA_963169105.1. Lineage (NCBI taxonomy): Eukaryota > Metazoa > Arthropoda > Insecta > Odonata > Coenagrionidae > Ceriagrion > Ceriagrion tenellum. Next base: position 89,519,808 of record OY720635.1, on the reverse strand, counting down.
GCCATCAATAGATGGCGCGGCGGACTCCGCCCAGGTCCGAGCGCCATCTATAGAGGACGGGCCGCTGCGCTCAGCAGTCATAAACTCGAGAGCCCCGGTCTTCCGTTTCCCTTCGCTTGGCGGTCTCGGATCTTCACAGGCATCACACTTCAGCCTTAGCCACCACAGGGTACAGTTCGGATTCTGCTGCGACTTCTCGTGTTTTACCAGCTGTTGCGCTAACTACGACAAGGTATTTTTATTTAAATATTCTCATTGTGTTTAAAAATATTTTTTCCCCTGCCTTTTTATATTTCTTTTTATTAACAAAGACTTTTTTCTTGTTCTCATTTCCAATAGGTGGAGATAAAAATTTTTAGGAAACCGTATATTTAAAAAAAAACGTTTTTCAACAGTTTTGAGAAGGAATTGAAAGAGACGGGTAAGTTCGATTATTTGGCTTATTAAATCAATTTTAAAGGTAGTCATATACATTGTATTTACAGAAATGTTATTATGAGATTTTGTTGGTGGCCTAGTGGGTAGAACGCTGGGCTAATGATGGAATGGTCCCGGGTTCGAATTTTTACGCTAAATTTTTTCATTGTAAATAAAAATGTTTCCATTTCTGTGGGATGTGATTTTCAGCTTCCTTTTCATTTTAGAATGAAGCGATCCAACTCCCCTCAACCATCGACCTCGCGGCAGAGGAGTATTTCTCCAGAACATTTGGGTAATTGAATTTTTGGCATAACTATTTAGTATAATACCTTTCTTATTGTATTTATTGCAATAAATATTCATTTATGCTGTATTTGCTTTCATTATTCCAGAGGTGACAGCCAAAAGAAAGAGAGGAGGAGGAGGAGCTCCAGCCGGAATAACGGAGGGAGAAATACAAAAGATTCTGGAAGACGATTCTTTCGGCGAAGACTCGTCTTCAGAGTCGTGGAGTGATTTCGGCAGTGGGGAGGAGTTTGACGACGGGGAGTCGGACGAAGCAATAACTCCAGGTAGAGGCCCAACCCCTACTCCCCACCTCTCAGAGGACATTCCTCCACCCTCATCCCCTATTCCTTCCACTTCCCATGCACCCACCCCACCGCCCTCTCTTCCCACCCTCCCTCCCCAGACACCCCTTGCCTGGTCTAAGGGTGCTTGCCTGCCTGCAGCCCTTCCCTTTCGGGGAAGGGAAGCTCTTCTAACGGCACCCAGTGGAAATAATCCCATTGACTATTTCAGCTTGTTTTTCTCTGATGAATTCTTCCAATTAGTAATCCAGAGGACGAACGCCTACGTGGAAAACATTTTCCTAAATCAGGTGGGTGTTCAACCTCAAAGAGTTACTAATTGGAGCGAATTGACCAGGGAAGAATTCGAAGTGTTTTTGGGATTGATGTTCCATATGGGTACCGTTAGAACGAACAGGATAAGGGACTATTGGAACAGGAATGCTAAATTTGATTTGCATTTTTTTCACCGCAGGATGACGAGAGATAGGTTTCTCGCCATCTTGCAAAGTCTGCATTTTGCAGAAAATGCAAATTTTGGTGACCCTGCTCCAATAGATCCCTTGTACAAAATTAGGCCCCTTCTTGACCTTTTCCATAGTATTTCGGAAAAAACATATACTCCAGACAGGGTATTATGTATTGATGAATCTATGGTATTGTGGAGGGGTCGCTTGGGGTTCAGGACATTCATCAAAGGGAAGAGGCATAAGTTTGGAGTCAAACTTTACATGCTTACCGAACCCAATGGGTATGTCCTGGATTTCATTGTGTATACGGGCAAAAAGGACCTCGAGTTGGCCGGACGAGGGCATGCAAGTAAGGTTGTCCATAAACTTATGAAGGGAAGACTACAAATGGGGTATTCATTGTTTATGGACAACTATTACAATGACGTCAATTTAGCCCGTGAACTACTCAGCAATGAGTGTTATTGCACTGGTACACTGCGTGGAGACCGTAAAGGGAACCCACCGGAAGTAATCCGGGCTAAATTGAAACGAGGTGAGACAATTTGTATGAGTACTGACACAGGGATAAATGTCATGAAATGGAAAGACAAACGGGATGTCCTCTTACTTAGCACTGAATTCGGCAACAACTTGGTCAATATTACCACATCCAGGGGTAATATTGTCCAAAAGCCCAAGGCAGTTGCCGAATACAATAGATGTATGGGGGGCATTGACCGTGTTGACCAACTCATGGCATACTATCCCTGTGATCACAAGACTTTAAAATGGTTCAGGAGATTAGGGATTCATGTGATGCATATAATGCTTCTGAATTCCTATCTCCTGTACCAAAAGTTCAGCTCGCAAAAACTGAGCTTGTACTCATACAGGTTGTCCATCATAGATGCCCTTGCCAAAGGCCAAACGAGAGAGAGTTTGCCCGTTTCACGGGGCCCTTCCATGATATCCATAGATTCTCATTTTCCGAAGTACTGTGAAAAGAGGGATGACAGAAGGGTCCAGAAACGGTGCAGGCAGTGTTCGAAGCAGGGTAAGAAGTCTGCGGTGACTACCTACTGCCCTGATTGCCCTGAAGAACCTGGCCTCTGCTTGGAAAAATGCTTCCAAGACTTCCATCGGTAATCCCCTCTCTACTGCCGAAAATGTAAATATTGTAAATTGTATAAAATTATAAATATTTGAAAATATAACCATTGTAAATATCATAAATATTCAATACAAAGTTGTAAATTACCATTTATGTATGCAATTATTTTCGTGTAAATATATGTGTAAATATTATAAATATTTGAAAATATAAATATTGTAAATATTATAAATATTGCATACGATTGCTGTATATTTACATTTATGCCTGCGATTATGTAAATATTCAATACAAAGTTATAAATTACCATTTATGTATGCAATTATTTTCGTGTAAATAGATGTGTAAATATTATAAATATTTGAAAATATAAATATTGTAAATATTATAAATATTGCATACGACTGTTGTATATTTACATTTATGTCTGCGATTATGTACGTGTCATTAAATATGTGTAAATATATTACTAATAATTTGTAAATTGTTTTCCTAACTTATTTTCTTTTTCTACATTACTGCTGACTTTTAGTTTCAGATATTTTTGATAGCAATGGAATAAACTATGAATGTATTAGGACATAAATATTTCGGAAAATATATTCCTTGAATTTCTGTCATTCGTCCAAGTTGGTTGTTTGGGTATGCTTTGTCGGTCGGTCAAAGAGGAAAGCACCCTCGCCGGAAAGAATGGAGAGGGGAAGGGGGGGAAACTCCTAGCGGCCTCGCCTTGTTCTTCCGCTGCTGGCATAACAATAGGTCCCCTCCTGCACTAAAAGTGCCCCAGCGGCCGTCCTTGAGTTAGGAGCTTATCGTAGGGCGTTCACTTACCCTTTTCAACATGAAAGGATGCCGTTTCCGGCAGCATGGAAGTGTCAACTAAGTGCGTGACGGGAGGCGTGTGGATGCGGTCAAGTTTTTGGGGGTGGGGAGGCACGTTTGGCACGTGCTCATAATGGTACATGTTTTTCGTTCTCGAACGAATTCTCGATCGTCATTTCGTTACTGTTAGAGGCACCATGATTCAGACCACCTGCAGCAACTCACCCGAGACCTTCCTAACCTTCAAGCGCGCACTTGAAGCTCGCTTTTGGGAGGGTGGAACTCAAGCGCTTATCTGTCAACTCGTGTAAACGCAGGTGTTTTATAATCATCGATACAAATTTACATAAAATCTTCAACATTAGCTATCTAGATTAGCAATTAGAACTTGGTAAAATTATTGATAAAGAAGAAAAAACGAGCTTTACAAGAAAAATTTAAAAAATAAAGAATTATTATTTAAATAATTCTATGTTAAATGTATTTAAATTTATCAACATTCAAATAAAAAACTATCTCTAGAATGATTCAATAACGATTTTTTAGTAAAATCTGGTTGAAAAAGTTGCCGTACATGATATTCGTAAAATATTGCACGCGCCAGGACACTTGGACTTCGCCAGGATCCGAGCGCCATCTATAGATGGCGGCAAATAAAAATCACAAAAAAACAATAAAATGTTCGAAGTAAAGACGTATTTTGGTCACCATTGGTATAATATAACACTTTCAAGTTCAGATCACGAAAAAAAAAGTTTCGGATTTCGGGAAATTTAAAATTTTAAACTTCGGGCTGAAAGTGTTAAGGTAGTTTGAGCGAAATATCATTTCGACTAGAAACCGATGAATTTGGTCTCATTTTAAAGAAAAATAACTTAATCTTCCAAAGATACCAAAATATCAGCCCCTTACCGAACTACTTTCCGAATTGGAAAGTAATAGAACACGCTCGCCGGAGAGACCGTATTTGAAAAAAATTAGACACTTCTATATCCTAAATCTCGTCTAAATATTAACAGGGTGTAGTTAATATGTTTTTTCGACTATTTTTGAAAATAAACCACATTGTAACTACAGCAATTTTTCAGAATTGCATAAAAATCTTCCATGGTGAAGGAGTTTTGAACTTACCGTGTGAAAAAAATGAGTCAAATCAAAGACTTATGTGGATATTTTTATTTGATTACTTAGAGAAGAGATGGATGGAGAACGTTTTGAAAAGAGAGGTAATGCTGAAGAGGATATTAGAGGGGAGAACACTGGGGGAGCGTGAAAGAGGAAAGAAGAGGATAGAAATTCTGAACGAAATTGTTAGAGGAAGAAGATATGGGGAATTTGTCATCAATCTCAAGGTATATTTACATGTAAACCGTATATTTCGAATATAGTCTCCATCATGACTAGGGAACTATCTCACTCAAACTACCTTAAGGGTGGATCACCTACATGAGAGAAAACGGAACAATATGCCTGAGTTTCCAAACATTGCATATAAAAAATGATGTGGTACGAAGTCACTCGCACGGGTGCATATACACCAGGGTTGAAACTCGCTATGAAAGAATCATTTGACATCAAAAATCAATCAAAATCATCATCCCGATCAAGTCAAATGATTTTTTCATAGCGAATTTCAACCCTGGTGAATATGCCTGAAATTAGGACGCTAGGATAAGCACTGTCCTAAAACCTACCAATCAGCTGGTAGACTACACGAATGAATTCTCTATCATCCCACACTACACCAAACCAACATTCTTCCCTCCTCAACAGGAGTCCTTACGGTCCACTCTACTCTTGCCCCTTCGTACGAATCTCCGCCACCAATTCACCTCGACCATCTCCAACACTTCCTCGTTTCGCCTTCAATGTTCGAAAACGGCAGTCAATTCAATCAAATCAACCTCTCGGAGCACGTGCATGTGCACAGAAGAGTCGCGGACCCACGACGTAACACGCCTTCGAGCACGGCGGTGGTGGGCAAAGGGTGTGCCGGTCAGTATGTTCGTGCGTGTATGTCCGCGCACGCGTGCTTGCGATTCGGCCTACTGGTCTTCCCGTGTCCTTGGGGGTGGGGAGGGGAAGAGAAAGGAATGGGGTAGGCGAGTGGGTCGGACCACTTTGACTCATTGGACAGTATATTGGATCAGATTGGCGAGGCGAATTTCGGAGCGTTTGGAACGGGGGGGGGGCGGTGGTGAGGGTGGGGGGGAGACAGTGGTTTATTGTCAGCAAGGTCGCCGTGCGCGAACGCTTCCGCGGGCGGAGGAGGCAGGCTGTCGGCGGCAGCTCTTGAGAGCGCCTCATTCGCTCTCGCTGTTTACCTCTCCAGCGAACGGCGGGTGAAAGGGGTGAGGAGACAATTCCCAAAACATCCGCTCTTTCAGATTTCACCCCCCCCCCCTTTTGAACTTGTCCGACTTGATGTGTAACGGCGTGCTCTCGTCGCGTGTAAACTGCGCCGCGAAGGACTTGCCGTGTTTTTTTTTGTAAGCCGACATCTCCCAAGTTCAAGCGCACGTCTATGTGACACTATAGAGCGTTCCTTATTTAGTTGACTACACGGATGGAGAACCCTGTTGTCAAACTTGCGCTCCACGAACTCATCTTCCAGCCACGAGGTGATCATTTCCAACATCGCACGAGATATAATGAAGATTTTTTAAGGAATTATATTATACTCAAAGAATATAGGACTACAAACCAGGAAACAGTATGTAAAAACATTCCTGTGGACCGTAACACTCTACGGATCGGATTCATGGACCTCTGGAAAAGCTGACAGGAAAATAATATAAGCCTTCGAAACCTAGTACTGAAAGAGGATACTGTAGATCAAATGGACGGACAAAATAAGAAATTATAAAGAGTTCAGAAGAGTAAAAGAAGAAAGCACCGTATGGAACACCATACAGAAAAGAAGAACTAGATGGATTGGACACATTGAGACACGATGGATTTGCGTTGAACATAATTGAAGGCAAAATAGAGGAAAAAGCCCATAGACGAAGACCAAGGAATAAGTTCATGGACCAAATTAAGAGGAAAGTATACATACATAGGATGAGAAACAAGGAGGTAAGGGAACTAGCATTAGATCGAGAAGGGTGGAGGGCTGCAGTTAACCAATCCTAGGATCGAACGACCAATGATGAAGAAATAATAATTGCATATTGTCTATCCCAATAATGTTCAGTTTGTTCATGGAACAGGCAATGAAGGAATTTTTAGAAACATATAAGAATAAATTAAAAGTAAATAGTAAAATCTACGTAACCATCCAATTTACACACGATATAGCTTTTTATAATAAGTGACCATAAGTAACAGAGTACATTACGTGTAATGACCAAATTTTCAAAAATAAGTGGGAGAAGAAAGTTAATAGGAACAATACGAAAGTCATGCAATGCACAAGTGGTGGACAACAGGAAGCTGTGGTATATCTGGAAGGAAAAAATCTTATGCGAGTCACTACTTTTAAATATCTTTGCAGCTGTATAACATCTGATGAAAGAAGCACATCATATATGACAATCAGAGCAGCGCAGGGAAAGTAAGCTTTTATCAAGAAGAAAATACTCTTGAGATGAAAAAAATGTCTCACTGCAAACCCTAAAAGAATATGTTCAAAGCTACGTATGGAGTGTGTGCAGCCCAGAAACATGGACTTTAAGAAAAGCAGAAAGGACCTGGTTGGAGTCTTTTGAAACGTGGTGCTGTAGGAAAATGCTAAAGTTTCCAAGGGCAGAGAGAGCTTTCAACCTTGAGGATCTCGACAGAGTTGCGAAGGTGGCACTGATAGGTTCAATATCAATGAGGAGAGACGGATGGATTGGACATCTGTTGCGTCACTCTGGCTGGATTACTGTCTTGATGGTAGGAATGGTGGAGGGAGGTGCGAGAAGAGGAAGACCTAGGTCACAATTCCTGAATTGGATTGGAGAAGGGAAGAGATACGCAGAAATAAAGAGACTTACTGTGGAAAGAAATATTTGAATGCCTACCAACCTTAAGGTAGAGGAGAAGAAGAATATTGCATCTTTAAATACTAAAAGCGTTTCAGTGCGTACAAAGCAATAGTATTAAGTTAAGTTTCCGTCTTCTATTGGCAAATAATATCTACAGGAGTATATTTGATTTATTTTCATACATATACATAGAAAGCATACAAACTACCCTCTGTTTTTTGACGAGATATAGGAGTTAAAAATTCCTCATCTTATTAAATAAGGCCAATGAAGAGCATACACGTACCATTTCCCATGTATAATAATAAATAAACCTGATAATGTTCGTAAAAAATCTCGGAAATAGGTTCGGTAAGGGACTGATAGTTTGGTATTTTAAAGGCTAGATTATTTTCTTCAAATGAGACTAAATTTGTTGATTTCTAGGTGAAGTGATATCGCTCAAACTACCATAATTGTTGGAGGCATTGGACTTAGAATGAGAGGAATATGAAAGAATGCTCTTTGGATGCTACCGTGAAGGGCTTTTATGAAAGGAGGTACACTGTTGGTTTTGCCACATTGAGAGAAAGGATGAGAGTCGAATTAGTAGTATATCTGTTTCTTGATTCGATACAGTGGTGTAAAGGTATGGGTGGATCGAAAACACCGTGGTCATCGATCGATCACCATCGATCAGCCTGGTTTACCTTGCGTATTATTATCAACCTAGGTAAATAAACATAATGGGTTAAGAGAATGCATATTAAAGATGTAAGGTCATTTCCATTAAATTATCAATGGAAAAAATCGTATTGTTGCATGATTAATGCGTAATCCACAAACTAATCTAAAAGCCAGTAACTGCAACATTTTTGGTTCTGAGCTATTGCCCGCTAAAATTTTGACCTTCGAGTCTTCAATTCTTCGTCTAGTCCGTCTTCGAAGACAAAACAAGAATATCCACCAACTGTTCGAAATTTAAGGCAAATGACTCTCGAAACATACATGGCCCTCGCCACCCTCCGCTTTCAAATCCTTCCTTAGAAACCATCACTACATTTACCAATCGAATTCAGATCAATATGAACTCGGACCGATCAGAAAATTCTAAGCCAGCCAACTCGGATCGCCTGGTTTATCAATGCGAAATCGTTTGAAATTCGATTTGAATCGGTTCTTATCGCTTTGAAATCTCAGACTGGCAGAGAAAGTGGGCCGAGTTAGCACGCTTATCATATAGATTCACTAGCCTGCTGCATTTACCATACCGAGCTGAACCGGCCAAATCGATCTGAGTTCGATTGGAAAACGTAGTGTTTGTCATCAAAGTTGCCCCATCTACCCTGTTTACTAATCCCAAAATCCCCGTCCACGTTCTTCTGGTCTTTCGTATGTTTTCCATTTTCTGTATTTATTTTTATATTTGGTTAATGCTCATAATTTATTTGTTTGTTGGTCATCCAATGTAATAAGCCTTTTTGCCGTTTTAGGGAATTTTTCAAATAAATAAATAAAAATAAATTGGCCTACTGGTGCTATAATTCAATTATCTTCACCGGTTATGCGTATTCTTATTAATCTAAGTAATTAAACATTATGGGTAAGGAGAATGCATATTGAAAAAGTAAGTGCATCTCTAGAAGGTTATTGATGGAAACCGTCGCATAAGTGCATGATTAATGTGTAATCCACAAAACGCTTAAGGGAAACAGAGGTTTAAAAAGATGGTGGAGAGGTAACGTCTACGTTACAGTTTCCAGCATTGCCAAAAATAGTAAGTTCCGTATCATTCTACCTCAAGGATTAATAGAGTAATTAAGAATAATTGAGCGCACATGAAGTAATGAACCAATATATTTGACGAAAAAAATAGGTATGCGAGGATAGAATAGAATAAAATAGAATAGAATAGAATTTTGTTGTATGTACATTTGCAGTAGGAATTCAACATTTCCGGTGGCAAAAGGAGTTGATCAAGGTACATATAAATCGTAAACAAACAAAGAAGACAACAGGAAAAATAATTCACGAGATCAGTGATTAAAATAAATTATATTTTTTATATTTTTTTATTATTTTTTTTATTTAAATATAATTACTTTTTATTTATTTTTAAAATTTCTGGATTTAAATATTAATAAATATTTTATCCAACAAAATTAAATGAAGTATGAGGAATGATGAAGCAAATAAATAACCCTTTGAGGGATGATCTATCGGCCTTTGAAACATCTTCGAAAATTGCTGCCGGATAATCCACTGACTGCGTTTTGTATTGATGAATTGTAATAATTATATTATCATCCATAAAAAATCAGTAGGGACAGCATAGTGAATCATATAACACTCAAAATTAGTTTGAGGAGATGACATCGGTAAACAAGGCCTTCAAATATTATTGATAAATTTTCCATGAATTTCAACTTAAAATGGAACATGTTCTTAAAAAAAAGCGTGACTTTTTCTCACGCAGCGGCTCATGTAGGAACTGAAAGGATCAAAAGATTTCTAGGCCTAGCAACAATAACTAAATTATTCGTTTCTGCCTGTATCGAAAGGAAATGGCGTGTGTATGTACTTATGTTTTTCTTCCAGTTCTTATATGCTATCATATTTTGGGCGTGCTGATTCATTTCATATCCTGTTGACAACTGTGGAACGGTGGAGCTTAGACTTTGCTCGTGTTTTTTTATCGCAATCGGATTGATCTGAGAAGCCATAGACTCTACGAGGAATTTTTTCCCCTTTTCCAATCTAACTGAAGTGATTTCATGCATCGCTGAACTCAACTATGAGGCGAATACCATCCTCGAGTACCCATGCCTCCGGTAGATTACGACAATATTTGTGTGGCATCGCATATTTTTTTCGGTCTCAGGTAGTTCAACGACCGCTGTAATGTTTTGTTGTTTGAAGGGCGAAGAAGAAGTCGACATTCCGTTCCCAGCGTTAATTTCATTTCTTCGGCTGTGAGAAACAGCGAATACTTAGGCCAGTGGACAAGCCGGCTTAGCGTAGGTGAACAAGTCGAGACAAAATATTTATTTTCTGATCACACTTTGACCTCATTTTGTTCTTAAAATTCACGCCTTTGCAATAGTAAAAATCTGACACTTTAAAATATGGAAAATTCATCACCTTTTAAAATACAAGGAAAATAGTTTTGACTTTGGTACAGGTTCAGAATGATATGCTGCATATGAAAACTAGCATATCGTTTATATTACGAGCTACCTCATAATCCTTTATGTTGAGATACATTGCAAGGGAACCTAATGCGGCAGATTTGCTCGAGAGGGATGCAAAAATAAATATTCAACCGTTTAATGGCAGCAACAACAAGAAGGCGTGTTGAAATGACCATGAAACGGCGATTGGAAGTCCTGGTGAACCAACTTCTGCCTTAACACTGGTAACACTGGTAAAGGACTCTAGGAAAAAAATGACAAAATGGAATTATAATTATGCTTGGGGAATCGTGAAGATAAGGAGAGTGAAATTATTTGCAGGGGGTTTAGGAAGACTTTGCCGTGTTCCTATCTACCTTGTGGCGTGCACGCCGTACTACATTTGTAAATTTGTAAAGTCGTACTAGTATTTTGAAGTTTCAGAAGATATTGATAATTTCTTTGGAAAAAAATCGATTTTGAATTTACGTACAAGATTGAGTCTAATTTTCGATGGACGGTCTGAAAGCGATATCCATCCAAGTCTTTGCAAGAGGCCCGTAACACTAACGAGACTATCATAATTTTATCACATTAGTTGTAAGGAATTCTTTGTTTTCTAAATTTATTGTTCTGCTTAATCCCATCATATTAATAGCGGTTCGCTCCCAATCATATTTAATTCTCAGAGGTTTTAATTCTTTCTGATGTTATTTATTATTAATTTCAGTTTGTCCATGTACCCTTATCGATAACGCATGTGAACGCTTACCGTTACATTTTTCTTTTTACTTCGGCGGCGGCCACATCCTAAAACGATCGCTAGCTGTCCGTTCCAATTCGCCAGTACACTCCAAACATAACTGGTCCATAGTACATAGTACTTGCCAAGGGCTGTACTTGGAATCCATGTTGAATATGAGTTTTGTCCTTTTCCACAGTCATTTATTGAAATGGTACAACGCGTTCCGTAGCTTGTTTAATAAGTGCGTTCTTATGAATTGTTGGAGAAAGAGTAGCTTAACCAACGAGACGTACTCAGTTAATCGAGCCGAACAAATAAATGTATATTCAGTTAAGTGCTTAGGAGTGACCCTTACTCAGGAGTTGTCGTGGGAAAGGTATATACGAGATAATTGTCGACAGGCAAGTCGTAAATTAGTATTTATTAAAAGAATGCCAGGAAAGTGTGACGAGAAGGTAAAGGAGCGATGTTATTTTTCTCTCGTGAGACCCCACTTGGAGTACGCCGCTAGTATATGGGACCCTTACGAAGCTTGATACATCTTCAGTATTCTTGCAATTGTACCTGCAGCAAGCTGCAAAACGCTTTTTGCTATTACAATAAATAACTGAGGGAAAGTACAAAAATTATTTTCAATGTGTATTCGAATATAAAATACGTCCACGAAGTGACGCCAGAAGGTGTAAATGTTATTTGTTGTACTGGGATTGGAACACTGCCTTGGCTGAGTAGGAGTGAGTGAATAGAGACCGATTCGATTTCTTCTCTCGAAATTTCGAGAAGGCACTATGCAACTTTCTCCCTGAGCCAGGCGTCGCGGATAGCCTAATGCCTATACTCTCAGCTCGGGAAAGAACTGACAGTGAGAATCACGCGGGAAATGTGCTTGATGCAAAGAATGCCGGCTAGCAGAATTGTTTCGCGTACACCTCATCCCACTGAAACTATCCTCTGCCGGCCGAGCAAAACGGCGTGGTGTGACCCTTTCTGTCGCTTTACCAAGGCTTCCGCGCAAAGATGGTTGAAGAATTACTCGCCTGTACCCACTACTTAAAGTTCCACTCATTGCTTGTTATTATGGTAGAAACGATCTCAGGCATAAGATTAAGGAAATGGCCTGCAGAATCGATAGATTTAAAATGTCAATTATTCCACGTGCAACAATGGACCATAATAGTTGCGATGGATCAGTTCTAGGATAGTTTGACCCTGACTAGGTAAAATAGTGTTCTGCACTTGTGCTAAATATCCTAACATCACTATTAGTTATTAACATCGCATGCAATTTCTAGCATGGTATAGCTCCTTGTAGACCTATTTATCTGTCGCAGTAATGACAACCGTTAGTTACCGTACTGAATGGCAACATGTTATTGTATGTTTCCCTCACCTAGTTTCCGGTCTGACTACGCCCTGTTGTCCTTACTGCTTTTGGCCTGCGCCTGGCATCCGGGCGAACGTGCGCGGTTTTTTCTTTGAGCGAGGATGAGTGCTGTATGCCTGTTGTGGAATCACCCAGAGCCACACATCCTAGTGGTGGCTTGCACGGTATTTCGTAAATGTAGATGTACAAGTGATGTGGTACGAAATTACTCGCACAGGTGCATATATACCACATATATACTCTAATACTGTGCAAAATGATGGGAAAGTGAATTAAAATGACATTTTGGCAGAAACTTTTTTGGAAAGAGACGACCACACCTTGTCATTAGAAGTTTACACAACGGTAGGAAAAATAGTGAAGTGAAGCGGGTAAAAACTTCACATAAAATGTACGAGTTACATTCTTGCTGAAGGTGTTCTACGTATTAGGCAAGTTATTGTATCATGGGATAATGGGATAGAGGCGACTACACGGCTCGCTCAGTCATTGATGTGAGGATACATTGCGTTAACAAATTCTGATGTGAGCAACTTCTCGCGGTCCTTCAGGACGAGGAATCTTTTATAAATTCGATGAGTGGAATTTTTTTTAAATTTTATGAATTCTACCGGTAAAGGTAGGTTATGTCGGATGTCAGAGAATCTCCTCTGTTTTCTACATACTCAGGGGCCTATTTCCCTCTATTATATCTTTCTTCGCCTCTGCATACGATCTACCCTTCTTCATTCCGTTCATGAAACATATTCTCTTTCTTCCCCTTCCCCGCTTGCCTTTCCAAGGACTACAACCTTGACGTGGTAGAAGGGCTTGCGCTTTCCAATGATCACTAGAGCTGGGCTGGCGGTAGCAATTGATATTGCTCCCGGTAGGGCCACCCATGCCAGATAGGTCAAAGGGTAGGTGCCAGACGAAAGGTAGTCCCGTGATAGTGTCACGTGAAATACACTTTTGGGAAGCGGGGATGGGAGTTCCCTCTCGACTATTTCACTACCCAGAAATATGAATGTGTGGAATATTTGCGTAAAAATCATTTATTCAAATCAAATCATATAAAAATCATTTGCATAAAATTCGATTTAATGGAATAGGCTGTGTGTGCGTTGCGTCGCTCAACTTGTTGATAAGAAAATTGAATATCGAAGGAAAAATCGGAAGTCTAACCCTAACCCTAGGATAATACGTATATTAGCTGTTACTCTAGCAGCGAAGTAGGCCAAGGGATAAGAGATAAGTATACGGACTCGAAATTACGTATACTAATGCACCTAAATGGAAGATAACTCATTCTCTGTGTGGTTACTAATGCATTAAAAAAGTGATCTTAGTAAGATAACTCAATGTTGTTCGACGTTTCTTGGTGAAACTTATGCATTGTTAAAGAAAAATACGCTGTAGACTTTGTATATTCCACCAAATAAATTATTGAAATACAGTCGGTTTCGTCAAATATGTCATTCTCGGATACAAAATCGTTTCATGTCTATCTGGGGATGATGTTTTTGGTGAGACCAATCATACAGAATTTTAATACATTAGTTTGTGGAACCTACTGACTTTACCGCGTATTTCTCCAGCTAATCTCTGTTTTTCACGACGTGGCTTAGCACATACCAATCCTCCCATTAGACAACCCTAGGAAATGCCTCGTTTAACGGATGTTTATCTTCTACTGAATCCGGACACCCGAGTCCTCTTGCAACCTTCAGGGAATAATCACATTGATCTTACGTCCAAGTATGCTGCTGAGTTTAGAAAGAGAAACCCTTGCAGTACATGGATTGAAATGGCAAACTTATTTCCGTAACAATCACGTTACTGAATTAGCCAAATTTTAGCTCGTGATTAAACTTATGGAAATGTCAACCACAAACGTTACCAACCACGATTCACAGTGAGTGAACTTCAAATAAGCGCGCAGCAAAATAGCCACCTGTCCCCATACACACCCAGCCCTAGTGGTGGCTGTTTTTCAACCTAGTGTAGGTAGAGAGACTGATGAAACATTCAATTATTATTGAATTTATTAACTATATGACTTCCTGCTTCAAGCTTTCTCATGAAACAACAATTTTCGTAAACTATACACGTCATTTGAAAATAATGATTCATTCAGACCCATAGTTTACTTTAGCTAAACGATAACATCCGCGCAATGAGTGTACAATTCGAATTGAGAATAGAATGTGTGCATAACATGAAATGATCTGATGCTTGATTTGGACTTTTAAAAATACTAAGCAAATATAGAGTATATATTTATTTAGCTGCCTGTAAAAGGAGGGAAGCCATTTTTTCACAATTATGTTATTAAGGAGGATTATCTGAAAAAATATTCAAAAGATTGCTAGTAAGTAGTGCTCATTCGCCTACCTTCCTTCTAAAGCAGGAATGGTAAATGAATTATAATACAATTTATATTTCTCTACAGCGGATTATAACAAGAATTTTACTGTTTTTCATTGTTAATTGGAAGACTTAAATACAAGCATCATTTCTGATTTTGCATTATTAATTTTTGCATCATTGTTTTCAATGTATCTTGGGACGCAGAAAGTAATCATTGATAATGAAGCACTAGAAATTTCCGTAAAGTTTCCTCGCATTTCTAGAAGGTTCTATTGTATTTTTATATGTTTTGATGAGGTTATAAGAAGATTGAATGAAGTTATCAGCTATTTTTACGATTTGTTGGAGGCTCCATGAGAATTCCAGACCTTTTGTAGAAACCTTGCTAGAAACTTCACGGAGTTTCTAGAAGTTTCTGAGAAGAGTCTACAATATTCTATGAAGTACCAGATGTTTCTTTGAGGTTCTTTGAAAGTTCTATTTAGGTTTTGGATGTTTCTATGAGGATTTTAGAGGGTTCCACAAAGTTACTAGGCATTTCTTTAAAGTTTCTGGAATGTTCCACGGAGTTTCGTTACATTTCTTTGAGGCTTCAGAAGGTTACAAGTTGATATAAAATGATAAATGACTTGAAAACAACAGTCAAAATGTGGCCATTAAGTATTGCTCATTCGCCTATCACCCTTATACAGCATGAATGATAAATGAATGGTAATACAAGTTGTCTTTCTCTACAACGGATAATAACAAGCGTTTTACTATTTTTCATTATTTATTGGAGAATTTTATAACAAGTATCATTTTCGATTGCCTATTATTAGGTTTTGTATTATAGTTTTTACAATATCTCGGAACGTAGAAAATAATCATTAATACTGAAGTTTCTAGAGTGTTCCATAAGGTTTCCAGACATTTCTAGAAAGTTCCTTTAAGTGTTTACATGTTTCTATGATGTTATTGTGTTACAAGATGTTTTTACGAGATATGATGAAGGTTCCATGAGAATTCCAGGCCTTCCATAGAAACTTCCATAGAAACTTCACGAAGTTTCTAGAATTTTATAAGAAGAGTCTAGGATATTCTACCAAGTTACTATACGTTTCTTGGAGGTTCTTGAAAGTTCCATAAAGTTTTTAGATGTTTCTTCGAGGTTTTTAGAAAGACTTGAAGATATTCATAGTCGTTTCATTGCAGTTTCTAGAAGGTTCCACGGAGCATATTGTTGTTTCGTTAAGGTGCCTAGAAGGTTATATGGAGATAAAAATGATAAATTACTTGAACCTTATGAATTGGCACATGGATAAGTCGTTTAAAAGAAAATGCATTGTAAAAGTGCGCGATAAGGAGCTCTGAAAACGTGGATATAACTCCGTGTTGTCTTGCTCGTACTCTACCGCTACTTATCTCAGTCTTGCAACGTCGAACTGCATTCTTATTAACGCCGTGATCCGGATAAATGTCAAACCTCCTAGCTATTCGTTACCTTCTAATACCCATAGTTTACTTTAGCCAAACAAAAATATCCATGCGTTGCAGAATGTGAAATCATGTGACCCTTGAATCGGACTTTAAAAATATTAAACAATTTTAGAGGATATATTTATTTCCTACAAAGGAGGGAAGACATTTTTCCTAAATCTTCTTATTAAGGAGGATAATCTGAAACAACATTCAAAAGGTTACTAGTAAGTAGTGCTCATTCGCCTATCTCCCTTCTATAGCATGAATGGTAAATGAATTGCAATACAGATTATCTACCCCTACAGCGGATTATCACAAGTTTTACTGCTTTGCCTTGCTTATTGGAAGATTTTATAACAGGTATTATTTTTAAATTTTCACTATAGTTTTTAGTGTATCTCGGTACCCAGAAAGTAATCATTAATAATGAAGTTTCTAGAAGATTCCGTGAAGTTTCCAGAAATTTCTAGAAGTTTCCATTGAGTTTTTACATCTTTTAATGGGGCTAGTAGAAGATTTCATGAAGTCAATAGCTGTATTTACGATTTGTTGAAGGTACCATGGTGACTCCATACCTTCTATAGAAACCGCTGTAGAACCTTCGCGAAGTTTCTAGAAGTTTCCATGAAGAGTCTAGGATATTCTATGAAGTTATAAGACCATTCTTTTGAGGGTCCTTGAAAGTTTCATTTAGGTTTTAAATGCTTCTTGATATTAGATGATAGAGTTTATTGATGTTTTGTTAAGTTGCTTAGAAGTACATGCATACGTTGATATAACTTATAAATGACTTGAACCTGATGAAAGGACATATGGATAGACATACAAATCGCTTAAAATGAAAATAATTGTTAAAGTGCGCGATGAGGAGCTCTGAAAAACGTGGGTACAACTCCGTTTTGTCTTACTTCGTATCCTACCGCTACCTATCCCAGTCTTGCACCGTCGATCTGCCTTCGTATCACCACCGTAATCCGGATATACGTCAAACCTCTTAGCTATTCGTCAAATACGAATGCAATCAATCTTCCTTGAACAATGAGCGCTCAGTCGCGGTGGATGAGAAAGAGAACTACACGTGAATTACTGGGAATCGAACGTGACTACGATAATTGATTACTCATTGTTTTTATTCATGTCACTTCCGAGTGTCTGATTGGTTTGAAGCTCTAGCGAGGAAATTCCATTTCAACTTCGGTATGTTTCCGGAATCCCAGGAAATATTGGACGTTCTCAGAAAACGCATTCGTATGCTTTGTCGTGCGTGGCTTTTGCTGAACATCCGGTGTAGCAATAAAACTCACTCCTCCAAGGCTACTAATTCTTCCTTCCGCATTTTTGTGTTTCCAGAAAATTCGGAAGAGCGTGGTTCTTCTGCGGGTGAGAGTATTCGCGGACTTTTTGGCACCATCTGCATTGATTTTGCTCGTTGAAGTTGGAAATTTCTTGTGAATCGCTGCTAAACAACGCTGTCCATCGAAGAGACGAGGGTGGAGGTATCTACTTAAATGATCAACGAGTCGAAAGCGCGTTTAAAAATACGTTTGCGATAATATCAGGTGGGTCCTGCATCCAATTTAAATCTTATGATTTGGGTGATTTTTGTGTGTTTGTGAAGGAGGTTAAGTACATTTGATGAAAAACGGTTAGTAGAGGACTGCATACAAAAAGATTGCAGTCTGAGCAATTTTTCGGGTGAACGCAATTTTATTTCTTTTAATCTCCTAGTATGTTGGAAGTGTTACAACATACTTCATAAAGTGATGTCCAAGCGTTATAATCGGCTGTAATCAATCAAAGCCTGCTCTGGGATGATTTCATATAGCGCATCCAGTTTTGAAAAATTTCCGCACTTAAGTTTTTACATCAGCGATGAATTTTATTTAACTCATTTTGCGCACATTTCACCGCCTGCTATTTCCACATTAAAATGGCCACTATTCATATTTTTTTCATTGCATTGGAATGACTTCATTTGCCGATGTATATGAAACTACATACAATATCCACCTTTAAATACGAGTACATTTCTGTTGCTATTTCTGGAGAAAATGCTTCCATATGGCCTTGATTCTTGGTTTTTATTTCAATTGACAATTTGACCAATTAGAAATTCTCTTTCTAAATATGTCCACTAGCTTAGTTACGTGGTTTCCATGCTCATGAAAATAGGATTCAATTTGAGTGTATTTCTTATTTATGGCAATTTTAGTCTCGTATTTTGGATTATCTATTTTACCCTGCCTCATTTCCCAGCGGAGTGAGCGTCCGCGACGAACTATAAAATTGTTAATAATGTTTTCCATTACTAAGACTTACTGCAGTCTCTTGTATTTTCTTCTCTGAAGCTGTGATATGGGTGCATATTTAATAGGATTTTTTAACGTTCGAATTGTCAATTACTTTTATCTATAGCTCATATAGCTCATAAACTACAAATACTCTTTATTTCTAAATTTTGGTGACGTACATAGACACTGCCCTTGACACACTTCAGCGTTAAGCGGTTGAGGAAAATTGCTTTAAAATGTGGTTCTCTTGCTCTGTTCGAGGGATAAATTATACTAAATGACCTCGTAATCCGCTGAAAAATTACGTTGCAATGCGTTTTTATGCTATAAAGTCACACAAACGCGTCAATCCCCGTAATGAGAAAAGAATTCATTTGACTGCACGACATTATCTGGGTCATTGTATATCCTCGAATTCCTCGAATCCATCACGACTCACTTTCTTGCATTACCTAAGGGGATTTAAACTTCTTTCATGAAATGCCCTATATTACTCCCTCCAGCTACCTATTCTGCCTATCCCGAATTTCATTCAGAAGTTTCCTTTCCTCGCCCACCATCTCAAGCATTTCCACTTTAGTATTTCTTTCCGTCAAACGCACCCTCTCCATCCATCTCCACACCCAAACCTCAAACGTCTGCTGCCTCTTTTTGTCCTCTTTTCTGAGGATCCAAGTTTTTCCCCATACGCTCTATATCCTCCACAGTTCGAATTCGTATTCGCACTGTATGGATCAGAAACATGGACTATTGGAAAAGCTGACCATAAAAGACTATAAGCCTTCGAAATCTGGTGCTGAAGGATGCTGAAGATAAAATGGATGGACAAAATAAGAGGTGATAAAGGGCATAGAAGGGTAGAAGTGAGAAGAACCATATGGAGCACCATAGAGAAAAGAAGAACAAGATGGGTTGGACAAATCATGAGGCATAATGGGTTGGTCAAGAATATAATTGAAGGTAAAATAGCGGGAAAAGTGCCAAGAAGAACACCCAGGAATAAGTTCATGGACCAAATAAAAATGAAAGTACATAGGAAGAGATACCAGGAGGTAAAGGAACTATCATTAGATATGCAAGGGTGGAGGACTCAGTCAACCAATCTTAGGATTGAACAACCGATAAATAAACGCTCCATTTCAAGCTCTGCCTCTTCTTCATATAGTTACCCAAGGTCCCATACATATTGATATATAATAGTGAAGTGCAAACAGTACAAGCAAAAGAACAAAAGTACAGGTTGGCAAGGGTAGGGTAGTAGAGAGGCAGTTATTAAAATCAAAGCCAGTTTTCTAGTTCTAACTCCGAGAAGTGTGGTCTTTGACCTTGCACAACTCGATAGGAAACGGCTTGAGAGGGAAAGTGTTTACGTTATATTTACCAACTTGGCAGGTTCGACCGACCGATAAGCGTCAATAGGAATGGGTGTTATATAACAAATTTGCTTACTTCATTTGAAAACGCTGTTTGTTCCTGACTCATTTTTATTGCTTGGTTGAAGACTCATGGCCTCTTAATGTACAGGGTGACATTGGGTTGGGTTACGTTGTTGGGAGAGGGAATCGGAAGAATACCACGGTATACCAAAAGTAGTTCGGTGAGGGGCTGATATTTTGTTATCATTGGAAGAGTAAGGTATTTTTCATTAAAATGAGATCAAATTCATTTATTTCTAGGAAAAATGATATTTTGCTCAAACTACCTTAATAGCTGGGTAACTAACCATAACTTTCACTGAACATACCCTCGTTGGTCTTCATTATGTATTCTCATGGGAGAAATCTTTTAACTTCCCTGCGTGGAAACCTTAAATTTTCAGTCGGATATGTCAATGCATCAACCCATTTGTCGTCACATGAAGTGCTCAAAATGAAAACGTCGCGATGTATGAGCACCGGTAAAATTTTGATCGTTGCGGAGTACATTCCAAAAAGAATTTTTATAATGATTCTGTCAATAGCGAGTCCTGCTGGTTTTTTTACATCTGTTAAGGGTTTTTTATTCTGCCTTGAGCAATGAATATTCAGTCAAATTGAGTCGAGATACACCAAGTTAGTGCCTGGTAAAATCCATGGCAAAACTTTCGCGAAAAAGAAGGTCTAGGGATTAGAAGAATCAAATAAATGAAAACAACTTATGCCATTAATGTTTGTTATTCTTGAGAATAACAGAAACTATAGTACTTTTATTAATACTGCAAATAATCACAACAAATAGGTTAAGAAGTACAGGATATTGACGAGTAATAAGCAATGGATAGAAATGAAAACTGCTACGTTAGATAAAACGCTCTCGAACCTGCGACCTTACTACATCTACATATAATACTACAAGGCACCCCAATAGTGTTTGGTCTGGGATGATTTGTGACCAATATCACAGTGTTATTACTCTATGCCGATATGCACTATACTGGTATTGTAACTGTCACCAGTATGCACTAGACTATAGAAATTATGGCTGCTATCCCATAAAAATATTGAATCTTTTTTCTGATTCCTTATGTGAATTAAGTGTTAACGATTATACAAAATTTTACATTTTACAACTTTTTTCTCCAAATATTATTATAAAATTTTAAAATGTTTAAGATAGTTTCTTTTGTTTAATGAAAATGTGGAATGTGTTCAAATATTGTTGCTGTTTTTTTGTTTTTTGTTCTTCACTCTTATAAGTCCGTTATTCATAACCAAACAAAATACAACTTGAAAATTTAAAAATGGTTAAAGGCTGTGTTTTTATATTTATATTTGATGTAATTTTCTGATTTTGTATTACTAATTTGTAATTACATCATATCACTGCAGCTCATATGAAGGGAATATTATACAAATTGCTGGTGGCTCAGTATTATACAAATTGCAGATGGCTCAGGTGGTTGGTCAACAGGTTTCATTTCTATGTTAAATTTTATTATATTTCTTAATTTATTGTAATATAAATGATAGTAAATAAATTCTATTCTATTCTATTCTATTATGTTCTATTAAATTCTATTCTATTCTTAATTACCATTTCTACAGAAATTATTGAATTTATACCTATACTATGCTATTACGAGAACAAGACATAAAAGTCATGCAGATCATGCAAAACATGGTGTTAGCACTATGTGGCAGATAAAAAAACAAGTATTTGGGACCACATCGACTAATCAGCTGTACTACCTGTCGACCAATCTTCTTCAAAGTGTCACTGGCAGCCATTATGGTCTCTTATCGATCGCAGGAAAAACGGCATTTTAAACTTGTCTGTACCGCAGTCTATTACCCGGATTATATTCTCATTATCTGATCTATTATTGTATGTTGGACTTTGTAAGGCATTATCATCTTCGTCTGAAAATGAAATGGCTTTGAATTTACACAAAAATCTGAGTCTAATTTTTACTCAATCATCTGAAAGCGATTTCCATCCCACTCGTACCATGTAGCAAGTAACAATAACGAGACTATCAAAGAGGTCTTTCACGTACCTTGCTGATCTTCTCTATACGCGTTCTGTCGTTTAAAGCCTACCTAATTATGATCCCAAATTCTGGCTCTGTACTCCAAGTGGGTTCTAACAAGGAAGAAGTGTCTTATTTCTCTGACTTGATCGCCGCACTTTCCAAGTACTCTTATAACAAATACTGAGTTACGATTAGCTTGACCAGTTATTTCCCGAATATGTTTGGTCCACGAGAGATCATTAGTTAGTTTCAATATGAGGTATCTAACAGATTCTACAGTCTGTAATTAGTTAAGTGAGCAATAAATTCTTCCACCATCGACATTGCTTCCAGGTTTCATCACAAATGATTAGACGTCGGACGGAATTGCGGCACGCCAAATTCCCTCAGCGGCGTGGCATGCAGCACCGTAGAAAACAAATGCCGGTTGTCGTTTCTATGGATTGCAGTTGAACCCATTAGAGACACATTACCTTAATTGGTGCGCTCGGAAAACTTATGCCACGAGTGTCGAGATAGCGATCAAGATTTATCAAATAAGGAAAGGACACCAAAACAAAACGTTTATCCTATTATGTGACTGAACAAACGTTCCCGGTATCCATGAATAACTACGGCAGAGGAATGTATGTTGCGTGATTTTAACTAGTGACGCAATCGGAAGTCATTCAGCGTAGGTGGCTGACGTTCAAGAGCAACCTATAATTCAGTTGGCTTCCATTTAAATTCTTCCACTGTGGTTTATGCATTACTCATGAAGTATGAGGTATTTTGGAGAAAACACCCACGTCAGTTGGTGCACCTTACGTCATCACCTTTTCCGATGAAATATTTGTCAGTCTTGATTCACAGGCATTCGATGTCATTATCGTGGTCTCTGCTCCAATTTTGGAAGGCACATACGAAATTTGCTGTAGTTCCGGAAAATCATATGTTGGCCGGACAAAGAGGACCATAAGATGCAGGCAAGAGGAACACGAACGGGCTATCCGAAAGAAAGATTGGTGTCACTCTGCCACACATTTAAAAGAAGGTCACAGTATAGACATCAAAAGAGCGAAAGTTTTATGTAAAGAAAGCAGCTACTATCCGCGGGTCATCAGAGAAGCCATTGAAATAGAAAAAAAGACCAAACAACTTAAACAGAGAGGATGGCTACAAACTCCCTTATACGTGGAAAAGGCTATTGCAAAATTCAAGTATAAGAAATTTTGTTACATAATAACCGCTAAAGGTTGTATATTTATTTATTTATGACTAGCAAAGGTACCCGTTGAAATTCAACGGGGGATGAAAGAAAAACTGGGAATATAGGTTTTAGGTTCGAGTCGCTCATGAGGTGTATTTTTTTCCAGGCAAATGAGCTATAATTTTAGTTTTAGTTTTTAATTCAGCAGATGAAAACCGCATTATATTATGCTTACCGAGCTTTGATATTCTTTTGTCGTAACATATAGAAATTAAACTACAGGCCATTTGTATTTCAGAGGCTAGTCGCATTAATATATTACATCGTGGCATTCTCCTGTTTTACTCAGCTATAATTTTAGTTCTATTTTTTAACTCAACAGATGAAAACCGCATCACATTATGTTTACCGAGTTTCACCATTCTTTTGCAGTAGCATATGGAAACTAAACTACAGGCCATTTGCATTCCAGAGGCTTTACGCATTAATATAAAATCGTGGCATTCTCCTGTTTTACATGAGTCCCACTTAAATCAGACCACTTGAAATGATTTGCCAATTTTAGGCAATAATATCTCTGAAAATATCGTAATCAGCAACATTTCAATATACGGCCTAGATTTCCAATGTAATACATATCTCTAGATATAAAACCCAGCCGCCATTGTAAACGTTCCATTTCTCTTCTAGCGCTAATGCTAATTCCACAGTTGCCAAGGAAATATCCTATTGTTGATAGAAGTAAAATTCATAATTTTGACATTAAAAACGCGATTTCTAGGGAAATTTTATTCGTATAAAAAAATTGCATGAAAAAATAAGAAACTGCAATTTTTTTCCATCTAATGGCGAAAATTATAGCCTTTTATCTTTAGTAGAACTAATTAAAATATGCAAAAAGAGAAACCTCTGCACTTGAACCAAAATGTTTAGACTTGAGTTTTTCAAACACATAAGACACCATACTGCCCAATACGCTGCCCTTAGGGCCCAGCGGCCTTCCTTAGAGTCCCAATTTCCTTTAAAAAAAGCATTACTTATCCCATGTGTGAAAATTTCACTAAAATCAGTTCACTCGTTCAATACATTTTGAGGCTTTTAAGAAAGCATTCTTTTGGAACCTTAGACCCTCTGGGGCCCCAGCGTGACTTACGACCCCATGATTAATTTTTAATAATTTGTTGTACATTCAGTATAGGTATATTTTACGTGTTTCTAATACAGGCAAGAACTATCTTCCAGGGCTAATTTTTGGTGATGAAAGGGCCTACTTGAAGGCTTTCTAGAGCCCCAAGGCCCTTTTTATTTATCCTATGTGTGAACCAGAGAAGTATCTTCCTGCCAAATTTTGTTTCAATTGATTCAGTGGTTTGTTTATGAGCGATTGAGTAACAGACAGACCGACAGACAGTCACCACTAGATTTTTATATATTAGTAAGATTGTTGTCTCAGAAATCCTGACGAAGCCGGCTGAATAGCCTGGCGAAACTGTTGCTGAAATAGCAATTATAACGCAGTAAATCCAAAAGACACTTTTATCCAAATATGGAAGATTTTGTTGTGACAGGGTTGTCTTTAGTCAGAGGAATGCGCTAAATTAACAGTTTTGGCGCCTAGGGATTGGCCTGGTTCCTATCGCATAGTTGTGGACAATCATTTCAAATTATTTAAAAGCTAGGATGGAAAAGTATCCTGCAGACCTCCGAACGACTCTTCGTCAATGGCGTTGTCACTATTGTAGGTCACGTTCGAGCCCTTTTCAACCGCACTAAGTACAAACTTAGAGGCGTTTTTTTGGATCTACCCTTCTTTGCAAACAAATCTTCATTCTTTCTGAATGGGCCCTCCTTCTTCCATCCGACCTGGTAGTTCCGGTCTTCTTGCATTTTTCTGGTTCGAGCATTATGCAATCGCTAAATTTTTGCAAAAACTTTTTTCAATCCTGGACTTCCTGTGGTCTTATCCCTCTTTCTTTATCCTAGATCTTCTTTACTTGTTACAATGTATTTCACTGCATCATCTTTTGCCTTGCTTTAGTTTTCAGAAATTAGTACAATTTCTCTTGTTAATCTGGTTAGGTTACATTTTTTTAATATGTCCGTAACATTCCAGAATGCATTTTCCCATGTCGGAATGTATATCTGTGTATTTTCCAAAATATTAATTTCCTCTTAATCTGTACGCTTGCTGGTATGTACGGGCCTAAATTTTTCCCAATTGTTTTTCTTTCCTTGATTGCGTTATATTCTTACTACCACTTTTTACTGAATTCTATCTAGGCCATTGTGCCAAAATTCCACTTTTTGTCAGGTTCAAGATTTTAGTGAGCCAGTAATCGTTCACTATTGTACCAGTACAGGTTAAGGTGCTTGTAGTGGATATCATGAATAAAAGCCGAGTTTCATTAGCAGGAGCCGAACAAAATTTATGCGTTATCCGTCCGTTATAACGAACTCCGTGACCTTAAACTTTCCTCACCACTGAGTCAATATAAAAAATGATGCATCACGTCATCCCCTCTGTGCCATTTTTATCGGAAGAAACCGCTTCCCCTGATGACAAGTTTTAGTGACAACATATTTCAGTGATTATTATTACAAAAAGAAAATAGTGTACCATCTGAAGTCTCAATTGAGAAAAGTAAATAAACATGAAGTACCTAGCAACTACACTTATAAGCGTCGCAGGAAATTGAGTGTTTTTGTCTCGAAATCATTCAAAAATTCGAAAGATGATTTTTAAAATTTTAATGCAATAAGGGAAGTTTAAAGGACCAAATAATGGTTTTCGCATTGCATATTAGTCTGTAAACTCACTCTTGTTAAGTTTAAGCAGACACCTCCTGATAAGCTAGAAATGGGTTAGCATGATCTAAAGTGTTCAAGTATTATACCCAAATGGATACTTTGTTTATATTATTAGACTCTCGAATTATTTCTTCAATAAACATGTGCATTGAAATAGTGAAAAGATAAAAGGTGCATGGAAGAAAAATGTCAAAGCCCATAGAGAGCCAAATTACGATTGCATATTAGTTGACAAATTATTTACTTGTATATTAGTGGACAAATATTTTTGATTGCTACTTTTTCCACATTTAAAGGCTTTTTCCGCCTTCAATGACAATTATGATGTATTTTTCTCTTGAATATTTCAGTAACTTCCCAAGGCTAAAAATTCATAATTTTAGATGGTAAGTGATTTCATTTCAGCATATTTCAAAAACGAGGAAAAAGCTTTTTCTTGCATCAGTTTCGCGCAAAAAATGGTATTCTCATACCACAGAGAAAGAATTAATGAAGTTTAACGTATGACAAAGTGTCAAGGACAAATAAAATTTTAGGATTTGATTGGTGGTTGGAACGCAAATCGTGAGTCATTGAGTGAACATTTGAATAACAATAGAGTTAGTAGAAAAATGGACTTGGACCATACTTCACTTAAGTTCTTTAGTGTTCAACCCTAAGGTTGGTTTGGAGCAGTTCGCCATTTCTCTCTTCTGCCTGCCTTTCTCTTCATTTCTGTGTATGTGGTGCAACCCATATCATTCACAATCTGCTGCATGAATGACATCCTTGGTCGTCCCCGGCGATTCCTTCCCTCTATAGCTCCTTCTGCTATAGTCCTAACGATGTTTTCGTGTCTTAAAATGTGCCCTACGAGTTTGTCTCTTCTCGTTTGGATATGCCAACACAGGGATCTGGTTTCCTGAACTCTTCTCAGTACCTCTTCATTCGTGACTTTATCTTTCCAGCTGAGCTTCAACATCCTTCTGTAGAGCCACATCTCCAGCGCTTCTAGCCGCCTTCTCTCTTGTTTTCTTACTACCCATGTTTCGCTCCCGTATAGGGCCACACTCCAAACAAATGCTTTCATCATCCGTTTCCTTATTTCCAAACTAATGTTCTTGTTGGTGAGTAGGTTCTTTCTAAGATAGAATGCAATTTTGGCCTGATTTATTCTCCTCACACTTTCTTTCTGGCTTCTACCATCTCTTGTTATTCTGCTTCTCAAGTAGGCAAATTCCTCTATTACTTCTAGCTTCTCTCCTCCAATTCTTATTATTGGAGGTTCATATTTTTCTTCATTACTGCAAATTATCACTTTGGTTTTCCGTTTATTTATCCTCATGCCATACTGATTACAGAAAATCCCACCCATTGTGTTGAGCATCCTTTCTAGATCTTCTTTCGTCTCCGTGGTCACAGCAATATCATCTGCGTAACGCAGCATATCTATCTTCTGTTCATCAATTTTAATCCCCACCTCAACAGTTTCGAGAACTTGGTCTTTAGCTTCCTGGATGTAAGCATTGAATATAAGAGGAGAGAGAGCACATCCTTGTCTCACGCCTTTTTTAACTTTTGCTTCTTGCTTTTCATGAAAATTCCTTATCGCAGCCATTTCGTTCTTATATAAGCTGAGTATCACCCGCATTTAAGTATATTCCTCTATTCATAGGCTGGAAATCACCATGCATGTTGTATTCATAAATCACGCAACCGCGCAAGTATTTTAAAATTTTCGTCTCGACTAAAGCTTTGTTATGCCTCGCGCTTACGGCGTGGAATTCGATTTTTAAGTGAAACTCTAATGCTTTAACGGTGTTTTCAACTTGGCATGATACCTTCATATCTGTCGACCACAATTATAATTGTAAGAAATATAGTATTTCGCGTTTTGGATAAAAATGTACATATGTATTCGAATTCCTTCGAAATACATGTCTAGTACGATAAGACTGAGTGTTAAATTAGCATTAAGTTGCCTAGAAACGAATTCGGTGGCACGCAAATGTTTTCGCTTTTATCTAAATACATTACTAAAAATAGACATATACAAGTGTCACGCAAATCCGGGCATAAACGAAAATCGATCCAAATATCTTCAACAAGAGTCTCTCCGCTGTGAAACCTTCTCCTGAGTGAGTTACCATTTAGGTAATACCTAGTAAGCTGCGTACGGCGCACATCCGGGCCACCATGTCTTTATACTCAAGCTTTCACAATACTCATTCTTGAGCATTCTTGTTTCAGTGTTGGCGAGTCACGACGGTGCACACTGGAAAACATTACTTACAATCAGGTGGGAGTGATTGATTGAGAGTGAATACTATAATTTTAAATGTAAGGTGACTGGTAAAATGGACGCATAGAGGTCGTCCACAAGGTCATGTTCTTATGCAGTAAAGCGATTGCATTGTGTCTTAAACAGTGGAAATAATGGTTTTATAGGAACATGAAATCTTCCATATGTGACGGCTTTTGCAGGTCATTGCATTTATGTAACTTTTGCATGCACGTATTTGAATAATTTGATTGGTTTTATATGTTATTGTTTACGAGGAAGAACGATGAAGCATTATTCTCAACCTTTTTGGCGCATTAAGCAAATTATAGATTGTGTTTGCTTATGTTACATTGAACAGTCTTTTGCTTTGGTGGTTTGAATATAGCCATAGGAAGTTAGTTATGCTAAAAACTGAAAATATTTAACATATAAATACGGATAAAATACCAGAAAAACTGAATCTTTACTTCACTGCCCATCATTTTTCATACTACCTTTCTGCAGGCAAAAAGTTCGGATTGGCATCAGTAAAACAACTTCGTGGGCGATGAAGGACGTTTTCAGTCCGTCCTCACAGGCGTACGTGGACAGAAACCCCTTTAATTCTTACGGCAAGCGTGACCACCGGTGGGTCATGTCGCCCAGAGAGCTTGGAAACCCATGACCCGCCGGTGGGTCATGACGCCCAGGGGGATAGGCAAGCCATGACCCACCGGTGGGTCATGCCGCGCTGAACGTGTTAAACAATTTCAGGGCAGTCAATTCTCACAGGGTAAACTTAATGTGGAAAGCTTCCCTCTGGATCCGGATATCCCAAGGAAAATTCAACGCTTTGACCCATGGTTTCACCTAAAAAATGAATGTATAAGGACGTGTTCTTAATTTTTGTTGATATTTTTACTATTTAAAAAATATAGATTTAACTATCCAAATACTTATAGAGATATTTAAAATGTTATTTTACATTGTAAGATTTGTAATAGTGAACATGGTCAGAAATATAAAGACAAGAGCATGAGATTCAAGTCGGAAATTGCACAGAAATGGAAAACTGTGATATGACCGTATTTTTTTTATTTTACATCGTATAGGTAGCGTTTCATGTACAGAAAATTCATCAGATTTCATTGTAGAACCATCATTGGCTACTTGACTAGGGATTGTAACAGACTTATGACAATTCCCTCATTATCATTACATAATTTACCGAGTAAATGTCAGCTTTATGAAATGTCTTATCCTCGTATCATTCTTCCTGCGGGAGATAAACATTAGACAGACACCGTAGAGGGAATACACCTACGTTTTCATCATTCACCCATTGAAACCATGAAAAGAAGAGTAGGATACAAATATGAATTATACGCTACTGGAAAGTGTTATTTACATATTTTTATTCATTTCATAATGTCGCTTTCAGGTGATAATTTAGTGGGTATAACTTCCCACTTTATTTACTTTCTTTATGTTTATCCCTTTCTCATTTAAGACAATCTGCAGTAAATATTGAATTGGCGATCCACTAAGTGAGTTATTTACTGCTATAATCAGCTGGACTACAGTTGACTTAAGTACTTCAAAATCTCATTGGCAGCCATGATGGATCTTATTAATCGCGAGAAAAATGACACTTTAAACCTCTCTGTTCTGCAGTTTATTTCCCTAATTTTATTCTCATGATCTGATTTACCGAAGTAAGTTGGAGTTTGTTAGATACTAATAACTTCGTCAGGAAATTCACTCGGGGAACGAATCTCCATGAGAGCACATTCTGTCGAGTAAATGTGAAACTGATTGATCACTGGTTATCCACCATGAGGACCTGAGCTTAAATCCCTCGCAGTGATTCATCTAATCGAAAAGAATCCCGTGCCATACTTCCCACTCGAACTCTGCGTGGAGAGCTGAATTGAGTCCAACGGACGGGAAGTTAATCCACACACCCATTGGGCAACTTTAGCCAAGAATAAGGCGAATTCCGGCGCAGAGTTCTGCTTCACCCTTCCTCCATTCCCCAAATAAACTTCCATCCACGGATCCTTGACGGCGTAAATGACCACAGTTGACGGTCGCCTCCCCAAATAACCAACCAAGCTGCCTATCCAATTCCCGTACTCAATCCCGACAGTTTGAATATTCGATGATACGCGAGTAAAATTTGTGTAATTTAAAGTTCATATTGAGGAGTTAATGAAATAAACTTTGTATCTTCCACACAAATTTAAAGGTTTCGTAAAAAGGTTTATAGGCAAATGCGATGAGAGAGTACGAGAAAGAAGCTATTTTACACTTGTCAGGCCTCATTTAGAATATTAGAGCGCGAGCAAAGGAGATCTGCTATTTTTATTAAAGGCCGTTATGATAATTCTATAAGTGTTACGAGCTTAATAGAAGAACTAGGATGGGAATTACTATCAGAACGCAGGTTAAAATTTAGGTTAAACCTTTTAAGTAAATTCAAAACAGAGTTGTTCACAGATGACGTTAGATATATATTGAGAACCCCTGCGTATTATGCTAGGTTTGATCATATTAACAAAATTAGAGAGATAGATTGTCGTACCGATAGATTTAAAATGTCATTTTTCCCTCCTATTATAAGAGAGAACAATAGGCAGCGTAGCAAAGGGATAGGTAGGTGAAATATAGTTAGTCTGTAGTGCATGATGCATATATTAACAACCAATAATCCCTTCCTTATTATGTAGATACTAACCATCTAGCTCCATGTGACCCTATTATCTAGCATATCTCCCTTAAATATCCTACTTGCATGTCAATAGTGCATGTTTGATGATCCTCACCCCCTGCCACACACCCTCGTGGTGGCTCGCAGGGTATCACGTAGATGTAGATGTACACCCCTAACCTGTTTCATCACTTGCGTGTCAATTGCATAGGGATTAACCGTGCTCTGGCAACTTCAGTCGTATATCTTTCATGATACGCGAATAACTTTGTAGAATTTAGAGTTCATATTGAAAAGTTGATTGAAATAAACCTTGTTTCTTTCAAATCAATTTATTGATACACCTCTGATCGGCTTCATCACTTGCGTGGCATTTTCATCGAGATAAAATTCCCTTCCCTATAATAAACTACTTCCACACAAATTATTGAACCAATAAATTTGTGTGGAAGATTCAGGTTGATGTGGTGGCTAGAGTACTGGCTAACCATACGGGCGGCCAGGGTTCAAATTCCTGCAGAGGAGGATGTTTTTCAGAGGATACCCGATCCCTACTTGAGTGTCTTGTGGAAGGTACAGTACTCCGTCTGTCGGATAAGACCTTAAACCGTGGTCCCCTTGGCGCCTTTCGTTAACAGCAGGTTAATGCCGACGGCGGGTTTTTATCCACTCTTCCTCTCTTTCCTATCCCTTATGGCGCAAATGACCTTAGCTGTCGGCCGCCTCGCCAAAATCCAACTCAATCGTTGTCGTTTCGGTGGTCAGGCTGCAGTTTTCTGACGTAATGCCGTCTCCATCCACCTCTATGGTCGCAAGCTTTCAAACGCTCCAGCACCTCCTTCCGAGGTATGAAAGCATACACGTGCTCAACGTGCTCGATAAGCGAAATGCGTCCGCTTTCTTTCCGAGGAAAGCAAGTGCTTCGCACACGTCCAAGTCTCGCAACCTCGCAAGTTAACGTCGACAGGCCGTCCGTCGACCTGAAGTCGCGAAGAGAGAGTGAGAGCGAATAACGTGTATACACATTATGGATCCTCTCCCAAGGTTGCGGGCAAAAACCCGGATAACAAGGGGGCTTAACTAATAAGTGACTTAAGGGCTGTTGACTGTTGGGCATCTAGCTTCTACGAGTCGAAGGGGAGGGGCGGAAGGGGAGAGTCGAGAGAAAAGCTTGTTAGCCGAGGGAAGAGACAGGTGAGGAAAGGAAGAGCTTCCGTGGTGGTTTTTGTTGCTGCCTGCCAGAAGGGGGAAGAAAATAAAAGGGAGGGAATGCGGGAGTGTTCCCCAATGAGGTATATGGAGAGGGCTCTTGCTATTGTACGAGGGTCGTTCCATAAGTCCTTAGAAAAAGATAGAAAAATAATTTATTTTGTGTAATTTTTTCTACGTAATCTTCCTTTAGCTCTATATACTTTTCCAACCGTTTCTACAACCTTTTTAAGCCGTCCAAAAAGTAGAATTGTGGACTTGGTCAAAATAGGCATCTGTTTGGGCGATGACCTCCTCTTTCGACGTGAACCGTCTTCCACCGAGCCATTTATTCGAGTCTGCAGATAATATAAAGTCACTGGGGACCAAATTCGGTGAATACGATGGATTTTGTAATAATTCGAACTTTCATTTTACAATTTTTGCCATCGAAACTGCGCAGGTGTGCACTGTCTTGATGAAGGAGGATCTTTTTCTTTTTCAAATGAGGACGGTTTTTCTTGATTTCTTCATTCAGCCGGTGCAATAACGACGCATAATAAATACACTCCAGTTATTATTTTTCCTTTTGCCAAGTAATTGGCGTAACTGATTCCGCGTGCATCCCAAAAAACCATGGCCATCACCTTGCCGGCTAATTAAACCGTTTTTGCCTTCTTCGGACCCCGTTCGCCTACAAAAATTCACTGCTTTGATTATTCCTTTGTCTCTGGAGAGTAGTATTGTATCCATGTTTCATCCACAGCTATGTATCGATGCAGAAACTCGTCAGGGTTGCGACGGAAAAGGGCCTGGGGGATATGGTATATTTTATATCCAACATTTTCCTTTCATACCAGGTATTTAAGGGGGCGGCCGCCCCATCCTGCCCCCCCCCCACTTAATCCGCCACTGCTTAACCGGTAGGTAATTACTCCAGTCAGCATTTTGGAGAAATAACTTCGTCGACACCGAGTCACGTAAATGCCGAGGCCTTTCAGTGGGGATCCAGTTATCGCGAAAAATCGAACAATAGGGCAACAAAGAAACTGAAAATTTCGATTTCGCTATCGGGGATTCAAGCGGACGCCAAAATTCTCTTCAAGATCTCTTCATGAAAGCTTTGAAGAATATCGTGTATGAATAACTCGGTGTATATCGGTGTGTAACTAAACTATTTTCCTGATTTAACTAAAAAAATATGTTAAAAACAGGGTCCGGCATTTTGTTTCATAGGAAATTCAAATGTAATGCAAGTGGCATTCAGTTTACATTTAATTAAAGTCAATGAATTGTTTAATAAAATTATGTGAATTATTTTTCCCTAGTTATGTCATATGTTAATTTTCATTGGTTATGTGTAAGTTGAAATAGGAGGTTTTCAGAGAAATTCAAAGACGGGCGTTTTTCACGAAAACTGTTGAACTTTGAGCGCTGCTTATTGTTACCACTTAAAAATATGGGATACATAAAATATGGAAATGAGATGTGACACCTCGTGTCACTCGTGTCACTCGGAACAATAAAGGGGTAATGGCAGGCAAAATTTCAACTTCCGGACTGGAAAAAAGCATTTGGAATTTTGACCAACTTTTTCCGATTTGAGCCCACTCCGCGTCGGTCGCCTCCCCAAACACTCCCCCATTCCTCCCAGTCTTTATTCCTTCCCTCCGGACCTCTCTTACTGATCAGACTTTGTATCACAACGATGACGACGTATGTGTGCGTTCCTCAGGGTGTTACCGACAGCGAAGCCGAAGTGAGACCGCGACCAAGCGACGGAGCGGCAGTGAGGATCCCGTCCGATAAAAAAAAAAAAGAACCAAGAGAAGTCGAGGGAGGGGAAGTGCCGTTAGACTGCTTTGGATGGTAGGCACTGGGGGGAGAGGTAGGGGAGGTCGTTTGAGGACGGAGGGGTGGAGGAGGACGTCGAGTTTGTGGTTTGATGGTGGGGGAGGGGGAAGGAGGGGTGGGAAGGAAGGAGGGATGGGGAGAAAGACCACTTATACTCCCCCGAGGGAAAGAGGAGTGGGGAAAGTTGAGAGCGGTGTTGGATTGGCGAGTCGAGAGGTAGGGAAGTTGCCGTCGCGGGTGCCGCCGGAGGGGGGGGGGGGAGGAAAACGGAGCATGGGGGGAGGAGGACATGAGGGGAAGGTTGGTAGTGGGACCTCCTCCTCCCCTGGTAGCAGCGGGGAACCCGACCACAATCCTACAGCTGCACCGCGCCGCTATAGACACGAGAGAAGCACACGCTTGCTTGGCCGTCAAGTGGAAAAAGGTCTCACCCCACACGCGGGGAAAATACCACCTGGAAGTGCGTTGTTGTGAGTGTGTTTTCGGGAGAGAGAGACTCCGTCTCTTGGTAGAACCTGGCTCGGCTGACTCGTCGTGCGGTATAACAACTTGTTTTGCGGTCCACATGGAACCCAGATTGGATACCTAAGGATTTTGGTTGCCAAAAGGTAGGGAAGATACCACTGCCATGCCACCGGGGGGGGAGTGTGTGATCATGAAGTTGCCTCCACCGTCACGTGGTTAAACCACGTTGCCCTCCCATGAACACCCCCAAATGGGACGGGAAGAACCAGGATCGTTGTTGTCCCTCGTCGCCAGAGGATACGCGACGACTTTTTGGGGGACGGGAAATGTTAACTGGTCATTCGACGATGATGAAATCCAATGCTCGACCACCTTTTGCCCAATTTCTCTACTGTGTGGCTCCCAAGAGATGCGTCGTTCAAACTCCGGTGCAAGTGGTGTCCGATGGAGCTCTTTGCGAAAGGCGACGAGTTACGTCTTGTGTTGCTGATATCGTGGAATGCTTTTGCGAGCGTATTGCTGTGATAGATCTAGGACGATATTCAGTGCCTTTGTGTTTCGCTTGTCGAGAGGCACGAGTTGAGGAACGTTGCCCCGCGTGTGAGCTCAGAAGTGTGGTTTTGACTCCATTGCGCTAAACGTGTCAATGCTAAATCTTCACGTAATGTCCAAAAGAAGCGCTATATATAAATAAATTTCGCCCCTGTACATGACAACCAGTTTGGTTACTCGCCGACCCGGCGACCGGAAGGTTACGAGTTCAAATCTCAACTGAGGACGGAAGCTGTGTTTTTATTAGGATTTAGTTCTTTGATTACGCAGTCCGGTAAAACATTAGCAATTGCTGCTGCAAAATACAAAAACCTATTCCTCGTCTCTAAATGAACCTGTTTACAACCTCACGGAGAGGATCTGATCTCAACTGAGGATGGATACCGTGTTTGTATTAGGGCTGAGGTTTTTGGTTAGACAGCCTTGTATAGCATTAGCAAATTCAGCTCCAAAATATACAAACCTATTCCTCGTTGCTAAATGTCACCTCAGGACAACCTTACGGAGAGGTCGACAAGCGGACGTCAAACAATGTTATTGTTTCAGAAACGAACTTTCGCCGCTTGCGTGTAGGGAAAAGCCTCTCGACTTTCCTAATCCCATCGTCCGTTTCTTCGTCATATTCCCAGGGGGAAGAAAGAAAAGAAGTGCATTCTCTTGTCTCTGGGAAAAGAGAACGAAAATCAAGGGAAAGCAATGTGTTTTCCTTTTAAAATCCTATGAGAGCCGTGGAAGTCGGTCGAGGCCTTTGCACCAGTCGAAGACGTTGATCCCCATGAGAAATGGAGTCAACTTTCTCCCGTTTCTTCTTATCAAGTGCAAATGACATATTGGCACCCGGAGCATATATCTGCAACAGCCTTCGAAATTTTTAACTTTTTCCGTTCAATAGAGAATGAGTGCGACGTGTAACTAATGCATTACAATACATTCTCTGAAACATTGAACTGACACTTAACATAGCTTTTCTTAACCGCAGAATATTAAATGTCATTCCATTCGAACTGCATCCTGCGTGTATACAACGCAACTTTGTTTCATGTATTTTGTGACCCACAGCATCGAAACCGGGAGACGAACAATCGCAGAGCGAGAGAAGTCTGTATTCCTATGGAAATAGAAATTTAGCATCGCTGTGAAAGTCAGTGAATGAATGTTGGTCATAAGGTCATTCCGGTGTCGTAACGTTGCATTCTGACGCGTGGATAGAGGTGGAAGTTAACGTTTCGTATGCATTGTGCATCGCTGTTAACAGTTTGTCCCGCTGACTAACATACAATAGTGCTTTCCCAAAGGGACCGCTGACGTAAGTGGCAGCCATTATTTCTGAAGGCGCACTTGGAATAAATTAG
Source organism: Ceriagrion tenellum (assembly GCA_963169105.1). Lineage (NCBI taxonomy): Eukaryota > Metazoa > Arthropoda > Insecta > Odonata > Coenagrionidae > Ceriagrion > Ceriagrion tenellum. The sequence continues at coordinate 89,483,273 of OY720635.1, read as the reverse complement.
AGGTCGTCTTATCATTTGAGCTTTCGTAACTGTCCCCATATTCATTCGGTTGGTGTTGTTGGCTTTACATATCAGCCACGCAACCTGTGCGCAGTAGGTGATCTTAGAATGATCGAACAGTTCCTTGCGAGGTCAATTTACCGTAGTAAAACAGTGATGACTTGATGTCCAGGAAGTTGTCGCAACAACAATATCAAGGAGATGATGGAAGTTTGTATTACTGTTCAGTAAGCGGGGTGTGGTATTATTATTCGTTTGTTTCTCGTTTTGCTTACACATTCATGCCTATAACGGCTGACTTCGTCAACATTCGATGAAGAAAAATCGATTGACAAAACTTGAATTGAATAAGTATAAACTAATATACCGAATAAAAATAGCGTCAGGGTAAATGTAAACGAATTACGGCATGGCGTTCCCATATTTCGAAACATTTCGGTTCGAAATGTGGACGGGCGTCATCGGATTAACCAGTCCATCATGCTGGTAACGAGGCAAGTGAGGTGTAATGACCACGCAATTGCACTGTGCCAAATGAGAGCCAAATTTCATTTCGCCACAGGGATCATACTCAACCTCTTTTTTTTGTTTCCCTTGTTTTGGAAAGTTGGGAAGTTTTGCGGAACTTTAATCGCAGGAGAATAACAGTAAATATTTTACTAGGCAGGTTTTTTTCCTTAGAACTTAGTGATGGGGCCTGCTCGGTGACTTCAATAGAGCATAGCTTAACCTTTTGGAAACTCATTGTTTCGCAAAGGTTGAAAACGTCGCAGAATTTCACATCGTGTTTCTTTTGTTTGATCGGCTTCATCCAATGGTGGAAAACATAGTTTTTATCTTTTGTGTGGTGATACTACGTGTTTAATATAGCCCGAAAAATCTTAGTTACTGACAGATTTAAATCGCTGTGAAAGTCCCAAGGTATTCTTAGACTATTCCTTATTAATCCAAGATACTACAGCTATTCCAAGCAGACTCTACACCAAACAATACCCTAAGCAGTATTCGAAGCAGCTCATTTCAGATTACCCGTGCCAATGCAAACCAAAGACATCAACCATCAGTCGCTAGCCATTTATAATTCCAAATATCTAATTAGTGAAATAACGCTTCAGAATTACTGTGTAAGTCTTTTATCTCATTTATAATCCAACAACTTTGACAGTAATTAGATATATGTATATTCATAGGAATAATACTTATGATCGGCTTCACCCAAGAAAGTAAAACAAAGTTTTTTGTAATTATACTCAGTGCTATTATAGTCCAAAAATCTTAGTGACTTAAGGATTGTCTAATTGTCGAGAAAAAATACAATTTATTCATAGGAATGATCATTTTCACCTTTCCTCGACGCTATATCAACTCTTCTTGCGTTAAAAACTTCAAAAATAAGAAATGAAAGTAACATATAATTCTCTCGACTTGACATTCATTTTTATCACTGGTTGTGTAACGAATCACTCATGAGGTTCAAGACGCCCATAGGTATTTGGCGTTCGGGCTGGAATAGTGGCTGGAGTACTGGAGTCTTCCTGAGGGATCAACTTAACTCCCATGTTGATGGTGGAAACTTTTCCGTGGAATCCTGATCCCCTGCTTGGCGTGTCATGTGGAGGGCGCTTCAAGGCGTTCTACTATGTCCATCAGATGGGACGCTAAGCCATGTTAACCTAGGTGCCTTCCAGAGCAAGCTAATATCGCCGCCGGGTTTCTCTTAACCCTTTCTCCATTCCTCGACAACCCTTCCCTACCGTCCTACCCCTCTTAAGCTACTCGCTCAAATGACCTCAGCTGTCGGTCGCCTCTCTAAATAACCAACCTATTAATCCAAGTTACTACAGGTGATTCGGGTCTCCCCGCAAGGTGTAAAAAACCCCCACCAGGTCTGCAAGCCTTCGCTTATACGCTAGTGGGAAGTAGTGGGAAAAGGAAATGGGAAGGGAAGGTTAGCGAACCACAACCCCTGCGAGGCCGACACCATGAGGCGGATTGACGTCAAATGGACGTCAATGGGTCACCGCCTCCCCGCAGTGTTCGTATCTGTTGGGTTCTCCCAACAACGTAAGACGAGTCCCCGTCAGTCTCGATTTTGCGAAAACTTACCGCACATCTAATGAGAACCGGAGGAGGCCGTTGCCCAAAAAATTGGGAATAGGTATCCCCCGACTCCCTTTTACGGGTAGACGCCGTGCGGTCTGCCGGAGTACGTTATCGAATCAGGAACCATGGAGGGTCAATTCGGACCAATTCTTGTCAATGCGTGGGTACATCCGTCATCTCAATACTCCTCGTCTACCCTTTCCAAGATACTACAGCTATTCCAAGCAGACTGCACGCCAAACAATACCCTAAGCAGTATTCGAAGCAGCTCATTTCAGATTTGCATTGCCCGTGCCAATGCAAATCAAAGACAATATTGCAACATTATGACAAAGACAATAATATTACATTATTATCTGCCAACAAAAAAAAACTCCTGAAATCTCTTCATCCTGACGACTCATAAAAAAGTCAACTTGACTACACATGGAATTTTTCTTCCATTTATAATGCTGTGGAATTCAGGAATCTGTTTTTCATTAATATCTTCTTTAAAGTAGAAGTACGACTTACCATTTTGCCCAATCATTTTAATAGTTGAGGAATATGAGTGTATTTAACATTTCTACTCACTTCAATTGAATGATACATAATGTTAACTTATAGCAGGTCATGTACAGCTATCGTGTTATTGGAAGGCCAGAGAGGACGTTAAAAACGCCTTTATTCACTATTTTCAATAGAGTATGCATTATTTTTCGCAGTATACATTACTCTCTAAGAGACCATAATGGCTGCGTTGATACTTAGAAGTAGGTTAGTTGACAGGTAATGTAGCCAATAAATTCGTATACCCCCTAATGCATGTTTCTAAATCTGCCGAGTAGTGCTATCACCATTTTTTGCATGTTCCCTGCATGACTCTTGTTTCACGTTTAGGTAGTCATATTATAGAATAATTTTGTGGTGTGTGTAGCATTTGTAAAATACCTATTATGTGATGCATGTTGGTGAAAGTAAATTTATTTACTGTAGTTCATGTTGGTGATAAGCCACCCCCTGCCAAACACCCCCGTGGTGGTTAGCTGGGTAATAAGTAGATGTAGAAGTACATAAAATACGTACATTATTCACTGTTTCCAACATATTTTATAAATACATTAGTGTAATTACGCTTCATAAATTTTCATATCTTCCGGTTGGAAAACTTGAATTTTAGTCTTGTTTATTTCTCATGTCACACATGTAAATGTGTTTACAGTCGTGGATGCCCACTTACCAAAGCGTACATTCTTGAAGATAGAGCAAATATAAGGGGCTGTCCATATCCCACGTCGACACCAAATAAGGGTTGGGGGATACGAGAGTTGTCAACGAAGGTCCACGTTGGGGGGTGAGGGGGTTGGAGGGATTATTACATAGACAATGATCGTAGTAAATGACAGATTATCATAGCTACAAGAGTAGTTTTACTTACCTTTCCTTAAAATCAGCCTTAAATTACCGACAGTCCATGACAATCAATTAATAACCCGTTTCATAGCTTTTTCCGCAAGAAAAATAAAATAGTAACTTAAATAAAACTTTATATACTCCACTATAGGTTTAATAACACGACCCGGGTTTCGACACTTCGTGTCATCTTCAGGAAGAAGACACCTGAAGATGTCACCTGAAGATGACACGAAGTGTCGAAACCCGGGTCGTGTTATTAAACCTATAGTGGAGTATACAAAGTTTTATTTACTTCCACAAAGTCAAGCCTGGAACCATTTCCTTTGAGAAAAATAAAAGTCTACGTGGACAACAGTGGGGTCTGAGGAGGGGGGGGGGGGGTCCGGATGAAGTCTACGAGTGTCCACGATGGAGAGTAGGGGGGGGGTCAAAAAGTGGCCTATTTTTGTTTACGTGGATTATGGACAGCCCCTAACACGCCTTGTTACGCGCGCAACTTATATCCACTGAACAGTCTAAATCAATGCTTCTGAGTGATTAAGTTGGAGCATATCCCAACTCTAAAAAAATGCAGTCACAGATAAAACATCAAAGCATGTGAAACTTCAAGCAAAGTTTAGAAAACTCCTGTTTTCTCAAAGATAAAAAGATTCGCCACACGTAAAAATGGTCTTGCAAAATCGAATAGCAGTCAGAATTAATGCCTCTGGGGTTTTAGTGTTTGAGTCCAGTGCTAACATTCTTTTATAGGTGCTCTCTCAAATGGAAGATTAATTTCAGTTCCAGTGACGCCGCCGAAAACCGAAGTCATTTTACGTGTTTAACTCTATTCCTGTTGATTCCTTTATACCTTCAGGACTGCAAATGAAATACCCTAAGGAGTATTCGAACCAGCTCTTTTCAAATCAGTGTGTGCATTGCCCGTGCCAATGCAAACCAGCTCGTGCACAATACTCCATGCTCTGTATTCAAAGTAGAATAAATCGATAGTCAAATAACTTCTCGATCGAAAGGGTAAAATGTCTGTCTACCTAACAAAGTTTTATTGCGAGTTTAGATTTTAAAATGCATAAGTCATTTCTCCATTAGGCTGTTTTTTTCAGGTCACTGTGTTTTATCGTGAAATAACTTCCGATAACCGCACAATTGAGACCGCTAGGGACCTTAATGAACGAACCTATAACCAGACGTCAAGTTAAGATTAATAAACAAATGCATCATTTTGATATTTAAATTCATAAATATCTTTTTTTTTGACTGGGACGATCACGAGAAATTGGAAATTCTGCCTTGCGTTTTTGACTTTCTAATTCAAAGTAATTTGGTAATCGATAAATCTCCGTATTTATTCTCATTTTTCCCTGTAGGAAAACTCTAACATTTGTGAATATCCTTTAAAATGTTGAAATCAATAAACTTTATTAATATTATTTCAACAAAAATGATAATTACCTGCTTGTTTACAATAAATGCATTAAACAAAAGTATCGCTCTGGTAAAGTTGCCGCTGTTTGTTGTTTTGCTTCAAGAATATTTGTTAATTAATATTTCCTTAGAAATATGCTCATTATTTGAAAGCTGTTTTTTAGGTAAAATCCATTAATTTCATTAGGCTATCTTTATTGTCTCCACATCTTTTCACTCTTTTACCACTGGATATCTAACACAGTAAAGCTCTCAATTCGTATGTAGTAATTATGTATCGCGTATCATTTTCTTCCAACATCTTTTTGAACCTCCGGTAATCATGGTTGAATATTTCAGTGCATGATGATCATACTTCACTGGGAAGACCTCAATTATTCAATTGTACACGTTTTGTTTTGAAAATTTATGTTTGTCTCCCCCCATTTTCAATCCTTAATTTAGTTTTGCTTGAATGGCTTCATTGTCAATGGCGCACTTTGACCTCTTCTCCTGTTTTCTTATCCGGAACAAGGCTGTACTTGTTGAAACAGTGGTTCATTCATAGTTATTATTTTTAATTTATTTTAGTTTTATTTTGGCTGCATAAGACTAAGGTGGTTGGAGCGGTAATCGTGGGTCATTGAGGGCTCATTATTATAATTTTCCAAGTATTTTGAGAAAAAATGCTTAGACCACGTTCCCATTAAAAAATTGCTCGGATTATTGCATCTGTTTATGCGTTGGAGCTTAGCGTATAGGTTGTAATGGATAAGGTATATGAATAATGTTTTTCTTCAATTAAATTTTTCATAATATGACTGGTGTACTCGGCACGGTATTCAATATTTTGACAAAATCGTGTCGAAAAATGTTTTTTTTTCGATTATTGGACTCGGCGAGACACCTTAAAATTTGTCATGAACACTTATATGATAATTCAACATTAATTTGGCGTTTATATGAAATTTTTACTTATCACTATGGAATAAATGTCATGTGTCCTAAGGCTGCATGTTAAAATTTCATTAAATTGCAAAGACATTTAATATATACGATGCGATGCTTTTTACCTTTATTCCCTATCACTGAATATGGATGTGATCACCTTTCAATCCAATACGTGGAAGAAAAATACAAAGATAAGCCGCAAGCTTCGTTAAAACCTTCCACGGGTGAACAGAGAGTGTAACACAGCTAGTTTAAGGAATAGATTGGGAGATACTAAAGACTCAGGAGACCATACATTAGATAATATTTCATTGTCTCTAGTAAATATGCATTAGAGGCAAAGACATATCTTTATTGTCGTGTAGTTTTAAACGTGTCGTTTTAAACGTGTCGTTTTAAACAGAATACGATTTCTAGGGCGAAACAGAGTAAATCCGCATCGTATCCTAAAGGTAATTTGAGCAATATATCGTTCGATTCAAATGAAATGCTTTGAATTTGACCACATTTTACAGAAAATGATATATTATTCCATATAAAACAGCACATCAGTCGCAACCCGTACTAACTATCAAAATATTTACCACAAAAATTATTTCCCTTTTTCTATGGAAGATGGAACGGTTGGTACTCCATGGGGAATTGATTTAAAAAATTAAGGAATTTATGTTGCATTGACCAAGAAGGAAATTTAAGAGTGTGTACTAGGGAAAGTATAGTTATTATACTTTCTCAGCTGCTTTTACAAATAAATCAAATATTCACTGTAATGACTTATTACAGAATTTTAAAACGATCACCGACTGTGTAGGCACCTTCGACGTACGGCGGGAAAAAATGAGTCAAGTCAAAATCAAATTCATGTGTATTTAGTTGCGAAGGCTTCCGCGGTTTTCTTGTTTGTTGATATTTATCGATATTCTCCCCGCTTTGCACCAATTTTGTGGACGACCGTATTGTCGGCATTCTAGTTGGCTTCACCAGGTCAATTAGCTTCCTCAGACCGACTGGAATGCCGGCAAAACGGTCGTCCACACAAATGGTGCAACGCGAGGAGAACCCGAAAAATACCAATGATTATATATATTTAGTTTAAAATAACTTTTTACCTCATTAATGTGAATCCATTTACTTCATTCCTTACAGATGCTTAAATTTGAAAATATAATTTGAATATGGCCTCTTTTATGACTAGGGCAAAATCTCGATCAAACTATTTTCAGTTGCTCTGCAAGTGTGAATGTCTTTGTGATTTGCCGATAGAAAAATTAAAATCCGATCTAAGATAGGTCTCCAAATATTGAGAGACTATACCTTTCAATTCTTAAGACCTACCCCCGTTCTTTCGTGTGTGTTGTCAAACCTGCTGATTCAATGAGGAAGTCTACTAATCTCGACGGTTTCAGACGTAAACTCAGATCCCAATGACCTATGAGTCATTGAGTGCTCATTTTTTTAAATTTCCTGGTGATTCAAAAAAAATATTGGACCAAATTACCACATTTTAAAAATACTCGGGTCTATACATCAGTTTATGCGTTGGAACTCACCTTAAGGAACCTCTGTTGAGTAATGGACAAAGTTTATGAATCATATTTTTCCTTAATATGATTATTAGAGCATGACATGACTGATTTACTCTGCGCAGTATTCAATAGTTTTTTGAAATCGTGCAGAAATATGTTTTCTTTTTAATATTGGGCTCACCATGATATTTGTTATGAATATTTTTCATAATAAATAATCAATCGTTTCGCGTTTAGAAGGATTTTTTAACGTATCACTACGAAATAAATGTCACGTGTCCTAAGGCTGCATGTTAAAACGTCATTGAATTGTCAAAATATTTAATCAGTACGATCTCACAGATTTCCTTGAGTATAAATTGGCTGCCATGACATCAAGCCTTAGCTGTCCATCCAATAACTGAATGACACCCCTTAATCTCCAGTGGAGTTAGTCTCTCATGTGGTAGATTTTCTTGAAACTTAACTTTTTTCTTAGGTAAGCTCATACTTTGATGAAACCGAAGTTCTCCAAGGTAAATTTTCAGGTTAGGCCTTTTTAGTGTAAAATGGTGCCTTTTTTCTGACATCAAATACACATTTGCCTAAGTATCGATTAAGGTGACTATGGCCTCAGGGTCCCTTATTCCGGATTTTCAGTAAACCTGAATATAGCGTATTTTAAGCGCGTTTAATAAACTTAGATAAAAATAAAATAGGGTTTCCGGGATAGTGTCCAGGATATGAGTAAATTATAAAATACACCCTCAAGGAACTACCACATAGAGATTTGGGGGAGCTTTTCCCCAAGGCATTCATGCGACCAATTTGGATTTTAATTTTTTAATATGAGTAACTGTTGGGAGAAAATTTTGTATGATTAATTTCGCAAGAACACTGTGGTATGTAAGTGAAATTCTTAGTAATTGTTCAGTTCTACTCATTAGAAACGCAATACCAAAGTCTGATTGATTATGGAGCAGTAAGTCACAATTTTATGCTAGAACAAATTACAAAATTCATAAATTTACGATCTAATTAGTCGCAATCTCACTGTTTCAAGTGTGACTCATCATATTTTAAGGTTTTCCTTCATGCTGCCTTTCATTTCCATTTTTTCATCCCGGATTTAACAATCGATTCCCATGCTGTTAGAATGCATTATTTAGCCCGAAAATATTTCTGGGCTTAAAAATCTGTCCCTAAAGGAGGAAATGATATATCATAGCATGATGAATTTCTGGTATCTAAAACTCGCAACATATCAGTCGATATCCCGTCAAAATCGTTGTGGAAATTTTTGAGGTAAAACTTTAAGAACATGCATACAATTATTACAGGCATATGATTGAAGAGTATTAGATCGTTTTCTCTTAAATACGTAACCGCAACAGAAACACAATGAAGCACACAAAAATGTAAATCTTTTCTGCGTATTCGTGAAATTAGCAGCCTATTCAGTCAAAAGATTGGTTTGCTGCAGCTCTCCACTCCGTTTCCTATTAACAAGTCATTTTGTTACTACATAATTATTCCATTTGACCTATTTCAAGATTTTCCTGATACTTTCCTTCCTCGTTCTCCCCTCGGGTAATTCTTCGCAACCATTTATCCTTCCGTTTCTAATTTTAAGAGGCTATTGGGTCACATAATGTGTCCGATAAATGTATGTCTCACTTTTCTCAAGAGTTTTCATGATTCTAATTTTATTTCCATCTCTTCATTGGCGATTCTCTGTATTCATTTAATCCTCCTCTTTCCTATATACCACGACATTTCACTGGCTCCAATCACTTTAGCTTAACAGCTATATTCTCCATTCTTCTCTATCATAAAAGATTATGTTCCAAATATACGTAAGAGTGAATTGTTTCCTTACTTTCAACCATATGTGTGAAGCTTTTCTTTTGCAAAATAACCTCTGGTATCCTAAAAGACGCCTTACATAGTATAGTATTCGGTTTTGAGGTGCATTTTATATGTTGACGAAACGATCTCCGAATATTTTCCATGCACAATGTCCGCAGTCAACCTATTCATAAAGTAAGCTTTGGTATGTCAACGGAATAAGTATGTAACCCGAGAATTTAATGTGTCCCTCTCGTCGTTTCCTTTTTTCAATGAGGTATGTACCGTCAAAAGAGCAAAATTAATGTTATTCACCTGAGGAAATGTCTCTTATTTTGAGTTCTTTTTCGATATAGCCCATTTTTGAGGACTGAACTCATGGTGAATTTGTGAACATCTAAAGATTTTGTGTAAAGTCTCTTCAAATCTAGCAATTCATTAAGAGAGCCTCCTTAAACTTAAACCTGACTTGTGAGTGCCGGAATGATCCTCAACTTCCGAAGCTATTATTGCCTTTATTTCAATTGGATGCCCATAGCCTTTAAGGCAAATAATCTTGGCCTGAATTGACAGCAAAAGAATAATAATCAACAAAAGAAAAGACCTAATAATTGTACGGCACGAAATGAAAATGATTAATTTTGGAAAAATTTGCGAACAAAATACTCGGGAAATTAGAGTATTCCTAAAAAATATCCACATTCTCGGAGAGTAGTCATTCAGTATCACTAGCAGACATAGATGGAAACCTCTTCTTGGATACATATACAGTAGAACCTCGCTTAACCAAAATAAAGATGGTTGAATCGTTTCGTTTCTTACAATCGTAATCCATTTTTTTAATAAACGATTGTTGTAATTAAAAGTTCATTTTGGTGAAATACGTAAAACTGTATTTCTTAACGTTACTTCAATAACACAGTCCAATCTACTTCTTAAAATAGTTCGTTGATCGTTTCGCTCAGCCCGGGTTTACGTTATGTGGGGTTCCGTTTAATGGGGTTCTAGAGTATTGGATAAAGTTTATATGTAAACATGAAGCTGAAGCATTTAGCCAAGGAGTTGAAAGAAACACCTCCGAACAATATACGACACGAGAGATTCGAGAGAATTCAAGAGAATCAAGCTCCCTTGATTACGACTGATCCGTAGAACCATAATTGCTTTTTTGGTTAAACCAAGGATACCGTACGATATCTGGCGAGCGATCGTGGATTGAGATACCGTTCGGTAATTTGATAAAAAAATTATTCCTCAACGCTACCGTTCGTTATAAACTGAAAGTTACCGATCGTACGAGGTCGTATCGTATGTTATCTCCTAACGACGGAGAACCGTAATTGACACCATTATATCCCTGGCGATGGACATGGTAATCGATTTCAAGTCTTATCCTCATTGTATCCAAGTGGTTCTACCAATCACTTCCACCATCGCAGGTAAAAACCTATGCCGTAAACTTCAGACGCCTCCCTCAATCCGTAGCGCTACTAATCCAACCCTTGATTTTTTTTGCTTTAATAATTATGCTTTTTAGTTGTTGGAATATGAATCGTGGGTCATTGATAGCTCATTCTAATGATTCGATAAACAAGTTTTAAAAAATTCTTGTAACAAAATTCATTTTAGTGCCTGTGAAGGCTTTTCGGACTCCCTTCCGCGTTTTACAAACTGTCGTTGATGACAGTTTTGATCGCATTGCAGCTATCTTCTTCAGGTCTGTAGTGGATCTCGCTCCTAATCTAAAGAAGATAGCTGAAATGATATCGAAACTCGTCTACGACAATGAAAATACATGGCAAAAAGTCCGAAAAGCCTTCAATTCCATCTCAGTGATTCCTTTGTAACACTCCTGACCGGTAATTGGGAGATACGGGTTCGAATCTCGGTCAAGTCAAATGATGTTTTAAAGGCTAATTTCAAACCTTGGTGCCTATGTATCCTTGCGAGTGACTTCGCACTGTATCGCTTGTGCATGCATTTATGTGAAGAAACGAGCTTGTCTGGTCAACCCTCGTATGAGAATGAACGTGTAAGCACACGTTCAAACCTTATACATATAAGGGATTTCCACCTTTTCCAGAGAAAAAACTACCAAACGAATGTGTGATTCGTGCGACAATTTTGGAATCAAAAGAAAATAGAGGTAGTTTACGCCGCAGAGGACTAGTGGGTAGCCTGACAAGAGAAACACCGCTTACTAGTAATATATATTATTATAGTAATGAAATTAATTATAATTAGTTTCTTGGCAATCCAATGCTACTTTTACACGTAGCCTTACGGCACTTGACATATTTCAAAACAAATTCGATTACACTAGTACGGATTTCCCTTAAGGTAGTCTGAGCAAACTATCATTTTACCTATAAATCAATGAATTTGGTCTCATTTTAAAGAAAAGATATCACCCTTCCATTGACATCAAAAATTCAGCCCCTCACCACATTACTTTCCGAGATCTTTGCCAAAAAATACCAGCCCTTGTATGTGTGAAATGGTACGTGCATGCACTCCAGAGAGACCTTATGTTAAAAATGAGGCATTTCCTGCACTTAGATCTCATAAAAAAATCAAGTGTGTAGTTTGTGTGTTTTCTCAACTATTTTTGAAAATTAATCATATTGTCACGGCAGTAAATTCTTCGGAATCACAATAAACCTTCCATTTTGATGGAGTTTCAAACGTATTGCGTGAAAAAATGAGTCAAATTAAAGACTTATTTAGGTATTTTCATTTGATTACTTACAATTTCTGTCATGTAAACCTATTTTATCGCACCATCAATAATTTAATATTAAATTCGTGTATCTCACAGTTGGTGAAATTATAAGGTATGATTCGCATATGATTAGGGAACTATCTCGCTCTATTATGATTAGGGAACTATCTCGCTTCTTATCTTAAACGCGAAATAATACGTTTCATAATATTTTAGTGGTGGTTAATAAATATCAAAGGAATCATCCCAAGTTAAAACTCTTTTTAGATATGATTTTCGCTTGAATTTTATATTCCTCGCCGTTAATCCAAACCATAAAAATACTTTCATTAAGTTCTAAGGCTAAATTAAGACATAAATTAATATAAGTAACTCTAGAATGGTTTACCCTGGCAGGTTCATTATGCAAGTTACTTGCTGTGAGCCACTTTTGACGTGAATTGCAGGTGTAAACAGCTAAGTTTTAATAAGTTTTGGTAATCCGCTTGCAGAGGCATATAGCTATGTTGCCAGTGTAAATAGCAGCCAAATTGGCTGAACACGAACTCGAGAGACTTTTTTCTTCAGAATAAAACCCCGCCTAAAAGCCGTAGTGTTCGAATTCCGCGCCCTAAACCAAAACGATAACAATGCTTCAATTAAGTTTTAAGGCAAGATAAAAATTACAGCCCTTGATTCATTTATGTTACTATTTGCATGGAGATTTCCATCGTGTAAACAGATGTTGGCCAAGAAGTTTTTCAACCTACACGTGAAGTTATAAAAATGTGCACTCAAAACTCACGATTACCATTCCAGCCACCTTAAATCCCGTTTTACACGGGAAACAAACTAGCACGACTTTAAACTGCATGTATTCCTCAATCTGGCGAGCGAAAATAACAATGGAATTAGAGCCTTGAATGACAATATTTTTCCTTCTCACGTTCTTGCATTCGCGCATGCATTCTTGCAATTCACCGTTTTACAAGATGAAATTCGAAATACACGTCCGTACATACATCTACTTATTGCCCTCTAAGCCACCACAAGGATGTTTGGCAGGGGTGACTTGTCACCAACATGAACTACAGTGAAGAAGTTTATTTTTATCTACAAGCACTACATTATTGTTGTACTACAGATGCTACAGAACCGACTAAAATAATCCATAGTGTAACAATGAAAACGTGACGCAAGAATCATGCAGGAAACATACAAAATATGGTGTTATCACTACTCAGCAGACTTAGAAAAATGCATTAGGGTGCATATGAATTAATCATCTACCCTGCCTGTCAACAATTATGGCTACATCAGGTTGTGTGCTATTACGTGCCCCGTGTAAAACGGACTTAAAACAGGATAATACCAACGCTCGGTTTCCCTTCAGCATTCCTCATATCCCCAAATACAGATTACCTTACCAGCCTACCAACTTGCCCTCTTCGGCGCAAATGAACTTGATTTTCTATTAATGGCAAAATCGTCACACGAATCACACAGTCGTTTGGTAGCTTTCTCTCTGAAAAAGATGGAAATCCCTTATAGATTACGTTTGGACGAAGCAGCAAGTCATTTTCACACGAGGGTTGGCCAAAAACTAATGTCCCAGATTTTTTCTGGGAAACTATTTCTTCACCAAAAATGAAATTTGCACGTAAGAAAGAATGTTGTTTTATATCATAATTGCCCGTTCAATCCTAAGATTAATTGACTGAAACCCTCCATCCTATCTAATGCTAGTATCCCTTAACTCTTGGAATCTCTGCCTATGTACTTTCCTCTTTATTTGGGCCATTAACTTATTCCTGGGTCTTCCTCTGGGGAATTCTCCCTCTATTTTGCCATCAATCAAGGTCTTCGCAAACCCTTTTCTCTCAGTTTACCCTGGCAACAATATACGTCTGTACAAGCGACTTGCGGAAACTTTTAAATTTTTACCGTTTACACCTGCAATTCACATGGGAAGTCGCTTACGGCGCGGGTATTTGGTTATCACACGTAAAGTAGTTATTAATGTATGACAATTATGAAAAATGTGCACTTTATTGAATAATATTTTTTTATGTAATCAATAAATCAAAAATATACGTGTTAAATGGCATTGACGAATACTGACTTTCATTTTTTTACGTAATATATATGACAACTTTGGTGAAAACCGAGCATAGTTTTTTTTCACTAAATGCACTTGGTCTTACAAGGAATGCCCTAGATCAGTGGTCGGAAACATTCTATTCAAGTGGGTTATTTTTCAATTTTTTCACCAAAATTTTTGCTTGTGGGTCACATCACTTCTATTTTAGAATACGCATTATCTTAGAATACAGAAAGGAAAAACACTATACAGATAGGATAATCCAAAATGGGTCACTAAAATTTTCCCAGTGGGTCACTCGGTGACCCGCGGGTCATAGATTACCGAACAATGCCCTAGATTAATTAACTTGTTTCCATCTATCAATCTACAGCTAGTAACTTCCGTAATAAACTTGCCAGGGTAAACCCACCTCAAGGCTTCTCCAGTTCTTGTAACCAATGGAAATAAAAACCTTAGTACTTATTAGAGCATTAATATTTGTGGATATAAGGAATGGCGGAATTTCGTCTACATATATACCCTTTAATCAATCCATAATTCTCTAACTCCACGTAATATCGCCATAACTTTACTCGATTTATTCTCATTATTTAGGCACCTTCCTCTTCCAACTGCTGACCCGGCCCAGCCGATAAACCCACCGAACCTCCGGAGGGTCCACTACCATCACGCCAATCGACCAGAGCCCACCGCCAAGATGTTCCCGAAAGTGCTCACTCAGCCCAAGGCCATCTTCGGTGCGGCATTACTCCTGCTCATATTCGCCAGCGCCCAAGGGCTGTTCCTCGACAGTCCGGATTCTTCTGTTTTGCGCGTGAGGCGCTCGAGGAGGGAGGAGGAATCGTCCATGCTCCACTCCCAGGAGCAGGCGAACCTGTACGAGGTGCGAAAGATTCCTTGGGACGACACAATGGTGATCAGTGACTCGGGCGGCAAATCTTCGGGACTGAGAAAGAACTTGAGGAAGGAGAGTGAGAACGACAGACAGACGACTCTGCCGGAGCACTGGAGGTCCCGGAAGATTGACGTGAAGTTCTCAAGGGAAGAGCTGGTTGAGTACGTGAAGCCGATGCCGCTGACTTTGCCGGATACCTCGGGGATATCCGGGCATTTGACCGAGGAGCTAGGAGTTGAGAGGTTCTTCTCCATGTGGATGGTATTCAACGATGTAGATGTGAATCCACCTGTCCAAGGTAAGAGGTGAGAACTTAAAATGTGTTTTCTCCTAAGCTTTGCGAATGCCCAAGTGATGTAGAACACAGTCACGCGCACAGGTGCAAAGAATGATAGATACTGTTGCAATATTTTTGCCGCGGGTGTCATTCGACTCGTTATTATCACTACGTTTACCAATCGATCTCAGATCGATCAGAACTCGGACCGATCTGAAAATTTCAATAGAGCCAACTCAAATCGCCTGGTTTATTGGGTTTACCAATACCGACTGAAAATATCGTAGTGAGCAATCGAATCTATTAGTAGAAGCCCAATTTAACTGGTGTTTAAACGAGTGCAGAGTTAGAAATTTTCAGTCGCATTCCGAGTGAACAAAATTGCCCAATTAGAGAAAGAAGGGCGATGTGCTGCGATATTATCAACATCACTTCACTCGCTAAGACTGCTCTCTTGTTACAACTGATCGATCGATCTGAAATCTCAGACTGGCTGAGAAAGTGCACCGAGTCAGCCCGATTCTCAGATCGATCCCATTAGCTCGTTGCGTTTACCATACCGAGTTGATCGGTTGAATTGATCTGGGATCGATTGGTAAACGCTGTGTATAATTCGTTCAGTTTATTTTTGCGGCTATTATCGGGTCGAACGTAAGAGGGCCGTGACGCGTGGAAGGGTAACATCCAATCAGAAGGTAGGATAGAGATCTTCCTTTTGTGAGAGCGTCAAGTAGGTAAGAGATATTCTCCGTCGAGACACCCAGTAGCTCCACCAGGACTGCGTTGCCAAGTTTGTCGGTCGCCAATGCTTCCCAACTGTCATTGTCCTGTCTTTTTTTAATGACTTAACAGCCATCATTCCATCACCCATTGAACTAGCATTGTACCTAAATATGGGGTTACTGAAAGTAGACTGGTAATTACAGTAGCCCCTCAGAAAGATATTTGACCTCATGGTAAAACATACCCTATAAATGCTGTTGCTATAACTGAGAATAAAAAAAATTTTCCTTTAGAAATCGTAACCGTGAGGGATTCAAGTTTCTGCGTGTTTTATTTTAATTCCCGGGCATGCTGACTGAGATGAGCCGTGGATATGTAAACGCTTAAAGCTTTGTTCCGAACTCAATGGGGCAGCTTTTCCAGTTGTATCCTCTGAGAGGTAGGTCAGAGTGGTCATAGTTGCTTCTGAGGGGAAAATCTTTGGATGAAGTATCGGAACCTTTTGACCCTCCCTCAGTCACCAAGATAAATTTAACGCATGTCACATTTTTATTCGTTCCGAAGCAAAATGAATGAATAAATTAATCTGTTGCTTACCCACAGATGAGATCAACCAAGTCGACGAGAAGATCTTCTCGTCCGGAGTCAAAAAGCTGACAAATTGACGCGTGATATACCTAGAAGGACACGATAAAGTCACACTCACAGGAGTTTTGATACATATTAAAAGTTTTTCTGTCGTCTATTATGCATGAGTTTATCGCCTGCCGCAATGAATGGCAGACATTTTGAAGGAAATTGCCATTTTAAAAGGTTTACTGAATTAGGAATTAGACCTTGGACTTTTGGATTTCCAGGGTTTAAGTGATGAGCTCTACACTGACCTGGGATACCGGATTTCCAGGGAAGTATTTGAGGATTTAGTTGTCATACATCTGGATAGTCCATCAAAGTTTACATATGTGAGACAGACCCGAGTAACAGAGATGTTATGGTCCACGAGGATGAATCCTTTTATGTAAGATTTTAGTTTAAGATTAAGTGATATGCAGGCCAATTCTAGAAGTATTTATTTTCACGATGAATGGCCAAGGATGATTTGTAAATTACAGGGGGGAAAAGGTTTAATGGGATTCCGAACGAACATTCGCCTTTCCGGAGTATTTTTTTTACATTTTTTACGTTCTTCACGGAAGATGGATAATACTTAGCCATATATAAACCTATCGGACGTCGTGGTACGCTGTATGATATATCCTCGTGAACTCCTCCGTCCTCGAGACAATGTTTACTCACAGATGACTCCTGATAGATCGTGTAATCCAATCTGATCCACCGTTTAATTTTTCTGATTAGTTTGTCCCAGGAGAGTGTTGGATAAATTAATGTTTCACTCCCTGTAAGGGTAGCTACAAGATCATTTAGTATTCCCTCATTTCGGTTCACTCATTTACTTTATCTAAATCCATTTATTAACCTAGTATGTGCGTCTGAAATCCAAGGAAATTCTGTAAAATTGTTAATATTACTCAAATTACAGCCAAAAATAGTATTCTAAAATCAACTTCCGGTCAATTGATAATCTCACCTAAAGTTAAGTTGGGGATGCATTCATCTCGAACTTGGCTGTGGCTCAACATCCATTTATATTCAATTGCACCAGACAAAGTGCAGCCTATTTCCTAATACGGACTTGCCTCTTCCCTTTTTTTATCCATTGGTTTCTTCAATCGGTCGATCTATAGGCCCATTAGCTCTCAAAATAAAACATATTCCTTCAGTAAATTAGCTATATTTTCCTGTATCACGAAATGGAAAGAACGAACTGCTGTTTAAGATCGCTTACCCGTTGTTCTAATGAATGTAATCTTAGTATCTACATTACCGATATTTTTTAATTTTCCCAAGCCTTTTTAATGACGTTGTGCCACTGAAATCGCTTCTGTACTTTTGTGTCAAAAAAGCCTCGTTTTTTGTTTTGTTATCCTCGTGGATTTACAGCCAATGGAATCGCCCGTTCTATCCGAAGAGGGTGTAATTTGACAGATGTTCGTTGATTGGTTGGTAATGACGTAATGACAGCGTCAACATTAGTTATTCAACGCCACTACCGGTTCCATCTTCACTATCTCTTTCCTGCAAGGTAGAAGGAAGGTTACATCGTTTCAGAAATGTTTTTGCGATTGATATGAAGAATGTGAGATGCTAAATTTCCTGACGTAGGAACCGCATTACAATTATTCGTCATCGAATCCTAAAAGCAAATGAATGATGGAGAGAGCTCGCTTCCATTGGCGCACTCTGCGTTGATAGTGGAGTTATTGGCACAGCCCGTTAACGGGCTCAATTGATCTCCTCCGACAGTGACGTAAAATCGGATGCGTGAAAACGTAACATCACTGAGACGCAAGCCAAAGTCAGAATGTATTTTCGACAAAGGAAAGTTCATCATATTAAGACACGGGAAACTTACACATATGAAAGATAGTCTTATCAGATTTAATTTTTTATAGCCATTTCATTTACATACTACCGGTTCCATCTTTTAATTCGGTTCGTACTTTTTCCGGCCTGAAATTAAAATTTAACACATAATTAGTACCGATATATTATGGTAAACATTTTTGGTAAATTTACGGTAAATATGGTAAATTTTTCCATATTTACCGTAAATATGTTTCTGTTCGTCATTCTGTTCGTCACTATATCCATACATTTACTACCGGTTCCATCTTCACTATCTCTTTCCTGCAAGGTAGAAGGAAGGTTACATCGTTTCAGAAATGTTTTTGCGATTGATATGAAGAATGTGAGACGCTAAATTTCCTGACGTAGGAACCGTATTACATTTATTCGTCATCGAATCCTAAAAGCAAATGAATGATGGAGAGAGCTCGCTTCCATTGGCGCACTCTGCGTTGATAGTGGAGTTATTGGCACAGCCCGTTAACGGGCTCAATTGATCTCCTCCGACAGTGACGTAAAATCGGATGCGTGAAAACGTAACATCACTGAGACGCAAGCCAAAGTCAGAATGTATTTTCGACAAAGGAAAGTTCATCATATTAAGACACGGGAAACTTACACATATGAAAGATAGTCTTATCAGATTGAATTTTTTATAGCCATTTCATTTACAATAATCATCATTTGAATTCTCCTATATTGTTGACGATTCGTCCAGTAGGAGAAAAAATTTCTATTTAATATTTGACAGTTAAATGAATTGCATGGTAATATAAATTCGCAAAGTTAGTACCGTATTTCATCGCATGATCGTCGCCATCGCATAGTCGTCGCATCCTACTTTTTTAGTCTAAAAATTGGTTCACAACTTTTCATCGCATAATCGTCGCATTTTAATTTTGTTCGTCACGACACTTGCTGTGAAAGGAAAAATTTACCATATTTACCGTAAATTTACCAAAAATGTTTACCATAATATATCGGTACTAATTATGTGTTAAATTTTAATTTCAGGCCGGAAAAAGTACGATATATACGCTAAACAGGAAGAAAGTAGTGTCGATTTGTAGTCTTAAATTTTAATGCATTGTATTTAATGTAGGCCTACCAATCTTGAGATCCTAGCTTTGCAATAAAGGCAGTTAAGTACGTAGTTAACGACCAATGTATTACTAATACCGGCGCAATTTTATTTTTTTATTTCCCCTCATAATGGTTGCACCCTATTTTTTAGCGGAAAAAATTGGCATAAAATCTGCGACGATTATGCGGTGAAATACGGTGTTTCGTATTGTTTTCCACCTTATTCATCAAAGCTTCTTGCACAATAACTTGCTACAGCTTTTTCAGTCATAATAAGAAAGTGGTTTATAAACCGGATTTGTCGTAATGCGGGATCGGTAATTTGGATTCCCCGCGTTCTCGATTAGCGAGCTTCTAATAAATATGTACGCCAGGGGTGCCGTTCCCTCTCAAAAGCTATAGCGCGAATCCCCTCCCTACCCCAAATTCCTATTTTCCCCCTAAATTCGGTTATTTCTTCCGGCTTCCTTGTTTTAAATTTAAATAATAAATAAATATACATAATAGTATCATGGAAAGGCAATATTTAAAAAAAAGGAAAGGATTGTTAGAACAATAATCTTTACTTTTGTCCTAAATATCCTACCCCATATCTTTTTATGCATAATATTTTATTCATTTCCTTCTCTCATGAAACTTTTTTTCCAAATCTCACCCCACCCTGCCCCAAAAATAATATATATAGAATGTCTTAGAGTATATATAGAATGTCTTAGTTCTAATATATAGATAGATCACGTTTCATTGTCCAGATTTTTGAATTTTATTTTATTTATTTTCCCACCTTTGTTATTAAAATAATTTTTCAAAATTTTCCTCCACAAAACTTATGGGCTCAACTTGTGCCATGTGATTCCCACGTAGACACCCTTGCACCCAGCTTAAAAAAATTGGGACTCCATTATGTGATTAGTAGTTCTTCTGCTTCTAAATTGATATTCAGGGTTCTCTCTTCCATTTCAGGTATTATAGTGCCTATAATGTAGTCGAAAGCATTTAAAAGTAGAGAACTGAGCTAAAAAGGGCATAACATTATGTCTAGTGATTTCAATTTAAACATTTTTCAATCTCTTTACGGTAGTGAAAAATATAACAATTTTCATGGTGTATTTTTGAATCCACAAATCTCTTCTGTAGGTAATGCTTCATGGGGCTGTAGTGGTTCACTTCTGCTATATTACATGCTTTAGAAATGATCTCCTGGACATGTTGGGGCTTTCCTTGGAAAAATTTCCAGTTTTAAAAGACCCCAAGGCACTTAGCCAAATTTCAATTGACTTTGACGTACAAGTACCGTTTTATAATTTGTGCATTCATGGTTTATCAGAGTCCCTTCACAGGCAACCATAGCAATCTATTGTATTATCTATCTCTTTTAAATACCCAGTGCACTTTACTGCCCCAACATAATCAAGCACCAATTAAAATGATGCTTTTCTGAGGATTATGCACCCCTCACAACTTGGTTTTATGGTGTTCAAATTGTTGAGATGTGAGACACACTTGAATTTAAATTAAAATTAAACATTTCTATTCAACTCATATTCCACTTGAAAATATTTGGATATTGGAAGATTTGGGATCTCAATTAAATTGAAAGTCATGGCAAGCTTTGGGAGCATTGTCATTTGTGACTCAACCCTATGGATTTAATTAAATGCATCAATGCCTTCTTTTGCTCTCATAAAATTTGGCTAAGTGTTTATAATTGCTTCAAAACTGAAGTTCATCATTTTTGCTCTTTCCCATTCTAGCTATCCATAGAAGTCAATATATTTTTTCAGGATACCTTTGCACATCCAAATTTAATATAGTCAAGCTCAGCTTTATAAAATCTCATTGCTTCCTAAAAGATAAACATTTTTTTTTAATTTCACAAACTTTTTTGAATGACCAGTTTTATCCACCTATAGACATCATTAGGTTCTGATTTTTAGGACCTGATGACCAGACTTTTATGACCTGTCCATCGATGGATGAAAGTGGTTGTTTATTAAGGCCTCTATGCATGGTACATTTTATTGTACAAATGAATGTACATATTCCTTCATGAAGAAAGTTATACTGTGCAAAGCGGCAAATTGTATGATTGTCTGAATGACTTGATGGGAAATAGAACCTGCTCTATTTCTATTCAGTTTCTTGTACATTCTATGATACAATTGGCTGTACAATAAAATGTACTGTGTAAAACAGCCTTTAGAAAATCCTGGGAAATTTTTACGATTTTTTTGTATTTTATACTGCTCATATATAACCTTGTGCCAGCTGGTTATTGTTCTAAAAATTAGCTCTTAAACTATACTTCTCTACAGATCCTTAATTTAATTATTAGTGTTATTGTGTTACCAATATCAATTTTTGTGCCAGCTTGTCTGAAATAATCTGTTACCTTCACAATGGCCTCTTTCACCTTCAAATAGATCTTCTACAAATGGGTATATTATGCTTCTTGTTGACCATGTGAATGATTAACCCTGTAATGATTAATGATTAGCCCTGTAAATGGCAATTTATTGAATATTGTGAATTCTTTCATTCACCCCAGGAGAAGCATTTGTCATCCTCGCCCCTGTTGATAAACAAGCCCTTCTAGGACCTGTCGTGCCTCCACTGGAGCAACTTCTCACAAGGCCGCACATTCTTAGGAATCTTCTTCTAAGTCATGTCGTTATGGGGAAGTCAGCACTCACTTTGATCAAACTTGCCACACTGCCTAGTGGAGCCAGGAATGGCAGCCATTCAGGTTCAACGGAGAAGTTTGAGGGGAACATAACAACGTCATCGGGACGAGTTCTTCATGTGCAATGGAACAATGGTAAAACAATTTTTTATGTATAGCTTTTAGACGCATTACCTTAAATTTACTGAATTTTCCTATATCCTTGTGATGTCTGAAAAAATTATGTGTAAATTGCTAAGTTTCAAATCATTTCAGTCGTCCATTCACATGTATAGGGCCCTGAGATGGTGATGAGTATACTGTAAAACTTATCACTTTTGCTTGGTGGAATTGCTTTCCTATTAGGTGAGTTCGATTTTCCTGCAATGAAAACATGAGTCTTTATTAAAAAGACTCTTTCCCAGCCTTGGTGAGAAATAAGCATGCATATGGAAACAAAAATATCAACAATCGACTAAAAATCAAGTGTATTTTATGGCATAATATCAAGTGGAAATCCACAATTAAAAGAGTCATCTTATTTACTGAAAGCTTATCAATTCCCAGGTAAGAGTATTTGGTCAGAAACTGGCCTGTTACTGCTCTGAAAGACTAATATCTGATCTGGAAGTGGTATGTTA
Source organism: Ceriagrion tenellum (assembly GCA_963169105.1). Classification (NCBI taxonomy): domain Eukaryota; kingdom Metazoa; phylum Arthropoda; class Insecta; order Odonata; family Coenagrionidae; genus Ceriagrion; species Ceriagrion tenellum. The sequence goes on along the minus strand of OY720635.1, from coordinate 89,460,515 downwards.
CTGGTCTGAATTTGAAATATCTGTGAATTCAGAACAGTTTACTCAAGTTACAAACCATTTTCAGATCAGATTCAGATTAGGCTTCTGTCAGAGCAGTTACAGGCCCGTTATTATATCCCATAAATTCCCCAGAAAACTAAAATCCTAGTAAGCTGAAGAGAGAAGATGAATTTAGAAGTCACCCTGAGAAGAGAGAAATTAGAGCAAGTGGACTCCTTCACCTATCTTGGAAGTACCATCACATGGGACAGAAGAAGTACAATGGACATCAAGCGGAGAATAGCGCAAGCTAAGAAAGCATTCATGGAGAAAAGACAACTGCTGTGCTCTAAGAACAAAGGACTGCAAACCAGGAAAGAGTATGTGAAAACCTTCGTGTGGAGTGTAGCACTCTATGGATCGGGAGCATGGACCATTGGAAAAGCTAACCAGAATAGACCAGAAGCCTTTGGAACCTGGTGCTGGTGGAGGATGCTGAAGATAAAATGAACGGACAAAATAAGAAATGATGGAGCACACAGAAGAGTAGAAGAAGAGAAAACCATATGGAACACCATACAGAAAAGAAAAACGAGATGGATTGGACACACCTTGAGACACAATGGGTTTGTGAGGAACATAATTGAAGGTAATATAGAAAGAAAAGTCCCCAGAGGAAGACACAGTTCATGGACCAAATAAAGAGGAAAGTACGTAGGATGAGATACCAGGAGGTAATGGAACTACCATTGGATAGGGAAGGGTGGAGGGCTGCAGTCAACCAATCTTAGGATTGAACGTCCAATGAATGACATTACCCAGTGTGAAATTCCATGTTCAAGGACATATTATAACCTGATAGATGGATGAGTAACGATTCTATAATCAATCTTTAATAAATACTTGTGGAAGGTACCCATTGAAATTCAACGGGTGTAAAAAACATCGACCTTTTTTTATAAGAAAACCACAAAGCCTGAAGAATACTGTCAGCATGGTCATTTGAGGAATTCTTAACCTGTCTTGTATGTTGTATTCGTTGCAGTAGTCATGCTGACCGTTGACACTGAAGAGTATACTTGTTGTAAATATGCATTTAATTTATCGATTTCCCTCAAAGCAATTTATCATTGGACCCTTGGGACTCTGGACCCTTCTGATATGGATTTTCTTTTTACATGCTATCATGGGCCTGCAGGAAAATATGATATTTAAATGATAGAGGCGTGAATATCCTTTGCAAATTGAATCTCTGGTTGTCAATGAAGTATGCTATTGTTGATTTAAGAGAACAATGTGAGATTTTTAAGCTAAAAACATGATTTTTAGACAAATGCAAGGAAGAAAAAGAAAACCGATTGAAATAATTAGATACTTCATTTATTCAACTCTCCGATAAAAAAATTCCAGCCCCTTGAGTGAAAGTACTTTTAAAAAGCAATATATGAAACCACAGCACCGAACGCAATGCATGGACCACCAGGAGGGATCTTTGGGGGTTCTGAGGGCTTTTTAATATAGCCTACATTACAACCAGATATGTTTTCTATCTACATGCCACATTTCAGCTCCATTGGTGCATTATTTTGTCCATTTATTTCATCTTCAGCATCCTCCTAGACTAGACTGGCAAATCGAGGGAAAAGTCTTGTGAGGCAAAGTACAGTTGCTTTTTGCAAGATGGAGCAACGGACAGACAGACACCATTAGAATTGTATATAATAGAAAGGATGGCATACACTTAGTCTTATGTGTTCCAAATTATGCATATGCTTTTATGGATGTAGTATGGTAAATGTAACCAATTATGTTATTCTTGGTAAGCGAAGTAATGAAATGAGATTACCTAGCCATATATCCATTTGGAAGAGAGAAGATGAATGTAAATGTAGCCAAAAGTGAGTGAAGTATTAAATTCTCAGCCATAACTAAGAATCAGACCTAAGAACTGGAATTGAAAACAAGAGCTGGAAACCAAACCAGAGTTGAAAAATAGTGGAACATACCTACCACAATTTCTGGCCATTTGGAATACTTTTCCACCAAAATGATAAAACTACATCTAAAAGTTTGAAGAATGTCCACATCCAGATGCTGCCTGGCTGTTTTGATCTATCAGTGTAGTTTTGCAAAGATTCATTTAATTTCTCCTGGGTTTCAGAGTGCCTTATAATGAAACTAGCTGATAGATTTTTGAGGGCTACTACTAATTCTCATACTGTTTCCTGCATCTCCTTATACTGGTAAAGGAAACAAGACCTCCTGGCTACTCCCAGATTCCATGGACCTCATTGTTGTCTTAAAACCTGAAGCAACTCTGCTATAATTATATGCCTTAGAATCTCAGGAGAGAACAGATTCTCCAAGATCCCTTAAACCTTGAGACTAGCCAATACAATTAGGGACCTCTCTTGTCTCCTCCTCCTTGGTTTAATTCATAAGGAAAACACCTCCAGTTGCTCAAAATAATCATGAATGGACCACAGATTGCACTAAAGGGTCATTATTACCAATAGTTGCTCCCTCAGGCTCCATAATGAATAATTAAGCTGCATCATTTTGTCTAACCTCATAAGTGCCAATGTTGAATTGATTTAAGCCATGCATGTGTCAATATAATAGGTCATAAATGCTCCCTGGGCCAACTTAGTGGTCAAAAGCAACAACATCTCAGCGGTAATAAGTTTTTTCTGATGGTGAAATGGTTGGGAACCATGGCCATAGGCAATTTCTCATATCATTGAACCAATTGAATCTCCTGCTCTGCATAACTTCGAGTAAGTTGATTTATGACAATATTTGCCTTCTGCCTGCCTCACCATGAGCTCATTCATAATCTTAATAACCTTCCTACTTAGACTAATCTAAACAATTGTGTGAAATTCCTCAGAGAAAACATCATCCGCCTTGACTGGGATTCGAACCCAGATCCCTCGATTTCTGGCATGTGTGCTAATCTAAACAATTAGGACTGTCAGGAAAAATCTGTCATCATATTTGTCTGTTCTACTCCATATCGGTATCATCACTAAAAATACTTGTTTTTGTCAAATGGAATATATGATGATAATATTCAGGACGTGAGAAATTCATAACATTTAATTTAATCTTTAAAATAGCATTTTATTGCTCGGCAGTCAAAGCTCATTTTAAATGTAACTTATCTCAAGAAGTAACATTTTATATAGAAAATGAAATTCATTCATAATAGTTCTAGCCCTATTTTACAATTTTTAAATCTACTGAGATATTTATGGTAATTTACTGCATAAGTACGGCATTAAAATTAAAACAATGTGAATATTCTGTCTCTTTTGGAATGCTAGTATTTCCCTACCATGTCTAGAGATGGGTAAATAGCCGTAATTTTCATTTGAGGTAAAGTACGGTTTTAAATTTTGAAAATTACCCTAATTTTCCTGTAATTTTTAATTTTCTGTAATAAATAGCAAATGGAGGATTTAACAGGAATGCTAATAGCAATTGCAAGGGTTTAATGGTATTTAAATCATTTCAATTGCTACATTAATGTGTGAGAAATAAAGAAAATTTAAAAATAAAACAGCAGCCCACGAACAATTTGGTGTTCTATTGTTTGGGGTAAGAAATTTTTGTTCTAAGCATTAATAATGATCAACCCACAAATATTCCACAGTTTAAAAGATTCCACAAATGAGTTGTATGAGCCTTTATTAATGATGAAGATTGTGTAAAATATTTAAAGACCTGACTTCAAATTATGTTTGAAACATGTCGGAATGAAAAATATCTGAGACCTGGGTCAGATCAGTAAATATTAGCGATAATTACTGGTAATTTTCAGAGGTTATGGTAAATTACGAATAAAACCATGGTATTATATAACTGATTACCATGATAAATCTCAGAATGGCCCATCTCTAAACATGTTGAGGGAATCAAAAGGCAAATGCCTCGTTGCAACATGGAATCTACCTTTTTAATGGCTTGAGTGACTTGACCAACTTCATTTCTCCAATAACAAACTGATCTTCAGTACAAATCATTCTCATTTGAAGTACCTTTCTAGGATTGAAGAGTATTGGATGAACAGAAATAATTTTTTAGTTAGGTACCTATCAAGTGATAGTGAAGTTTTTTGAGTTTTGCCATCCAGAAAAATCCAGAAAAAATGTTTTATTTTTTTATATTTATGTATTTGCTCTGAAATAATTATGAATGACTTCCATTAAGTACATTATTTTTGTTTTCAGGAAATCTCCTAGCAAATGGACATATAAAGATACAATTCCCTGGCATTGCACTACAAAAGGGTGGATTTATTCTACTCTTGGACAAATACTTATTTTTAGATGAAGTGAATTCTCAATTGAAAGCACTTTCATCTAAGTCAGCCCAATTAATCAGCCTGCCAGAGGGCAGGAGAGAAGAAGAGGCACTGGAAAAGTATGGGGTTGCAGATGAACTGGTTGACGACAGAAAACCATATATTAGTCCTGAGGCATTTTTATTTTTCTTGAATAATTCTCTATCAAAAATACCATTTGCTGAAACTTTTCGCCACCTGTTGGCCAAGACTAACATCACAAGATACCTCTGCCCAGGTGAGTGTTCTTAATTTTTTAAATCCAGATAATCAATTGACAGTTATTGCAGTATGATTGAATGATTGAAACCCTTTTAATGATTGTCCTGTTAAACCATGGTCATCATGAAACCAAACTGACTATCGCAACCGTCCTTTTTTTCAACTCAACTTTTTTTATTACATGTTGCTCTTTCCATGTCACCCTTAATATAACTCAAAAGCAAAAACTCAATCGATGTAGCTTAAAAAACTTAAAATTAATAGCAGAAGTAAACTACCTCGTACCACCCCCAAATTTTAACTGTTCATTTGTCTTCCTCACCTGCACTACCGATCTGAATTATGAATTATCAAATTTTTAACTACTTACATATTTGATCTCATATCTCATTATGCCTTTCACTGTTTTGATTTTTTATTACTGTGCAAGAAGATATGAAGAACATGAATAAAAATAATGATCGGACATACTCGTCATACACTTTAAAAGGGTACCGCATTCCTATTTTCATTTTATATATTTTTCAATATTTTCTCACAATTAACCATTTCAAACTCCTTTTTGAAGTTAATGAAGCGGGCAAAATCATCTTTTTACTGTATTGGTACATGTTCATAAATTTTCCATTAACCTTAATAACTGCTCTTGGTTGTAACAAGTAAACTAGTTTTGTCTTGTTATACAAACTACTTTCAACTTGGATATGACCATTTCAATCAGGTTGTAACTCATGAAATGAACGGCTCATTACTTGAACAACATTGTTTTAACTTGGAGCTTGTTGGTCTTTCCTTGGCATTTCAACCTTGCTCATTGATAACTTGTCTCTTCTTGCATTTGATACACCTTGACAAAGGACCACTTGTTTCATTTAGTATCAACTCATTTGAGCTGTGCTGCAGGATACTCTTTTCAACTTGCATCCAATCATTTTACCTTGCATTCAAGTAAATAGTTTTATCATTTTTTGGCAATACTCACATAGATGGGAAATAATGCTGAATAAGCTTTCATAAGGGAATTTTACAAAATAAAACCACTAAAAGGAAATAGAGATTTCTTCATGCCACAAACAATGGCAAGGCCATATTAAAAGTTAGCATGAGAGTAAAGTAAAATCACTCTTGTTCTTGTCCACATTAAATTCCATAATATATTCTATTTTTGAGGATCTTAGTCAAATTGTAATGTCAGTTTGAGCAAAATTAAGGCTTTAAACTATGTTTCAATTACCTAATTTGTAAATCTTCTTTGGAGCTTGGAAAGTGAGTTTTTAAATTATATTTGGAAAAGGTCTAATTAAATTTATGCTGTTCTGAAATGTAGTAATTACTACATTTCAGAACAGCAAAGAAGAGTTTTTTGAAGAAAAAAACAGAAGTTTGCAACTTAAGTTGCAAACTTCAGTTTTTTTCTTCAATTTTAATGAACTTAGAAAAGAATGTACATAACCCAATCTAGAAGTGATACAATAACCAATTTATTTTTACCAATGACAGCCAAAATGTGAATGTCACCATCACATGGCAGAAAAAAACATATGGGATGCATTATAATATCCATGTATACTATTTATAGAATGGGTCATTCCTTGTAAAGTGGTCTAGGCATCACCGTTTGACCATTTTGGTTTATATATATACCATTTTACCACTTTTTTAATAACTTGTGAAAGTTATTCAGAAAAGTGGTAACTGTCAGTCACTTCTTGTTTCTTGGAATATGGACCTGCTAAAGCACTTCAAATACCTATGTTCGTCATAGAAAAATAAATTTTATTCTCATTTTTTTCTATTTTACAATTTTAGGTGAAGCTTATACAGTTGTAGTCCCTCCTAATGAAGCATTTCGAAGCTGGGACCCAATAGATTATGGCTTCAGACCCTTTGCTGTGGAGGAGTTTATATCTGTGGTGCTTCGAAATCATTTTGTTCGTGGTGCAATCAATGTTTCTTCTCTCAGAGATGGTGATCGGCTTGAGACATTGGATGGAGGCCACCTTGTCTTCAGGCATCCATGTAAGTGATCAATGATTAGATGGTTTGCTATGCAGCACTAATCAGCACCTGAAGCTAATACAGTCGGATTTGCAATTGAAGTCTTTGTATTTATCGTTGATTCACATTTAACGTTTATTTTTTGAAGTTCCGATTCATTCCATATCAAAACAATGTAAAAATTATCCTTATTTAACGATTCTGCATTCTGTGTCTTTCCGCATTGTACATCGTTAATTTTTTGCCCACACAAGATTATACACCCGCTTTTTCCCCGTCAGCAGAAAATTTCCATGATAGCTCAAGAGATCACCAAATCAATCATACCATAGTCAATGTTTCACAGTTACTCTGTGTCAGCTCCTAATTGGGTAAGGTTTATAAGCTACTTATTAATAATATACTTTTCTTAAAATATCATCTTAAATTGTGTATCATATTTGATTTTAACTTCATTTTTATAGTTTTTTTCAAGAGAGTGTTTCCCAACCTATTTTAGGAAGAGCATATTAAATTGATGATAATTTTTATTATTGTTTGTTACACCTTTTAGTGATTTTAACTATCGTTTTCATTCATGAACAACTGAACTAGCTCATTACAGACTCTAAAACCTCAAAAAAATGGTAGGCCCTCATTTAGTGTTTTGTCCGCATTTAGTGCTTAAAATTTTGTCCCCCCTGTAAAACCCTGAAAAAAATCAGAATTCTACTGTATTTCAAGCAAGACTAATTTTTTATGAACATATTGAGAACATTTACATTCCAAAAATCCTCAGTACAGTTCATACTATGCGAATAACATATTCCTATCACTCATGTGAGACACCTGCCAGCCACTTATGCTGTGGTTTGGTACAGACGCAAGTGGGAGTGGGGGGGAAGTACCCAATTCTCAATTTCCCGGTAGGGTATGCTAATTTTTATATTATAATACACCTCATCTGATCCATTCTTTAGAATTTTTTTATTTGGACTTACGTAATTATCTGATTTTTACTACATCAAATCCCATTATCAGTACATAGTATTTATTGAGATTTATTAAGGGATGGTGACTTCAGAATGGAACTCAAGATTATGAAACCCATTGCCTCACATGATCGCTATGAGGAGGAGCTAATAGATAAGATGCTGTTTTGAAATTACCTAAAAAAAAGCCTGTATGCAGCAAGCATACAGAGGCATGGTCATTTAAGGCTGTAGAAGGTGGTTTGAATGAACATTACCAGAAAAGTCTATTTTTTCTTGAAAAAAGGCACTGTTTGTCAAGCTCATCCGATAAAGCCTCCAAAAAAGTAATTACAAATGTTCTATTTTTCAATACTGGTACTGATATTTTTTTAATTACAACAGTTCCATTTCAAAAATAATTTCAAAAGATTATTTTTCAGGTCTCTTGTTATAACCTTCCCCCAAAAGGTTGGTCTGTATCTCACTTATGACAAGTGCAAACAGTGCAATAAAGATATTTAATAGTTACATATTTCATATTTCTGTTACATTACCAGTTGATGTTGCATTTTTCCCTTATTTAAATTGACGTGTCCTGCATATAAATGGATACTCCAAGAAAAATGATTGCTTTCAAAGCACAATGCTTAGCATGTGCAGTATAAAAATCGACATATCAGCTCCTGGTGCTCTTAGCTGAGTCAAACCTCACTCACAACTCATGTGGAGAAGGTTAATTCATTCAAACCAACTTGAAACTTAATGTAATAATAAAAATATATTCATTGATGAAAAACCAACAGTACCTACCACATGGAATAGATCTTGTCAGGCATAGTTTTCTAATCATACAAAACAGAATAATTTAACATTGAAAAAAATATTACAAATACCTCATTGTACAAGTGTTTAGTAAAATATTACACATTTTTATGCTAAAGATATTCAGGTAGAGGTTAAGCCTCATTGGTTGTGCATGAAATATTTGTCTATGTTACATAACGGATTAACTCTCAACCATCTTTCTTTCATACAAGTTTTTAAGTTTGAAATAGATTTGGTTTATTGTTTTGGCATCAATGAATATTTCGGTATTGAAGGTTTCCTATGACCAGCATTTTGAAGTCTTGTTTACTTTTCAGTATTCTGTAAAATAGTCATCAAGTCGTTCTTAATGCCATCTATCATATCATGGTAGTGATTGTCATCCATTAAAGGTATGAGTTTCCTCCTATGAATAATAAAGTTTTCCTTAACATGTACAAGTAATTCCAAAATAAATATAGTATATAAATACCCATTGTCATGGTTCCACCATGTACAAAATATGTATATTTTACAATATCCATCAATTTTTTACCCATAAAGAGGCCCAATTGCTTTATTCTGTAAGATTCATAAACTTTTTGTACAGTCATGTGTCCGCAAAGAATTATTCAGAATAAAACTGGCCTTTGGAAATGTATGTAAGTAATAATAAATACTCTTATTGCCAGGACAACTACCTAATTATGAACTGCAAAATCTGTCCTAATAATCTATCTTAATTCTTTCATAGCTGGAAAATCACCATCACTGAATGGAGTTGATATGTTTACCACTTCAAATGCTGACATCACCATACCAGGGGGGAAAATTCTCCTTCTGAGGGGAAGTAAAGTACTCTTCGTTGATGAAGACGTTGTTCGTCAGCTAAGGAGATTGTACCCAGAGGCTGAAAGTGGACCACCCATTTTGGTGGATTGGACAGGCTCTTCTTTCCTTGCCTATGTCTCCATTCGCCTTAATGACTATGCTCAGTCTGTGGAAGAAAAGACTTTGGATGAAGCATTGGCAGAATTGGGTGAAAGTCATAGTGGATTAGATGCACCATCCACAAATATCAACCCATCAGATGAGAAAATAGAAGCTGAAAGTCTGACTGATTCCATGCAAGAAAACAAGACAGCTATCACTGATTTTCCAGTCCTATCAGCGTGCAGCCCAAATGTGAATGATCTCAATTGCCAACCTGAGCCCTCAAAAGATTCTGAAAGCAATGAACCTTTAGTTCTTGAGTACTGTGGCAAAGATACAGTGTTTGAAAATACCACTGAAGATTCTCAAAGTAATGGCCGTGAGGGTTGGAGTGGTGGAACACCAGGAAGAGACTGGAATGTTTTGTTCACCGTGAAATCGAACAATTCTAGAAATCAAATTCCAGTCAATAACAAAACAAGTAAAGAATCCTTTAACCATATGTTAAGGATAATACACCAAGCTGGAGGCCACATAGAGTCCAAAGAATCAGAGGGTAAGAGTCATATACAACATGCTAAGTGAAAGTGTAAAGCAATGATTGGACATTTTCAATCAATTTCACTGGTTACATTCATGGAGGATTTGGAGAGTTTTAGCTTATCTAAAAGTCCAAATGTCATTTGTTCTAGCTTCCTGATGCGGCAGGATAATTTTCCCACCACCTCTTCTGCAATCCATTACTTAATTGATCATATCTCATCAACTTTTATAGTTTTTGGTTATTGGAAACTTCCGGGGCTGTGGTGGAATGAGATGGGACTAGCAGAAACGCCCCATGCTTCTTCATGGGAGAAATTGGTCATTCAATCCTAAGATTGATTGACTGCCGCTCTCCATTCTTCCTTATAAAATTAAGTTCCCATACTCCCTGGTAGTTCTTCTTTTGCACTTACTTTTTTCTTTATTGTAAGAACATATTTTTCATGCTTTTCCCTCTTCTAAACTTTTGCCTCTTTCATTTGATTATAATCCTCTCTAATACCCATTGTGCTTCAAAATGTATCCAATCCATCTTGTTCTTCTTTTCTGTAAAGTGTTCTTTAGGGTCCTTTCCTCTTCTATACACTTTCATTTCTTATTTTATCTGCCCATTTTATCTTCAGCATCCTCTTCCACTGTAAATTTTTAAGTGCTTCTACTATTTTATGGTCTGCCTATCCAATGGTGCATATTTCCACCCTATATTGTGCCATACTTCATGCAAATATTTTTGGAACTAATCACTTTCAAACTGGTTCCTTGTTTGTAATTCAATATTCTGTGAGGACAGTGGTTGCCTTGCAATCATAATCACATCCTTGGCTTAAGGTAATCTTTGCTTGATCCCCACCTTACTTCTTCTGTCTGTCCCAAATGTTGGTACTAGGTAGGTGAAGGAATCCACTCACACAATTTCTCTCCTCTCAGTGTGACTTCTGGGTTCAGCCTCTCTCTTCCGCATACTATGATTTTGATATTTGTCCTACTTATTTAATCGTTCTTTTCTTGGAGAACTAGAACCATTGTGTTCAGTAAACTTTGAAGACCATCACAATTTCTTATTATGACAGAATTATCATCTACAAAGTAACTTGTCAATCTCTTTTCGATTAATGTTAATTCCAATTTATCTTATTGCTTGTGCCTTTTATTATTGCCTCCTCCAGATACACATTGAACTGTGCTGGTGAGAGGTTGAATCCTTGTCTTACTCCTTTGTGGATTTTAGTTTCCATTTGTCTTCTATTTGCCATTTGGATTGTTATGACTTACTTCTTGTAAAGATGGTACATTATTCTTTTGTCAGTGTAATCCCTTCCTGAGTTTTTACACAGCCCAAAATCCTGTTCCTCTGAAACACTGCTTGAGGCTTTCCCCATCTGCATGAATACTAAGTACAGTGGCTTGTTCACATGTATTATTTTATTTTCCATTACTCTCAGGCAGCACATGGCCTCCCTGGTTCCTCTGCTCTTCCTAAATTTAATTTGGTTTTCCAATAGATTGTCGTCAATTATCTTTTCCTTCTTGTGGCTTTTTATTTGCATGAATATTTTTATAAATATGACACAATACTCAAGAGTTCTATGCTCCTAACATTTCTTAAACCTTTCATCATACCATGCCCATATCATAAAACATCTTTGAAAGTCTTGCAGTGGTCTTCTGCTTTGGTAGCTATTCATACTATTGTGTAATGTTGTCCTTGGCTTTACTTCCTAGCAACTTAAATATTTCTCCACTGATGTTGTCTGCTTTGCTTTCAAGTGCATTGTTTTTCTGAAGATCTTTCACTGCTCATTCATATTCACTTCTTAATATATCTTGGCCTTAGTTGTCCTGGTTGACCTATCTCTCTTGTCTTTAGGTTTACTTATGGTGGTCTCCGCCCATGTTTGATTTTTTTTCGCATTTCATCCATCTTGTCCTCATGTCTCGACCCTCTAAGAAGCATATTCCCTTTCATGTCCCTGATGTTTCTTTCTCATGGGAGAGTTATAATAATGAAATCATAGTCTTCTGGCTTAAGCAGAAGGGAAACTGTCTTTCCATTCGTTATCTTAATTTTTTTCCTAAGTGAAAATATCCCTTTTGGTTGCTCAACGTTGCATGATATTAAGCTGCATGTTGCATGGTAAATTTTACTAAAATTGTTTACCTTTATGACAGTAGTGACTCAAATCAATGAAGGAGATGATGATTACATATCTTCAAGTGATAAATGGACATTATTAAAGCCAAATAAATTAGTCAACCTCAGATAGCTGGAAAATCACCTTCGTCACTTGTGCAAGGCAATTTGTAAGAAAATCCATAATAATTTATGTCTTCCAAAATAGTGCTTTGTCAGTAATATTATTTCTTAGAGCCCTATTCTGAACGGAATAGCATCTGCAGTATTCACCAGAATTCCGACCCAACGCTCTATTTCCATGAGAATTGTGACCTAGTCGCCATTCGGTATTCTGAATGGGTTTGAATAGCCACCGGAAGTCGCTATTCTATTCTGGGTTGCTATTTGGTATTCTTAATGGCAAATAGCACCAGCCAGGGTCGCAATAAAATAGCGTGGTCTCACAGATCGGGCTATTCTGAATTTCTCATGCACATAGCACAATATCAGCATTTTGTAATGATTTAAGCATTATTCAGTATTTAAATATATATATGTATCCACAAATAACAAATTCATTCTGTCATGGCTTTCAAATTAAAAAAAACAAAAATCCTAGTGGGTTTCCCTGTTTGACATGAAAAAACTGGAAATTTTATTGGAAAAAGCTTGCATCTTCAGGGTTTCATGGGTGAAAAAATCTCTCATTTACTACTTTGGGAAACAAGACCATTTTAGTTTGCCGTGGTGAAGGTATTTTGAGATTAAATTTTGACATTATTGACTATTAATAATTAAATCTCCTAACTTGGAAAATATCACTAATACCATCAGTAATTGTAATTCCATATTTCTTTTTTCGAAGTTATGGCAGGCCTTAAATTTCCAGCTGAGGAAATTTCCTTTGTTTCTTGTATTGAGCTAAACTATAGAATAGGTTATAATTCTTTCATGTTAATTTTTTTCTAGGTTACACAATTTTTATACCAACTGATAAAGGATTGGAAGGAGCAAACTTCCCTGAAGAAGGCCCACTACGGGATTCATGGGCTTTGAGCATCCTCTATAACCACATGGTGGTAGGACGTGTCTTTGACAGAGAGCTGAAAGTCGGAGCAAAATTTGCTACTTTGGGAAACAAGACCATTTCAGTTTGTAGTGGTGAAGGTATTTTGAGATTAAATTTTAACATCATTGGCTATCAATAATTACATATAAAAATCTCCTATCTTAAAAAATATCACTCCCATGAAGTATTTGGTTGGAAAGGTAATTTGGCCTACAGTGGCTGCGTGTAAATTTATTGCCATATAATGGATGTGTGCTCAGAGAGATATCACAGGTGAACAATATTCATCCTCAAACCTAATGCTCACCACTGTCAATTAAATCCTCATTGCCAGTCTAACATGGTGACCAGCAGCACAAGGGATGATAACGGTATATGTTTGTATATTTACAAATACCCTTGCCATATAACATCAGCATGGAACACATTTCATTATAAAAAGATAGTTAGTTATTGTGAATGACCTCATTAATGACTGCTGAAATTTTTAGACTAAGCCATTTGCTCACTGTATCATATTTTAGCCTTATTTTCTTCTTGACACAAATAGTATATCTAATATATAAACTTTCTCTTTTTTACAGGTGCAATGTGGTTGAATGGAGCAAAAATTATAGAGTCAAACCTGATAATCTATGACTTAGGAGTGATGATGCTTGTTGAAAAACCAGTATTTCCTTTACCAGTGCTTGATGAAAATTCCAAGTGGGCATATGATGTGTGTGCATAATATTTTGAGTTAAAACTCTGTACTTTCATGGATACTGCGTATCTCCCAATAGGTGGCATTGGTGGAGATGTAGGCCACCTTGGATCATAACTATGGCAGTCATGGTGTAAGATACTGCAGCAGGTCATTTGTTTAATTGTTGTAAATATTCCTGCCATTCTGTAGAACATTTTTCCTCCTCAAATTTTATTGGAAAAGGAGGTGGCCTTGAAGTGAGTGTTAATGATTAAGTTTCCCTGCAAGTGGAGAGCCCAAACCATCTCTGCAGCCCCATGTGCCAAAAATCCTAGTGGGTTTCCCCATTTGACATGAAAAAACTGAACTTCATAATGAAAAAAAATGAACTGGAAGTGACTGTGTGTGGGAGCATCTAGTTATGATGCAGGACTTAATTTGGTGGGATTATTTTGCTCATTTTGTGAAGGGAAATGTCAACCAGTGACAAAGGAAAATGATTCCTCAATATTTTGTTACTACATACCATGTGCAAATGCAGAAGACTGAGGTACCTAAGTTTTTTCTGAAATACATGTTTGCAATTAACTTGCACTCCATGTATGCTCTTCTCTCTCATTCATAGGCATAGGAATATCAATCAAATAAAGACATTCTCATGGTCTCTGGCGAGATAAGAATAATTAATTTAGCCTATATGAATTCTGTATATAAGAATCCAGTCAAGAATAATAAGCATCATGTGCTGGGACCAGCTGCCTCTTCCAAAAATTTGCTCAGTAGTTTTTTAACGAATCAGTGCCACAAAAGTGCAATTCATGGTACATAAGTGAGATATTTTGTGCCTAAAATTTCTCAGGCCTTAAAAATATGTAAGTGTCCTTCTGTGAAATTGACAGTGTAAAATGAAAATGGGTACGCATTTCTGCAAATTGAATTTGAAATGGAATGTCATGAAGATGAATTTGTATTACTTTTGCTCAGGCATGAAAGCTTGCCTCTTCATGCCTTGTGAAATACTGCATAGGTGATTGTAATTACCATATTTGCCAGCTTATGCAACATATGGGCATATAAAATGCCCGAAGTTTGAGCCACAAATTTTGGGAAAAATAAATAACCTTTTTATTATATTTTATTGTTGTGTTTTGTGAAACTAGAAAGTGATCGTTTAACGAAAAGATCTGAAAAAAATGTAATCAGGATGAGGTCTAGCTTGTATACTTGGGTTTTATTTGGGACCATGCCCATATCAAAGTGCACTGGAGTCTCGCTGATGGAAATTCTTCCCTATCCACTGTGAGACCCAGCTCAATGGGACACAGGGCCCATCCTCAGTGTCAAGCCTAGACACTCTAAAGAATTAAAGCCTCTTTGGCACCATAAGCCAAGAGTCAACTGACTGAAATCACAGTGGTTATTTAAAACAAATGTTTGCGGTATACCCAAATCATTTGGACTTAAAAACGATTCCTTGAATTTTTCTGAGCCAATAAAAATTAAAAACGAAATTCATTTATATTTATGGACTAACATTTATATTGATGGATACCCCAATCTTGAGTTTCGTTATTCCGCTGTAGAAAAAACATTCTCCAACCTCCTTTTTCATCCTGGCTTTTGACCAACAATCAGTATGTTATTGCATATATATACTATTACTCTGCATTAAGATCCGTAATAAGTGTACTTCTCCCCACTTCGTAGTATGGTAGTGAAACATGGGTATGACAGGATAGACTAAACGCCTTGGGTATAAGTTATCTGAGGAGTGTTTGTGGCAAAAGTAGGATGGATAGGGTCAGGAATGAGTAGGTAATAAATGAATGTGAGTTAGATGCTCCAGTAATGGACATATATGGAAGGAGTGTGCAAAGTACCCTAAAAGCTATCCATGATTTTGGAAAAATATGTATTGATATTCATTTTTACCTACTTCTCCATGTTTAATGAATTTAAACCATAATCCATTCAAAAGAAGTGTATTCCCACGCAGCACGCAAACGTTTGCAGAACATTACCAGGCTGTTAGTTCACAACCCAGGGAATGTTAAGGAAACTAGCCCCACGAACGTTCCCAAACAGTTGCAATGTTGCTTGGCTCAAACGTTGCGCAAACGTTCGTGCGGCTGATGGCACAAAAGAAAACTGCTCTGCTCATGTGAATCGTTAGAAGAGAAATTATCACCCGGTGAGGTAAATACATGATCATTGATCTGTAATACTCTCTATTCTTTAAATTATATTATGAGTATTCATGAATTTTTGAAATTGGGGAAATTGGTATAATAAAATCAAATGAAGTAATATATTTTGTACAATGACTGTAATTTGGAAAACAAAATCTCTTTATGCAGTTTTTGTTATGCTCAGTTTCTGTTGAAATATGTTAGGATATTTATCAAGGTTTTGTTAAAAAGAATATCTGGCAAATGGCGAGTTTTTTCAAAAGGGGGGATTAAAATGGATGTTTTTGTGGAAAATAGATAATTTTTCAACTTTTATCTCATTTGATGAATTCGTATGAAAAGCATAATTTCCTGCATATGCTGTATCCTGTGAAATAGTAAGCCAAGACATAGAAACTGAATCTTAAGACTTAGAGTTACAATTGATTTAATATTCAAGTGGTGATATTCTATCAATGATAAATGATATGGCTAAAAAAATCACCATCATTGATCCCCATTTGGATTCCTGAGAATAATCGATAGCAAAATTGATGATATTTGTATATAACCTTAGTGTTAAATGAAGTATATTTTCTATGGAGAACAGTGTTTTTTTCTTGGAAAATTTTCATGTAAAAATCTTATGTAATTTAATTATAAGAATTGCCTTTATACTTTCTCCATACATAGTGTTGGGTATTTTTTACACACCAAAAATTTTCAATTTCCCTGTTTCAGGTGAAAAACTTTGGAGGTCCCTTGAACCCAAGATAACAATTTTTGGAATGTTGTCTACCTGTGAGTCTGTGCACATGAGTGTGTGATTGCTTGTGTGTTTTTGATTGACTGACAACTTGAAGAGAACCTAGTAGAGACCTAAGCACCAAATTTTATACTTATTATTTGTATAGTAATAAGGAGATCCATTTAGATATGGCTCCAAGGGATCTTAGAGACGCCATACTTTCTGAGACATCATCCTGCCTCATAGATTTTGACTTGAAAAATTTCTGATAGCACTGATTTTCAATTGTTTCAAATAGCTATAGTAGGGCAGATCGGAAAAATCGATTTTCCGTGGGGAAACGTTGCCTTCTGGAAAAAGTTGTCAAATTGACTCTAAATAAGGCCAGAAAAATTTGGGACCTCTAGGTTGACTCTTGACCCTCGCACCATGACCATTAATGGCGAGGGGGGCTGAAAATGGCGTGGCCATTTATGGCGGAGGGGGCGGTGAATTGTCTCAGTAGGGTTCCATCTCACTGAGTGCAATGCATGGAACCTTAGTGCAACCATTCATCACCCCCTATGCCCACCTCAAGAAGAAACCTTCTTTGCCCACGCTCGGTAATCTGCGGTGGCTACTTGCCCAGAGGACTCTCTCCATGTCTACCACCATTCACCGGAAATTCTCCAATGGCCTTTGGAGGCATAACTCCAGAATTCTGAGCTGAGTAAAGAGAAAAAGACTGCCTCAATTGCCCGTTTTTTATTTGCCACTGTATTGTACTTGTTGCTTGAGTTTGTTAACCCTGGTAAAACCCCCAACACCCTCGCTTTCAACCCCTTCTTCTCCCAGTCATCCTTCGGTTTTCCCCCTTATCGCCTCACTTTTCCCCCTCCTTGCCCTACCGCCTCCAAAATATGTATATATTGTCAGCGCCTGGTGCCCGCTAAAAGCCACCTGAGGCAATTTGGAAGTGTTATACCAATCTCAAATAATTCTTCTGTAATTGTTATTCCCTGGAAAATAGGCTTAATTGTTAAATATTATATAGACCAACGACTGGAAGACACATGCATGATGAGTTTTCCTGCATTTGTGGCGAGCGGGCAGGAGACGCGACCGGGCAGGAGGAGAAGGGGGGGCTGCTGATGCGGCCATTTCGCTGCGACGCTGCGGGGGGCGTTGCGAGATTTTGTGCGGCCGTGAACTCAAAATAGGCAATTTGTGACTTAATGGCTGCAAATAAGTCCAAATGGACGAAATTTTCGTCCTGTAGGTTTGCAACTCGGTAATTTCCATGGGGAACTGCTAAAGAAACATGAATTATTCCATTTTCAGCCCCCCTCGCCATAAATGCCCAAGTAGCAGACAATGTTGTATGGATATCCATAAATGGTTACCAATATCCAAAAGAAGTTAGGTCCAACCTGTAACATTATATGGATATCCTATGGATATTATGATTACTATATCCTTACGATGATATCCATGCGATATTCATAAAATATTTCCGAGCAACTTAGAACTTATTTATATTTAGTGAATATTGAATTATGTGAAATGAATGTAGCACTGTTATTTTTTGTTTTTTTATTTCTCAATTGGATGTAGGAGATGATTAGTGTGAGATAGGAGACAGAAGAAGGACATACATACAAGGTTAATATACAGAAACTTGATATGGGGAAACGGTGAATAATCACGATGTACGTGCGATTGAATTATAAAATTGAATCAATCTTTGAAATTATTATTTTGTCGTTTAAATTGAATCGCCGCTATTTACAACTTTTCAATAATTAAAAATAAAATTGCACCGAATTGTGCGCTAACTGGTGGCGTCATCCGAACGGAAGTGCGAGTTGCCATGGTGTCGTTGTAGTGTTGTTTTATTCATTTACCGACCATCGGACGAGTACGCACGAGAACACGCACGAGTCGGAAGGAGAATCCAGTGGAATCTGCGTGAATCTGCGAAGAAATTGAAGATTGAAATCTGTGGAGTTGCCGAAGGTTGCAGCGAAGCATAGGAATTGAATACCGGCATTTTGTAAACGGTAAGTTAATAATTATATCATCCTGACATTTCCATGTGGCTTTCCTTTGGTGCCTCATGATGCACTTCTTCCTGTTGCAGTTTATCGACTCGCATTTCCCTATAGATGAAATGGCAGGCAAAAGGAAGCCCTTTAATCTTTTAAGTAGGCGTGCTCAGAATAAGTTGATAAGAAATTATATCCTAAACAATGTTGGAGTGGTAAATGGTGAACCGTTGAGGGGGTCTGTGTCAAGTGTTGGCGGAAGCACAGAAACTACTGATTCAAGAGTGGATAACCTTATTGCATCCCGATTTCCCAATTTCTCCTCTACTGATTCCGAAGAGTCAGTGTCCACCCAAAGTTCTCAGCCGCCGTATTTCTTTATAAGTGGTGGTAATGAACACACACCTACTTCCGACGCGAGTGATAGCGACGAGCGCTCTGTTTCCGACACGGGTGATGATCACGAAGAGGGAATAAGTGTGTCAGAAATAAAACGAGTGGTTATTGGGGGTTGGGCGATCAAGCACAATATCACACATGGTGTTATGAGTGATCTTTTGTCCGAACTTAGGGAAATGCGTTGTTTGTCTACCTTGCCGTCAGATCCAAGAAGGCTTCTAAAAACTGAGGTGTCTACTCCTTTAAGAATAGTTGCCCCCGGGAGTTATTTTCATTTTGGAATGAAGAACGGCATCATGAACACCGTACAAGATTTGAATGAGAAGCCCTCTGAAATCAAACTTTTTATCGGAATAGATGGATTACAATTAACTAAAAGCTCCAGGAGTCAGTTCTAACCCATTTTAGCCCATGTAGTGCCTTTTAGAAATTCCGATTTGTTTCCAATTGGTATATACCACGGTAATGAGAAACCCGGAAATGCCAA